>CM060947.1:237995964-238678464 GCA_030765055.1 Mantis religiosa | reverse complement strand
CAGCGCTCGTCCCCATACTGCACATGTTAACGGCTGATCTCCTGGACCAGTTCGGATGGGACATCCTCACCCATCCCTGTTACAGTCCAGAGTTAGCACTTAGTGATTATCAACTGTTTCCTGAGTGAAGTCACACCTGGGTGGAACACATTCCCAGACCGACTATGATTTGAAAAACGAGGTTGAGCGCTACCTGCGCAACTTGGCGGGAGAGTGCTATGACAAGGGTATACAAAAACTGCCACAGCGCATACAAAAGTGCATATATCGCAATGACGATTACGTTGAAAATAGCTAGAAGTTCTGCCTTTCCATCAATATAACATACATTGACAATAAATATGTTTTATATATTAAATAAAATTGGAGATCTTATTTTAACTAACATCTTAACTCTTATTTTAACTTATCTGCGCTATGATGCTGTGGAGGTTTCTAACCAGCAAAACTCTGAATTTCGAGGTTTGGAAACAATTACCAATGACAAATGAGATACACAAAGGAGTAACCATACAACTACATAGTAATCTGAATCCAGAGAAAAGGCGTATTGTGCTTGAGCTTAGATTACATACTTGTGACAATGAACATTTGTAAAGGAAATAAAACTAGTGCGTTTTAAAGCGAGTCCTACCACTAGTTCTGCAGCAGATGGGAGAGACACACAAAAATGAAGCCATTGTAAAAATAAACAAAACCGTTAAAGCCGAAACAGGGTAGCTACTTTCTTTCAGAACCCTCCCCGAGCGGCGGGGAAACTGATGTTCCTATTTGCATACTGTTTGAAATCAGGTCGGCTCCATTCTATGGGTTTCTTTTTTCTCCTGAATACCATGTACCGCACAAGCGCCCTCTCGTTAGTGGTGTTTGTACTGAAACGGTAACTCAGTGCAGACTGCATCAGGACTTCATAATCAGCTTGAGGTCTGCACATCGAGAATCGATACTACCAAAATATGTGAACGTGAAAGATAGAACGTGCCTCCGAGGGTGCAAAATACCATAAAAGTCGTAACCTTACTGTGTTATTATGATTATATTTAAACAAATTATGGATTTCCTAATTTTAGATATGTTAAATAAGACCTGAACCTTTCCTGGTGACGAATATGCTCAATTTCTTTTCGGGCAGCAAGTCAGGTTAAAAGACGATTAGATATAAACGTTTCGGGAGTGTGCATCTCTCCCACCATCAGGATATTTATAAAACGTTATAACCACAACTGAAACACTGGATATAACACAAATATAAACAAAGACAAAACATTATAAAAATTCGCATTAGTGAACAAAAGACTGTTTTCAGTAAATGAAATGCCAGGTCAGGAGATGGCGTGAGTATAGGAACTTGTGTCACAGAAACGTAACTACTTAACTTGGTTATCAAGATGTATTGATCTTTGCTTCTTAAATCGATGGATTTCCATTTTAAGGCCGGTTTCCAAGAGGAGCTGAACTGAAATCCAGCATCACGATTAAGCGTGCTCCTTTCGGAGGAAATGGCCAAAGCCTCCTTAATTCTCCGCTCCCAGTAACTTGCATATTGCCAAGATGATCGTCTTCCGAAAGTTGACTCTATGGTCGTTATCAAAACAATGCTCTGCCAGCACAGACTTCTCAGGTTGCATTAAACGAATGCTCCGTTCATGTTCGATTATTCTGGCAGCGATCGTCCTTCCGGTTTGTCCTATATACGGTGTCCCACATTCACAGGAAGGACCTTCGCTACCAGAATAAACGAACGTGAATGGAGTATTCGTTTAATGCAACCTGAGAAGCCTGAGCTGACAGAGCATTGTTTTGATAACGGCCATAGAGCAAATTTTGTGGAGACGACCATCTTGGCAATATGCAACAGTTACTGGGAACGGAGAATTAAGGAGGCTTTGGTCATTTCCTCTGAAAGGAGCACGCTTAATCGTGATGCTGGAATTCAGTTCAGTTCAGCTCCTCTTGGAAATCAGTCGATTTAAGGAGCATAGATCAATACAACTTGATATTCAAGTTAAGTAGTTACTTTTCTTTGGCACAGTTTTCTATACTCACGCCATCTCCTGGCCTGGCATTTAATTTACTGAAAACAGTCTTTTGTTCAGTAATACGAATTTTGATAGTGTTTTGTCTTTGTTTATAGTTGTGTTATATCCACTATTTCATTTGTGGTTATAACATTTTATAAATATCTTGATGATGGGAGAGATGCACACTCCCGAAACGTCGATATCTAATCGTCTTTACACCTGGCTTGCTGCCCGATAAGAAATTGAGCATTTAGGTATGTTAATTCCTTTAAAGTTGAGCAGAAAGGCAGTACCAAATTAAGTACTTTAAAGTTTGGGTCATGTGGTCGCTGGTGCAGCCTAACAAATGAAGCTGTACATGAACATAATTGAAATGTGAATTAAAATTTATCACTAATTTATCACTAAGCACCACGTGCTTAAAGTATGCAGAAAAACTATTTTAAAAACTTTAATACTGAGATTTTATCGATAATAATGTTTTGAGACCTTCTGAATACTATAAAATGCTTTTATATAAAAATATCTCCATTATCAGTTTTTGAGTATGTGTGTACTTGTGTATGCCTCAGAATATGTGTGCTTGTTTGAGTGTACCTGATATGTATCTGTACTATTTGACAGTAATTTAATTGGATAAATAACTTGAATATTGTAAAAGCTTTGCATAGCTCTTGTCCTGGAGCACACATAATCGGAGTTCAAGAAAAGAATATGTCTTGAGTTTAGATGAAAATGCAAGAGAGTAGAAAAATAGTCGTTATTCCCCAGAATATGCGCTGAAAATAATAGAAGTGTTGCTAATTTATCATTCAAATCAGTATAAATGTTCATTATTTAGCAGTTAAATCAAGCTGAAACGAAAAGGGAATCAATAAATTTATAACATTACGATGCTCATGCAATGCCAGTACCAAAATATTTTAATAGTCTTCCTGTAAACAAAATTGCCCTATTTCCTCTATACTTATGTGTAGTCAATGAGAAAAAACTGCTAAAGTTTGAAATAAGTGAACCAGCGAGATCACCAGTGGTAGCTCAATGTGTATGAGCGACTGGACGAAACCAGTAGATCCGTGGTTCAAATCCCGGCCGTGGCATTGAATTTTTCATGTCGACTCTATCAATCCAATACCTTAGCCGCTTAGCCTATATACGATTAGTGTGAAGAAATGAATAATTTCCATCAATTAACTTAAATAATGAGTTAAATGATGAAGCCTGGGACTCAAGTACTTAAAATAGTAAGTCGCCACAATCGGTGTATCTCGAATACGAGAGCCCCTTGTGGTGTACCGGGAAAATATGAGTCAGTTGGAGAATTGAATGTCATGACGGCAAATTGACCATGGTAGATCAATGGTTAGAGCGACTGGACAGAAACCAGGAGATCCGTGGTTAAAAGGCCGGCCATGGCATTGAATTTTTCATGTCGACTCTATCAGTCTATGTTGTTTCCAGAGTGGGTTAACTTTGTTGACTGATAGTGCAGAATCTACCACTGCATATTCAGCAATTTCACGTCTGTATGGACTTCTATATTATGTGAAAATTATGTAAATGTTTATTAACATATCACAAATCAATGTAAGAGGAAGGTAAAACAATTTTATAATTTCATCTTCTAGATTTTTTAAAGAAGCTACACGACCATTTCGATAGATTATGGTAAAACTATTGTGCAGCGAATAAAAGGACATAAAAATATTTAAATTGATATTAAAATTTGTCTTCTAAATGTTTTGTTCACCAAAGAATACTTGCAGGCTATGAATCGTTTCCATATATGGAAGGCTGTTGAGGGGCAGAACTCCCTCCAATGGTTCACATACTTTGGTGAAATTATTACGAGGTTCTTCCTCTGTTTTTGCGAAATCAAAGGAATAAAACTGTCGTAAATAGTTTATATACTATTTACAATAATTAAATAAAAAACTGGGAAATGAAAGTAATTAGGAATTTTGGTTTTAAAAATTACCCGTTCAACATTGGGAGCTTAATTCTTGATCATAGTTAATCATCACTATGTACTCTGAAAGCAAAGGGTTCCAAATTTGTACTGGCGGCTCAACGTTGGAAAATAGTGACCAAGCAAGCTCTTTTCATTTTATAAGATAGCTGGGAAAATGAAAACATATTTCGATTGAGGAATAGAGGCAATTTATAGCATTTCTCAACTATGTTTAAGAGCAGATTCATTTAAACAAGCAGTTATAATTTGTGATTCAAGTTCGGCCATCCAATCAATTACAAATACTAAATATGCAATACATTCAAAATTAATTGAAATTAGGAGTCCCCTTACCAAATTAATGCGTTTGGGTAGTCACATAGCCTTACAATGTATCCCACCAGTTTTGGGGTAAAGGGGAACGAAGAAATAGATTACTTGGCAAAGAAAGTATCAAAAATCATAAATTATAAGACAACACCCTTATCTTTACGTTCAGCAAAGCTCTAAATCAAATTTTCGTTCTAAGCGGAAAGATCAGACACAGTAAATAAAACTGTACATGAAAAACAGTGGATGGATGTACTCCCATTACAGAAGAGCAATACCAGAGCTACCACGGTTTGCAACTGAGCGCATTCTCATTGTCGGACAGGGCATCGCCATCGAATGAAGATTTTTCCTACACCCAACTGCATGCTGTGTAGTGAGAATGTGGTCATGGACTGGGAGCAGCTTGGGATATGCACTACACTAAAAAATTACAGGAATAAACCGAGTGGACAATTATATTGGGTGGCCACAAGATTAATGGAAATATTTCCAAGGGTATAGAGCATTAGAATATATAAATAAATAAACATTGGGAGGCAGATGGCTCGTTTATAAAATATTTAAAATAAGGACTATATATAATCAAATTAAAATTGAAATTCCAATTGTTACAAATTGCAAAAGCCTAAAAATGTTGCTTCCCTCAAGCCTCAGCATTCAAGTGCTACTTAAAATTCCAAAGTACAGTAGAAAAACTCTGTGCTGTTAGAAGGCAATGCTAGTGAAGAAAAGAAGCAAGCATTACTTGTCAGTCAAGGAAAAAGAATAAATTATAATCAGTTTTACAGAAATGTGTGTTGGGATTTTCAATAATGCAGGAGAACGTGTTTAGAAAATGAGAGTGGGTTGACATCTCCCGCCAAGGGCTGCGGTATTGAGTTTTCAATTTTCACAACAGCGTGGGTGACGTCAGATACACAACTCCCTTGAGCATGCGCACGGCGCATACCCCTATCTTTTATGGCTAACCCCGAATCAAAGAGAGAGGGGAAAAAAGAGGGAATTTTATGGCGGAAGTGAAGGAGACCTCCCCATTGTTTTGGGCGCACAACTAGGAATGTTACGACCACTTTTTGAATAGCTGACTCCATTTTTTGCTTCTTTAGAACCCGCTTCTGGACGTAAACTTTGTGAAAGGAATTTTCTTTCAGCCACAAACAAAATAACACCACCCTATTTGTTAAAGGAAGATAAAGGCGTTGTGTCCTCCGTTTTGAGAGCCGCGTTCAGGAAGTGCGAATGGAAGGATGTTACTCGAGGGTAATGGGTTTGAGATTTTTCCTGCTCAAAGGACCAGTAAGGTGCGTGACTTAAGAATCATGATGACGTGAAACAAATAAAGATTGTAAAGGGTAAGTGCGCCATATTTCGGATACCATTTTTATTTTTGGATATTCTATATGTTATACGAGGGCTGTTCAATAAAAAATAATGACAATTTTTTGACAACGTACCTTTACTCATCCTCATAATAGGAAACCATCATATACTAAAATATTACAGGCAGTAATTATGTGATTTAGGACCCTACCTTAAGCTCAAGAAATCGCTCATATGTCAGTAGATATGCTTGTACGTAAAGGAATTCCTGTGGTTTTGACTTTTCTCTATTTCCTAACTTGAAGAAACGGCGGCGTTGATATGAACATGTCAATTAACAACGTCGTTAAGAATAGTTTGTTGCGATATTAATGTATATGGAACGAGGAAAGATTTTAAAAAACGTGCCGCTTGCACCGAGGTTTTTCAACTCTCGAGATTTCTATATGTGCTTTCTACATTTAGTTATGTGCAGAGATTATACTCCTATTAGTCCTAGGACCCGCAGGACCAAGGACCCGGGCCTCCGTCTACCCGGAAGCGATGGATACTCCGGGGCTCTTTCTATAGGGCAATACCTGATTTCTTAAAAAGCATTCCCCCCCGCTGAGCACAACGTCAAGACGGGATGGAAGTAAATACGCCACTTACGCGCGTCAACCCCGCAGGGAAGACTACCGAAAACTTCGGCAGGGCCACCTGGTAATCTAGCACACCTTCTACTAGCTCTACAGGCTAGTACCCGGGACTAATTAGGCAACCCTCTACCCCCTCCGGGCGGCCGTAGCCTGGCCGGAGGTAGCCAGTTCCCAGTGGGTGTCGGGAACACACTGCCCCCTCGAGTCCAACCCAATCCGAATAACTCCCCGGCAGGAGGGGCTCAGCAGTTCGGCCCGAGGTTCCTCTAGTAACGTCAGAGGGACCACGAGTGCTAAGGGTCCGCAGCGTCCGCACCACGGCAGCTGAAGGGGGTTCTTACTACATGTGTGTTCCACATTATTTTTTCCACCATGTGTATTTATATGAATCTGAATTTTAGTAATTAAGATATTAGCTAAAATATTAATAAATATAATTGAAGATAAATGTTAGATTTTAGAACGTGCATCGCGTATATGTGTTTCTATGGAGAAATACCGCACTAGTGCTGGAATTTTAACTTAAGGTGCATAGCAACAATAACGGTAAGTATGGAATATTACATAGTGAAAACAATTATTTAAAAGAACTTACATGTGAAGACGCTGCAAGTCAGTGAATGAGTGTGAACAACTTATTTTTGGTTTTAAAGTAGGCTATTACAGATTAACTGTGCATACGTTTGTTGAGGTGAGATAACTCGAACCCTTGTTTATGTTTCGAGTGTTGAGAACATAAAGAAAGGGTATCTGGTGGGCAACATTACACTACCCACGTGGAGAGACAGATGACCTTCACGTATCTTCTTTTAAAAATCAGACTGTAAAAATATTGAACAGTTCAAATCATTAATGGTTAATATTATGTAAAAGGTATTTTAAATCAGTTGTGTTTTCGCAAGCTACACAGAATTTACGCAGAAGGTTCTTTCTTCTTCCATATCTTACTTTCTATAGTTTCATTCTAAAATTAAACAAATGTTTTCAGAATGAACGCGACTCCATATGCTATATGGAGAAAATTTATTATAAACGTTTCTATTTATACGAGACGTGTCCGTAAAATAAGGTCTCCAATTTTATTTGATAAAGAAAACATGTTTGTTGTCGATACATGTTACATTGATGGAAAGGTGGAACTTACAGCTATTTTTCAACGTAATTACCATTGCGATCGATGCACTTTTGCATGCACTGTGGCAGTTTTTGTATACCCTTGTCATAGCACTCTACCGCCAAGTTGCGCAGATAACACTCAACCTCGTTTTTCAAATCATCGTCGGTCTGGAAATGTGTTCCACCCAGGTGTGACTTCAACTCAGGAAACAGATGATAATCACAAAGTGCTAAGTCTGGAATGTATGGGGAATGGGTGAGGATGTCCCATCCGAACTAGGCCAGGAGATCAGCCGTTTCATGTGCAGTATGGGGACGAGCGTTGTCATGATGAAAAAATGACAATTGAATACAACAATTCCTCGCCCTGATCTGCATAGCTCTCCTGGAATCGGTGGGTCGCTTCAACACGTTGCCGTTTATGGTCTTCGGTGAGCATTTTGGGGACCCACCTCGCACACACCTTGCGATAATGCAAATGTTCGGTCGTGGTCTTACTGACTTCAGGGATAATTCGCACAGCTCACGAACTGTCACACGCCGATCTTTAAGCATTTCTTGCTCCACTTTTGCAATTGTTTCGGCTGAAACTGAAGGCCGACCAGAACGCTGTTCTTCATGGACGTCTGTAAGTCCGTCTTTGAACTCTCTGATCCACTTTCGCACGTTTTTTGACGTCCATATACTGTGGCCCATAGACTTCGCATAACTGACGATGAATTTCAGTGGGGTTCTGCTCTTGGCACTCAAAAAACGGATCACTGCACGCAACTCGCACTTGACGGCGGAAGTGATAGGAAGTCCCATCGCAAACGGCTGCCCAGCCAAGACTAAGCTACACGTCACAGCGCCTCGGATACCTTATTTTACGGACACACCTTGTAAAATGTCTTAAGAACATAGTATTTTAATCAAACTGTTAAAACCATTTTGGAGAATAAGGAAAGTTTTGGGAGGGGCGGAATACTGGTGTTGCATTTTCCAAATCATTGAACTTAAATATTAAATTTGGTACTTAGGAAGTACATTTCTAATAACTATTTTGTGGAATTCAGGGAAATTCAAAATATATATTCATGTTTGGATAAAATATAATACGTACTTTCTCTTCCTGCTATAATTAAGTTTTAGATGAAATAAAAATAGAGTTAGACAATTGTTGGGGTCAGGTGGAGAATTTGTTGTTGTGACGGTTTGATATTTGTAGTTCAGCTGTTTGGGGGCAGATGTCGTAATTCAAATCCACATTTTACATTTCTGACATTGGCATGCACACGCCATTGACAAAGAATAATAAATTAACTTTGTAACAAATAGCTATTGGTAACAGCTTGAAGATACTCTCGTCTTGACTACCCGACTTTCTTCTTCCTATAAGACAAAGGGATGAAATAAGTCCTACTGGTGTCGAGAGTTAACACCTCTCCTCAGTCATTGCCGCTAGCTACTGTTTGTTTAGCATGGAGGGAATTGCTTTGTGCAATATTACACGAGAAACGTTTCACACGCGATGCCTTACGTTACGAGCATGGAATAGCGATAAATCAATGCACTTGCGGCTATATCGATTTCACTCGAGTTATGCGAGGAGCTTGTACATGAATTCGCGGAGCGGAAGGTTGACCTGCTCGCTGAACAACGAAACCTCGACTTGATGTCACACACGTGTCACGAATACTGATCTCCAAAACATGCTCGGTATACTAGGTGAGGCATGTCTGCCTTTTGCCTGCTACACATACATGATTGTATCAGCGGTGATTAACCGATACACTGGGGGCTTGTACTGTAGTTTCTAGTGCCACCCCTAACGTAATCTCCAGGTATCTTCTTAAAGTGAAACTTCCATCACATATTGCCTCTGTAGAGTGCGTCTGTTTAACTTAGGACTCCACCGTAATCAATCTACTTTCGCCGATTCTTTTAAATTGCCCGCCGGAGTTTCCACCATGTCTTCGGAGACTACAGCGACTGGAATTCAGTTTTAAAAACACGTCGCTCCACAGATGTGCGATCTGGTTGGTAACATTGCAATGGATAATTTAGAAAAATCCTGGAAATGTGGCATTACAGAGGGAATGGTTTAATTTCCTGCGAAAGGAACGCTGGAAGCTAATCACTTCTGGACTCAGTGGTTCCATGGAGCCCTACATCACCCGATTTGAGCTCACGAAGTGAAAAATAAATGATTTATTGTTTTGAGACACCCAAGACACTAACCAATCTTCCGTTATCCTAGAACCCACCTTACCGTCAAAAGTATGGAAATCATCAAAAAATTTAAATAAAAAACTCTGTTTTAAAAAATAAATAAAATGATAAACTGGAAATGGAAGTCATAGTTTAAAAGGGTAACCAAATACGAATATTTATATTTATTGAATTTCTCTTCCACATTACAGATTTATTGGTATGACAAAAAACAATAACCAACAATTAGGGTAAAAAAATTTTAAAAAAGGACATAAAAATAAAAAATAAAAAAGTTGACAAGATCTTGATGACCCAGGACGTAGGAATGGGTGATTTTTTGTAATTTTACGTCCTCCAACGTTAAGTCATATCGGGCGGTGAATGAAATGGGTGAAATGATGCTCAAAAGTGTCCAGGGTCGATGGAGCTTAGAGCTACCCGACATTCCTCTGTAAGGATAAGGGAAAACCCCGGAAAAACCTTATTCAGGTAACTCACCCTAAGCGAGATTCGAACTCGGGAACTCTTGAACGTGAGGCAGACATGCTACCATCTACGCTACCGAGGCGGGCAATGTATGGGGTACCGAATGCTTACAGTACAATGTGAGCGCATCCGAGCTGCCCTGCTCTACCTTCGCAAGCCCTATAACCCCGACAATCCCCACCTAGTGCCTACCACGGAGGCGAGGCATGACCTGACAGGTCCGGAACGACGCCAAGAAGAAAATTTTTACACGGGCATGACCACCGTCTTAACAGCAACTTGCCGAATATCCTCGCCTGGTCCTACAATCCTGAAATGAATGGGAAAACATTGATGGAATGATAAAAACATGCATGGGAGAATAACCCCTTCCTCTTCATGTCAGAATTCTGGTAAACGCTGTGAACCAAGCAGTTAAAGAACGTCCAAATAGAAAGGCAACTCCAGTTACCAGGATCACTGGATCAGGATGAGTGAGATGAGAATGATGTGAGAGTGAGAGAAGTGGTTGTCAAAGTGAGGGCGAAATCAATAAAAGGAAAGATGGAAATAGTCAATTGGTAAAATGATGGCTAGGGAACGTGTTGCCCATCATAAATCCCCCATGCAGTCGCCTGGGATCGGACCCGGGACGTCTAACTGAGAGTCAAGTGGTGTAAGCACTCGCCACGTTCCGGGATTTATTACAGGAATAGCATTTTTTAAATTCTACATACACTTTAAGTTAAGGCTTCCACTAATGTAGATTTTGACAAGGTCTCCAAGAAATCCATGAGTGTAGTCACCAAAAATTTACGTGGTGAAGCTTTGTTCTTTTTTTTTACTGGGAGAGCTCAAGAAGAACGTACTAATTTATCAATTGGTAAATAGAACGCGTCAACAAACCTCACTCACTCCAGTGGTTTACCGTATAATGAAACGTATCTTACACTCTGTGCTCTATGCACTTTCTTTCTTTTTTATTTTGTTTTGTTCTATCATTTATTTTTTTTAATTTTAGTTTATATATTTTCTTATTTATCAATAGAAACGATATAATGTTTTTTCCAATATATATTTATTATTTAGTAAATGGTAAATTATTTTGTCGTTTACTTAGTGTAGTGGGGATTTCCATTCATTGGGCAGAAATGAGGGCGTCTAGGGTTAACGGAAGATTCTGTAGTGACTTGGGTGTCTCAAACAATAAATAATTTATGTTCCACTTCTGTTGCAAGTGTAAGGGAGCAGTGTAAGGCTCCATAGGACCGCTCAGCCAGATGTGATTAGCTTCCAGCGTTCCTTTCTCAGGAAATCAAACCATTCTCTCTGTAATACCACATTTTCTTTCAAACAATATTTTCTTTCTTTAATTCAATATTCAACAGAGCAGTTATTCATTTTGTTGTCAGGATTTATAATAAAGTCAAGAAGTATTCCATTTCCAATCTATGTATCAAGTTTTCACAGAAAATTCGTTTTTTTTAGGCTTCTGAATATAAAGATGTGCTTGTAAAACGAATAAATAAAAAAGTGTTGGAGGAATATAAATCTATGTTTATTGAATGAGTACAGCCAGACTGAAAAATGCAATGCCATAGCCGGGATTTGAATCATGGATCTCTCGCTCTCCGCACGGTTCCTCTAACCAACTGAGCTACTATGGCCAACATACCGATATGACATTAAATTCTCCAACTGACTCATACGTTTCCTAGGTGTTCTCAGAAACTATGAGACACACGCCTTTTGTGGCGACTTACTATACTGTAACTACTTAAGTCCCAGGCTTCATAGTTAAACCATTATGTTTTTCAGGTAAATTGATGGAAATAAATCATTCACTCATTCAAACCTTAGCCTACACACTAAATATGTAAAACGAGATTTTCGGAAATGTCTCTCACAGATCAATGTATTCCTTACATAATGTTTTCCAAACATTTTGATTTAAATCTATATATTTCAGATGCTCACACATGAAATTAAATATTTTTATTGTATAATTGAGATTTTTCTCACTGCAAAGGTTTACTTCCAACATAATAATTAGCTTGGAACTGAGTACACCTAGTGCCTAAGGTCTTAAGCTAACTTTTTAAGATATTTCTCCAAGTGTTTCGATCTTGTGTGTCCACTTCTAATGCGCCCAGTCTTCTTATTGTAGACTGTACATTTTGGAGCCAAGTGGTCACAGGTCTTCCTCTTCTTCTCCTCTCAGCTTCCCACTCCTGTACCAATGAACTCAAATATATCTGGAATTTTCTTTGAAGTCTGTGAATTCTTCATTCGTTCTGTGTAGCTTTCAACAATTTTTTGGAAATACGACATTTTGTAACATTAATATCTTCAAATATAATCATTATTTTTGGTCAGAGTAATTCAATATTTTGGCATTTTCAAACGACTGTCGCTGTTCATCTGTTTTGACCGAAACTATGGAAATATTGTGCAATTTCAAGGCCAGCATACAACCATACATTTTAAAGCTCTTCCAATTCGAATTTTTCTTCTTTCCTTGTACTGATAAGCTGATAACGAAATTATTTCTGTAAAGAATTAGAAAAATAAATGTTTATAACAATAATGTATAGAAGCTACATAAAATAAAAATAAAAGGTAAAGCAGAACTTTTCTTTTGTTCTGTAGCTAAGCTTTTGATTTTATCTCTACTCCTCTCCAACTTACTTCAAAGTTAGGCCATTCAGAGAAAGTGAAAAGGACACATTTCAATAATCCAAAATAGCGGTGGTTTGAATGTAGTGTCAATCGACAAGCCTCAATCCTAGTTCAATGAAGTTCTGTAGATGATGTAGTCATTTGTTTTGTACGTACGTTGTGATTGCTCGACACCTTTATTGATCATTTCTGCAGCACCGTGAAATATTCACACGAATTACAGAGTCAAACGGAATCGCGTATCAAAAGGGCGTGAGTGCTGACCCAGATCGGGTCTCCAGCACGTAGTGCAAATTCGTGCATTGAAAACTATACGATCAATTCACTTTTACCCGAACAGAGTGGCACTTCTGAAGCATCTGATCCGTTTATTGACATTTCAAATTCAGAATAACTTGAAAGCCTGAATGGTAATACTACCATAAAGGTCTTTATTTACATATTCCCTATCAGATAGCGCTCAGTGCCTCCAGAGTCAGCAGCGTTGAAATTTATGAATAGGGTGGACGGTAAAACGGGATTTAGATCCCAAACTTTATAGACACGTAAGAAAAATGGAGAATGACATGGAAGCCTCTCAGATAAAGCAGTTATTTACTTCATTATTTGAAGCACTAAGAAATGAATGAAGTACTGTTTCTGAGGAAATGAGACTCTCTTCAGTAGTTGCTTGTAAAACGGGTGGTACATACCAGAAAATACAATTTACAATCAAAATTGGAAAAAATAAAACTTCATACACTTTGAAATAAGAGCGTGGAGGTAGCGCAATTGTTTCGTTCGCGGCTCCCCTGCTAAAGGTCCCGAGTAACATTCCCGGCTCTGGAGGGGCGATTTTCAGTCGGCCCTAGCCATGCCTTCATCTCTGTCTAGCACATGTGAGGTGTCCCCTATGCCCAATGTGATTCGGAGTCCACAGTATAAGCTGTAGGTCCTCTTGCCTCACCGTTATCTTCACTAACACCTTAACATTGGAGGTAATAGACCCCTCTGGGTGCCTCCACCTGAGAAATGGGTCCAGTCATCACGTGGTGGGGCGAGATGATTCCGAAGGCCAAGATTGCCAAGTGGGGAGTGTTGGTAACAAATTAAGCAACATTTTTAAATATATATAATATATAAACACTCTGGAAAGATTTGTGTATTTTTACACTATGTTTACACTATTAATATTCCAGGTTTACTTAAAATATCACCATGTTAAGATTCCCCGTTACTCTCATAATAATCCTCTCTAGACATAAGAAAAACTCATTTAAATATACTTGGGAACAAGACATTTATTTTATTAATTAAAAATTGCATTGCTCCCAGCGTTAACCTGATTATTTCTTCAAGACTTGTTCTCTTTTCCACTTGTATAATAGGTAGATGAAGTTGTGAGTGTACTGTTTAAGTATAAAGTAAACTTCAATTTAAATTATAAACAGGATATTAATGTATTCAAAGATTCTCTTGTTTTTTATTTCTTTTGCTTATACATATAGTACATACATAATTCATGAAAAATAGCTAGAGAAAGGGAAACATCTGCTGATTATTTTATCTGGGGTTTTTAGATGTTTTATGTCAAATTATTAAGGCGGATAAAAACAAATAAGAAATACGCGACAAATCAATATAAATGAAAGAATTATCTGAAAGGCACACAGCTCGGATGTCGTTGAAGGCGGAAACGGCCTTCGACTATTGCTATACCGGGACATTGTCTCTTACTGGAATATCATATTATTCTTTAAAACCAGTGGGTAAATTTTGGCACTTTAACTATAGTATGTATATCTATATACTTTTTTTTTAATTTTTATGGTGGTCCTAATGCAAGCCTAGGACGCTTGCAGGTTTCTCAATGGTGGGTCAATGTCATATTATCTGAAAGGTATTCTATTGGACCAATAAATTTGATCGACTTTTTACGTGAATAAGGTATCCCCTGACTCTAAAAAAGAAACATTTTAGTAAAAGACTCGTGTGATTGAGAGAGAGAGGGAGGAAGGGAAGGTGGGAGGGAGGGAGGCAGGGAGGGAGAGAGGGTAAAGAAAATTCCGATAAATGCAAAACGTTCACTGTCTTCTACAGATGCGGCAAAAAATCCTCAATTCAAACTCCCTTTATAAGAAACAGTTTTGAAGTTTATCATTAGTTTTTCTATCGATTTTGATTAAAATATAAATTTGTGATATTTACATCACTAAGGAAATGCATGTTTTTGTTTTTGGAGTAACCTGTGAACTCCTTTTCCTACGGAAATAACTGGTATGAGCTTTTGTGCACCTGATAAACTGGAAATATGCAAACACATACTACACAAATCATGTGGATATCACAAAATTAAAACTTTATTCAAATAAATTGCCTATGGTATATCTACTAATGTGTTAAAATTGGTTTGAATTGTTTATTACTTGATCATATAGCGACCCATGTTGACATCTGAGTATCCACCTGGTTTCCACTATAACCCTTGTCTTTATTTCGATTAACCAAACTAGGTGTAAGCATAAAGCTTTGAAGAAACATCCTGTAGATCCTATACAAAAACACCTATTCAAGATATGCAGTAACTTTCTTTTATGTCAAGGCCAATATGAATTGTTATGCCTAGTTCGCCAACACCCGAACATATATTAACGTTTTATGATTCGGTACTTAAATAGCCTCCATTACTCTTATAATTTTCGGAATAAATGAACACTTGAGTATAATAAATATAGTAAAGAGAGCTGAAATCCTAAGAATAATAACTTTAACGCAAAATATAACTTCTAAACATTAAAACAATACAAGAAAACATATACAAACATTTCGAGGCCATTACACAGGAAGTAAATCAAGAAAACGACAAACATCAGGAGAAATTACTGCCATCTATGGGATTCATATGAAAGCTTGTTAAAATAGGCTACGGTGGCTGAATGCTATTTTAAAGTCAAATCGTTATTAAGTTCTCTGCATTAAAACATGTGGGCATGGAGAGGCATTTAACAAGCGTAGAGCTTTTAAAATGGCGTCCAGAACACGTGTTGCATTTACCTTAAGGGCACGAAACTTTGTAAATAAGTAAATTATATTATGATGTATATTTTGCAACAAAAACTAAAATTCCATTTTTTTCACGAAAATTACTAAAACGTTTTGTGCTGATAAGCAAAATTAACTTCAACATGTTTACCATGAAATATTTTTACTTAGTTCAAAATATGTCTGTCAGAGAAATAACTTAGCTGTGCTTCTTTTAAAACTTTCCAATTGTTTTCTAAGTGTTAGTGGAGCTGGTGTTTTAATGCTGTTCGTATTCCTTCATTTGAATAAAAACTGAAAATCGTTCCGTATGGCTGTTTTTCCCTTTGCGTGTGTAGGAAACATGAACTTATAAATCTTCCTAAACTAATTTCACATTGGTTAGACAGGTTGCCAGACATTAAACATTATAACACAACTTTTTAAGAAGCCTCGGTGAGTGTGTCGTCTCATTAGCATTAGATACAATTAGAAACATAAATTTAGAGGCAGGAAATGTTGCGTGTTAGCAACGCGAGCGACCATTTCTCGGAAGACCGAGTGATATTACAATGCGCACTGTAAATGGATCCACTGCTGTGTTAAATTCATCCCGCATGCTCACCCATTCTCATTTTCAGCACCTTGCTTGAAGCAGTTCGCATTTCATTTTGTGAAATATTTGCTACGTTTTATAGCTACGTGCTACCGCCAACCTTTCTTTACTCCCCGTTAATATATACTGGGAGCAATCATATACGGTCGCAATTTCGCTCCCTCGTTAATTAATAGAACCATAAGCTCTATAGCCTTCAGAAAAACAGCTCAAGCAAATTAAAGGATTTTCTGCACATCATAACTTCAAAAAGGTTTAATTTCAGCGTGTTCTAACGGTGGCTGGTACTGTTTTAGAAAATGTAGTTTTAAACATGTGAAGAGAAATTTGCAGTATAAGTATCAACCGGTAGGCTTAGGCCTTGATTCTGGGTTCAAAAGCCTTATGCCAATCACTCTAGTTTGTCTCAATATAGTTTATTTCTAGTTTATCTCAATCACGAAGATTGGACATTTGAAACCATGATACAAAGTTTATTCTTGTAACGGGAATTTGTTGGACTATTCGTAGTTAATTCTGATTTCTTTCTTGGATCCTCCTGTACAAGGCATCCACACCAACATCAGCTCCAAAATTATGTTCATACGTTCACTTCCATGATTATTTTGAAGTATCAATCGAATTCTAAATAAGTCATGAGACATGTGTTTCAAGGCGTGGTTCGGAATAAAGAAGTCAAATTCTATAATTGGTTATATTTATACGGATTCGAACTACAACTTAAAACGTTTTTGTTCTTGCAGCGGTATACATCACATTCGTCGTTACAACAAAAATCTCTTTCTCTTTATTAACTTATCGTAATGTCACAAAACTGAAGAACATATCTGTCTCTTAAAGATTATTGACTTCTCGTAACTATGGTTACTTCTACTTAATTTTGTGATTGGCCGATCCAATGGCACGTCACCACATTACGTCATATTACGTCATATAGTTATTATTTCGGCCAATCACACCATTACATACATTTTTACATATTTAAATTCATAATTCCTCCGAACATAACCCAAAAATACTGTTACATCCTTAAGTCTCAATTTTGAAAATAAATGTATACTGACATTATTTAATAAGTGGTACCATATTTTACCATGTAAAGCATATTCTGGAGTGGAGGATTTCTTTTGAAAGCCCTTATGTCCCTTTCTATCGAACTAAAACCTCATATAAAACATTTTATTTTCCTAAAATTGTTTTATTTTGATTAAAGCTCCACATGCTTAAAACTTTATATATACAGGGTGTTTCAACACAACACCGAACGAACATATAGAAGTAGTTGCTCTGCTTCTATGTGACACATATAGATATATAAACTCGAGGGCATCTACCACAGAGAGAGGGTATCCTCACAGAGTGATGACTGACCTCCCCCCCCCCCACACCTCTGATGACCAGGAAGTTACCGAGCTTTCCCGAAAGGGCGTCCGACGCCTCCGTGAGGCTTTCCATAGGGCAAGACCTATACACTAATAAGCCCCGCCCCATCTGGTCCTGTAGACTCAAGACGGGATGGAAGTGGATACGCCACTTACACGCGCCAACTCCAAAATGGGAAGGCTACCGATATGACCTCGATGGAGCCGCCTGGTGATCTAGCACACCTTCTACTAGCTATGCTGCCTAGTACGCGGGAATATTAATGGCTTCACTCAACCCCATCCAGAGACGTACTCGATCTCCCACGCGTATCGGGAACCACTGCCCCCTCGAGTCCAACACAATCCGAAAACTCCCAATCAGGGAGGGGCTCGGCATTCGGCCCGAGGTTCTTCTAGTAACGTCAGAAGTAGACACATATAGATACCTTTTACCGCCAATAGAGCCGTATAAACATGCTCCAGAATGAGATAGATTAGAGAGTTGCAGGAGCAACGACGCGTGCCTCACGCTGCCAGAGTTCGCAGCCGTGCCGCGTGCTGTAACTTTTTGTAAAGATACCGGTATACCCCGCAGTAGCTTGCTACTATTAAGAATTTCTTTGGTTTATGAAACCGTAATAAAGAAGCTATTGCTTAATTATTGTTTATGAGTGTTTGACGTGTTCCAAAATTCCGTTATAGCAGTCCATGATGGAAAATAAGCTGGTGGACATATGCAACTTATACCTTTTAGAAGGAAGTTAGTTTTAATGAGGTTGAGGATGGATGCATTAAATGATAAACAGAACAGAAAACATCAAAGAATTGTAGATAAATTAACCAAACTAAGTTCATAATGCAATGATATTTTATTTCACCTGTTTGATAATACTAAATAAAGCATTTGTAACTGAAAAGGAAGCTCTTGATATTTACAGTAAGTGGTTGAAAGTATTGTACAATTAAAATCATAACAAAATGTTCTGAAGTTAAGCAAATAAATCTTATCATTGATGTAACTATTTTCACAATTCATATCTTTAATAAAATAAAATAATCGTGCATTCGTTGAACTCCCTTCAGCTCTTTCATCCATCAAAACCATATCCGTCATGTCGGTGTTCGTATAGCGCTCCATATTGCTTGGATTTGTTATCTAAGTACACGCAAAATTCTCCCTGTTAGGACGGAATGTGTAGTTTACACTGAAGAGCAATCTTCAACTGTTCGAGTCATTAGTCGACTTTTGCACAAGGAACTACCCTTTGCCCCATTACCTGAAAGCGAGACGAGGGCCACTGGTAAAGAGCAAGGAGTAATGCTTTTGTTTTCGTGGTCGGTGCCTCCCAGTAACAACTTGTGAGGTTCGCACACCAGTGGTTCCTGCACTGCCTAATCGCAAAATCATGTAATAATTATTTTATTTATTTATTTTAGTAATTTACGTCTTCCAACGTTAAGTCATATGCGACGATGCATGAAAGTGATGAATTGATGTTCAAATGAACCCTGGGTACATGGAGCTTAGAGTTACCTGACATTCGTCTATCAGGATAAAGGAAAACCCTGGAAAAGCCTTATTCAGGTAACTCGCCCCTAACCGAGATACGAACTCGGGACCTCTTGAACGTAATGCAGACATGCTACCACCACGCTACCGGGGCGGACCAGTAATATTTAATGCTACATAGAATTATGCCTAAGGGAATTTCGAAGCTGCGACACCGAAATTCGGATTGGTTATAAACTACGCAACAGCTGCCTATATATGTGTTTTTTTTTTATTTACGTCCGCCCCAATGTTTAGTTATATCGTACGGTGAATCAATCGGGTGAAATGATGCTCAGATGAGTCCAGGGTCAATGGAGCTTAGAGTTACCCGACATTCGTCTTGAAGGATAAGGGAAAACCCCGGGAAAATCCTTATCTGGGTAACTCACCCTGACCGAGATTCGAACTCGGGACCTCTTGAACGTGAGGCAGACATGCTACCTTCTACGCTACCGAGGCGGGCACCTATAAATGTATGTATATACATATAACTTATCGTTTTCTCGTGATCATGAAAATTAAACTTTAACAGAATTTTCCTCCTACAGTAAAGAGCTATCAAGATACCTGGCAAAAATAACACGTACGAGTTCATGCAGTCCGTATTTTAAAAAATTAAACATTCTTACTATTCCCTGAATATTTATTCTGCGAACAATACTTTGTGGAATATAACCTCTACAAATTCAAATGTCCACACATATGAAACAAGGGGATAGAATAACTATATAGTTAAAGGTCACAGGTTAAAACTTTTTTAACATAATCCCCAATACTTTGGTTCAAAACTATTTAATAAGCTTCCGGAAAGCCTAAAAATCCTGTGTCAGCTGCTAAGTTTAAATCTAAACTGACTAAGTTCTTGTGGAGCAGAGCCTGTTACAGTATAGATGAATATTTTGAGGACAACTTCGATGATTTTGAATAATTATGTCTTGTATATGTGTGTGTGAGAGAGAGAGAGGATGAATGACAATTTTTTGACCTTTCTAATCCTTTGCTTTTAAGAGAGAGCATATATTACAAATTACATGGCTTATTTGTGTTCAAACACTCTATTAAGTTGCAATAAATATGAATATGAAAATATATGCAAGGAATTATTCATGATATAGTAACTTGCTAATTAAAATTCTGTCTATTGCTTTATAGTACTTTGTGTTTTTATTACATAAAATGGATAAATACGAGATATAATGAACGTTTATTTGTATTAACACGTGGTGGAAAAAGGCTTTTCCATGAATAGTTTGTAGAAGAGTGAATAGAGGCAATCATATGAATACAACAAGTTCTATGTTATAATCTCATTCCTTTAGCACTGTCCTAAAATACCAAACTAAAAACAAGCAAACCCTTTGAAATATAAGCTAGAACGAGGAGAGTAAAAACCAATAAAATGGAATTAAAAGAAATTATTACTGAAACGCCTCGCCAATTTTTATTTGTAGGGTGGATTTAATATTGGAGTGAGATAACGTGTAAGTGTAACAGCACCCCAGAGCTGCCTGGCCATGTTGACTGAAGCGCTGTAACACGATCCGGGTGCCCTGGTCAATATATCGAGCTGTCTGTCGATGGAGCTTAAAATGTTTGCCGTCCTCTTCTTAATCCTTACCCCCAGCTCACATTTCCTTCCTTAATGTGCTCGCCCATAAACGCAAAACAAACTGGCTATCAGATTTCAAACACTTGGAGGAGTATTTTTCAGCTCGGATGTTATCGTTGATCTTCGAGTGGAAGAAGTATGCTCAGAGCTCTATCGGAGATTTTAGCTGATGAAGCACCGCGTCGCCTTCAACCTACGATAAGACTTACGTATTCTCTGCCTTTGTTTGTTTGTTACCCATACTATCTCCTGGGATATCTTCCAGAAAAGATCGGTAAATGGAAAAAATGGAAGAAGTATCCTCAAGTTAACACCCAGGTATTGAATACGGATGGTAGACAACAATGTTTAGTGATTTAAATTCATAACATTTTAGCAAACTATATCAATCTTAAAATCTTTAGTAGTGTTTAACAGCCATTCTGGCTAAATACATCATTAACACTGCTGATACGAGCAACAATGTGTAAGCATTAAAGTAACAATGACAGGAAATTAAATAAATCGTTACTAGAATTCACACAGCCATTTCGGAGGCAATAAATCACCTCATCTCTTCTAAAATCTGAATGATAACTGCGGACTACGTCCACCTGCACGTCAGTAACTTATGATGTGCTTTTGTTATATTGATTGCATTCATGCATGTTTAAGTGCATATGACTTGGAGCCAACTACCAAGCAACCTAATCCTGCTGAAGATATATGAAATGAAATTATAATTGGAAAAGAACATTTGGGCTAAGTACCAAACCTGGGTTTACTGTACCTCTGAGATATTTGAAAGTTAAAAAACTACTAAAGACATAGTTATGGTAAACAGATCTAAGGGGAAAATAAATGTTAGAAAACAAATTAAGGAAGGGTATTTGTAGCTTGTAACTGTATTCATCACATTTAAATCCTTCCCTGCACGTTTAAAACACTATGTTCCCACAAATGTCATTACGTATTCACATAACTACTTCCATATCAATTCTATGAGACATTCTCAGAAAACCTTATCAAATCCACGTTGTTCTAAACTGTTCTTTAAAAATGTATTTTCTGTATACTTACTGATAGGGATAAAGTGTGGAAAGATGGAGTCAGACTGAAAAGTGCAATTCCTTAGACGGGATTTGAACCACGGATCTTCTGGTTGCCGTCCAGCCGCACTAACCACTTTAATGGTTATAGCGGCTGGACGGCAACCAGAAAATCCGTAGTTCAAATCCCGGCTATGGCATTGAACTTTTCAGTCTGACTCTATCTTTCCACACTTTAGCCTACACACGGTCAGTGTAAAATAAAAATCAATTTCCATTAATAGGGATAAACTTTTGCAGAATAGGTTTTATTACGCATTTCCTTGCAAGTAAATAAACTGATATAGTTTGAAGGTATAACCAAAAAGGCAAATAGTGATTCGGCACTTGGAAACGCCCGAAGTAGTTAAAAATCACACCAAAAACCAACAAGTATCTCAGTGAAATGTAATGCAAAACAAAAAGAAGTATGACTTAAATTCTTACACTTGGTGTACTGAGCTCTTGTTCAATCAGTTTGAACGTTCCAGTAATAGAAAACTGCAGCAAATCCATTCCAAATGAAATAGGCTTCAGAAGCTGTTTGTATAACATTTTATATACATTTTATTCTTCAGAAATGTTTAAGTCAGTTTTCAATGTATTTTGAAAGGTGTAGTTTGCAGTTCAAGTATTATTTTTCAAAATATTCGTTTCGTATCCTAAACTTAAATATCATTGGCTTTTATACCACAGTTTTAGTTTTTATGTAACTTTATGAATGGAAATTTCATTTTAATTCTGTATGCACCTTAGTAATATATTTTTAAAACCATAAATCCCACGTAAAGCTGCAGTAGCAAATTTTAGATTACTTACGGAACATGATTATTTGGCCAAACACTTACACATAATAGGAATTTATACAATTTTAAATTGTCCTCTGTGCAACAAAGAAGAGGAAATGACTGAAGAACATCTTTTAACCTGTGAAGCCCTACCTGCCGGATCTACTACACAAAAATATTGAAGAGCAAGTGAGCTAATGGCTTCATTGCTAAAGCCTAGCATTTTAAAATAACAACAACATTTTTTAAAACAATTTTACTGCATCCTAACAATTGACAATTTGGTATAGCCACACTTTGCTCTTCTTTTAGGAGAAGTTTTGGTACCACTTATTTATGGCATTTTCTGCTATGTCCAAGCTTGTGGTTTGCTCTTTGAATATATGTTTTAGTTTTCCTTCATCTAGCTAAAATATTAGTCATTTTTATAACCTATCTAACATACCTATTTTCTCGGGTCAGGATCTCTTGAAGATCACGCTTTGAGGTGACAAAGTAATCACGCTATTGTTTTTTATAGTGTGAATAGATTGCCAGTTATATTTTCAATAAAACCAGTCATTATGAAATATTAGTCAAAATGTGTAATTATGAAGTAACCTATGTTCCTTAATAGATATGTAAAATAGTAAAAATAGTATGTAAGGATCCTAAAAGTGTATATGTCTATGTAAATTGTAAATTTTGCAGTATAACATTCGAAACAGTCTCGCAAATAATATAATACAAAGTTGGTAAATTTAGCATTGGCAGGATGGGATATATAGTCGTCTTTTAAGTATTCTATAATGTTTTATCCTGCTTTGCAATGTTCAATAATCATATTCAGACGGGTTTTCCATTTCTGGAATGGATCATATGTTAGATATATGTAATAAGAGTCACAAATAAGTTTAATCAATAGATCTGGAAGGAGGATTTGTACGAGAATTCTGGCATGGAAATATATAGAGTTCGCAAGACGCAGATTTCGTTTGAGAGATAAGAATGATAAAGCAGAAACTTTTTAGATTTTCCTGAAATGCGTCCTCACGTAAGCCTCGTAATGCTAACCCGCAGAACGGAGCAGTGAAGATGCTGCCTATTCGGGAGAGTAGAACGAAAGTACTTTCCTCACTAAGCGATGGCATTTGTATAGCGCCTGCATGCCACGGAAATACTTTCCCGCTACACACCTGTGGTGAAGTAGTTGCTTCCACGGAGAGCGGAAAGGCGAGCGTGGAGAAACAGGAATAACGCCTGCAAGCGTTGTGCATGCTTCCTGCGTCGTACTGCTGTAGGAGAAGATGCCTAGCTCAGACCCGGCACGGAGAGACTCATTTGTTTCTTTTCCATACGTATCCAGGGAAGCTACATTATAATAGCAATCAAGTTTCGTATATTCCTTTTTTTAATAACCTTTATTTTGCTAACGTTTTCTCCTTCTAGGAGTTATGTAGTTGCATTCATAAAAGAATACATAAATTATGTCTATCGTTTACGTCTGCTGTATTCCTGTATTCCATAGCAAAGAACCGTTATTGCGAATGTTTCTCGCCACTGACATAAAGTAGATAGCAAAATAAGCTTTTTATAGTTTTTGAAGAATGCATAGAGTAGGTCTTGTGAATCTATCGCGTCAGAATTTTTGGTAAAAGTAATAAAATATTTTGTTTTTCGTAAACTGTGCAATAAATATCAATTTCAAAGCCAGTAGCATCCTACATATTAAAATTTGATTATCACTTATACCTTTTTAACTCTCTGTTAGGCGCGTGCCTTTGCAGAACAGCGTTGGTTGCGTGGGGCCTAGGAGGCCCGCGCTATATTTATGTACATATATGCCTGTATCTTTTTATTCTTTATTTTTATTTTTCTCTTAAGATTTTGGCTTTATTTAGTTTAACACTAGAATGACCAGAGAGTATGTATGTCTGTTTTCTTCTCTTTTATGCCGTTTCTTGTGAACAGAAGAAAACACCTCGAAATCAATCCACCATCCTCAATCAAAAACAACCATCCTAAACCATCCCGAAAAGAAAATCCTTTTTGTGGTTAAACCCTATTCTGGGTGGGCACACAGCAACAATCTTCGGGCTAACACAGCCTGCCAGTACCTGCGATGCGCGAGCGAACCAATCAGAAGGGAGCAACATCTGTAACGAAGCCCGCCCCCTCCCTCACTCCGTCCGCCAGTCGGGCCAATCAGCGGAGGTCACTCGGCCTATTAATATTGTAGCTCAGACAGTCTTCACTTCAGACGCTACTCGAACTTCTCCGAAGAGACTACGACCACGACCACACCACTGAAGATGTCCACCATAATAGTGGACGAAACGTCTGGAAAACCCAACTCCAGCAGACCACGGCATAACAGCCCGGAAATAACTCCTAGTTATATTGACTCCAGCCGTGAAAGCCTACGCTCTCTTATTATTTATACAGTTTACCAGTACATAATTTTGCTTTAGTCAGAAGAATTACATAATGAAATGAACACTTTAAAGCTAAAAATTTATCTAAATATATGCGGTAACCAAATGTAAAATGGACAACTTACCTCAGCAAACACATGTGTTTCAGCATAATATTTTAATACCACAGTATGTAGTAGAAAATCACTTATAAAATGATTTCACTCATTCAAAGCCATCTGCATCTGCATCACGTGTATTCATCGTTGTCTAAACATGGTCCACAAACATACTTGATATGACCTGACGTCTACTTATTTTTCACTTAACTTATAGAGTAATATGTGTTTTAATTAATGCCAAGGCCAACACATTGCAAAATACATGCATAGACCAATATTTTACTATGTACATTCGAGCCATTTGATCGACGACGTCAAATGGTGTTAATGTAGTACTCCACTCATTCTGGTAGCTTTCTAGGATGTTGTTTATTTACAGTGACTGTGTCATACATTGAACTCAAGAGAAGCACACTCTTGTTCTTTTTCCCCTAATAGCATGTCAGAGTTATGTCACCTGACTTATAAAGTACAGTTATGTATAAAGGTGCTGCAGCATATTTTGCTGATTTCCCTTCTACATTTCTTTACTGTGCCCACAATGCTTGTACTTTTACGCTTCAAACTTTCTGCAAGGCTTTTTGTTGTGGAAAATTGTCACATGTAATATCTCTTCCTGCAAAAACAAAGGGCTGTATAAGATGCATTGCAACAAGCTCTGCAAGAAGAACACCTGTGGGGCGCTGATCGTCTTTGTCCAAGTGAGAAAAATCATTCATCAGTTACTTTGAATTTGAATCAACTGCAAACTAAAACTTTATTCCAATTTTTCCGTTTATTGCTCATATATTGAATGAAAGCGCATCTAGCCTCGCAAGGAAACAATTGCTCATGCACAGTGATATTTTCACTTGGAAAGTAACACTGCAAGGAATTGGGAATAAAAGGATTCAAGACAGGAGTAGCAGCTGCAAAGTGATCTGTACTTGGTCTTTGAGAATGTGTGTCTTTGTCATCAAATCGCATAAACAACAAAATTTCAGCGAATTTGTTTCTGCTCATTGTGTTCCTGAAGAATGGTGGCCCCAGGTATTCGACCATGACAACTTCAGCGGTAAGTTTTTTGCTCCAACGCCTCAAAAATACATAAGAATTGCGCCACTTGGGCAATAGAGCTTTCTTACTCATCAACACAGTCTTACTCTATCTTAGGAATAAAATAATTGTCAGAACTTATGAGTTCTAGTTTCAAATAGCTTTAGTTGTATTAAAATACAGGTGAGATAAAACAAAAGGTATTCGTACGTAACTTCAAAATTAATGGAGAGAAATGTCTCATTTTTAAATACAAGGCCCTGAGGCCCGCAATCGAGAGGTTCTGGTTTCCCCTGGCCAACCTCACTGACAGTTTCAATCTGTTGCAATTGCTCGTAGAAACATTATCCTCTGTTGTAGAGCACCCTTAGGATCACCTCATCCCCTCCCTGAGTAACAATTTCTGTTGTATTGTAATAAACATGTAAATTTAAATTAAAAATAGATAAAATATAAAAAATAGTTCTATGTAAGTATAAATAATAAATGTAATAATAAAGTAAATAGTAATAGTAAAAAATTAATTTAGTAATAAATAATATTAAGTTTAATTTTACATATTTGTTGTAATAGTTGGTAGTTTTGTATGAATGCTGTTGAAATTAACATCAACAAAGAGTCTGCAGAGTGTCGTAAACAAATCAGGAAGGAAAACAACAGATGTGAACAGATCCGAAAGCTATTGTTCACACTTTCGTAACCGTTAAAACGACGGATGGCGGTCCTTATAGTAGGAGTTGTTTGTACCAGTTTTTAGTAAGGTCCAAAATTCATAATTTTTGTGAACGTCTTTGTCATAAGTATTTACTAAAAGTCATTTAACATGGTAAGTGTAGAAGAGAAGATAAGCAAGAAATAAGTCTTCTAAATCAGCGCATCTGTCAAAATGACGGGTGCGGTTCTTCTAGTGTTAAAACCTCTTTAACTGCCAACTAATATCTTTGTTAATGGATACAAAGATATGCTTCAGTAAGAAGAATTTGTAGGATTATGGATAGATAAACCATGTAAATACAATGTATTAGATTTTACCTATGTGATTTACAATGGAGTACTCTAGACCATTTTCGTTTACGTTGTAGTGGCAATCATTTAGCTGAGTGACGTCTGAGTAATGGTGTAAGCTAATGCTGTTTACACAAGCATTCCAAACTTGCGTGACATCCTCTGCCACAGCTGTTATTACCTGCATACTCTCCCGGTGTACTCCCTAAAGAAGCAATCGAAACAACAACTCCTTAATTATTCATATACATCGATTTCTATGTCACTTTGAACTGCATAGCAAGAGAAAAATATGTATCAACTTGACATTTCACATGTTCCCCTTAATGAGAAAGGCCTGCCTTAATAACACAACGAAACGAAGTGATGAAAGTTAATTATAAAGATCCTTCAACAAATTATACCCTGCATATTTGTACTCTCTCATTCATTTACTTACACAGAAAGTGACGTATTAAACCCAGAAATTCGGAAGTGAGATTTCTGCGGAAATCTGTGTTTTGAAGTTATGTGAATCCCATAAAAGCATTGCTAATTACCAGATTTTGGTTAAGGAAGGTTATATCACAAAAATGACGAAACATTATCGTGTTTGAACCTTCCTCTTTAATCTGATACGTGTTTTACTATTTTAGACACTACATTATATTTTATTTTTGAAAAATATATTCCATTTGGTATTTTCTACTAACAAACGTTTTTGCTACACACCTTAGAGCACAAATCTATACCTTAACCCATTTCTTAGGGAAGTTTTGCCTACAAATTTATTAATTAGTACTTTTGTTAAGTACAGCAGCTTCCATCAAGCCACGTGGTTTCCTTCTTTCAAATTTATGGAGTTTAGTTTCCCTACTTTGCTTTAAACGACTTTTCATTGAAGCATATTTTTCGATATAAGTAACCCATTTCTCATTAGCTAGCATGCTAATTCTATAACAACCTTTAAGTGTAAGTGAAATAGGTGTGCTTTAATATTAATAAAATGTTTGAACATTTGCTAGAACATTTTAGTTAAAGGATGTTAGAATTATTTCCTACTTATGCTAAATAAACATGTCGGATACAATCATAGATGGATTGCATAGTAATATAAAATATTTTAATCTGATACCTAAACAGTTTTTGAGATAATGGATATTGAATTTAGCTATTTTACATTACCGCCTCTCAAATTTAAAATATTCCAATTATAAAACAAAATTTTTGAAGAAAATGCTCTTCCCCAAACTGCTTTTGCAACATTTTTGTTTTTATTTGAAGAAAAATAGAGCTAGTTCTTTCGAATAATATTTTGCGTATTTTTATACAAAATATAATGTTGCCTTACATTTCTTGGGAATTATTCTGTCATATTCTCTTATTTAATGTCGTATATTTCCTACGAAGCTACAAAATTTGACAAACACAGCTACAGAAAAATTGAAGACGGCACTAAAATATACAATTTGTGTCAATTGTTTATAGTCTTAGTATTTTCAGAATATTGCATGCAGCAATATTACTAAGTTTGAGTGTCCCATTTCAGGTATTTTGTGTTTTTCTTGCTTTTAAATGCATACGTTTATCATGAATACAAACTGAACGCTCATTCTATAATTCCTAAGAAAACGCATGTCGTAAGTGAGGTTATGTTGATGGAGTAATGAACTTTTGTATGAAATATTTAACATGTATGTTCCGTCAATATTTCATTTGTAGATAAATTCATTCAAATATGTCACACCTGACTTTTTTCAGAGTATACATATTTAAAATACTTATAACTTAGTGGAAGTTTCTCTCATACGAAATAAGATTTTGGCATAGTAAACAATATTGTACGGCCTATCGCCAGCTAGGAGTATCTTTTTCTTTTTACTAGTGTTTATCCTGCGCACGTGGCTATTGCTTTAACTTATGGAATACATGATTATCATGTTCAAATTGAACCTCACGCAACGGATCTTTAAGGCGAGATCAAAAGTATCATTCCAAGATAAATCTTTTGAATGCATTACCTTAGAAAAAGTTCGCTTATGTACTTCTATACGAAAGTACAATTTTATGTTTTCTGTTTTCTTATTATGTCACCGTTTCACTTAAAATTGTCAGTATTTATGTTTCAAAAATAACCAAACATGTTATTAATATAAAAATGGTTCCACAGTACTATGTACGTAAGGGTTGTTTTAATACCTTAAAATGTGGTTTAGTCAGCTCTAAAGTTTTAGAGAGCAAAGGTCGTATATACCAGAAATTTGCATTAACAGAATAATCTATTCAATAAAATAAACCTAAATAGTTTACAAATAAAGATATAACCTGTCTAAAGCACAAAGAAGCTACCATACTTAACAGTAATAAAAAGTTTCAATCAAAATTTCCTAAAACATGGGCTATTTTGACCTGCCTCCTTCAAAGTCTGGATGAGTTATGATTTTCTTTTCTATAGTAGAAGTCACAGCACCACTTCAAAAATGTGCAGTTTTGACTATAATGATGATGTATAGCATTTCCAATAAGGACTGAAAGCAAATTAAAACGCCATTTTTGACAACTGTAGCTACTAAGTTTCCTCTTAAAAGAGTCAAGCTTATCTTGACTGCAGTGTGGATGTAATAGCAAGACCCTACTCATTTTGGTGATGTGTCCGTGGATTCTCAGACATCGAGGATACCATTTTGAGTGGACTAACCTCATAAAGCGAAAACATACTTCCAGTGCGTTAAAGTGCATTGATCAGCAGGTATGATAGTAGCAATTGTTGTGAACAGATTTCCAGCACACGAGCTTATTTCCACACTTTCAATGCAACAGCTGGCTCACATTTTGTATATTTGTCAAGTCTTAGTTCTCGTGCTTATAAGTCAGTGTTCAAAAACAGTGTTTTAAGACTACCAAATCTTCAAAACCGTGCTATAATGTCTTAATGATTGAGAGAAAAGCAGGTGATCGCCTTGTGAGTAAACCTCCTATGGCTTGCAATAAATTTCACATAATTTGGCTCTGTAAGCGATTTACTAAGGAGTATAGGTTAGTATGCACATTTCTGTAGATAATTGTTTTAATTAACATACCGAAAGTACTGATTTTCACAATACTAAATCTTAAGTACATGTTTTGACCCCTAAATATTATATTATTTAAAAATTATCCATGAATAATTAAAGGTAGTTTATGAGTGAATTTTAATGGCGTGTAGTGGTAGATATATGCTAAATCACAGACAATGTCTCTGGCGATATACTAGATGATAATTGGAAAAATAAATGTTTGAGGAAACGTTCTCGGTGTTTCCTGGATTTGCCAATTGTGAGTACTGAGACAAACCTGAAGAAAATCTCATTCAGCAAGGACAAACCTAGGTTATTATAATCAGAAAACTATCCTTTACAAATGCATGTTTCTCAGCCGCTACTACAATATCAAAGGTATGTTATTCTTATTATTATTCAAATCGGAAGTAACTCTAAACATTTAGAGGGAAATATAGAGAAAATCTTCATTTGCTTCTTGAATTATTTGAAATAAAATTTTTACTGGAGATTAATTTTATCGTTTATTCTTCTTGCTGAGAACTTCAGGAAAATTTATAGTCATTGAAAATACAAACTGACATCTTGATGGGAATTTACTGAATTTCTGGAACACGAGGTCCTCCAGGGAGTTGGTGTTGCTTCGCTTTTGCATATTTTTGCATAATGCATTCAGCAGCCTTAAGTCAACATTATTTAGTTACAAAAAACAACACTGGCATCGCAATTTAGCAATGGCACACCATTCTTATCCCTAACTTTATGCAAAGAAAATTTTAGTTCATTGGATTGAATTTAAGGTTAATAAAATTAATTCATTTACATGGATTTTAGGTACAACACTTGGATAAATATTTTAACAATATTTATAAAATTACAATTAAATCTACCTTCAAATTATATTTCAGTAACAATCCATAATAAATAAAAGGTAATAGGAGCTGTAGCTTTTCAAGCGGCGTGAGTATTCCAGGCTCTCTCGGGCTTCAAGCCACGTGTGGATGTGGTGATGTAGCAAAGTTTCTGGAGCATACCCTGAAGACGGCAACAATGTATGCTCCCAAAACGTTGATACATACAACTTTTGATCAAGTGTCAACAAATAAGGCACCCATCTTGCACAAACCTTTTGAGAGCCCAAAATATTACTTAAAATATTTCCTGTCATTTATTTTGATATATTTCCAGCCTCTGCTACCTCAAATAACTTTAATCTCCGGTCTTCCAGTACTAAACGTTGAATTTTTTCAATGATGTCTGGAGTTGTGACTTCCACAGAGCTTCCAGAGCGAGACTGACGACTTAAGCTCGCACATCCCATTTTAAAGTCTGCAACCCATTTTAATCATTGTATATGAAAGGGCAGAATATTTCAATGTACTGTCCATTTCCTCCTTCATTTCTTTAGGCGGTAAGCCTTTCAAATGAAACTATTTATCACTGCTCGTTTTCGCAAATCCTCAATTTTGGTGAAACCTCTGCACTGTCTTGTTCAAAATGCTGTCATTCAAAAGCTAAATAAGCTATGGAGCTGTAACTATGGATACAGGCTTGTCTAGAGCGAAACTATATGACGCTATCCGTCAAACTGGTCCAGTGGCAACCTCTATGTTACACCCCTGACTTATTAGCCAACTCCTGTATTTTACAAAGTCTTAGTATTATATAAAATATTTTACTGTATTCGAATCGTATTTTAAATTGCCATGGTTTATAGATAAGTCATTTTTTATATTTCCCTAAGCAACGAATGTGCAAAAACCAATGAACTTTATTACGTATAGAATAAATATCACTTAAAAATTACTTACCACTTTGTGTTGACAAATAGGCTATATCACCCTCCGTATAGTATGTGCTCAATTTTCTCCCTTAAAGAGAATACATTCAAGTGGCTGCATTGATCATCGGTTTAACACGTCAGACATCAAATGAAATGAAGGATGATTATACTGTTATACAATTTATAGAGAGCTGTTCAATAAAGAAGGATCACAATTTTTTGACAACGTACCTTTACTCATCCTCATTATTTTGATCGTCCTTCTCAAAATAGTCTCCAAATAGTCTCCCCTGAATGCGATGCACTTGTCCAAGCGTTTCTGCTAGTCTTAAAAGACATGCAGGCACCATTTTTGAGATATATTTCAAAATCGCCTCCGCAGCCTTCACCACTGTTTCTGATGATGAATAATACCTCCAGCGAAGGGGTTTCCTCAAGTTAGGGAATAGCAAAAGGTCACATAGGGCTAAATTCGGACTATAGGGAGGGTGAGGAATGCACTTCACGTTGATTTTTGCATGATATTCAGCAACAACATTGGCAACATTTGGCCGCACATTATGTGGTGCAGCATTCAGCCAGGTTCACGGAAATGTGGTCTTTTGCGCCTGATATGGATTTGCAATGTTTTCAGTACATCCCTGTACTATTGTCCAGTTACTGATGTGTGTTCAGGTACAACATGCTGAGAAACCGTTCCATGAATATCAAAGAATAAGATGCCCATAACTTTCCCAGCAGAAGCAACCACTTTTGCTATTTGAGGGGGTTGGTGATGAAGGAGATTTCCACACTGAGATTTGCTATTTGCTCTCAGGTTCAAAATGATATAGCCAAGTTTCATCAGCAGTGATTACGTTTGAAACAAACTCCGGATCTTCCTCTAACATCAACTTTAACCGCATGCAGTTAACTGTTTGGAACCCGTCGCGCAGAAACACGTCTGATGTGTAATGTTTCTGTCACCAACATGTGGGTGTCACCCAGTGAAATGTTCAGTATTTCAGAAAGTGATCTTAAGGTAATTCGTCGATCCTCTCTCCCAATGGCAGCAACAGTTTTGATGTTTTCTCCCATAAGAGCAATAACTGGAGCACCGGGTCCACCTTCCTTTAAAATTGATTTTCTCTCCTCTTTAAACATTTTAAACCACCTTCGAGCTGTGCTGTAGGGAAGAACAGACTGTTCATAGGCGTCCTGTAACATTGTATAGGCCTCCGCTGAAGATTTGTTGAGACGAAAGCAGAATTTCAAAGCCGCATATTGTTCCTCGCGTGTTACCTCAATTGCAGCGGTAGGCGATACTGAACATGAATGAACTTGCCTGGTTCTCACAGGGGTGAGCCACGAGTATCAACAATGAAACTACTACGGCGTGTTTGTTTCATATTAAGCTAACAGAATATAATAAGATTGTATTTTTGTGTCCAAAATTATGACCGTAATAATTATTATCATTCTTTATTGAACTTCCCTCGTAACAGTAATTTGTATAAAGTTTTGTATTAATTTGTAAATGAATTAGCGTTTTATTCATAACAAATCGTTAGAGAGGTGCAACACATTTATACTATAAATAATTACCTTTGATGCATGCTAAAGTACTAAAATGTTGGGCATAAAAATGACCATATAGGAGAAACATTTTGATAAACCCTTGAGTATCTCGGTAACTACAGATGTCTGATTGGATCTTAAAGCCCAGCAGGAATCCTGAGAACGCTTTGTACACTTCTCAGTGCTATCTGGAAGTTTCTTATTCTCATCGAGTTAAAATTGTTTTGTGGAGAAGAAAGTTTGTCGAGGAAACGCTTCAGGCAAATCCATCACAAGTTGCTCTGGCTCTTTGTCGTTTTCTATTTGGACGTCTTACTGTGGAAACAAAAGGATAATTTATTGCTGTATTGGTGGATTTCCGAGCTAATTAATGAGGCACTAATGAAAACGTTGCTTTATAGATGGCAAGGAAGTGAAAACAGATTAACATCCCCTTGTGGTCAATAGATAAAGATTAACGACGTACACAGAGTTACTCTGGTGGTACATTCATCACGAAATAACGGAACCTACCCAAGACGAGCAGCCCGAATATAATAAAAAGTTTATGGCAATCTAATGTAGCTCTGTAAGAAACATGATAGTCTTTTGTTACTCTATACGAGACATGCCAGTGTAATTAATGACGTATACTTCCTTTCTCGCGTTACACTCGCTTCAGGAAGCGGCATCTTCCGACGCGGATCCGGATTGCCGCTTCACAGCGGGTACATATATACAATGTAAATACTCGCTTTATACAGTGCGTTCTTTATATTACGAGGCTGCGGATCGTATATACCTATGCCTGCTGCGCGCACTGAGAGGAATTGAGAGAGATTTCCGTTCTAAAATTCTCTTGTTACACACTCATGATTGATGCACTATTATGAGCTCCAGTTTTCTTATTCAGTTGTGTAGATAATGTGTACATTGACATTTAGACATTCCTGGCATCTTGGAATAAAATTTCCACTCACACCTTAATTTATATGACTTTTATCCGACGCTGTCTACAGTTCATTTTCGTCTGCGAATTATTAACACAAATTTCGTTAACGATTCTTTGTGGGTGCCATCTATAAAAACTGTTTTTTTCAAATTGAATGTTTAGTGGATAGTCCACTGACTAATAGCAACACAGGAACATCAATAAGAGGAAAACTAGCGGTTCACACGTACAGTAGCGACGATAGTTCTGTGCTGGTGACCTACTTTCTTCTCGCACTGAAGAGAGTCTATATCCAAGCGCCACTTGTACTGCTAGCGCAAGAAGCTGGAAGACAATGCCGAATGACCATATTTCTCATTCTTTACTAAAACGTATACTTTAAGATATATGCTCATCTTAGCCACTAAGATACAAGATATCTTCATTATCGTTTTACTACTTTGTTTTCACAAATGTTTTAATTTACAGGAAAATAAAAATCTAGGCTGATTCCCTTGGGGCTTGTAGCGCAATGAAGTGAATTAGCCGGTTCTCGTTTGAAGATGTTTCAACTTCATAGATAACCAACCTTTCTTCGTCTCTAAGTTTTTTATGGCACGTAAATATGACACGCTGCAATTTCTCATGTACCTCTCAAGGAACAAGACCTTGTTTCTCCTTGTTTTCTTCCACTTGAAACCTATGCCACATAAGGTAGTCTTTAAAACTGGTGTTTACCCCTTTAAAGTTAATGGAATCTTGATGTTTCAGGACTCCCAAATTTTGACAGTTGGTACAGTTTTCTCCTGAATATATAAATTATAACTTATTTGGCGAATTACGCACCTATCAAAGTTATCAATGAGAGTGACTGTTTCTGTACACGTTTTTACTTTCCAGATGTTTCAAAGGTGGTCACTTGTGCCTCACATTTCTCCCCTTCTTTAATTAGTATACGAAGTTTCCTCTCAGATACTTTTGTTCCTGTCGTCACCCTCTCTTGTTTTATTAGCATATCGGCAGAAGCTGCTTCCCGTTTCAGAAGAGTTGGACATTATTAATAACTTCACGTAAGTGTTTTTTTCACCAAGTTTGCTTTGAATTGGAGGCAGTTTAGTCTAATTTAGAAAACTCTCACACACATAACACACACATACACCTACAGAGAGAGAGAGAGAGAGAGAGAGAGAGAGAGAGAGAGAGAGGGAGAGAGAGAGAGAAACAAAACGGTAATCAGCAGTTCGATTAATAATCACAATTTCTAATCTAAACGTGCCAGCACCGAAGCGTTAGAAGATGGATGTTAGCAGGTCAAACCATTTCACGATACTGGCCATTTTAAGTGTAAAAGCGTATGACTGGGAGTGTAGGCTCGGCAACTAGATTCTAAACTACCATACACTTTCCATTCGCGTTATTGTATTTCTGTGCAGATAATGTCTGGTTCAGTGCAAGGGTTTTCAAAGCAGTCACATTCAACAGTATTTTCTGTGTCATTTTCACTAAAACTTTGAATGATAACAGAACACCACTTAAGACAGGGGTTCTTCTTCCACTCACTTCCAAAATGCTTGGCTAGCAACTATCCCACACCCATAATTTTTTCCATACCTATTTTCCAATGCATTTTGCTCCATATTAAGCTTAAAAATTCTCCCGAAACTGTTATATTTCAGTAAAATATGCGAAAAAACATAAAACACCACAATCACGTCAAAATATAACCATAAACTGGAGGCCATGACAGTTTTCAATGTTTTCCAGCGATTTTATTGGTTCAAACGGCCGTGTCCATTTTTGATACTAACTGAGCATAGCGGTATCCGGTTTTGAAACTAACTACACATTTCAACTGTGAAAAATACGTATAAAGGTCCATTTCAGGAACAAATGGACTGCAGATTCAAAAAGAGCAGCCCAAATATGAAATAGGTTGATTCTTAACTCACTTTCGATAAAAATGGTGAATGTCTATATTTGCTACTAGGCGCTTTACTTCTCAATGATGTGAATTTACTTAAATAATTGTATTTCTTGAATGGCTAAACATTCTAATATTTTTATTTAGTCCTCTTCTGTATTTTAACCTTCTAAAGTTCTGATATAATAAATAGAGTGTCGCCTTTAGGAATCTTAAGCATGCTTCTTCCCGGCCGAAAATGCTTTGGAATATTATCGAGCTCGACAGGGCGCCAAGTCTTGATTTAAAAGCACTCAAAACGAAAAACTACGTATTATATATTGCTAAAACTTAAACTGTCTCTTTTGTTTGCATAGCTGACTGGTTTCTTTTGACGAAAGGGAAGGAGAAGAAAATGGTTGCAATAAGAGAAAAGAAAGGTCGGAGGAAGCAATGAACCAAGCTCGTTTAATTTCTTCAGAGGGAGCCTCAATCTCTTTGCGAGCTATCGGAGCAAACGGCGCACTTTCATATCTTAATGTGAAATGTCAAAGAGGCAGGGCTGGGAATAAATGTGGGCATAACACCCCAAGTAGGCGCGCTCGTGAGACTTCCAAATGTATTCACCTCGTAGAAGTAACGGAAATGTGTGAGTTACGTTTTGGGAAACGTCGTTGTCTCGAAGAACACTATAAATTTTTAGGCATGATTATTGAATCTATAAAATATATTTTATTGTCATGGCCATGCTCTAATTGAAGGGATCCTCTAGGTACTACCTATAGTAACTGCGGGGATGTATATCATGGTGGCATCAGTAAACACCAAATATGCATTACTATGGAGAAACACAAATAATTAGCAAAATGAATAATATATGTCAATATTAATTAGCCTCGGGGTAGTTAACAAAGAGATTTACCTTCAATAACAAAAGAACACCTGGATTTACTACATGATGAAGTTACATCTTCCACGCGAGGCAGATGTTTCCCACACAACTACACTTTTTATATTGTTGCAACCAGGGTTGTGAGGGGAATAAAGGACTTACAATCCTAAGCCACAACTAGGGACTTAGCTAATGGAAGGATGAGGAAACAGGTGGTAGAGCTAACTGGTAGGGGGTAGAGACATGAGGAGGGTTAAAGATAACACCCAGCGTCAAACCACATTAACAAATGTATTCCACAATTAGTAGAGCAGAACAAAGCGACCCCTCATCTTGAACAGATCACGGATGCAATTGAAATATTATATAAGTTATGACATAGTGATCTGTACCTTCGGTTCAGGGTTGCGTAGGTGTCTGAATAAATTGCTATAAGAAGGGTGTGGTCCAGCGCTTATCCTCTTTCTCCACTGTTTCGAGTCAAATGTATTCAGAGTAATACGGTTATGTAGAATACCATCCACTATCCAGACTTTGTGATAAGACCCTCTCGCGTTGTTGTAATTTTACGTCATCCAACCTTAAGTCATATCGGGCGATGAATGGAATGGGTGAAATGATGCTCAAATGAGTCCGGGGTCCATACCCGATATTCGTCTTTCGGGATAAGGGAAAACCCCGGGAAAACCTTATCCAGGTAACTCACCCTGAACAAGATTCGAACTCGGGACCTCTTCAACGTGAGGCAGACACCCTACCACCACGCTAAAAAGGCGGGCTCCCTCTCGCGTACTGACTTCTATCTCTTAAATAGAGATTCTACCAAAGTGGCCGTCAACTAATATGTCAGCGTTTCCCATAACCGCTGAGTCATTTTGGCGGTTCCCATGCTAAATTTCCTACTTTCTGCTTCCTCCTTGGTACTTTCCACTTCCTACTATTGCATCATTTTGTCATCCGTGTTTACATGATTAAGAATAAGTTGCCTAAATCTTCCTTACTTTTATTAACAAAGCAGGAAGTATCCACCAGTTCAATGACTCTATCCCTTCAGAGGACGATGAACAGCAATCCAAAAGTTTAATATGTCTCCCATTTCTCTTAATTTCTTAGCTCAATGCGGCGGCAGTAAGTTTCTAAATGCCTCTGTTACCTTCAGGCTTGGTAGAAAGATTCTGGTCTAAGGCTACCTTCCTTGGAAGAGAAGGCCCGCTCCAAAACAGACTTACCAAACATAATAGCATATGCTTGGCACATTATGTAACTTGGTAAGATTGACTAACAAACTGTTTACATTAATATTCATTATTTTCCAAAGATACGTCGCCAATATCTTCAAGAATATACTGCCACTGGTTTTGGTTAAAAAGAAAACATATCAGCCACACCAGGGGAAGACAGATAGTGGCAGAATGGTGTCAGCTCCGGCATCTCTAACCCCCAAATATGCTCCCGAACGAAAGGCGGATTAGCGTATGAGGTCACCGCGCTGATTTCTGCTCACGAAGAGAAAGGAAATAGTTTGATATGTTGGGGTTCCGACAGCGATGGAAACAAAGGAAACGTATCAAGTATTAATATGTACAACTTGGGTGTTGTAATATTAATGCTGTTTCTTTAATTACACAATTGGTCACAGTTCATAAACAATTACACTTTGACTCTGTGCTATGAGAAAATATATAAAACTTAAAACTCGTAGTTTATCTGAAGGTCAGGCATGTTATAAAGTAAATAAAATAAAACATAAAGTAATTCTCTTTGCTAATTAAAGGCGACACAATCAGAACAGAATTACGTGGACATTTTCCAAAACTTTCTGTTTCATTTTACTTTAAGGAAATTTGTAATCGAAGGCTGCATGTTAGATTGTGATCCGAGAAGGTACTTCGGGACTTAGCTAATTTCATAACAGGAAAAAAAATGTAGGCACACGTATGTAGAGCTAAACATACACAATGTCCTGAGACAAGTGAATACAACCTCAGAAATCTGGTTTAGGGGACTTTCTTGTGTGTATATTTGTCCTTCAATAAATCGTCACATTATAAATTTAACACTTTCATTAGGTACGTGGCAGCTACATTGTTGTCATCAAGTGCGGTACACCTGACTGGACCCTTAGATTTCTGTACTCACAGCGCCATTTATATAGGCAACTTAGTACTACACGGCTCTTGCCTGACGTCACACGCAGTGCACCCTCGCTCCTGGCTGAAATACGTCACAACAATCGTAGCTGTCTTTCTCTAAACTAGACAAAAACTTATCACACATAAAGTATAGATGGTTTTAAAACACAATTTCTTTAAAATAATTCTGTTTTTGGCATTCACCATAAGCGATATCCCTCGTAATATCATTAAAGGTAGAGAACTTCTGGATCAGCATAATATAGAGATGTTAAACATTCTAAAAAGTTGTTTAAAACTGTTTCAAAATCAGTTGATTCCGTTTTCTCTATGCCACTGGTACCTTTAGGGAAATATCGAATAAAACTATTTCTACAAATTGCTATATCGAGTAACATGAACTACAAATAAGCTTAAGAAATACTATTTTATAGAACTTACATACAATAAATGACAGTGGTTAGACAGTCATGTTTAAAAATAAATTTTGGTAAGCCAGTGAATCATCTTTTCAGAAGAGCAAGTGATTGAACAGTGATAGTGTTCGGTCACTAATAATATATCATGCTATGCAATATTTACACTAAAAGGTTAAAGGGTACACCACAGAGGCAGACACCTCGTGCACCACGAGGTGTAGCTACATCCCCCAGGAGGGCGGGATGAAGTGAAGGTTCAATAGGAAGGCACATACCGCAGACAACAGATACGCGCAAAGGTACCTAACATTTCGAGGTAGGGTTACCCATCCTACTATTGCAGCCATCAGAATGTCGAATACATGACCATGATTTGGCGTTTCTCTGGCGGCTACTGACAGTATTCCTTATGGTAAGCATGTATCCGACACTAAAAGCGCAGAAACTGAAAAGAAAGTCGTGGTATTAGATGAAATACCCCCACATTCACCTAAGTGGCAAGCAGAAACCAAGAGAAACCGAAGTCAGATAGGTTTTGAATCTCGACTCCAGTATGCGAGTCAATATGTTATAACAGAGCTCGATAGTATATACAATAACACTTCACTTGTTGCTGACATTCAAAAAGATAGACAACAGTACCGGGACCATTAACAACCTCCCTTAGAAAGCAACAAAGCTAGAACGATGACGATAAAGACGCAAGTGAGCCTTTGCAAAGCTAGTTTACTACCACAACGGGAAGCATTTGTTCAAACGAGAATGGATATTATGATGTTGGTTCTTATTTCCCGTCAAATCTTTTCTGCGCTCCCACATCGGTTTACGTGTCAGCAGCTATTCTCAAAGGACGTCCGTTGAATTTCTAATGCTGTCCCTTCACGTAGAAAGCAAGGTATTTGGCTAGCCTCAGAAACAAAGGAAAGGAATGTAATACCGCGGTGTAAAGCCTCAACATCCCTTCATAACGAGAACTTAAACTCGAGTGGAAATGTTGACTATGCTTTTATACTGGAGAGCGGTCAGACGTGGCTCTATTCTGTCACAAAATGTTGTTTCGAGAAAGAGTACCTACGGCCTTTAAGGAAACAAAATGTAGGCGTTGAATGTGTGACTGTTTAAGAGCAGCTTTAGAACTTTATCCCACCAATCTGCTAAATCCATGACACATTGTCTCACGAACCATTTATGAATTCGCATTATTTCGGACCTATTTGTATGCATTCTACAGAATTTGTATACCTTTATACAAAGGTATAAAAGCATTCCTGGCGACGAATAAATAAAAGATATTCTGGGGAAACAAGCCATGGGAAAAGACGATTAGGAATCGATGTTTCAGGAGCGTACATCGCTCTTATCATCAGGATATTTTTAAGGAATGTTATAACACAAAAGTCAACAAAGAAAAAACACTATCAATACTCACATCACTGGACAAAAGACTGCAGTGAATTAAATACCAGGTCAGGAGATGGCGTGAGTGTAGAAACCTAATTAGGTCATAGAAACGTAACTACTTAATTTGACGATCAAGCTGTATAGATCTGTGCTTCTTAAGACGAATGATTTCCATTTTAAGCTCGGTTTCCAAGAGCATTACGATTAAGGGCACTGAGAGGTCGATAGGTTTCAAAAAATCCATTTTTTGTTTTTAATGTTAAAAAGTTGTACAATTCTTCATCTTTAAAATGATATATAACATAGGCTGTCTGCTGGTATTAAAATCATTTAATTCGTAAATTTAAACATGGTGGCGTAATGATACACCCACTTCCTGAGAATGGTGCTTAATCTTTGATCCTAATTTCCCAAAACCTTGATTTTTCATACTTTAGGTGCATGTTTCTCAAAAACTATAAAAGATATTGACATAAAATTTGTAGTGGTTATTTGCCAATGTTCCTTGAACACATTCAGCTAACATTTATATTCAATTGATTTATAAAATGGATGTAAACAAATATTCAGTCCTTGAAAATATTATCTTTTTTTTTACTCAAAACTAATTAATTTTTCATGTGCATAGTATAAATTATATGTGATTTTCATTTAGCGGATATTATAAAACTGTATCTTAGGTTATTTAGGATAAAACTTGGTGCATGTAGCTTTAAATTCCTACAAGTAAAGTGCACCTGAAATATAGGGTGCAATATTTTTTTAGGACACACGGTGTGATTTATGCCCCTTTTGCATGGACCTATGTGAACGTAATTTAAATATAATACAGTAGTTAAATGCACACATCCTTATACAGTAATCATACCGAATTTCAATTTCTGATAATCTTTAGTTTTCTATATATTCGAATTTTAATATTGGTAAAAATCAGCCTTGTCTTGGTAAAAGTAACCTTGGAGTGCCCTTAAGCATACTCCTCTCGGAGGAAAGGACCAAAGCCTCCTTAACTCTCCGCTACCAATAACTGCTGTATTTTGCGAAGATGGTCTCTCCCGAAAGTTGGCTCTATGGTCGTTATCAAAACAATGCTCTGCCAGTCCAGACTTCTCAGGCTGCATTAAACAAATGCTCCTTTCATGTTCGTTTTGACTTTATTGTTAAGGAACAGAGGTTATTTCTCTAGCGTGTCATATTTTTTAATAAAATTCATCGGCGATTATCTATTTAAAAGTATGTCTCACTTAATTTCTCACTTAATTTCTTACTTCTTTAAACTATTCTTACAGACTCCTGTTTACCACCTTCTTCATATCAATCCAGATAAATTTTAGAGAAATTATCTTACTGCTAATTTTGTTATGAGTGAAAAAGGGATATGGAAATGCAAAATTTATCGTTTATAATGTGATAGCATTCTAATTCCGTTCTCTTTGTACGCTCAAAAATCGAAACTTGTATAAATTGTTCTTTCGTAGCATGTGCAGAATGAAGTTCATAAAGTTAGAGCCTGAAGTGAAAAATTCAATGTCAAAGCCGGGATTTGAATCATGTACCTTCCGGTGTCTGGCCGCTTTCTCCAACCACTGAACCACCGTGGCAACGTGAGTGTACGACATTAAACTCTCCAACGACTTGCACTTTTTCCGTAAAATCAATAAGAAAATCTGTATGAATATATGGATGGGGTCGGCAAATCCGTGGTTCAAATCCTGCCTATGGTATTGCATTATTTTGTGTGACTTGCCTTTCCAATAAAACTTATTACAACTTCAGAATATTTTAAGCTCACACGAATAACAAAGAACATCTCGGATATACCTAACTACGCATAAATAAAAACTATTTCACCTAAATTATATTCTATGTCGAAATCTGATATTTCAGTAAATTCGTTTTATATTTCAAATAGTTTATTCGTTATGCAGAGGTTACCAAAGATGAAGAAAACTTCTAAGGCTGTTCCAAGGAAGCTCAGTGTATATATTTAATCTGCAATGAAAATATTTTACACATATATTATGTTAATCAACTTCAATAGAGTCAATTTTGAAAACGTCAAATTTCTTTGAACTTGTTCTATGTTCCAACACAAATACTCGTATACATTTACGAAGGCCTTTCTATAAAAATGCTTTTTTTTGTGGAGAATACTGTCGCAAGGCATTGTTGCGGAGAGTGGAATGGGCCCATGCGAGAGAGAGAGAGAGAGAGAGAGAGAGAGAGAGAGAGAGAGAGAGAGAGAGAGAGAGAGAGAGAGAGAGAGAGAGAGAGAGAGAGAGAGAGAGAGAGAGAGAGTTACGCGCGGGCAGGAAAGAAAGAGACGGATAGGGCGGTAGCTCGTGGGCGTTGAGCCGGACGCTTGCCGAGACAGAGAGAGAGCAACAGAGGGAGAAAGAGAGAGAAATAGCTCCATGTGTTCTCACTACGCCACGAAGGCAGCTTTCGAGAAAGAGCGGCTCGGATATAAATGCCGCCTTATGGATGGAGCAGCGAGTCAGTGAATGGAGTTGCAGTCGTGCAGTGTGTGCTCATTTGACAAGTGTTAATTGTGTGCGTGCAGCTATTTGAAGTGTGCCGCGGGTGAATTCTTTTGTTTGTTTATGTGTGGTGAAGCAATCGGAGACTACTGTGTGAATGACACGTCATTTTTAGAGCCTGTAAGCATTGACCAAGGTGTGTGTCTTCTGAAATAAAGACCATTTTAAATGTCTTCAAACTAAACTTTTAATTTTACGAACCCAAACAGTCACAACACAATGGTTCCGTATGTAGTAAAGAAATTGGAAATGACCTAAACAATAAGAAAATACGAGGCATGTTTATAAAGTCAGGACCGTTTTGCGATTCCACCGCCGCAGCGCTACGGTCGGCGTTCCGCGCCTGCGCGCTGGTTACCTACATCTCTTGGCTACGCACTGACGCCATTACCGTCTGATTCTTCCTTCTATACGCTGGTTACTGAGTGTTTAAGATGCCTCCGACAATCGTGAGTCCCGCCGATTGTGAAGTGCGTGCTGTTATACGATTTCTTAGTGCTAAAGGCGTAAAACCGATCGACATTGATCGTGAGATCTGTGAAGTTTACGGACAAAACATGATGAGTGATGGAAAGGTAAGGAAATGGGTGAGAGCATTTAAAGATGGCCGCACAAATGTACATGATGAAGAACGGAGTGGGCGTCCTTCGGTCGTTACTGAAGATTTGGTGCAGAAAGTGGACGAAAACGTGAGAGAAAGCAGACGCTTTCTAATTTCATCATTGTGCGACTACTTTCCTCAATATTCTCGTAGTGTTTTGTATCGCACTGTGACCGAGAACTTGAAGTACCGAAAATTGTGTTCAAGTTGTGATCCGAAAATGTTGACGGATTTGCACAAAACCCAACGTTTAGGCAGTGCTTTGACCTTCCTTGAGCGGTACCACAATGAAGGTGAAGATTTTTAAGACCAAATTGTTACTGTTGACGAAACATGGGTAGTCTACGTCACACCAGCATCGAAACAACAATCCATGGAATGGCCACATTCATCATCACCCACAAAAGTGAAGTTTAAGCAAACAATTTCGGCCCGCAGAATCACGTGCACAGTTTTTTGGGACAGAAAAGGAGTATTGCTAGTGGAGTTTCTGCCTCGTAATGAGACAATCAATGCAGCAACATATTGTGAGACATTGAAAATCTGCGCCGTGCAATCCAGAACAAAAGACGTGGCAAGTTGAGTAAGGGTATCGTTTCGCTGCATGACAATGCCCGTCCACATGTGGCTAATCGTACCAAAGATCTCATCAAATCTTTTCAATGGGAAACTCTAGATCATCCTCCATACAGCCCTGATCTGGCGCCCAGCGACTACCATTTGTTCCTGCACTTGAAGAAACATCTGGGTGGTCAGCGTCTTCAAGACGATAACGAAGTCAAAACAGTTGTGATACAGTAGTTAACACGTCAGGCGGCAGAATTTTATGAGGAGGGTATTCAAAAACTGGTGCCACGATATGAAAAGTGCCTCAATATTCACGGAAATTATGTAGAAAATTAGATTATGGTACAGGCTTTCATGTAAAAATAAAATTATTGGATATCTATGCACGTCTTTTTTAATTCCAAAATGGTACTGACTTAAAAAACATGCCTCATATTACTAAAGTAGCTCTTAACGTTTATTGATTTCATTCTACTATTCAGTTTAACGATCTTCAATATTATTTTTAGAAGGCCAGTTTTACCAGAAAGTGTAATTAGCAGAAAAAAGCTCTTTAAAAGGAAACATGAAGTAAAGAAGTTAACAAATATTTGAAACTATTAAATCATATTGCTTGAATACATATAAGTTGTCATATCTAACAGAAGTACATATCTTCTAAATGATGGACTATATTCCACTATTTACGGAATTGAAACATTGCCGTAATTAAAATTCCGGCTTTTGGGATTGAATTTCGCAGTCTAATTTTGCCTTTCAAAATTTAGTCCACACTTATAATATGAAAGTATAATGAATTATGTTTCGCAGTGCCTGCATGCTCTTGCCGAACATTCCTTTTAATGCATATGGCAAGCTGTAACCATGTAAACAAAGTAAAGAGGTATACGATAAAGAAACAAAACAAGACAAATTTTACGGCAACCTGCCAACATTTCTTAGATAAGCTGCTCTATTTTGAAATCTCACACTCAAAACCCTATCCTCAGCTCAGAGTTTCAAGTGTAACAGTCTACGCTACAATACGTCAACGTGAAGAGTAACAAAGCTTTGGAAATCGTGTCAGGTTTATTGTTATAGTTGGATTAACATGCATTTACCTTTCACAGGAGCGGCATTAAGCACTGTTTAATCCCTTCCTGGCCTCCCCCCGCTTGTTAGGGTCGTCGTTTTTATATCCTCTTGACGTTCGCTATCACCGAAATGCATTGCATTGGGGGTTGTAATTCGTTCCGTTGTTTTGAAAACTGGCTGTATCCACAGCGCACACAAAGGTCGACTAGGATTGTTTTTTGCAGCGTACTTCAGTGACCTCACTGCTAATATTTCAGAGCTGGCGGCGCATTGATGTATACCTCCCTCTAATTGGACACCCTTCGTGTTTTTATGGCTCATTTGCTACGAGTATCTTTTGTGCGTCAAATGAAACTGATGGAATTAACTATTTACGGTCATTAGTGATGTAACAGGAATGTGCAGGAAGCATTTTCCAATTTAACTTTGAAAAAAAATATTTAGGTTAAGCGGTTTTGCTATCATGACTACACACCGCCGAATGGGCAAAGACTTTTAAGTTCTTGTGTATTCGATTACTGATAATTGGGGTTAAAGAGGAGGGAACTTCAGTGTGTGAAGTAAGCATTGTCTGTAGGTATTCGGTATTACAGACCGTTATCCATCTCTCCATTAGTCTATCTGTGGCAGTTGATTCAGAAAATAGGAGTACTAGTGTTTCAAAAAGTGGGCCAGTGCCGATATATCCGGCCGTATGGATAAAAAACTTTGTGCTAGCTTTCGCTTTAACACCTCAACTAAACCAAAAGCAGGAGCAGTCCAAGATCTTTATTTCGACTTGAACTTCCAGGGCTGATCAACAAAGACTGAGATTCATTTTTTCACAGATGTTTGTTACTGAAATTTAATGTTTACAGGATATTTTTCAAAGTATTCCCCTGCAACTTCAATGCAATTTTTATAGTGTCTCTGGCAGTCCTTGAACACGTGCTGCAGACCATTCTTTGTCAGGTCCTTGAGAATTGCCTCACTTTTCTTGAGCATTGCTTCAGAGTTCTCAAATCGAATACCCCTAAGCTTTGATGATCATGATGATGATGTGTATAAGGGTGCTCAACTACAGAGGTTATCAGCACCCTTTCAAGAATTAATTATGGCAAAAGCCAGATATAAATATTTCTAAAACAGAATAAAAGTGTAAATAATCTTATAAAAATATATGTACATAACAAAGTATAAAAACAAATATAGATCTAAACTGACAAAAATTCTCTTCATTAAATCCTAAAGTCTAACCTAGAAAAGAATCTAAATACCTTCTCCATTAATGTGTTATTATCGTACGCTAGCATTTCTGCAAAGCTGGCCGGCAGCTGCAGAGACGTCCTAAGGTCTGCTAGGTAAAACACTCCAGCAGCACGTGTCTTACAGATAACGCTTCGCTGCAAAACGGACACAGTGGAGCAGGCTCCGTTTTAAAAAGAAAACTATGAGTAAAAAAGAAGTGCCCAATGCGCAACCGAGCCAAACCCACCTCCTCGCGACGAGATGAATGACAGGAGGTAACCCAGGGAATCGGAAGTTCTTTCACAGATCTAAGTTTATTATTGCGGAGAGCGGACCACTCTTCCTGCAGCAGGTTTCCCCTAAGCTTTGCCTTTGGTGATGGGAATAAAAAATGTCACAGGGTGCGAGATCGGGGCTATAAGGTAGATGTGGTACACAGGTAAATGTTTAATCGAGCCATAAACTGCATGACTTGATTTGCGACGTGAGGCCGTGTAATGTCATGATGATGTCGCCACCCAGTCCGAGAAAGTTCTGGTCGTTTCTTTGCAATGTGCTTCCTCAGTGTAGCTAATACTGACGTGTACAGTCCGGCCGCACTTTCTCCGGCTGTGACATTTCTCGAAAGGGGGAAGCAGGTTGTTGCCAGTTCTTTAGCGGAAATTTCAAGCAGAGGAACAATGCGTATTTTAAATACTTCATATATTTGCAGATTTCACGAAACAGTAGCCATATTATTATAATAACGATAATAATATGACTTAAGAACACTAAAAATCGGAATTCACGCACGCAAAATATAGCAAAGAAAATTCAGAAGCGCAAGCAGCTAAATCCACGTGGCTCCTACAAATCTGAATTGGCAACACGGTGTTGGGTTCGGAAGCCACGCCTAGCAGCGACAATGCTGATTGGCGCTAGCAGACAGTTTTAATTTCGTGACCGCAACACCGGATTTAGAGTCTCCTGTTACTACCAACAGATGCAGTTAGTGTCTGTGAAAGGTGTGAACGAAATATTCGAATAGAGTGGTGTTAGAATAAATATCTTGCATGATAATGAAATTGGAAGTTGTACTTCAGTGTTTTAAAGCTAATATTGTACTATATTTGCATTCTAAATATAATTTGGAAGATATGTTTTCAATTGTTCACTACTGTATGTTGGTAGTGTTAACCTTCCCCCTAGAACCCTGGCAGTCGCAAAACGTCAGAGCCAGAGATACAACGGCCGGACTGTATGCTTCTGTAACAGTAGTGTGACGGGTAAATCATTACATTACAGTCAAAAAATGTAATCACCATCACGTTCCCTGCAGTTGGAACAACTTTTGCTTTTTTGGTGTTGGAGAACCTGGTGATTTCCACACTGTGCTGGCTTGTTACCTTCAGGATCATAATGATGCAGCCAGGACTCATCACCGGTGAGCTAGCTTTGGGGTATTCGATTTGAGAACTTTGTAGCAGTGCTCAAGAAAAGTGAGGCGATTCTCAAGGACCTGACAAAGAATGTTCTGCAGCACGGACGCCATAAAAAGAGCATTGAGGTAGGAGGGGCTACTTTGAAAAACATCATGTAGACATTGAATTGGAGTATTAAATATTTGTGAAAAAATAAGTCTGTTTATTGATCAGCCTTGCTATATAATTCCTATGAAAAGAACAAACAGTATATAAGCATACAGAAACTGAGCACCTATTCAGTAGATCACACAATTTTCTATCGATAACATAATATGCACTTTATTTTGTACGCAAAGCTTTCATTAAAACAAATAATAATGAAAAACTCAGGACTTATGTGTGAATCCATTGCAGTTTTGTTAAGATTATTCCGCTGTTATGCATTATGATAATTTTGCATCTCTAACCAGCATTATGTATATATCAGAAGGCCTCCATCTCGTTCACACAAACTTCGACACTGTCGTTTACTGGAGCGCCACCCCATTAGTCTTTGTACGTACACAATATTTTACCTCCGCATGTCATTTTTCAGATCCGCAATAGCGACTATGTGTTTCATTGTGTTTGTCCACTGATCCCTCCAGCGTGAGAAGGAATGATTTAACACCGTCTCGTGTTTTATACGGTTCAGGCGCTGGCGTCTAATTTTTGTGGCTACGATTTCCTTCCCGAATTGCTCTGTTTTAACGGGTGGTTTTATTGCTTTTGTTCTGAGGCTATATTTTTCTCTCTTATTGCTTTACGTAACGGAAATATTGCTTCGACGTTCAAATTTACTATCTTGATCTGAAAATAAATACGCATTTTGTTATTAGGAGAACAAAAGGACATTTTTAAAGGTTTTCGGAAACAAAATCGACTGACATTACGGCGTAGTTTGTGGTCTCTTGCCTTTGTTTCCAGGCTAGCCTTGAGAAATAGTTTTAGTTTCTGTATGACTGTAGAGTGTTTTGTTTATGTAGACACAACATAAGGCAACAATGTGCAATTTGTAATTTAATGGAACCGTTCACATAGAGGTAGATGAAATGAGAATTTGCAAACTCACAATTTTAGGCAGCTGCCAATTCCTGAAAAACTAAAACGTATGCTCTTCCTTTGGCCGTGCCTTGCTATTTTAAAACTAATACCAGATGCTACTGTCCTGCGCCGTGGTGTAGTGGGCTGAGGCAGCATGCCTTCGCCACTGTCCACGGAAAGCGGCCCGGGTTCGATCCCACCCCTGCAATGTGGAGTTTAGGTCCCGGTTATAGGACCGATGCCCCCTCAGCATCGTGAGGAAAGTGAGGAGCTACGGAAGTTAAGCGGCCCTGGTCACGAAAACCAATATTTCGGCTGGGGATGCCGAGATGCTGAGCACATCTCCTCCCCGTATCCGTTGCCGTGCGTAAGTGGGCGTGAGGCGGGCAGTCGGGTTGGAAGGTTCAGGCCCACTTGAGGTTGTTACGCCATGGGTTACGTTTTTTTACCAGAAGCTACTCAGCTGTTTAGTTCAATACTTTTTATATTGTATAAAGATTGTATGAATGTTCTTATGTTATATTATTGGTTACGTTATTCAGTTTGAAGCTTAGGAATAAGCTGGGAAGGCTTTCCATGCAGTTTGCACATCTAGAAACTCCGCTATATGTTGAGTTACTACGGATTGCCTTTAAAAAAGCTCTCATCTCACGTTTGCTCTTACGGTGCGATGTTACCCTTATGCATTCGTTGTGAATGGGCGTGTTTGCATATTATTTTTAACCAGTTTACTCCTAACAGGGTATCGCTGTGCAAACATCTGATTGCATAACCAGATTTTATTCTCCATATCAGATAAATTCATCGTTAAGAGCAAAGGTATATAGGATATACCGCAAACTTTTTTTTTGTGTAATTTACGTCCTCCAACGTTAGGTAAGTCATATCGGACGACAAATGGAATGGCTGAAATTATGTTCAAATGTGCCCAGGGTCCATGGAGCTTAGAGTTACCCTACATTCCTCTTTCAGGGTAAGGAACAAATCCGGAAAATGCTTATCCGGGTAACTCACCCTGACCGAGATTCGAACTCGAGACCTCTTGAACGTGACTCCCAAACGTTAATACAGCTACTACATGGCAGACCGTTCAGTTGTATTAATATTTACTGACCTGCGCTACATTCACTTCTTATCTTGTATACTAGAAGTAACCTAGCGTACAGTAAATTACGAAACACAAATAGAGGACTTGGAAGTTGTGAACGGTTAGCCAATTCATTATTATGCACAAATATAAATTAATAGTGCAATCACCTGTTTTCGCTTGACACAAAAGGATTTTGTTTCCCTCTTCCTTCTCTTTGTTAGAATATTCAATCACTTCATATATGATTTCCCGCGCCTGCCGATGTATTACACGTTACTGTGATTGCACCTGAACAGAAATGTAGATACACTGACTCGCCGTGTATTTGCGACAGCCTTGCATAAATACTCCTTTATTCATATAATTTCCGAAGCGCTTCCAAGCTTTACGATGTATTAAAACCGAAGCTTTGTTTACTCGGTAAAGTTTACATCCTTTTTTGTTTTCTAAGAAACAAGTCATAAACAATTTTAATTTAAATAAGTATTGGAAATTAACTTGAGAAATTTATTATTATGTTGATTGTTCAATTGTTGAATATCCTGTGAATGCCCTGCTTTATTCCAATTGGATTTTGCATAGTTAGGAAATAACAAGAGTATAAGCTTACTGCAGAAAAATATAAAAATCATTAAAATACATAGATTCTTGAACTTATTATCTGATTATTAGTGATTTTTAAAACATTCATGGATTTTCCAAGTACAGGTGCGTCATCTGACAGTGTTGGAGATGGTTTGTTTTTTATTTCTCTCGCAACAACACGTTACAACTAAAAGTTTGAATTCTGTTTGTACACTCATTGCTTGATTTGAAATCATTCCTAAATACAATACGTATCGCATAAACTTAACGCGGATAGAAGAAGTGTTGTATATAATGAATGTATGTGACTTTGTCATTGTTAGATACAATAATTTTCTATATAGAATGCAGTTAAAGAAAAGGTGCAGCCTGGAATACATACTACCCGGAACCAGGATTTTAACGCCAGTATTTTAGTCACTAAACTACTAAAGGAATCCTGCTGTTCTTCCCTAAACTCATGCAAATATTGTGTGATCTAATTTATTGATCTATTTAAAACGGTTGGGTAAATTTAACTACCTGAATATTTTTTGCTTTCTGTCATTTGTGAATACATAGTCTGATTTAATGAAATGGAAAAGGAGGAGTGCGTGAGAGTGTGTAGGGATTAAAGGTTATTTGGGCCTGAAAAGAAAGATATTCAGTGAACAATGTGATGAAAGCTGTGAAAATTAAGGTTAATGAGCAGAGAATCCTTGTAACTAATACACGTCAAAGTAATTTTCGAATGTCGGTTCAACTACTAAAAAGTCAATTAATTACATTTACTTCAAGCATCGTCAAACTTGAGTTATCGTTCAGCGAATATCACTAATCGATACCTCGCAACCAATGATGTTAAATGAATCATTAATGACGCCTTCTGATACGCTTAGCTACAAACACGGTTAATTACCGTGTAATTAAATTGAATTATTGTAGATGTATTTAGCGAAGAATTTAACAGAAATCGCATGTGATTTTAAAGCATATAAGAAGTTCGAAATAAAGTTAAACCTTGCATGAGTTAACAAAATTAATTTCTGTAATGCTACGAAAGCTTAGGGTGAAATTTTGCTCTGTAAATACGAAGAGTTTAACTAAGTGTGTGTATTTAAATAGTTTGTAAATTCCCAGCTATCTGCCCGTCCGGCACCATTCAGATTAGTGCAGAGTATATTAGTGTAATCAAAGTGGCTATATGAGTTTCAGTATAATTGCTTGTTTAACGAGTAATATGTTATTACAAATCATGTAAAAGGTGGTTATATTTCTGCGCGCTTCAACTATAAATTTAATTATATACTATTTGCACAAAATTATTCTTGTGTCGTAATGTTTCGACCAATATTCATTTGCAAATTAATTAAGCTTAATCAACATGACCTCAATTAAAAACATACTGAAACAACATTCAGTGCATGTACCAGCCACGTATAGCTAAAGAAAGCAGGATGCGCATTTCTAAAGCTTTGTATTGAACTATTCCATTGGTATCTTGTGTACTTTATATCGCCAGAAAAGTGATAGCTAACGACAGGGCGGCAATGACAGGGGTAAGAATATGTAAACATAAACTGGAGATGTCAGTTAGATTGTTAGAAAGAATGTATGAAGCGGTCGTTGAAGCCAGAACAATGTATGGGGCACATCAGAGATAGGAACACAATTAGACCAGATGTATTGATTATTTTGTAAAGAACTACTAGAGCTGCCAAAATCGGCACCAAGAGAAGTGACATTACTAGAGTTGAGTAATACAAAAAGGAGGGGAATAATAATTGAATACTGAACTTCTGCTATAAGTGTATTAAAGGGCCGAAAGGGGAATTATTGAAACTGTGCATGAAACAACCGAAAATCATTAAGAACCCAAACAGTTGATGGTCGGAATTGGAAAGAATGGTACCAAAGATAGGCATGGGAGATTTTTGGAGAGCAGAGGAGTCAATTTATAGATGTTTTTGGAAGGAAGTGAGACCCAGAGTACAAGACATAGATAGGAAGGAGATATGGGAAAGTATAGAAGGAAAGAAAACTGACATTTTATCAGCAATTAAAGACAGAATGTGGTAGGAAAAATATATAGATAAACGTGACAAAATTAAAAGAGAAGGCATAGCATGGATGAGAGTAGGAATAATATATTGTGACTTTGCGGGTTCATGAAATTAAAAGTCCAATTGCACAAACTCAAAGTGTTCATTATTTCCACCAAATTACAGTTGGAACACTTGCCGATTACATAGAATTACGTAGCCCACACAATTACAATTCTCCAGTTCGTCTGTCACAGGTCCACTCCACACTCACAATTACGTACAACTCCTCTGATACACGTACACAGTCTTCCAGTCCGTTCGGTAGCACGGCGCTCCTCGCGGCTGCTCGCCATGAACTGAACTCTCTTCCAGTCCGGCGCGTCGCTTATATAAGACCAACTGACCTATCTAGAAGGTTCCGGGTTAGATAAAATATCCCGATTGTTCCAGACGTCAGGGGGAGGGTAAAGAGGCGGCCAGCAACCAGTGACACTTTTCTGACCATCCCCTCAGTTAGTGACACGATATAAATGGGTAGGCGTGGGCTGAATTTCTCCTGTTCCCCACTCAGCTGTCAGTTGGTTATGCCTTCCGATAATTGGTTGACAATATCTAAAAGGGCTGAGAAGTAATGAGGTAGGGATATTTGAATTTTGTGGAGATGAAGAGAGCACTGTATTTTACATTCTGATAGAATGTAAGGAGTTAACAAATTGCAGGAGAAAAATATGGGATAAGAAATGTGACAGTGTGAGCAAAGACGTAGTGGCGTTTTTTTTTTTTTTTTTTTTTTTTTTTTTTTTTTTTTTTTTTTTTTTTTTTTTGTAATTTACGTCCTCCAACGTTAAGTCATATCGGACGCTGAATGAATTGGGTGAAATGATGCTCAAATGAGTCCAGGGTCCATGGAGCTTAGAGTCACCCGACATTCGTCTTGAAGGACAAGGGAAAACCCCGGAAAAATCCTTATCCAGGTAACTCACCCTAACCGAGATTCGAACTCGGGACCTCTTGAACGTGAGGCAGACATGCTACCATCTACGCTACCGAGGCGGGCATAGTGGCGTTACGCATGTTAACGGGAATGAGTGAAAAGAAAAATAGATATATAGGATAATTCATATATAGGTTGATTAGGGTAAGAGAAGCGAAGCTAAGGAAGAAGTGACACCAAACTGCTTAGGAAAGCCAAAGGCTTATGGCCAGGCAACCTGAGTCAGCGAGTAAATTTTAGGGTCAGCAATTTCATATATTGGCACAGGAGGTATAATAATGCATGTTCGATGTTAAATGCATTGTAGTGAAAATGTAATGCAAACTGTACAAATAAATATATTTTATAACGCTGATGAGGGTTATACAACGCAAGGGGACACTTCGCTCACAGCAAGTTCATAGATCTATTGTAGCTAATACCTCACAGGAGAGAAATTTGAAGTGAAAGAACCAGGAACGTACATTTCATAGACAGGTAGAGCGCAGTGACGCGTGGAAGTCCCTCTCGGTTTCTGCTTCCAAGAATTATCTCGCTAGAGAAAACGGTGAGCAATGCTCAAGTCTACACGGGCAGTATTCTTTCACTTAAGCAAACACCCACAACACCTGTGCGGCTCCACCGCCCGCCACAAAAGCTTAAAACACACCTTCAAGCTGAGAAGAAAACAAATGAGTGAGCTGTATTTGGCTGTATTTACATACTGAGCATTATTACGAAAGATAATGAGGTATAGTTTATAAGTACATTGTTTCCATATTGTTTATGAATTTGTTTACAAGTCGGACTCATAACAAGAAGCTTTCTGGATAGTTGCACCAGAAAATCTGCTATTATTGTTAATAGCTCCCCCCCCCCCCCCCCTCTATCTTCCAAACCTGATTTTTCACGCAGCAGACTTAGCTGATGTTCGCTCTTACTCACCTGTGGGCGGATTCCAAATGTGAAACTGAAACATGTGCACTCGTTGCAGAAGACTGATACAAAGCCACAAATACCTGTCAATGTAGCATTTCGTTTTGTCGTTTCTGCCTGCGAGAAAGATTTTCCATCGCCCATCTGTTCGAAACAGAGACACTTTGCATGTTAAAGGCGCCTACAGCAATTTGCATAAATTGCTTTTGTTGTCAGTAGTGGGATGTATTTTCTTTATGCAGAAGAAAGAGAAGGCGATGATGTCTGTACAGCGACAAGTTTGGTATATTCAATTTAACTAACTGAATTTGCTTTTCCATTCCAACTGATGTTCTTTTTTTTTTTTTTCAAGATACAACCTGGGGTAATCCAATGTAGCAAACTTGTGGGCGAAATGAATGAAAGGAAAAGTTTCAAATTAAATTGTTTGTTGATGAAAAGAAAAATGTGCCATGTCTTAATGTGGAAAACATACTGTATGCAACAATCAAGTACTTATTCAGGAGGTTAAAAATTGTATTACAATATGGTGGCAAATGCATATTTTGGGTCCTCCTGTACCATAAAGTGATTTAGAAAAGATGCAAGAGTATGTTTGTTTGGAAATTAATTGTTCTTTCACACTAGCCGAGTGTAGGACGCACTATGAAAGGGTAGAGCCAGACTGAAAAATTGAATGCCATAGCCGGGATTAGAATCACGAGTCAGTGGAGAATTTAATGTCATGTTGGCACTTTGGCCATAGTAGCTCAATGGTTTTTAGCGGCTGGACGGAGACCAGAAGACCCGTGGTTCAAATCCCGGCTATGGTATTGAATTTTTTCAGTCTGGCTCTACCCTTTCAGAGTATGTTTGTAAGTTTTAACATTTGTTCTGACTACATATGACACCATGCTTGGGATAATTGATGATAATATACAAAACAAAGTTATATTTTAGAAAATAATTCTTGAAGAAAAAATTCCATGCCTGAGTTTTAGGGTATATATCCGGCATTCACCACTTTGAGGACTACTTGAAAGAAACTCCAGTCAGGTAGCATAGCCCTGGCAAAGATGGAACTGTGCACGTACCAAATGCGAATCCCACATATCATCTCGCGCATGTGTGTTTAAGGAATGACTGACAACATAACTAAAAACGGAAAATCAGTATTGAGAATTAAGATTTCATGAGGAATTTTTGGCATTTATTTCTGTGGCCGTTTATTTCTATTAAATAAATAAAAAATAAGTTTTGTTTTAAGAACAGTTTTTGAAGTATAAGTTTTTTATCTGCTTAATCATAATCAAAATGAACTTTGTCATACCTGATTTCAATATACATTTTACAGTAGCAATACAAAACGTATAAGAGGCAGATGTTCAACTGTTTCACTCCGGTCTTGATATTACACACTATGTTCAAGAGAAACATAAGACCTCTTGAGAATATATTTCTTAGAATACTTGAAAACCAAAATAAAAAATAAAATACCATCCCTAAGTATTTAATGCTATTAAAAATCTGAAATGCTGAACTCACCTGAGTTTCCCTTGCAACTGCTACAAATCAAGCTAAATAAATTATGTGTCTTAAAAATACTGCATCTTTGTGTAGTTCAGGGGAAGACAGTTAGCGGCGGTGTGACGTCAGCTCCATCAGTTCTTGCCGTCAAATATACCCCCGAATGAAAGGTAGGTTAGCGTGTGACGTCCCCGCGCTGATTTCTGCTGCCCAGGTGGAAGGAAACAGTTTGATATGTTAGGATTCCGACAGCATAGTAAAGACAGTAAACGTATCGGGTATTAATAGTATGTACAACTTATATCTTGGGTGTTGTAATATTAACGCTGGCTGCTTTAATTACACAATGGGTCACAGCTTATAAAAATTACATTTTGGCTGTGTGCTCTGAGAAAATATGTAGAACTTCAACTCGTAGTTTATCTGAAGGTCAGGCACGTGATAAAGTAAGTAAAGAAAACCATTAAGTAATTTTCCCTGCAAATTGGAGGAGACCCATTCAGAAAAAATTTAGGTGGACATTTTCCGACACTTTCTGTTTCGTTTTTGTTTAACTAGTTTATCACTGTCAGGTCGTAATGTCTGGGAAATTTGTAATCGGATGCTGCATGTTAGATTGTGTTCCTACTAGGTATTTCGGGATTTGGACTTAGCTAATGTCATACCAGAAAAAAATTGTTCACGCACATGTTGAGCCAAAATTCACAATGTCAATGCGGAAAGTAAATACAACCTCTAAAATCTGTTTTTGGGGACATTCTTGTAAAAATCATCCAAGTCTTTCTTGTGTGTATATTTGTCCTTCAATAAATCGTCACATTGTAAATTTAACAGTTCCATTAGATAGGTGGCAGCTACATTGTTGTCATCGGGTGTGCTACACCTGACTGAAACCTCAGATTCTGTCTTCATAGCGCCCGCCCCCTAGATGGTAGCATGTCTGCCTCACGTTCAAGTGGTCCCGAATTCGAATCTCGTTCAGGGTGAGTTAACTGGATAAGTTTTTTCCGGGGTTTTCCATTATCGTGAAAGACGAATGTCGGGTAACTCTAAGCTCTATGGACCCCGGACCCATTTGAGCATCATTTCACCCATTCCATTCATCGTCCGATATGACTGAACGTTGGAGGACGTAAATTACAAACAAAAAACAGACTCACAGCGCCATTTATATAAGCAACTTGGTACTACACGGCCCTTGCCTGGCCTCACACGCACTGCAGGCCTCTCTCTCGGCTGAAATACGTCACAACTCTCGAAGCTGTCTTCCTCTGGTGTAGTTTGTATCAATTTCTTATTAGTTATATAAAATTATACAAAACTCCTTAAGAAAGTCAAATATTTCTCTGATTATGCCCAGGATATAAAGTATATATTTTTTCTGTGGCATGTGAATTCCTAAACTGTTGTGTATAAAATCGTTAGATATATTTTTGAGAAAATCAAAATTAGTATTTTTTCGTGTAAAGAATACTTTGTGTTTAAGAGTTATATTGTACAAAGAAACGCAGACACAGATGAGCGCAAACTGCACTTACCTGCCTCTTAAGAGTAGGTGACAGCGTATCTGCATCACGTTCAAGAGGTCTTGAGTTCAAGTCTTGGTCAAGATGAGTTATCTGAAGGTTTTTTGGGGGGTTTTGCCTCAAGATGAATGCCGGGTGAGTCTAAGCTCTATGGACCCCGGGGTCACTTGAGCATCATTTCAATCGTTTCATTCATCGTCCGATATGATCTAAAACAAACTAACACACACACACACACACACACACACACACACACACACACACACACACACACACACACACATACACACATTCTGTTAAAATACTTTTCCAGGTGCAGGTTCCCTCAAAACACCCATTTTCAGTGAAATGTCCACATCGAATTTTCGACTATTTACTGTGTCAACTACGGTTAAGTATTGCAGATAGTCAAATGTTTGGAGTGATTAAGATAACAAAGGTTAGTATACCGGCGGCCAAAGAATGCCGCAGTAAACCTGGTTTAATAAACCATGACTTCCGATTCGTATTGTGACCGCAGAACAAACAGCAAGCATTTGTGCTTCTTCTTAATGCGATTATTTAACGAGGTTCACACTGTCGGGTTCCCCAGCGAACCTTCACAGGGCAGCAAAAGCCTCTGTAAACAAGGTTTCTTGACATCAGAAAAGAGCTACGGTCAAGATAGTGCTGTCACATCTTCAAGGATTCCTTTAAAACATATTTATATTTATTTCCGACACCTAACATTTGATACATCTTTTTATTATTATTCTTTCATTGCAAGACTATTAATTTATGGTGGCCGAGGAAAAGTTTTGCCCTTTAAATCGAGAAAGTTGGCAGGCTTTAATGTTTTATGCACGCTCTACTCCATGACCTAGCAGATACGTATGCTTCAAAAAAATAACGTCAGACTTAATGAAAGTTCGTAGAAAAATAATTTTGATGGAACCTTAAATCTTCACAGAGAATAATAAAGCAATCATTTGACAGGCATAATAGTCTCAACTTTATAGAACAAAAACCAACCTCTTAGATCTGATTTTAAAGTAGCAGAAAAAAAGCTTTCATATCTAGTTTGTATATCTATGGTTTTTTCAGCTTGTCTGTTAAGGCTAATTACCTTCTGTTACCCAGCTTCTTGTATAAAAATTTAAAATGTTGAGTTCTGCATATATATACTTCTTATTTACTTTTCCTATGTGTGTTTTGTCACTTTATTTTCTGTTTTAATTAGTACTTCTTTTATTTATGTTTAACATACTAATCTGCGAATATGTACAAATGACCGAAATTATAATAATGTACTTTAGTGTTATTCCCTAAACCTTAAAAGCTTTCTGTACCAACTCTATATAGCTTTAAAATTAATTAAATAAAGTCATGGTAACTGCATGTATGCTTAGATTCGTATATAATTATAGTAAATATGACATCTTTTACTTTAATACAACTTAACAGATCGTTCATGAGAGATGTAAGGAATCTTCAAATTAACTGCAGAGGAGCAGAAGTAGATGAAGACCTGAATAGTCACTAAATGGCTTTTTAACAGCATTAAGTCAGAAATAATGTTTTAACGTTATCATTTTCAAAACCCTGTGTGCCTTTTTCATTTTACAAATATTTTCATTTTGCAATCTTTTCACACGATGTTCATTTTTTTTTTTTGTTTAATTTATATCCCGCTTTTAACTGCAATGATCTTATCGGCGGAACACATCGAAGGTGTTAACTCATATTTTTTTGGGGGGTGGAGTTTACGTCCTTTAACTCTTTTGAGTCATGTCGGACGATGAATGGAATGGGTGAAATAGTGCTCAAAAGGGCCCAGGGTCCATGGAGCTTAGAGTTACTCGACATTCGTATTTTAGGATAAGGAAAAACCCCGGGAAACCATTATCCAGGTAACTCACCCTGACCGAGATTCGAACTCGGGACCTCTTGAACGTGAGGCAGACATGCTACCATCTACTCTACTGAGACGGGCTTGTTGTGTTTTAATCAGTAGATCACCCACACATTCATACTTTAATACTCTGGGGAAGATGAGGAATTATCTTGGTTGGACAAAAATCCTCACTCCAACAGCCGGGAATTGAACCCGAAAATTCTAGCACGGCTGACTAAGCTACGGAGTCAGCCGATGCTCATTGTGATATAAGAAAGCAAAAGTAATCAGACTGTAAATATATGTAAACAGAAAAGTGGAGTAACGTGTTTTGACATCTATTTTCTGTAGACTACCTGACAGCTCTCTTGATTTCATTCGTGGTTCTTGTACTGAGAGTCCGTGGTTCTATTTCCAGCTCTGGAATGGCGATATTTAATCAGTTATATCCAAGCTTTCAGTTCATGTAATATAAATCGTGGTAATACTGTAAGTTCTCTCATTCCACCGCCAACCTAGACGTCCCCATACCATCGCAAGTAGCGGATTTTCCTTTAAGGATGGTTCCACCTCAGAAATTTTTCTGTTAAACCAATATGCTTATTAATAATTCATTACTAAATGTATTAATAAGCTCTTAAAGAGTTTTAGAACAATAAATTTAGTTGTATAAAATGGAAAACAATTAATATTTCGGTGGCAATGAATTTGTTACACATTAAATCCTGATTATCGTACTAAAATTTCAAATAAATCAAAATTAAATTGCATACTATTTAAATTTCAGTATAGGCATCTTCAGTGAGTTATAATTGCAGCCAACTGCGAATAATAAACAATAATTACATTCTGAGATTTCTAGTCTCTCATAGTTATAAAGAAACGGTGAAATCCTGCAAGAACATAAAAAGTCATGTACTACAACGTTCCGGTGACGACCATAAAGCGAAGAATAATGGGATACAAAGTCAGAAAGGGAAAAGTTCACGCTGCAGAAACACATTAAAAACACATTAACAGACGTGAAGGAATTGATGACAGTCCTTTATCGCGGCATTTCCTCCTCAAATCGGACTCCAGCGTGTACCTACCTCGTTCGGTGTAAGGATTCAATTTCGTGGACAAAATGCATGTAGCTGGTGAAAGGAATAATGTGCGAATGTTTTTATTATTAAAAGGTAGGGCCATTCAGAGCTCTTGGCTTATCTCCAGTATGAGAGAATTCCGCCCCAAGCACTCTTTTACCGTGTGAAAAAAGGGATTTGCTTTTCAAAATATTTGCTCAAGCTTTAAGAGCTGTAAGAAACTACGTCGATAGCCTGTGGCCTATTTTCCTTACAAGACGTTAACGGAGTGCGTATCTCGTATCTAGACAAAAGCGATGTTTTCAAGATGTTATTTTGCGCCTCGAGATATTTGTAGTTCTCAGCCACTAAGAAGGTGAGGGAGAGAGGGAGGACAAACATTGTTCTAACCGACGTGATCCTAATTTGACGTGATGTTAGAAGCAACAACATTTTTTACTTTCTCTACCATATTTGTTTCCTGGAGGTCCTGGCTTCTATTGCCATCAACCGCCAGTCTGAACCTTTTTTCGTATTTACCCGGTTTTTTTAATAATCCTATATACATCCACATGTTCCATTACATTTGTAATATTACATGTTCTGGTTTGCTTTGCTTCCAGAATTATTGTTCATATTAATGAAGTATTGAAATTATTGTGTTTACTTTTTTAGTTATTTTAGTTTACTTATTTACTTATTTAGTTATTCAGCACTTTCTAGATTTATTGTGTTGACATATTCACTAAAGATCCTTAGATATTGTCCCACAAGTGCTGGTTTATGTACTGGCCACTTCCCTCCTTTCTTATTTATTTGCATCCTTAGTTTTTCCCTTTGGTCCTTCCATTTGATGCAGTCATACAGGATGTGATCTGTGGTTTCGTCTCCTCTGTTTCAGGTGCATGCAGCATCATCAATTATGTTGAATCTCTTGTAATAGGCTTTAAGCCTTCCATGTCCTGTTAAAATGGTAGTGAGGTTTGTTGATATATTAATTCTTCGTAATTGTTTTGCTACTGTGGGACAATATTGTTTTGTCTCTTGTCCTTTTGATGTGTTTTCCCATTCTGATTCCCATTTTTTGAGTGTTTCTTCTCGTATTTTTTCCCTGATGGCACTTTTTGGGATTCTATTGTAGCTTTCATTTGTTGTTGCTCGTTGCACGCCGGAATAGTCTACCGTGCACTCCATAGCCTTCAGAACAGTGACGGAATGCTGATCTTGCAATTTAAATGCACAATTGACTGTGCAACAATAACAATCGAATTGTAATATGAAGGATATAATTGTTATATAAGTTGTTTTAATTGTTTCTTTCATTATCATTCAACTATGTACCTTTATTTTAATAAAAAACAAATTAACAATAAATTGATAGTTTCAACAAAATAATAATCGACAATCTACTTACAATACAGCAGTATTAAATAACAACTTGAAGAAAAGCAATAAGCACAACATATTACTCAAAAGTAGAACTTAGTTTTCTAGATCTTGTTGTCTCTTTTGACACACTAGTTTTCCAAAATTATGTATCAATGTTTGTGCAGCAGCTAGTCTAAATTGACATTTTAATTCTAAATTGTGCAGCGGTTTTTGTTTAATTTAATTAACGAAAAATATTCTCGCATTTATATGTGGATCCGAGCATACTCAGAAAACGAGCGGCATTTCTATGTATTCGAGGAAATGTATTTCTTGCAAAATGTGAATAGAAATCACTCAAACTAATTGTATTTTGGAATTTATTTTTCATTTGACGATAGCATTGGAAATCGGTAAGTTCAAGTTACAATTCAGATGGAACATTATCAATATCTGTAGAGTAAGGCTCAGCAAATATTTGGAAAATTGGCTCTAATTGCACCAAACGTGTCTTGAAAACCTTTTCTGAAATTCTTGATCCAACTCTCTTAATATTTGAACATATTCTTGCAATTTAAGTTTGAATTTATGAGTCACTTGTTTACACTCAGTCTTCACTTACTTGTTGTTGTATAACTGAAACGTTTTCAAGATCATTCAATCTCATCCTCAGCTGTTTGGTGACTAAATGAACCTCCCTCTTCTTCCACTACTACGGAAGTTTTTGCTATCATTCCGGAAAAACTTAGAGAAGATTCTCTAAAATTACTAAACCTGCAAGATAATCACATCCAATTTACTATGGAAGTAGAAAGAGACAACACCCTACCCTTTTTGGACCTCAAGATAACTAGAAATCGTCATGGTGTAGATTTTGGAATATACAGGAAGCCCACACACATAGATAATTACATAAAGAAAAATGAATACAACCCAGTTTCACATCAACTAGCTTATTTTAGAAGTCTAATTCACCGGCTATACAACATCCCACTGAGTAAGGATGAATTTTTGAAAGAACAACAACACATAAAAGACATACCGGTATTAAATTGATTCAACCCAGCCATCATAAGGAACATGATGAAGAGGAAAGAAAAACTGAAGATAAGATAAAAAAATTACCACTCTCACACCACTTAATAACACAAATTGGCAATATAGAATATTCACCTACCATCCATGGGCTTTTAGAAAATTCCAACGAATCTTCAAAAGACTAAACTTAAAACTAGCACCCCAAAACAAATTCAGTCTGAGGAACCTGCTAAATAAACCACTGAAAAATACAATCCCCAACAATTTGAAATCAGGAATTTATCAGATTAATTGTGAAACCTGTGAAAAAAGCTACATAGGAAAAACTAAGAGAAACTTGTTAACCAGGCAAAAAGAACACCAGAGGAACATTAAGTTGAAACAAACAGAAAAATCTGCGGTTTCACATCGTTTTTGGACGGAAAACCACAACATTGGCCACAACATTAAACTGTTAAAATCTCTAAGTACACCCATAGAATTGGATATTTGTGAAAAAATATTCATAAACAAAAACCGTGATAAAGTTATAAATTTTGAAATCCCGGCATTAAATGTAGTATTAAAACTTAGTGCCCCTAACACCAGATGGCAGAGTGATCGGAGCTCCGTAGTAGTGGAAGAAGAGGGAGGTTCATTTAGTCACCAAACAGCTGAGGATGAGATCGAATGATCTTGAAAACGTTTCAATTATACAACAACAAGTAAGTGAAGACTGAGTGTAAACAAGTGACTCATAAAATCAAACTTAAATATGAAGAATACTTCACTGTTAATAATGCTTCTGCTTTTAATATTTATATTCTTGCAAGTCCATGACCTGAACAAACTGCTGAACTGTTGAGGGCTTTGGGAAATGTACCAAGTTCTTTGAGGTTAACTGCCTTTCCTATAAGTATAGTTCCATTTTGAATGCTCTAATACTATCACTTTCTATAAAAAAGAAACACTCTTCCCATGAAGGCATAAATGTAGATGTCCTACGTGTCACATTACATTCTCCCGCCGACATTATGTTTACGAAAACAAACAGCAAGAGACGAGACAACACTGCTGTCCAATTCCACGTCTTGTCTCAAAATGAAGTCGCACGGAACTTGTGGCAGTGCACAGTGCTCCGTCATTTGCTCTAGCACAAAATCTATCCACTTGGTGACCGCTGGTGTAACGATTTGAAAGTGAATTCTTTTGTTGGTTTAAGTGTGGTGAAGCCACGAGAAACTGTGTTGGTGTATGTTACGTCCTCCTGCTACAAAGAGCTGTACAAACAGTCTTTCTACGGTTAAAAGAGCATTTTGAATTTCTGCAAACTACACTTTTAATTTTACAAACCCACAAAGTCACAATATAGTTGTTTATTTTACAGGGAAAACAAAATATTAAGAAGGATGCAAAATCAAACTTATTCTCAGCATCGTATAATGGAAATGTAGGTGTCCGTTAGATAAATATATTGTAAGGCTAGTTTTATGAAGCACAAAGTTGTTAATGCTGAGTTTATTTTCAAGAGTGTATCCAGTTTCAAAAACAAAACAGCTTTTGTCGGAGTGGTAGGTAACGTTATATCCTTGCTACATGGAGATGAGCGTCACCTACTCAGGAAACAGGAAACGTTTGTTTGAAAAAGGATTTGTACACAATGTAATTTTCCCCGCAAGAGTATTTCAATATTAAATCAACTCCAAGCACTGTGAAACGATATCCGTTCATCCCTCTCTCCATGTGTTTTATAACGAAACAAAGAATTTAATCCACAATGTTATCGGTGTTTCCATGTCTTTCAAAATAACATACAACGCAGGATTTTATCTCTTTGTTCTTTTGGTAATTGTTTGCTGATTTTGTGCATACCATGAAACAAAAATACATTGCCGACTGCAAAAACCGTGACAAGCATTTAGAGAATGCAGAATCATTTTGTAATAAACAAAAACATGCTCGCTTCTCTACCGTAGCCTGTCTGCCTCACGTTCAAGAGATCCCAAGTTCGAATCTCGGTCAGCGTGAGTTATCCAATTTGGGTTCTTTCTTTTCTTGATCTTGAAAGATAAATGTTGGTAACTCTAAGCTCAATGGACTCTGTTGCACTTCACCCATTTCATTCATCATCCAAAATGACTTAATGTTGGAAGATATTAATTAAACAAATTTCCTAAGTACTCAACAAAACAAAGGAACATTGTGCTTTCTTGAGCTTTTCAATTGTTCTTTTATACCTCGTAACAGCCTGGTTATTCTTTAAGAATATCGTATTAAAGTGAGAACGCGGATGTTCCAGGCGCATCCGTAAAATAAGCTCTCCAAGGCGGTGAAGCTGTGAGGAACACTATTACGCGAGATCCGGTAACACTGGCGTGTAGCTTGGTTTCACCCCTTCAAATCCTAACCTCAACGAACCCGTTGCAACCATTAGTCTTGGCTGGGCAGCCGTTTGCGATGGAGCTTCCATGTGTCCCTCCTAAACACCCTGTAATCTGTTCTGAATACTTCTGAATCATTAATGTCAACAATCAGCCATGATCCCGTAGCTATAATGACACTTGGATTGCATATTTCTACTAAATTCCAAAACTCAACAATTTTATTCATAATACTACGGCAATTTACCTGTAACAGCCTTAAGGAATCAGCCCCTACCTGAAAGTCTACGTTTTCCTGAAGTTGGTGTCATTGCTGCCCTTGCTGCTCGTTGCCATCAGCCCACTTCGTCACCCTCGCGAACAAAGCTGTTAGCTTTGACGATCCTCTTCGGTTCAAGTGTACCCCATCCCGTCCGTAGTCCCAGTCTTCAATCCACGAATTCGGGTCAAGAAACTGAGCACCCAGTTGCTCCGCTATCCATGAAAAAGCTTCATTTACCTGCATCACCTTTCTCCAGCTGGAGTCGCGTCGTCTTAGTACTCCACTGACGACAATTTTTGCTGAAGGAAACAGCTGTTTTGTCCTTTTAACTAAGTCGTACATGCCACCCAACACATAGTTAACACTTCTCCGCAAGTCATTGCTCCCGAAATGTAATACGATTGTCCGATATTTGCCTTCCATCTCCTCTTGCTTTCTCTCGATTTCCCTCAGCAGACCGTCAACTCTTAAGCCAGGATAGCAAACTAACTACGCCGTTGGATTTCCAGCATGTCTCACTATAGAGTCACCGACTATTAGGCAAGATTTCTCCTCTTCTTTTACTCTTTCTTCCCCCTGCTCCCTCAGTTGACGGTTTTCAGCTTCGAGCCTCCGAATGATATCTTCCGCCTGTTGTAGCTTAATGCGTAGTTCCCGTGCTTCTTCTTGAATCTGCTTCAGTTTCCTCTGATTTGCGGTGACGGTCTTGGCTCCCCTGCATTCCTTACATACCCAGGTTTCCTCGATGTTCATGTCCCTCTTCACTTTCTGGCAGCCAAAGTAGAACCACTTCGAGCAATTACTGCACATAAGTCCGGTCCTCAGAACTTTAATACAGCTCCCACACCGTCCGTCCGCTACAGGTCCTGGATTAATCTCAATTCCCCCTATCACTAGTAAAGTTGCTAATACAAAAATTACAAAATAACTCTGTGAAGTTTCCGTAGTACCTTCACGCTGACTACCTGCTCCCCGTGAGCGCAGACCCGACCACATTCTGATCCTCGCCCGGTAAATCACCAAGTCAACACCCATTGTCTCAACTCGTTTCTACCTGCCTCTTTACCTGGCACGTCCGATCTCCTCAAGCTCCAGACACAGCATTTTTCAGTCTGGTTCTACCCTTTCATAGTGCGTCCTACACACGGCTAGTGTCAAAGAACAATTAATTTCCATTAATTGTACCTAATAGTGGTTCGAACTATAAAGCCCGGACCTTAAGTACGTACAGCATAGTAAGTCGCCATTAAGGTAGCTGTCTCATGTGTTTATGAGAACTAGTGGTTTACCGGGGAAAACACGAGTCAGTTGGAGAGTTTAATGTCCTGTTGGCACGTTGGTCATAGTATCTATATGGTTTAGAGCGGCTGGGTGAGATCAGAAGATACATGGTTCAAATCCCGGCTATGGTATTGAATTTTTCAGTCTAGCTCTACCCTTTCAAAATGTAAAATTTGAAGTCATAGTCGGAATTTGAACCATGGAAATTCGGCTACTAATTAGGCATGGAGGAATGCCGACACGACATTACATTCCCCAGCTGCTATATCATTTCTTTGTTATCAGTATTAGGTACTTCGTTTATTTGCAGAAAATATATATATATCTACAGTTAAAGCATTTTAAACTAATATTCATTGTGTGTATATTATTGCTAAGATATTTTTTGACTAAAAAAGGCCTGTTTTGAACATTTCTCCCTTTAACCTTTAAAAGTGTAACATATAGAACCATATATTACTTCTCTAATCTACTAAGTGATATACAAAATGGTTATAGTTGCACTGTCCTCCATGCAGCTCTTGATGTAGCCCTGGATATTAACCTATTCCCACCATGATAAATAAACTAACTTTCAACAAAAAGACTGGAAAGCGCCCAAACATACTGCGCCATATTGCAAACATTTCCTCATAAACATCAGTTTATTACCCCGTAGTTCATAACTCCGCCGTTCGCAAAAGGCGCCGAAATGAAAAGCTTTTTGTCAATACAATCTATTTTATGGACTGCACCAAACGAATTTAATCCTAGTGGTTAACCTATGGAACCAATCACCTGATAACGATATCATTAAATTTATAACCCAGTATTAATTATCCATTTCAAATTGAAACAGAATTCCCGAAATGTTTTCAAAATAGCCCGAGCTTGTGAAGAGAAAGGTTCTAATTATCTAGTGGTATTGAATGAGCCACTGACGTAATTGAGAGCACTTTTCCTCTATAGGTAAAAGCACACAAGCTGCAAAAGGTGAAATTTAATATTCTGTACTGCTTCTGCTAGTAGAAAAACGTTTAGAATACAATAAATATGGGAAATGTTAGTATTTTATCGACATATTTCCATACTGTTCTTAGATCTATGAATGTTTTCGTAATGTTGAAGTGCATTTATATATGTGTGTCTTTCGTTGACTTATTAACATATCTGTTATCACAAATACCACTCAAGAGAGTTTTGTATATATGTCTCGTAGAATGGTTACATTCTTCAAAATATTTTTAAACCCCTCTTTCCATACATATCTTGTTGTAGCTGCATAAAAAAACAAAGAGAATGCAAGTAGAACTAAGAAAATGTTTAAAAAGTGGATCACTGTATCTGTTGCTGGGCTTATCTTCAATACTTTTTGAATAAACCTGAAGAGAAACATTTCAAAAGAGTACATCTTATAAAACAAGTAATTTGGACAAATATGAAGGAATATCTCAAAAAGTCTACAGCTATAAAAATTATAATTAAGAAACATTGTATATTTTGAAGTTCTCTGCATTTTTTCTTAATTAAGATTTTGACTATCTTTTCTGGTTTTCTTGCTGTATAGATTTCACTCAGAATTAAGAGACCTTCAACTTAAAAAAAATTACAAAATAGAATCATGCAGATATCTTTAACATATTAGTACCATTTTTGGGAAACTATAATATAACCAGATCTTTTCAGTTGAGAGACTAACATGCACTGACCTCTCTTTAGAATGCTTATTTATACTTTATATGCAATTATTGACTAAAATACAGTTGTACATTGATAGGTTAAAAATGTATTAGACTTTCTTAAAGGACATGTCAAATTATATTGTTGAAAGGTGTATATTATATCCTCATTCTGCGTACATCTGTTTCTAAAATACGAGGTCAGTCCAGAAAGTAACTGCCGTTTGTACGTAGTACGAGAAGTTGTAGAGGTAACGTCTATATCTACAAATTAGAGTGCGCAGTGCTCAATGCGCTTCTAGCTATCCAAGGAAGAGCATGGTACTGTCGCGCGTTTGCTAGATATAACCTCAAAACATAAGCGCTATAATAGTAAATTCCAAGTGTGAGTTGTGTGGTATTATAAGATTTCTTTTGGTAAAACATCACTTAGAAGCCGAAATTCACCGTGGTCCTAACAGTATTAGTAAAGGTGTTGTCCGTCAATGGGTAGGATTTTTTTAAAAAAATGGAAGAACAAACATTCATGAAGAAAACAGACCCTTATCAAAGATAATCTGGTGTATAAAGTGGATGGAGAACTGTCGGTTCAGGATAACGGAACTTTTAGATCATTTTCTTTACATTTCTCAGAGTGTTTTGCACGAGATAGTGACCAAACACCTATGCTGTCAACAGTTTTGTGCTCTTTGGGTAGTAAAACTGCTGACCGACGACCATAAAGCCAAAAGAATGAGTTCTGCCATAGAGTTCTCGATATGACACTGAAGGAGAAGCGTTTTTACATAAATTAATAAATGAAATAGAGTCCAATGGGACTACATTTGCTAAGTCTAGCCAAATATTTGCCTACGCAGATGACATAGTCATAGCGGCAAGAGACCAAAGAACACTATTGCAAGTTTACAAGGAACTTGAAAGAAGAACCAAACAAATAAGACTGCAAGTAAATCAGAATAAAACCAAATACATGAAAATAACAGCAGATAAAAATAAACAATCGCAAATCTAGTAGCAGAAGAAAAACATTTGAAGGAGTATCCCAATTTAAACATTTAGGAGCTCTTGTAAATAATGATAATAATTTAAAGGAATGTGTAAGAAAAAGAATACAAAGTGGGAATACAGCTAATTATGCTAACCTTCAATTGTTAAAAATAGATTCATTATCAGAGGAACTAAACTTAAGACATATAAAACATTAAATAGTCCTAGAGTAACATATGGTGCAGAAACATGGACCCTAAATAATACAGATGAAGATATGCTACGAAGATTTGAAAGAAAAGTATTGAAAAGAAGTTTTGGACTAGTAAAGAGGTACAACTATGAGTTAGATGAATTAATAAACAACCAAGATATTGTGAGGTTTATAAAGGCACAACGAATAAGATGGCTAGGACATATTGAGAGAATGACAGAAGACAGAATACCAAAAAGAATATTGAAGGGAAGGTTGTTTTCTAGAAGGAAAAAAGGAGAGACCAAAAACGAGAGGCTTAGATGATATAATAGAAGATTTAAGGAAGATATGAACTAGAGGGTGTAAAAGTAAAGTTGAAGAGAGAGACGTGTGGAGAAAGATCGTGCAGGAGGCCAAAGCTCATAGCAAGGAGAGAAATAGATTATTAAAAGTTTTGGGTTTAGGTGAGCTGAAAACATATACTTCTAGTGAAATATTCGTGTGTAATTTTTAGCGCGAATACAATATTTCCTCCATGCAGTGTAAGTACATAATATAAACAAAATATCTCTTCCAAAGAGTTTGACAGTGAATAGAAGTTAACTTCCTTTATTAAATTAGTTTAGTGGTTCTGTCTCATTCTGAAATACCTAGTAATATTTAAGCGGTTTCCATGACATGAACTATTGGGAAAGCAAGTTTTGACAGTTCTGGAGTGGAGAAATCTTGGTTGTGGTCTATTGGAAGGCATGCAACCATCGGGAAGGCCGTGTTTTGCGTGAATCTGGAGAAGCCTGCTTGCTGGTCACGTGATGGTTGGCTTGTTGAACTTCGCCATAAATTATTCAGTCTGCGAGAGCACACTGCTAAGTATAGATCCAGCATTGTGTTGTTGTGCAGTCCTGGGTTCTCTGTCAGTCACAATGGAGTCACCGCATCAGAACAGTCAAGGGGCGAGGTTGAACTAGACGATGTTCCTTTTTGTTAGACTTATCTGCCAGGAATCCCTAGATTAATTGTTGCCTTTTCTATTAACATACACCTGTTGCTATGTATTTTCTTGGTACCTCTTTTCACGTAAAACACTCATTTTAAACTCCATTCTGTAAAGGTCATTGGTACTCTATCATACATATGATTATATCAACCAATAACGTTTGAAGCTAGCTAATTTCTTGCTTTACAAAAACAAATTTGTGTTCCAATCCTATTACCTTCACCTTACTATCATCTATCTTACAATATTATTTTTCCATTTACTTCATTTTATCCCGTTAAACTTTGCAGAAATGTCTTCGTTATAATTTTTTGTAGGACCTATAGAAACTGGAGCTGAATGGCTAAGTCAGGTATTATCCTTGAAATTTCAGACGTTTTGCACAAGAAACAAATTAATGGCGAAATAGCAGCAGGAAAAGTGTTAGAGAATTAAAAGTAATAGCAGCCAATTTTTCAGAATACTTCAAAAATGAAATTTATGTTTAAGCAAATTTACCTATATATTTCATAGACAGTTTTGTCTATCTCGTATCTTCTATCCGTTATAAAAAGTAATATAAAATTCTCTCACGTGGATTCGTTAGAGTCATTTTTATGAAAATGAAAACATTTTCATACAAAGACTGTTTTGTGATCAGAGATTTTTTCCTGAAAATATTGTGTCATCTTCCAAACATGAACTTTAACTCCAATTTTGGTATTTTCTTAACGTTTAATTTTTTTCATTTATGCTCTTTAGACACATGTGTCTTTTTCTGAAAATGCAGATTTAATCCAAGGGGCCTTCAAGCATACATTTCTCTTGAAATATCTATATAGGATTTTTGGGTGGAATGCAATATGTCCTTTACAAGTCATAGTTAAGTGGCAGAAAAAGTAATGTCAGTTAACAAAAGTCCCCAAGCAGAATGCCTCAGGCCTGTATTAAGAAGGTCGTGTGTTCAAGTCCCGTGGTGACTTTCCTGAACCATGGTTTTTTTTCGGGAGTTCCCGGAGTCGACATATAAATGCTGCGAAAGATAATTACCACTCCTGAATTTTTTTATCATAGCCACAAACATCGAGATGGTTGCCCTTCTTGTCACTTCATTCAGTCATGACAGTGACTTGCCCCAATGCCGTACTGCATTGCATGCTGCATCCAACCTCCTGCAAATTTGAGTATTCTGTTGCTCTCTGGCCTGATCTACATCATATAACCTTAGGTATTGAAGAGAAGTACATAAAAGTACGTATAAAAATATAATAAATAGGTACACTATTATTAATCTCCATTTTTGCAAATCGGAATGTAGCTTATGACTATATATTTCATATTTTCACCGCAGTTCATCCCTAAACGAAATGTAATACTTGAATCTTAGTACAGTATTTGAAAGACACATCAAGCTCGAGGTCTAATAATTCTTAGTTTCTAAAACAGGGAAAGTTAAAACAGAATATCATTTCATTAGATGAGAGTGTACAAAAGAGGCGGCAACATTTTCGTTTAATCCCGGGAATGGAAAGCAATGCCCCTATTTGACAGTTTTATTACCCACAATGCATTGTAATTCCAGTTATTGGAAGTCGGCTTTGCACTGTTTATCTCTGCTGTGTGCACAGCAATACCAAACAATTATGCATATGATACTATTTATTTCTCACGAATTATAGGATATTACCGAATATTTAATTGGTTTAAAGCAGAACGAAATGGTAGGGCTTAATAGAATATGGAAAGTGGAGTAATATCTGCAGAAATTGGTTGTTCTGTACCATATATTGTAGTTTGATAACTTCATCAAAACTATCCATTAATTAAACTAGAAAAAATTGAAAAGTTGGTACTAACTGGCAAAAGGGTAGAAGTGGTCAATGAATTTGAATACTTAGGAGCAAGGTTGAATAACGATGGAAAGTGGGGAGCACACAGGAGAAAAATTGAAGCAAAAGGAAGGACAGTAATGAATGGGATAAGAATATGCAAATATACGCTAGAAATGACAACCAAGTGGTTAGAAAGAATGTATGAAGCACTAGTTGAATCCAAAATGTTGTATGCAGTGGAGATCTGGGGCAGGGGGGGGGGGTGGCACAGAGGTAAACAAAACGGTGAACCAAAACTACAGAAGGTTTTGTAAAGAACTACTAGGCTTACCAAGATCAGCACCTGGGGAAGTAGCTTTAGTAGAATTAGGAAAGACAAGAAGAAATGGAATCATAATGGAAAGAATAATAAAATTTTGGTACCGGTGTTTCACCAAAGAAGAAGGGGAAATTATAGAATTATGCATGACACAGCAAAAAACATTAAAGAACTCAAATAGCTGGTGGGCCGTGATAGGAGGAATTGTGGAAAAAAATAGGAATGGGAGATATATGGATATTAGAGGAAAGGAATACAAGCGATGTGGGTAAATTAGTAAAATGCAGAATAGAAGATATAGAAAGACAGGAAATATGGGGAAATCTAGAAAATATTAAATCATGGCAATTTTACAAGCAAATAAAAGAAATTGGGGACGAGAAGAATATGTAGATTACTGCAATAGACAAGAGAGAGAGAAGGGTTAGCTTTGATGAGAACAGGAACAATATTTCTAAGAGGGATAAGAGGTAGGGAAAAGGGAATTTGTGAATTGTGTGGGGGAAAAGAAAGCATAGAACACTATGTAACAGAATGCAAGGAGGTTGCAATGTGGAGAAAAAAGGTTTGGGAGAAAATGTAGAAGAAAGTAGAGAAGAAGATAGTACTATAAAAATGTTAACGGGAAGGGAGGAAAAGAAGGTAAGAAATATTGGTGAGTACTTGTATAAAGTAAAAGAAAAATTGACCAGAAATGCAAAAAATACAAGAAAGGAAGATGGGGGGGGGGGGAGAGAATGTGAGTAAGTAACAAGGAGGTATTGAGGTTAAGAGCTACCTGGCAGAGCAGAAGGCCAGGTGTCATGTAAGCCAAGGTAGCAACAAGGTAAAGACAAATAAATGTAGCCAAAGGCTATAAATTGTAAAATTTTTGGAATATGCACAATAAATAAGCTAATCTAAATCATAAAAAGTACAGTGGAGTCTTAATCGTTAGTATGATACGATTGTGCTGTGATATGGTCGTGTGTTCAATTCCCGTAGTTGAACTTCCTGACGCATGGTTTTTCCGGGAGTTAAAGATACCCATATAAACTTCAGTATCTAAGTTGTGCAAAAGAAAATGGCACATTTAAGACTGTCGCCTGTCAACAATTGTCAGTGTTATCAATTCTCCCAGAGCCAGTGAGATCATTAAAACAAATTTCTTCATTCTACGGGCTCTTAAAGGGAAATTATGGCATATTGAAATGGTTCAGGTTTATATGGATCACCCTGTATTATGTTTTTGTTTACATTTTGTGGTTTATGAGATTATAAAAAGAACTTCACAAGCTACTCATTGAAAATTGAAGATATGTATTTCATTTGCCATGCAGGTATCCTAAATTTATGTATATTAATCGTTAAGGCAATTTTAAAAGAATGTAAAGTAATGAAAGATCGGGAGTGTAAGCTGTCGGAATTTAGCGTAATATCCGCATTTTGGAAGATTAGGATATTGATTTTGCTTTTCGTGTTTGCGTTTTGTTGTTCACATACACAATTTCTTTCCCAAAATTAATGTTTTTGGATTCAGGAGTCTCGAAACATGTTCTGGGTAGTATCGATAGTTTCTGGGTGGAATACTTCCTCCAAGTACTGCATAATTATAGGTAATAGAACACGTACAACATCCAATAATGAACTGTAAGGTCCTTATTGTATTTTTCAATGTACACAACTCCCGTTATAGTGTGCGGGAAAGAGGTGAACGAATGTACATAATTATTAAGAGACTGTACATTATTTGACACCATGAATGATTCACTAACGTAGCTTGAACATTTCAGTTTGGTATGGTACGTTAGCCATGTAATTAACGGAAGATAATCAAAACGTTTTGAACCAATTCAATATTGTCGAACAAAACTCATTTCCATATCTCCGGCTACATGAACAGACAGAAAAGTTGCTACTGGCACTTGAGAATCCCAAAGCACCTCAATCAATGTCTATTGTTCGGACAAAAACGTGAAAAGAATCTTCTTTTGGTTAGCACCGTTATTTTTACTTCCTATACCGTGTAGTGACTGTAAGTAACGGGGTTATTGTATTCTATCTAAACATGCGATGTCCAGATATTGCTGAAAATGTATTTATAAGGACTCCTGAGCTTAACTCATTTATATAAAAGGATAAGTGTGAATATGTATGTGTGTGGCATCGTAATCCATTTCTCAAACTTCATCTCTACGATGTTGATTAAAATAACAACATATGATTAAGGTATTTACTTGGCAAAAAACAAAATGCATATCTTGAAATATATAACAGTAGGCTTAGAAGCTCTATTAGTTCAAAATGACTTCTGTGTAATTGTAAAATTATTAGATTACGAAACATACACTTGTACAGAAAGGTATATCTTGTTAAACTACACAAATAATATAGACTTTTTTATGGCCGAAGCCATTTTCGAGAAATGGCCAGCAAGCATTTTCTAGAACTGTGAATTCTTTTCAACCACAAGTCACCAGTTTTGCTCCTTCCTTTTTCATATTGATTCAAAGTGAAAGGAGAACAACATTTCATCTGCTTAATTGCATGCCCACACATCCAACGTTTACGCCGTTCTTTAATACCTTCATGGACGTGCGTTATAGGAACACTTCTATTAAACCAAAGCCACCTGGTTTTCGTTTCCGGGAGCTCCTTAGACTTCTTGATACTGAAATGCCCAAGATGTGTCCTAGGGGGGAGAGGACATACCCTCCTTGGTTGTGGAGAGCGTCCCACGTTGATCTGGGCATTACCCATGTCTATATCTGGTATCTGCACATGTTTTTTAGAATTTTTATCGCGATATCAGGACCATTTTGTAATTTATACTGATGGCTCCAAGAACTCAAATGGTGTTGGTTGTGCTTACGTGTGTGGAACCGAACCGTATACATTCGGATTCCACACTAGCACTTCCATTTTTACTGCAGAGCTTTATGCAATATACCGGGCCATTTTACACGTACGTCGCGAAAGTTGGGGGACTGCTTAATCCTGAGTGATTCCCTCAGTGCACTTCAAAGCCTACGGCAGCTGTACAATTACCACCCTATTGTGCAGCGTATCCAGGATGCCCTCCACGTTTTACACGCTTCTGGCGTTAACGTGGTGTGTGCATGGATCCCTGGTCACGTAGGCTTGCGGGGGAATGAAATGGCGGATTCGGCAGCCAAGATGGCTGCCATGAAGCCCAGGGTTCGAGTACCATGTGTGACATCGGAAGATTTTAAGGCCGTATTGCGGAGAGCTGTGCAAACCTGCTGGCAGGAAGAGTGGTCCGCTCTCCGCAATAATAAACTTAGATCTGTCAAGGAACTTCCGATTCCCTGGGTTACCTCCTGTCGGTCATCTCGTCGCCAGGAGGTGAATTTGGCTCGGTTGCGCATTGGGCACTGCTTTTTTACTTATAGTTTTCTATTTAAAAAGGAGCCTTCTCCGCTGTGCCCGTTTTGCAATGAAGCGTTATCTGTACGACACGTGCTGCTAGAGTGTTTTCACCTAGCAGACCTTAGGACGTCTCTGCAGCTGCCGGTCAGCTTTGCAGAAATGCTAGCGGACGATAACACAGTAGTGAAGAAGGTTTTTAGATTCTTTTCTCGTTTAGACTTTAGGATATAGCGAACATAATTTTTAGTAGGTTTTGATTTTTTCCCCTTTCTATGTACATGTAGTTTTAATAGCTCTATTTACATTAGTATAGTTTTTAGAAACTTTTTATATCTGGCTTTTGCCATGAGTAGTTTTTAAAAGGGCGCTGGTAACCGGTGTAGTTGAGCGCCCCTATATCCATCATCATCATCATCATCATCATCTGAAGCTCCAGTATTGTGGATGCAAAATTGACTTTTGACCAGGCTCAGGATTTTCTGTGAATTAAAACAAGAACGAATGGAAATGTAATTTAACTGTTGCTGAGCTTTACATTTACACTCTTGGCAGTTGCAGCTAGTATTCAACAGACGTGTTTACCAGCACGTGAGTTACAGCATAGTTGTATACAATGAATTGGATCCAACTGCTCAACTGCCCTTGTTTGATAAGGGTGTGGTTTTCGGCTTGTAGCCGAAAATTAGGCAAAATTGTCATGAGGAAAGACAAGAAGAAATGGAATAATAATGGAAAGAATAATAAAATTTTGGTGTTGGTGTTTGCCCAAAGAAGACGGGAAAATTATGAAATTATACATGAGACTGTAAAAAATATTAGAGCACTCAAACAGTTGGTGGGCAGAGTTATGAGGAATTATTTAAAAAAAATAGGAATGGGAGGTATATGGAGTGAAAAGGAATACAAGCGATGTGGGTAAATTAGTAAAATGCAGAATAGAAGATATAGAAAGACAGGGAATATGGGGAAGTCTATAAAATATGAAATCATTACAATTTTACAACCAAATAAAAATAAATTGGGGACGAGAAGCATATGTAGATTACTGCAACAGACAAGAAAGAGAAGGGTTAGCTTGGATGAGAACAGGAACAGTATTTCTAAGAGGGATAGAGGTAGGGAGAGGGAATTTGTGGATCGTGTGGGGGAAAAGAAAGAATAAAACACTATGTAACAGAATGCGAGGAGGTTGTAATGTGGAGAAAAAAGGTTTGGGAGAAAAATTGGAGAAACTAGAGAAGAGGATAGTAGCTATAAAAATTTTAACGGGAAATGTAAAGAATTTAAGAAAGGAAGATGAGGGGGAAGAAAGGGACTAATTAAGTAACAAGGAGGTATTGAGGTTAAGAGCTACCTGGCAGAGCAGAAGACCAGGGTGTCATGTAAACCAAGTTAGCAACAAGGTAAAGACAAATAAATGTAGCCAAAATATGTAAATTGTAAAATTTTGGAAACAGTAATGTAAAAAATTAGCCATGTCCCACATGTTTCTTAACAGACATAATAAAACAATTATTTGGTGAAATGTTGATCAGAAAGGAAGGTAAATGGCCAAGTAAAATTCAATCAGCATACACATACAGTCTGCAAGGAAACAGAATTCAACTGACTCAGGATGGAGCCAAAGCAGGCTATGAATTTTACTTCTCAGAGCAGTGACTAAACCCTTTGGCCACAAACCTCCCAACAATAAGCAGTGGTCTGTCTGGCTTGGGTTTAATTGTACCAAATTCGTAAAGTTATCCCCATTATGCGGAAAGAGCTTAGGGGAATGTTACTATATACGAGGGCTGTTCAATAAAGAATGATCACAATTTATTTTTGAGAACGTACCTTTACTCATCCTCATAATTTTGATGGTCCTTCTCAAAATAGTCTCCCCTGAATGTGTTGCGTTTGTCCCAGCGTTTCTGCCGGTCTTCAAAGACATGCTGGAAACCATTTTTGAGAGAGATCCTTCAAAATAGCATCCGAAGCTTTCACCACTGCTTCTGACGATGGATAATGCCTCCCACGAAGGCGTTTCTTCAACTTAGGTAATAGAAAAACGTCACATGGGGCTAAATCCGGACTATAGGGAGGGTGAGGGATGCACTTCACGTTGATTTTTGCAAGATATTCAGCAACAACATTGGCAATATGCGGCCGCGATTTATTGTGGTACAGCATCCAGCTTGCTTCACGGAAATGTGGTCTTTTGTACCTGATATGGACGTGCAGTATTTTCAGGACATCCCTGTAGTATTGTCCAGTTACTGATGTGTGTGCAGGTACAACACGCTGATAAACCATTCCATGAATATCAAAGAATGAGATGACCATAACTTTCCCCGCAGAGGCAACCACTTTTGCTTTTTTAGGGGGTTGGTGATGAGGGAGATTTCCACATTGAGCTTTGCTGTTTGCTCCTAGGATCCAAATGATGTTGCCAAGTTTCATCAGCAGTGTTTACGTTTGAAAGAAACTCCGCATCTTCTTCTAACATCAACTTTAACTGCATGTTACCTCCATTACAGCAGTAGGCGATACTGAATAAGTCTGAATTTGTCTGGTTCTCACAGGCGGGAACCAGGAGTACCAATAATGAAACTACTACGGCGTGTTTGTTTCACATTAAGCTAACAAAATATAATAAGATTGAATTTTAATGCGAAAAATTATGACCGTAAATGTATTATGATGATTTTTTATAGAACGCCCTCGTATGTTTAGAACATTTTGTTTTCTACGTTTGTTGGTTATTGCTTTCAGTTACAAGGTAAAAATTGGATGCATATGTCATTTCCTGGACTGTATTACAGTTCAGTGAGAAGCTTTGTCGAACTGGTTGATTTAGATGCCCTTTAAATTTCCCGAGAAGCTGTAAATTATTTTCAAGCTCACAGCAATGCGGTCAGATGCAGGAGAGAGATAGTTTTGCAACTTTTGTCTCAGTGGGGTGGAAATTGCAACAACACGTTAGGGAATGGGGAAGTAGCGGTAATATCCACTGTCAACTGCTGGCCCATTGTTTGTCCCGCTTTGTGTTACTTCTCACAAAGGCAGCAACTAGCTGTGTTTACGTTGCGGCCAAGCCCAAGCTGGACAGTACGTACTCAAGGTGCAGCAAGACAATACCAACCGAGGCGCTAATTCGATTTCCTCTGTTTTCCTTCTTCTCTGATATTATGTTTCGTGTCGTTGATTTCAATTCACCTGAATTACTGATATTACAATCTGCGCTTTCAGACTTGGTGTGCAAGACACTCTGCTTATAAGGTTTGCTGTGTTGCACTCATGTCTGTTTCTCCACCTAATTCCATTAAACTACTCTTAAGAAAGATTTATTTGAAAATTTCCGGCAAACGTTAATATAATATAACGAGTACTTTGTACGGGTAAACCAAATCAATGCTAATATGGTCAGATCATTAAAAACAGGTCATTCTATGCCATTGTCGTTCCTTGATATCGCAAGAGATGATTGAACAGCAACAGTTTAAAGAGTCAAGTGTTAAACAATTTCAGCCTACAAATTGGGATGTTTCGTAAGTGGTTGATGCCACAAAAGTTGTCTATCAAACAAGTGTGTTTTAAGGAGCCTTCAATTTTCTATTTTATAACGTTTACCAATTGAACAAAATTATAAAAAGTGCCCTCCTCCTGAGGAGGACTACTTAAGCTGTTTCCAAAAACAATTCAAAGCCCGCCTCGGTAGCGTAGATGTCAGCGTTTCTGCCTCACTGTCTGCCTATCGGTTAGGGTGAGTACCTAGATAAGCTTTTCCCGGGGTTTTCCCTTATCCTGATAGACGAATGTCGGGTAACTCTAAGCTCCATGGACCACGGACTCCTTTGAGCATGATACCGAAGTTAAAGGATTGCAATATGTAAAAAATCAAGATGGATTTCAAAGGAATGTTGGTTCTTTGTTACAACACGTGCAGGGACAGTTGAGTCGAATAGCAGTTGGGGTGAATAGTTGTTTTAACAAAAGAAATGTAAGATATTTACGGACACAACATTATGAGTGATGGAATGGTAAGGAAATGGGTGAGAGCATTTAAAGATGGCCGCACAAATGTGCATGATGAAGAACGGAGTGGGCGTCCTTCGGTCGTTACTGAAGATTTGGTGCAGAAAGTGGACGAAAAGGTGAAAGAAAACAGACGCTTTACAATTTCATCATTGTGCGACTATTTTTCTCAATATTCTCGTAGTGTTTTGTATCGCATTGTGACCGAGAACTTTAAGTACCGGAAATTGTGTTCACGTTGGGTTCCGAAAATGTTGACGGATTTGCACAAAACCCAACGTTTAGGCAGTGCATTGACTTTCCTTGAGCACTACCACAATGAAAGTGGCGATTTTTTAGACCAAATTGTTACTGGTGACGAAACATGGGTGGCCTGAGTCACACCAGAATTGAAACAACAATCCATGGAATGGCGACATTCATCATTACCCACAAAAGTGAATTTTTAGCAAACAATTCTTTCCCGGAAAATCATGTGCACAGTTTTTTGGGACAGAAAAGGAGTATTGCTAGTGGAGTTTCTGCCTCGTAATGAGGCAATCAATGCAGCGTCATATTGTGAGACATTGAACAATCTGCGCCTTGCAATCCAGAACAAAAGACGTGGCAAGTTGAGTAAGGGTATCGTTTTGCTGCGTGACAATGCCCGTCCACATGTGGCTAATCGGACCAAAGATCTCACCAAATCTTTTCACTGGGAAACTCTATAACATCCTCCATACAGCCCTGATCTGGCGCCCAGCGACTACCATTTGTTCCTGCACTTGAAGAAACATCTGGGCGGTCAGCGTCTTCAAGACGATAACGAAGTCAAAACAGTTATGATACAGTGGTTAACACGTCAGGCGGCAGAATTTTATGAGGAGGGTATTCAAAAACTGGTGCCACGTTATGACAAGTATCTCAATATTCACGAAAATTAGGTAGAAAAGTAGATTAAGGTACAGGATTTCATGTAAAAATAAAATTATTGCGATATCTATGCATGTCTTTTTTTAACTCCAAAACGGTACTGACTTAAAAAACATGCCTCGTACTTATAAATGAGAAATATCCTTGTTTATTGATATACCAGGGACAACGTATATAAGAGAGCTGTATCAATACTATCTACATGTGCATCGTATTAGCTCAGTTAATAGTAACTCAGATAATATTTCCAAATTTGAGCAATTTTCTGTATAAACAGCTCGAACATTAACTGCCCTCTCTATGCTTCCTTGTTTTTGACTAACAGAATCTGCTTCTTCTCTCTGGAGGTTTTTTAGAGGAAGAGAAGAAGATAATTATCAAGTTAGTGTTCCCATGCTTTCTAGAACCTACGAGGCGTGTCCGTAAAATAAGGTCTCCAAGGCGCTGGAATCATGAGGAACGCTATTACGTGAGATCCGGCAACACTGGCGTGTAGCTTGGTTTCACTCCTTCAAATCCCAACCACAACGAACCCGTTACAACCATTAGTCTTGGCTGGGCAGCCGTTTGCGTTGGAGCTTCCTATCACTACCGCCGCCAATTGCGAGTTGCATGCAGTGATCCGTTTTTTGATTACCTTAACTACTCCCACTGAAATTCATCGCCAGTTATGCGAAGTCTATGGACCACAGTGTATGGACGTCAAAAACGTGCGAAAGTGGATCAGAGAGTTCAAAGACGGACGTACATTCGTCCATGACGAACAGCGTTCTGGTCGGCCTTCGGTTTTTCCGAAACAATTGCAAAGGTGGAGCAAGAAATGCTTAAAGATCGGCGTGTGACAGTTCGTGAGTTGTGTGAACTTATCTCTGAAGTCAGTAAGACTACGATTGACAAGATTTTGACCGAACATTTGCATTATCGCAAGGTGTGTGCGAGGCTGATCTCCTGGCCAAGCTCGGATGTGACGTCCTCACCGATCCCTCCTACAGTCCAGACTTAGCGCCTAGTGATTATCATCTGTTTCCTGAGTTGAAGTCACACCTGTGTGGAACACATTTCCAGACCGACAATGATTTGATAAACGAGGTTGAGCGCTACCTGCTCAACTTGGCGGGAGAGTGCTATGACAAGGGTATACAAAAACTGCCACAGTGCACGCAAAAGTGCATCGATCGCAATGGTGATTACATTGAAAAATTGCTGTAATTTCCGCCTTTCAATCAATGTAACATTCACTAACGATAAACATGTTTTCTATATTAAATAAAATTGGAAACCTTATTTTATGGACTGAGGCGTCGTTCCAATAATGTTGATACCAGTATCTTAGTCTATGAGGTGTGCATTGCAAAACAATTGAGGAATGCTAATTACAAATGACAGTTAATATTACGAGAAGGGAATATTTGGTGATGAATTTCTAGTAAGTACTGAGACGACCCAGCTGGGCTTCTTGAACCAAGTAAGGAAAATGTGAACATTTCGTCATTATGATATGAGACAATTTCTTTTACGGTTTGTGATGTTTATAACAGCGTGAAAAATATGAGCTGACGCGAAGATATAAAGTGTTGAAAAACGAGTTACATAAAGCTTGTACAAGACACTGCGTCTTGAGACAGTAGGTACCGAGATGGGAGGAAGAAAAAGTCTCTGTGGAGAAGGAGTACAAAAGGAAGAGGAGATTAACGAGATGTAACGCGGGTGGATTTGGACAGGATCTTAACGTAACAAATGGAGGTCTCGCCTCAATCTACTTAACATAATCTGAAACCCTCTTAAGTTCAAAAGTGAGGAGGGACCTGTCTTCCTTGTGATTCCCACAGCGTGACCATTGTTAGACAGGGACATGCTTTTAGGAGATGCGTTTCCCTTCTATATGAAAATCTCAAAGATATTAAACCTTCCAAAAATGTTCAGTAATATGTAGTAAATCATCGCAAATTGGGGAAATTTTCTATTATTTCTCAATAATCATATTAACCCTTCTCAAAATGAAATGTGCATCCACTTGACCTTTGTTAAATCAACTTCAAAATAAATGTACAAATCTATTAATCTTTAACCCATTTTGTGCATCACAGAGCGTTTGAAAAGTCGCCAGACTCAAACTTTCAAAAATCTTCTCTAGAGTATTTGATTGGATCAGTTGGCAAGCTTTGCATGACGGATATCTGTGACCTTGATGAAGGGTTCTGCGCTATTTTAGGTCAGTGTAGCTTGGAGTGACATACGAATCGCAGTCGGGTACAATGACTTTTACGCATGTGAAACGTGTCGCTATGCCAGAAAAATACTTTGAGTTCAGGTCCTATGTGGTGCGGACGCTGCGGACCCTTAGCACTCGTGGTACCTCTGACGTTACTAGAGGAGCCTCGGACCAAACATTCGCGCCCCTCCCTGAATTCGAGTTGTTCGGATTGGGTTGGACTCGAGGGGGCAGAGTGTTCCCAACACCCGTGGAAGATCGGGCACCTCCGCCCGGGCTGGCAGAGGGTTGCCTTAGAAGTCCCGGATAGTAGGCTGAAGAGCTAGTAGAAGGTGTGCTAGATCACCAGGCGGTGCCACCGAGGTTATTCGGTAGTCTTCCCTGCGGGGTTGACGCGCGTAAGTAGCGTATCCACTTCCACCCATCTTGAGATGGTAGGGCTTTTTAGACTCAAGGCATTGCCCCAAGGAAAGAACCCCGGAGTTTCCATCGCTCCCGGGCTGATAGAGGCGGAGTCTTCGGACTTCGGGGTAGACCTCACGACAAAGCTCAGGTCCTATGAAAGATGTTTATAGAGATGGAGAATGCTATTTCCTAATGATCCGACAACAGTTAAAACTTCCCTTTAGAACCTTGTGCGCTGATTTCGTGATACAGACTCCGTAGATGATGGACGACGAAGTGGTAGACCAAGATAGTCACAGAAGATTTCCAGCAGCGACTTGTTATCTCGACACAAAATCGGTAAGATTTTTGGCAAAACAATTTGAATCATCAATTAGCTCCACACAACAAGCTCTTAAGGTGACCAAACTGCACCCGTATCGTGCTAAAGTCGTCCAGGAGCTGTGGCCGCCCGATCTAGTGAAACGTTTCGTTTCCATGGTTTCGTTCTTTCACATGAGACATTCTGGATAAGACCTTTCTACGCGTGAGGCGTGGATCCAATTAAATGGTTACATTAACTGCCATAACATTCGAATTTGGGCAACTGAAAATCTGCATCTGTTTCTTGAAGAACCGCTTCATTCAAAACAAGTCGGCGTTTGGTGTGCGGTATTGCGAAGGATTGTTGGGACCTTCTTCTTTGAGGAAACAGTTGATGGTGTCGTTTACAGGGATATTGTGCAGCACTTCGCCGCTATGCTGGAAGGGAATGAACGTGATAGTTGGTTTCATCAGGATAATGCCACTTATCATAATGCAAACGAGACCATGGAGATGTTGAGGGGACCTTTGGCAATCAAATTATGTCATAACATTATGGCCTCCATTTTCCCCCAATATTAACTCTCCACATTTCTTTCTATGGGGTTATTTGAGGGAAAAAGTGAACAGTGACAACCCGCACTCACTAAAAGAACTCAAAGATCTCTGAAATTATATAAAAAATAAAAAAATAATTGGGGTAGAGAAAAATATATTGACATGTGTGATAAATTAGGAAGAAAAGGTTTTTAGGCTTGGTTTAGAACAGGAGTAATATACTTAAGGGGTATAAGGAATGGATATATTAAAAGGAAGATGTCCATTGTGTGTAAAAAGATAGTAATTGGCATTATATTTTTACTGTCAAAAAAAACGAAATATTGGAGAGACGAATTTATTTTACATAAGTGGGAAAACTTACCAAATTAAATAAGAGGCAAAAGAATCTTGAATCTAAAATCAGTAGAAAACATAATAAAACTGGGAAAATTTATTCGCAAGGTACGACAATAATGGCTTTGGAAAACAGTGAAGACTAATGAGAAGAACTACGAAAAATACCAGAAGGTATTAAGGCAAACAAAACTACAGATCCCAAGTTTTAAAATGCTCCATTATATACACAACCTGGGTTAATTATAATGGGACATGGCAATATGCAACTCCAAAATCACGAGTATGCAAGATTTTTGTATTTCTTGTATACTAATTATGTTATATGTGCATGAAGTTGTATATGCCAGATATTGTAATAAGAAATAGGAAATAAACTAACTAGAAGAACTCAAAGACACAACTTCTAACTCTGTTGCCGAAATAACAGCAGCAAATGTCCCGGAACATGCGTCGACAAGTAGAACTGTGTTTGCGAGTAAAGGTGATCATTTTTTGCACTTGCTGAAAACATTAATATGGAAAGTGTTGTACACAATGTGTAAAGTGTTTGTAAGAAAAGCAGTGAAGCAGTGACTGCTCTCAGCAGCTGCTGAGAACTGGGACGTAACAAAAGTAAGGCATGCAAAATGGTTTGCTGACGTATCAGTGTATTATTGCTCTCAGAGACTGCAAACTTCTAAAAGATGGTATTCAAAATTTGATATGTAAAGGTGTGTGTAACAAATGTGTATACCCAATCAGTTTGTATAAAAAATAAAACTGGATCAAAAGAAATAATAAAATCTGATTCCGGGAATTTTACCAATAATCTATACACTTATAAAACTGCCCTAGCTCATCACGCAGTCATTTTTGTTGCAGTTAATAATTTTCTATTCTATTATTTTCAGGTTTTAAATTGTGTACAGCTATTCAAGATTATCCGACAAGATAATGTTACGTGAAGTATTGTAAGCATACTGTATAGAATATTTCGAAAATAGTTCTCGTTTAAACGATTTAAATGATTATTTAAATCTATTTAATAATTTAAATATGTAAAAATAATTATTTTGGATATTGAATAATGGTATGGAAAAGTTATTATATAAAATTTATGAAGAAATGTATAAAAGTTGAATGATGTCAATTTGTCGTGATGGCAACGGCAAAAAGACTATATAAGCACCTGGACAGTAGCTGATTCTTTCTTACCCCTGCTGACTGTCCCAACTTCCACTTTAGAGGCCGAAGGATAGAGTGGACTAATTCCATCAAGTACCTGGGCGTTCAACTTGATAGAGGCCTATCTTTCCGCAGACACATCAGGGAACTATCGGCACGGGTGCACGGGGCTATTACCTCTCTATACCCAATGCTGGGTTTGCGCTCCATGCCAGTCCGCTTAAAGTTACACCTCTTTCGAGCGCTGATAATCCCACTCATGTTGTACGCCTGTGAAATCTGGGGCATGGCTGCCGATAGCTGGATAGCATACCTTCAGCGTGCACAGAATAGAGGACTCCGATCCATCTATTCTGTGGGCCGTTCTTTCCCCGTGAGGTTGCTTCACAAAGCTTCTCTTCTCCCATACGTGGAGGACGAAATTACGCGCCTGGCGACAAAATTTTACGCTCAAATTCCAGCTCACAGAAGCGCTACGAGATGCCGCTTCAGGCTTTACCGGGTACCCCGTATGGCATGCGGGCATCCGAGGTAACAAAGGAGTTAATCCTTACAGCAGCATAAGTTAAATTTCAAATTTCCAAAAGAGCTATTTGACTACAAAATTTAACCCACTTTAGCAAAATAAAACACCAGGGTGGAAACAGAAAAGTGGTTTGGCATCCTGTACAAAATTAAAGAGGAGCAAAAAGCTACCTCAAAAATATCCTCAATTAAAAAGTCCCACCTCATCCTGTAACCATGAAAATTATCAACCTGCGGTCAGACCCAAAACCTGGGTGGGTACGCAGCAAAAACCTCCTGGCTGTTAACAGCCTGTCAGTATTCGACTTGGACGTGGACTTGATTCTTTCTTCTTCATTTGACTTCCATGGTGAAAGAACGTGTAAGTCCCGCAAATAGACGTTCATGTGCAAACGCAACTTTCGTGTGTAAGAACATATGTATCAGTATATTTTACTTGGTGTTACAGAAAAGTGATTATTGGCGAATAGTTAAAAGGATTGCACCAGAGAATATTGATATCGATTGATTTATGTTAGAAAAAAGTTGCATCCTTAATAAATCTCAGTGTTTGGAGATTCTTTGGAGAAATTATAAATAATATTTTATTTAAAACAAAATTATCCTTTCATATCCGCCCCTGAAAAGAAGAGTCCATGCAGATACCAGAGCAGCTGAGGAACGACTAGACCGAACTCCGACAACTTCGAAGAAGTCCATCATCACCCAAATTCTTTCTACACCTCACATTGCAATATATTTTCTTATGTTCCATCGTTACAAAACAAATTAAAGGGCTAAATGTATATTTTTATAGACCTATATTTGTTCCCTGTGGAATAATTCTGTCCATTAACCAGTTACTTTATAAAAAATGTGAGTAAGCATGTAGCAATTTTCACATGCAATTCCCGGAAAATTCAATTTATATATATATAAATTACTTTGCTGCTATATTAAACATAATAAAATGAAACCTGGAGCGTGTGCTGTTTAAAGAGACGAGTGGATAGAACTTCAACACTTTTGGTTCCTCCTCGTGTTTATTAGTGTAGCGAGAAACATCTGCAAGACGGGATCGAACCCACGCCAGCACCTTATCGATTGAGCTACTTGGAAACAAACGCCGATGCTGCAGTTACATTCTTCAAGTTCTTAGTTAGAACAGCGACTTCTTGCTCCTTTTCCCTACTTTTTTTAGCTCTATCCTGCTACGGTTTGTGCGTCTCGTTTCGCCAGATGATACAATTCTCTAGAAATTCGTCCTCGTTTTATGCATTTGCTTCTTTTTATCCCTGTTGCAATTTCTTTCAATTTCCTTTCGCGTTCACTCGACCAAACAAGATAGAAATGCTTTCCGTGTTCCGTTTTCTAGACAAGAGAGCTCTGCCGTTCCACATGCACACACATGTGCCACTCTTGGAGTCACCATTTTATATCGTGTAAACTACATTCGGGAGCATTCCTGTCTTTCACACTTATAGCATTTGATATACCTACTGCATATATTTACCTTCACTAGCAGGTGATGTTTTGAGGTACACTATATCCAAATAAAGCATTTTACAAATGGTCCAATGTTCCTGGAAGCTAAATACTAAAATAAATACTAAATTTTATACCGAAGCTACACACGAAGTATTCCACACAAACATTTTTCAAAAAATTCTCCGTCTTCAAACTTTTTTATCCTACATTTTCTCAAAAAATGGTGACAAAACTTACGATCTAAATACCAGGGGCGGCTTCTCAATTGGGTAGCATGTTTGCGCTACAACCAAAATGCTGGGTCTCCCTTTAATGCAAGGGCATGTTCCATTTGGAGTTCAGTTCGACCTTATCTAGTGCAGTGGCCCTCAGCGCGCTGTATTGTTTGCAGGTGCCAAGTAGTTCACTCTCAGTTGCAAACCTCTGGTATACAATGGGGAGGTATAGGGCAGGATGAACCTATGGAGTACCGAGGCAAGTAGGGGGGAAGGGCGGGGTTTATGGCTGCATAAGGTTGGTTAACCTAGCAGCCAGAGAATAGTAAATGCCAAGCCTTCTCCTTCTGTTTTCAGCGCCACCTATTATTCTCATATTAAATGTCCGCATCGGTCAAATATTACCACAGATTAATATTACCTACCAGAGCATAGCCACATGTTTTGTGCCGTGTTTTGTTAGCTGTGTCGTGCTTTGAGTGGTGAATAAGAGTGATTTATTTAAATACAAGTATATTGTGTTATATAAGGAGAAACAATGAATTCCATAAAGTGTCTATTAGCGCATCCCTTTTAAAAATGAGCTTAGAAGAAAAACCCGAAAATAAGCGACTTGGAAGTCCAACGCCAAATATAAAAATCACATAGGTAGTCAAAACAAAACAAAAAAAGATATTTTAACAGGAACTTTAACAACAATGGATATGTGAAATATAATTTGATGCGTGGTTGTAATATTAAAAATAGCCTGTTTTGCTTTCCTTGCGTTCTCTTTGGCGGTGAAGATCCGTGGACAAAACATGGCGTGAATGCTTTGCAGCATCTTCATGATCGCGTTAAAAACACGTAACTTAAAAACTGCATATGAAAAACACAGTTTTGCTATGCTTGGCAATGTAAATATAGCAAAGCAGATGAAATGTGTAGTGTTTAACGCCCGCTTTTACTACATACGGCACCGCAGGTGATGGCACTGATGATACATGAGATGAAGATGGAGCACGAGTGGAATGAGATGGCGGGGGAAACCGGAGATCCCGGAGAAAACCCGCCCCAGCGCCGTGTTGTCCACCACAAATCTCAGTTTGCAAAGCAAATGGACAGTGCATATCGGAGAACAATTGAAGAACAAAGCCAGAAAGTGGCTCAAAATAGGTATGTTTTAAACATTATTTTTAACTTCATTAGGTTTTGTGGAACCTTTGAGTTAGCTCTACGAGGACACACTGATTCAGCTACGTCAAGCTATCCTGGTAATTTTCGAGGACTGATAAACTTCAGTGCAGAGCTAGACTGTGTTCTGAAAATGCTACAGTGTGTAAGGGGACCTCCAAGACAATCCAGAACGAAATCTTGCAATGTACACTTGAAGTCTGCAATGAAGAGATATCAAGTCCATTTTTAGCTGCATAAATAGAAGAGTGTTTATGCTCTAGAGTGTTTCTGAAATACGCATGTTGTGTTATATGTTGTGCATTACCGTTAACTTGTGTATACAGCAGTCTATAGTGGCAGGCTTAAACAACCGTTTTTTACTTTAAAAAAATAAATTGCATGGATAAATTTGTGAACCACCGATTTTCAGAGCCACGAGCCGCCACTGCTAAATACTATGACCATATCCAGTTCTCACAGTCATTTCGTTCTTGTCATCCACTTCAACTTTTCAGAGTCACTTCCTTTCTTTGTGACGTAGCGGTGTAATGAATTACACACCAACTTTTATTTTAAAAATTCGTATATTAGTATAACTGTGATACAGAATGAAACCAAAACCAGTAGCATAACTCTGCATTTACTACATAAAATAAAGCCATACTATTACCATTTCCTTTCTGCCCTCCTCTTAAGGAGGATTTATACCTCCCACGGGAGCAGAAGAACTCTGAATCCGAGAGAACGTCTAGGATGTAGAATCTACCCGATATCTGGTATGAGAAAAGAATAATATGAAATGTCAGTGCAATGGACGAAAGGAAAGATGATTATGAAGCAGCTAGTGGAATGAATAGTGGAGGAAACCGTATAACCCGGTTAAAGCCAGCCCAGACCCTGGAATCAAACCCGGACCGCCTTGGGAGCTAGCAGTTGAACCATTCGAGTAAAATAAAACAATAAAATAAGAATGTCTGAACTGCAAATTTTAATTTCATTCCTAAAAAGCCAAGTTTCCCCGCATACTTAAGTAGTGTAACCCGAAGTAATAGGAATGAACGACAATCATTGCGTGTTTGGATCCGGTTATTGATATTGGCTTGCAATTTCATCACTGTGTTTACCTTATGCAAATAAAAGAGAAGCACGAAACTCCAACAGAAGTTCTCCAAAGTTTTCTGTACGTCTTTTGTTTAGTTTTCATTTCGGTCACACAACTTCCATTGTGTTTGTAAATAAGATATCGGAGAATGAAACAACGTGGCTACCAGAACACTTTATGAATTGTATTAAGAGAGAGCATAGTAATTCATCGCTATTAGTATTTCAGGTAGAATTGCTGCACTTATTTAAGTGCTCGGGTGACAGATAAAACGTTTATATGGGTTTAAGAGAGAATCTAGCCACTTTCGCACTGTGGGCCGTGCCGTGACTGAGTAGTTAGACTACTTGGCTCTCACCAAGGTGGCCCGAGTTCGATTCCAAGTGGCCGCAAAATGAGATTTGTGATGGTCAACACGGCGCTGGATTTTCTCCAGTATCTCCAGTTTCCCCCGCCATCTCATTCCAGTGGTGCTTCATCGTCATCTCATGTATCATCAGTGTCATCGCCTGTGGTGCCGTATGTAGTAAAAGCGGGCGTTAAACACTATATACCTACTTCACATATTACTTTCACATTGTTAATTAATAACTTATCTAACATCGTGCCTTAGCAGAGCTTTGCTGACCAAATACTACCGCTCAGCCGCTGTATTCCTTACGTCTGCCAAACACAGGCGTCATAATTAGGTTGCAGTACTGGAGGGTGAGACATGATATATGGGTCTTCATAACCATAGGCTGCTATTGCTTAATCAGGCACCTATTCAACTGGCTCCTCAAGGATCTAACAAGGCAATTGCATCCCTACCAGGTCTCCTAGCGGGTGAAAATCCTCATCTCGGTACCGGGAATCCAACCTGGGTGCTTAGTAAGCACCATCAATATTAGTTTGTACTAAAAATATATTTTTAAAGATGTTAAGGCCCACCTCGATAGAGTAGATGGTAACGTGTCTATCTCACGTTCAAGAGGTTCGAATCTCGGCCAGGGTGATTACCTGGATGAGTTTTTACCGGGGTTTTCCCTTATCCTTAAAGGTGAATACCGGGTATCTGAAAGCTCCATGGACCCGGGGCTCATTTGAGCATCATTTCACCCATTTCATTCATAGTCCGAAATTACTGGACGTTGGAGGACGGAAATTGCAAAATAAAAAGGAAAATGGTTAAGGTTAACATTTATATACACCATAAAACAAATTATGTGTACACGCACATGACTTTCTCTACACACTCCTGTAAGAAATATTTTAAATATTTATTTTCAGATAGAAGTTTGTAGAGGTGGCTTTATTGCTCATTTCCTTGAAGATTAAATGGAATTAGTAAAGTAGAGTAGGCTTAAACGATAGTCAAATGTTTTAAGATATGTTGTCTTTCACATTCCTTTCTCTTTGCATGGCCTTGACTTACAAGATAAATAAGGATTTCTCATTTGAGAATAGTATAACTGTTGGAAAATTCAAACAACAAAGAACTTTCAAAATTGTTCAATCGACAAAATGTATATCTGACAAAGTGTGTGTGTAAGATTTTGTCTCTCTCTCTCTCTCTCTCTCTCTCTCTCTCTCTCTCTCTCTCTCTCTCTTATGATTTATCAGTTATAAGAAAGTAATTCAAATATTCTCAGAAAATTCAAGATAAACATTTTGTTTACCAATAAAATATATTAATCGTGCAGCCCTTTAATCAAAATTATTAGAGCCATTGCTGACAAAATGAATCTTTTGTTTCTTCCAAAGAGTGTTTTTGGATAATCTTGGAAGATACTACACACACACACACACACACACACACACACACACACACACACACACACACACACACACACACACACACACACACACACACAATTACATGGCTGACTTCCTTAAAACTTTTTTGTCTTTGTTCAGGTTGCTTCAAAACATACATTGCCTTGAAATCTGGTAATGTAATGCTTAGGTGGAATACAATCCTTGCCCTACATATGTAGCTCAAAAACAAAAGAATGCAGATTTCGAGAAACAACCATCGCTATGCGCCGAAAATCATAAACAGAATTATGGCAAACTACTTGTTGCCTGTAGTGTAATACCTATATTTGCAATACACAATAAGAGATCACAGCTCTCCACACATAACCAATTAGTTGATGCAACATTAAAGTTAATGGTAAACAAGGTGGGGCTGCGGGGATAAATATTTGCTGTAGATGATGTAATCAGTTTTGTACTGTTTTCCAAATGACGCGCAGAGGTCAGAAGCATTCTCTAGTTGAGAAGCATTCAAATGTCTGACCTTCTTTAGGGGGGTTCCATTAGAGCAAAACCTATTTTGTAAGGGTTGCCATACTCTAAAATTTGGTCAAGTTTATTAATAATTGGAACATTAACTTTTATATGGCAAAAGGCTTTAAGCCTTCAGCTTTTATTACGAAATAAAGCTTTTGTTTCAGATTCCTTTAAGGCTTCAAGTGAGATTAAACAACCCAGAGCATATGGCCTAAGAGTATTTACTTTCAATGACTTCGATTTTTCTTATACTTAAGTACCTTATGTGCTGCAGTGCTACAGCACGCTATTTTCTGTGCTGGGAAGGCATCTAATGGAAGGCACTACTTAGCTAATGGATGGCATCCAACGTGCTAGGAGCCAGCCAGCTCGCTAATCATTACTGCGCATGCTTGCAACCTTCCCTCTCCCCTCTCTGATGGCCGACGATCCCTGAATTTTCGCACAAATGCGTGCTGCATATCGGTGTAGCACGGTAATTATTCGTTGCACTACTGCACACGCGGGAGCCAGCACGCAGGGCCACTAACACAGTTATAGCTCTAGGACTATAATGTGCATCGAAATTCATTACGTAGTTTATCATTGCTTTATATTTTAGTTCTAGAAATGACCTAATAGTTGGAAATTAATTGTTTTTTCACACTGGCCGTGTGTAGGCTACAGTATGGGAAGATAGAGTCAGACTGAAAAATTCAGTGCCATAGCTGGGATTTAGCCACGGATCTTCTGATCTCCGTTCAGTCGCTCTAACCCTTGAGCTACTATGGCCAACGTGCCGACATAACATTAAACTCTCCAACTGACTCGTGTTTTCCCCGGTAAACCACTAGGAGTTCTCATAAACACATGAGACAACTACCTTAATGGCGAGTTACTGTGCTGTAAGTACTTTAAGGCTCGGGCTTTATAGTTCGGACCACTATTAGGTACAATTAATGGAATTTAATTGTTCTTTGTCGCTAGCCGTGTCCAACCTAATAGTTATTAAATCGCAGGGAAGATAACTTGTGAAGCAGCTATAAGTTCATGCGCCATGATACTACATTCCCATAAACTTCACAGAAATCCCCATAACAAGTATTTCTTTGTGTAATATTATTCAATTGGATGAGTGTGAAACGTAAATTCACTTCATTCACCGTATGAGTAATTTTATATTACGAAAGCTTTAACCAATAAATAATGAACTCGGTTAATAATGAACTTCTGAAAACTCTCCTTTAAAGGCGAGCATTAGAAGACAAGATTGGTATAAAAATGTCAGGGTGACTACACCCAATCTAAACATTGAGAAAAAAGCAAAAGAAAGTAGGAATTTGGGTTATACCAGGAAATTTAACACCAATATATATATATATATATATATATATATATATATTAGTTAAAAAGTCATAAATTTTGTAGATTACTTACTCTGGGAATGGAATTGTTAATCTCTGCGTAAGCAACAAAATATGCCTACTTTTATATAATATATATGCAACACATTTTTGCTGCCAAGCGGAAGATAATCTCCCTGAAGTATCATTGGTGTCTATGGTGAGGAAGAACCGGCCGGGCATTGAACAGTTTGCCACAGAGCTTAAAGAACAAGGAGTCTTGCTGAGACAGGAATGCTGACCCAGTAGATCCTATTAAAGCGGTAACTACACAAACTTGGATAATCGCTTTTAGAAGAACTCAAGGACATATGACTTCCCTTGCTGGTCAGACTTTTTATCTGTCAGACATGTACAAAACTGTACCTCTAATCACTATGGTAAACTATGACCTTCCTATTATTGTACTGCCCTATACTTTCAGTTGAAGATGGAAGGTACAAAATATACAGGATCTAAAAGTTGGTACAATTAAGAAACATTTTCTTTCTGGGCACCATTAATGCTTTGCATCCACTATACATGATGAGAATATACAGTTACAAGATAAACACCCTTCGTCATCATAATAAACTTAATATTCTGGATTCAGATTCGTTTTTATTTTCTCAACCATATACACGTTAGGCAAACAAAGTTAGGCAGTTATCCACACGAAAATGCACGATTTAGGGCTCCCATAATCGAAAAAGGTGTGTGTGTGTGTGTGTGTGTGTGTGTGTGTGCGTACGTGTGTGTGTGTGTATGTGTGTGTGTTTTCTGTCCTTCCTAGGATACAATATGCAGATTTTCAGCATAGTCCGACTCCAAACTTCCCTCACATGTTACACTTTTCCGAATTATTTTCTCAAAAATAACAATTTTGGTTAGCAATGAATTATTTAAGGTGTTTATACGACGAATAAAATTTAAATGTAAATGTCCCTAGAATAACTGCGAACTCCACTTTATTTCGAAGGTATTTTGCATGATTTCTGTGGCATTAGCCACCTCTAAAATATCCTTTAATATAGGTTTTTATTGTTATACAGTTTATTATTTTAAATCTTAAACACGCATAAATTTCTTGACACGAGAGTTTATATATATACTCTCGTGTCAAGAAATTTATGGTAATTGGTCGATGGAACACAAAATGTGCGTCCAGTATTGGGTATCCATATCCATCCAATTTTATTTTATCACCTTCAAAGTGGGCTCACTCCGATTTATTTATTAATTTATTTATTTATGTATGTATGTATTCATTTATTTATGTATGTATTTGTTCATTTATTTATTTATGTATGTATTTATTCATTTATGTATGTATGTATGCATGTATTTATTCATTTATGTATGTATGTATTTATTCATTTATGTATGTATTTATTCATTTATGTATGTATGTATGTATGTATGTATTTATTCATTTATGTATGTATGTATGTATTTATTCATTTATGTATGTATGTATTTATTTATTTATTTATTTATTTATTTATTTATTTATTTATTTATTTATTTATTTATTTATTTATTTATTTATTTATTTATTTATTTATTTATTTATTTATTTATTTATTTATTTATTTATTTATTTATTTATTTATTTATTTATTTATTTATTTATTTATTTATTTATTTATTTATTTATTTATTTATTTATTTATTTATTTATTTATTTATTTATTTATTTATTTATTTATTTATTTATTTATTTATTTATTTATTTATTTATTTATTTACGTCCTCCAACGTTAAGTCATATCGGACGATGAATGGAATGGGTGAAATGATGCTCAAATGACCCCCGGGGTCTATAGAACTTACAGTTACCCGACATTCGTTTTTCAGGATTAGAGAAAACCCCGGAGAAAGCCTTATCCAGGTAACTCACCCTGACCGAGATTCGAACTCGGGACCTCTTGAACGTGAGGCAGATACTCTACCACCACGGTACCGATCATATATTTATGACAACGTATATTCCAATTATCAAGAAATATTTTCTAGGCATTTTTTTAAATATCTGTCAATTGTCGCCACGATTTTTTTTTTTTTTATTATTATTATTTGTTCTTTCGACTGAAAAGGGTGCCTGGAAGTGGTAACTTGAGTTTCGGAACGAGAAAGAAGTCGGCCGGAGCCGGATAGATCAATACGCCGGTTGTCTTTGGAGATCTGTTGCTCTCTCAAACGTCACATAACGCTCAGATATTCCAAAATAACTGTCAATATGACTTTTTATTGAGTTTGACATGCCATTTTGGCTTTCGGTTCAGTTGGAAGGTGCCACTTGGAAGCTTGTTGATCGTTTACATGTAAACCTCGTAAACCCACGTCTTATCACCATTTACAAGGCGTTTCATGAATCTGGGGTCGGAGTTGACCCGTTCCAGCATGTATTCAGTGATCCTTACACGATTTAATTTCTGCAGAAAGTTCAAGTCTTTTGGAACTAATGGAGCAGCAACACGTGTCACGCTCAAACAATCGTTTAAAAAGGGTACAAAGGATTCATGAGATACATAAAATTCAGCAGCAATCTCTCTCAGACACAAATGACTATCTTCAGACACCATTTCCTTCACTTAAGCGATGTTCAGTTCAGTTAAAACTGTTGATGGCTGACCAGAGCGAGACAACTCTTCCACCGCACCTCTCTCGATTTCATTTCAGACAGCTGAACCCCCCGCCTAAAAATAATTTTCGGCAAGGTGACATTTGTATGAAAACATCATACCTCAAAAATGTTTTTAATAGATGTTTATGATTAATAAAATTCATAAATTTAATTTTTGTGAATTATCTATGGATTGCTCTTTATTTGAAGTGAAATTCAAAAGTTTTGCAAAATTTTGTAAAAGCTACAGTCAAGAAGTTATAACACAACAAATATAAACCCTGTTAAATATAAAATTTATGTATAACAATAATTCCCAAAACAGTCGTTTTTTGTTTTAATTTTCAAATACTTCATAAGTTTCTCAACCTTTGTTGCAATTCATTTTTGTACTTGGTGCCCTGAAACGCGTGGCATTTCAAAGCCATCAGATAGCGACCTTCTTTTTGAAGTTGTGACTCTTGCTTTGGCTTCCTATATGTTCTTTATATCTAAAATAAAATGTCTTACGAAACCGTCTCTACAAAACTTCACATCGATTGCCATAAGTATATAGAAAAGTGGAAGGGGGATGTAAAAAGGCTAACGCTACAGAATGTTTTCTTCTTGATATAAAAATATATTTTAGCATATTTGAAAAATTTTGAAATTGCGCTTTCTATCCTTCTGGACAGGCATAATCACTTGTACTCCTGTTCTTTTTTTCTTGGCAATTAACGTCCGTAAGACAGGTAGGCCATATCGGCCGTAATGAAAAAGGGATTGAAATGAAGTTCAAATGGATCCACTCTCTAAGCTTAAACTGCCTCCATCAACCAGGAAGCGATGGAAAACTCCGGGCCTCTTTCCAGGTGGCAATTACTTCAGTCTAAACTCCTCCCCCCCCCCACATCGACAATAATGTCAAGACGGTTGGAAGTGGATATGCCACTTACGCGCCTCAACCCCGTAGGAACACTACCGAAATACCTCGGTGGGGCCTCCTGGTGATCTAGCACACCTAGCTCTGCAGGCTATTACCCGGGACTTCTAAGGCAACTTTCTGCCCCTTCCGGGCGGCCGAAGTCTGGCCGGAGGTACTCGATCTCCCACGGGTGTCGAGAGCACACTTCCCCCTCGAGTCCAACCCAATCCAAACAACTCCCATTCTGGAGGGGCTTGAATGTTCAGCCCAAGATTCCTCTAGTAAGTCAGAGGAACCACGAGTGCTAGGGATCCACAGAGCTCGCACCACAGCAGCTGAAGGGGACGGATCCCCTCCCATACGACAAAGGCGGACACCTCGAATACTTAGAACCCAATGAGTGAAGGAATTACAGGAGGTCAAAGGGAAACAGAGACGCATCGAAAACGCCAACAGCTCCAGCCTCGAAGACCAGCGCCCCTTGGGGCTGAGCGCGGTGAAAACCCTCGACTGCAGCCCAATCGTATCCATGAGGAGTAATCTTTCCTTTGGGCTAGCGAAGACATATGCCACGAAACCTAGAAGAACTGAAAGTTAAGAAGGAAACAGAATGAAAAGAAACTGAGGGTAAGGATTTGCCTACCAACCAGGAAAATCGTGAAAAAACCAAGGTTAGAGAAAATGGTCAGCAGAAATCCAGACCTGCATACAAAGGTCAGTCTCTACCGTGGAGCCCTCTTGTTGGATAGAGCTTAGAGTTGTGCGACTTTCATCTGTTCAGGCTAAGGGAAAACCTTAAGGATAACCTTATCCAGATAGCTCATCGCAACTGACATTCGAACTCGGGACCTCTTACCACTAAATTATGCAGTGCAAGGGAGATAATAGGCATCGGTTTGGTGTAACATTTATGTTTACTGCAGCGTTGTGCGATAAGGTAACGTTTCAACCACCATAGCCATGTTACCGTTAGCGATGCAATGGGTTTTATGTGTTCACCGCATGTTTAGCCGATAAGATACTCCTGCTGACTGCTGTTACACTCAAATTATACTGTCTCCTCCACTCACGTCAATATCAGACATTTAATACATAACCATTAGAACCATCTGTGAAAGAATGAACAGTAGATAGCGAATCTTTCTCCATCTTTTGTTATTTGTCGGCAGACGAGAGTATCTTTCTAATATTCTTTGAATGGCATTCTTAAACACTGTCTAACAAGTTAGTGCATCTAAGATAGATGATGAACAAATTCTAAACACATATAAAGTTAAATCCTTTCATAATCAAATAATAAATATTTCTGAACCTCAAGAAAATATATTATTTTAATAAAAATTAACTGAATTTATAAATGAATAGGAAATTATTTATTGTCAGGTATGCCCAGGTTATTCATAGTTATGCAAAAAGCTTAAATATTGTTTCTCCAAACCTCTTTTCGATATTTTTCAATGCTCAGTTGTAATTTCTCCTTTTAAAGGTTGTACTACCTCTCAAAAATACATATAGGAAAATAACATATAATTTTTAGAAATAATTTTCCATCTTTCAAAGTAAATTACGAGAGCTGTTCAATAAAGAATGATCACATTTTTTATAACGTACATTTACGTATCGTCATAATTTTGACGGTCCTTCTCAAAATAGTCTCCCGTGAATGCAATGCACTTGTCCCAGCGTTTCTGCCAGTCTTCAAAGACATGCTGGAAACATTTTTGAGAGATCCTTCAAAATCACCTCTGCAGCCTTCACCACTGCTCCTGATGATGTATAATACCTCTCACAAAGGCGTTTCTTCAACTTAGGGAATAGAAAAATGTCACATGGGACTAGATCCGGACTATAGAAAGGGTGAGGGATGCTATTCACGTTGATTTTTGCAAGATATTCAGCAACAACATTGGCAATATGCGGCCGCGCATTATCGTGGTACAGCATCCAGCCTGCTCCACGGAAATGTGGTCTTTTGCATCTGATATGAACTTGCAATACTTTCAGGACATCCCTGAAGTATTGTCCAGTTACTGATGTGTGTATACGTACAACATGCTGATAAACCATTCCATGAATATCAAAGAATGAGATGACCATATCCTTCCCGGCAGAAGCCACTACTTTTGCTTTTTGGGGTTTGGTGATGAAGAAGATTTCCACACTGAGCTTTGCTGTTTGCTCTCAGGATCAAAATGATGTAGCCAAGTTTCATCAGCAGTGATTACGTTTGAAAGAAACTCCGGATCTTCCTCTAACATCAACTTTAACTGCATGTTACCTCCATTGCAGAGGTAGGCGATACTGAACATGTCTGAACTTGCCTGGTTCTCACAGGCGGGAACCAGGAGTACCAATAATGAAACTACTACGGCGTGTTTGTTTCACATTAAGCTAACAGAATATAATAAGATTGAAGTTAAATGTGAAAAATTATGGCCGTAGAAATTTATGATCCTCGAATTAACTTTTTAAAATTCAGAAATATTAGAAGGTTAAAAGTAGTTATTTGTAAAATAATATACAAATTTCGATATGGTACATCTTTCTGGAAACTTATTTTCTATAAAAATCTGAAGTTTTTTGTTAATATTTTTAAAAGTGCACTCTTGATTTTTTAATAAATGGTAAGCCATAAGAAATAAGGAAAAGCTTATTAAAAACTGTAGATTTCTTTAAACAATGCATGTCAAACAAAATGTTTGTGGCTTTAGCCGTCTTTGAGATATTGTTGTTATTGTTTTGAATTTTCAAATATTTGCCCTTTTACAAGTGGTGGCCTACCAGGAAGATGTAATTTCAAAGCCATAATATCATAATAATATTCTCTTTAAAAAGGTATCAGTTTATCGGTCATGTCTTTCTTTTCTATATCTAGAACAAAATATGGAAATATAAATACTATTTTAATAGTGTTATGAAATAAATTCTATCAAGCATCAGCATTCATTTGAGCCCTTCGTTTATAGTAAGTGACTTTTGCATTCAAGGGCACTCTGCAGCTTAAACTTAATGAAAACAGATTTCAAAATTCAAAACTCGTATTTTTCTTAACTTTGGAGCGCACTCAGTGACATCTGCCGTTCCGTCGTTGAATTACATTAGGTAGAACTGCACCATCCCTACAACATATATGCAAATTCACTAAGGTTCGCTATTTCAGCAGCTTTCTTTCCCATCATTTTAATATTGCTGGACTAACTAAGCGTTCCTCTACACCTTCAGTTGCACTTATAATACATTGGTTCTGACGTTTCTTTACGGCATTCCAGAAAGTAGGGAAAAGGGAACATGTAGTTTTCGATGATAGGAATAAGAACAGTGGTTAATCGAAATACTTCACACTTGAAATTACGTACATACTTCTGCTCCAGTTAATCTCGGTACGTTTTATTACAAACTGGTTGAAGGAATATTGAAGGGTGAAAGGTTAAGTGTATACAAGAAAGGAAATAAAATTTATTATGGCTACGAACCCCCTGAAGGAGGGATGAAGAGGAGTCACAGGCCACCAAGACGCGAAGAGGTTCCTAACACCTTCTGGCTCAAAAATAAGTCCCACTGCGTTTCCAAGAGCATCTTGGGAGCGTGATGAATGGCCTGTTGAGATAGACTCGAGAACCCATGAGGAAATAAAGTCTGTTTAGTTAACGCGACTGCAGTTCGGCTGCCTTTTTGACGAACCCTTATAATCGTTTTACAACGCCGTCCCTCCTTCTCCCAGTCCTTTCTGCAAGGTTGCCACCTTTCTCGCTACGTCATGGGTATCGTACAAGGTTTCGTCGAAATAAATTATCTTATGTCCAGTACTGCGAAAGTGGAACTACTGGATTCCATAATAACCCTTATCTTAATCAAAGTACAGTATTTGAAACCCAGCTCCTTTAGGAGGCCGCGCAAAGTGCAGCGCCCATAAGGGAAATCACAAATTTCTTGCAAATGTGCAACCAATTTATCTAAGGTGGGTGCTCTCCCTTTTGCATAGAATCTATAAATTTCTCGGCGAATTAAACTGCATGTGAAATTATAGAAACGTTAGATAAACGCTTCCTTTTGTTTTCACACTTGATCCGCGTCTTTGGTATTCCTTTCGTCACAATTGTTCTCACTGTATTTCTGTGAATACCCAGAATTTATCAGGTTCATCCCATGACCCCTACCAAGATTATTTGTAGCAAATGTTTATGTGTTCAAAACAAGCGCTTGAATTTGCTTAGAAACAGTTCCCGTTATAACTTTTTTTTTTTTTTTTTTTTTTTTTTTTTTTTTTTTTTTTTTTTAGGCTTTTCCAGTAATATAACTCGGTCCAGTTATTCACACTATTGTCTTCCCTTTGATTATTTTCACGTCACTGAAACTTATCTACTACTTCATTTGCATTTACCACAGCATTTCCCTCCCACGGTCTCCACATCGTGACACATAACGAATTTCTGCACGTAATGAAACAGATCAACTGGAAGTTGGAACTTTGGCAACTGAGACTCCACGTGGAGTAGACATGCGACTGTCACTTCGAGAAAATCAGGGTTGCTATTGGTTCTCAACGACAGTGTTCCATTTCTGAAGTGTGGAGATAGATTTATGACGGTCATTAGTGGGTAGTAGATTCCGTTTCTTTTGAGCGGCAACTGCACTCGCGTTGACTAGACAGACTTTACCATTTCCTTGCAGCAAACTTCCGCACCATCTGTCCTGAAGCGTTACACATCCTGAAACCCGAAACATAAGAACGAAACGAATGAAAGGGTAATTAAATCGTAATAGATAAGGAAGCACACCAGCATTCCCCTTCTGATCATCGAGAACCTCCGAATCCCAATGTCAGGGCGGGCTATCACCGGATGTCGAACCCAAGAATACAGCAAACCGAGTCCTACAAGCTACTACTACAGGGTAATCTTTCTGTCATTGAATTGAGGATATACAGGAATGGAACAACCCTGTTCAAAAACAACATTTTAAAAAATAAAACAGGTATTGACAGCTTAAAACCAATAACAAATATCCCTGAAAAGGCAGATTTATTAAAAAATATCAAGAAGTCAAACCTGTCACACTACACTCATTGTAAGCGTTCGCCTAACAATCAATTATCGGCCACATGCTTATATGGGCATGCCGGAGATTGAAAAGCATTCAGTCAATAGAGTGAGATGCTGAGGTTAAGTAGATTCTTACCCGGAATGTTGTTTTCGTGCCCTACAAAGCACTAAATATGTTAGCTCCCTTAATGCATCACGGTGCAACATATAGGCCGAAAATTCCCCATCCCATGATTGGGCTCGAACCCATGTGCATTACAGAGCTAGAAACATGACTGAATATATTCCTAAGTGCCTATATTTGACTTTAATAAAAATTAGTTTTCTTAGTAAATTGAATTTAATGAACATCAGTCTTTCCAGGGCCGATTTAGTAAGGATTTTTTGTAAACGATATTTTGTACCTTGGAAGTTACTAAACTTAAGTATTTTGCTATTTATCCCAGTTTTCTTTTTCGAGTTAAGATGATGATCTCTCTCTCTCTCTCACATCGAAGTTGTTGTTTTTTGTCTACGAATCATGGATTTAGAAATTTTAAAAACATGCATTTTCGGTGAAATCTTAACATGGTTTTTGGGTGAAGTGCTACTAAGTTCATAGTAAAGAAGTTAGCAAACGTCAAATGTACTTAACTTACACAACTTTCCATAAAGTTGATATAATCCAGCCTATATGCTTTATGGTGTACATGTTTGACTTTACATTGATTTTATTCATAATAAAATAGGCTTACCTATCTTCCAGTAAAGTACCGATGGCTTAGTCTCATACACTAAGGGAGCAAGCCAAAGTTTGCAGAGTACTTCGGTCTTACAGCTGCTGCCAAGATATAGTGGGGTGTCCCTAGGGCGTCAGCCTTATCATGAAAGGGCACTACTTCCTGGAAACACATGATGGGCGGGAGGGTATAGAGAGAACATCTAACTGGCCACCAGAGAGAAATTATTTTCATAAAGCACATTCCACCGCCCGCACCAACCTTCATGCCTCAAAGCAGCAGCCTTGAAACAGAATTACAAGTATCATATGAAATTGTACTCAAACTATCTAGAAATGTACCATAATGCAAGAAATTTCATACACTTATGGTTATTTGGGTTGACCTTGATGTGTTCAAATAAAGATTTGTATAATTATTAAATCTGCTTTATTTGAAGATATTTTATACATAAAAAAACATAAGCGGTAACAATATAAAAGAAAGAACATAGAGAAACACTCTACGCGCAAGATAAGTTGAACGCTGGATTTGCGGTGTGGTGATGGCAGAGGGGATGAAGCGTGAGCTAACGCTCTTTTGTTTCTGCAGTGTGGTCAATCTTGAAAAACACGGTTCAGCAAAATAGCGTGTAAGATAAGCGAAGATATCACATGTGACGTTGCATCCGCTGAAAACATTCCTTAGTTTTGCCCACACCAGCTCAACTGCATTCAGATCACAGTTATACGGAGGTAGACGAATAATAATGTGCCCCCTTTCGAGAACCATAACATCCACAAATGTTCATACAAATATAAATCATTTTCAAGTAAATACTGATGTACATTACCACCACACTCGTAACAAGGATAAACTGGCAATTCGAGCGCACTAAACGAGCCTTTATGAAGGAAGCTTTAACTACAAAGGGATAATGTTATTAATAAACTTACAAATTCATTTAAACAAGCTGCATCGTTAAAATACTTTAAGAATAAGGTTAAGAAATTTTTGCATGCACATGTTTTTATACGGTTAATGAATTTTTAGACCTATAACCATATAAATGAGCACTGGGAGCATAGGACATTCACAAACCTGTAATATTCATATTATGGCATTTCTTGTAGTAAATTAGTCTATGCAAATACGACATGAAACCATAGAAAAGTTGCTTACTGTGTATATTGTATGTAATCAATTTCACTTTCTGTATATACTGTATTTATACATTTTGACGTGTCTCATAAAATGTATATGTTGTCAAGGACGAACTAAAATTCTAATTCTGACATACGATTGTTGTAAACTTAGCTAATTAACCTCGAAAGCGATCGAAACGAAATGTGGTGGACATGATAAAGCTTAGCGTATTAGCCACTAGATGTCAGTGTATAGCGCATTTAAAATTTCGAAGTTGTCATCTATGTGTACGGAGTTAAACGAAACTTACCGAATGAGGACTTGGAACCCGATCGCTCTTCTTATTGCACGCATATAGTAAAAGAAAAGTTAAGGGTAGCCAACATACCTCCAATCTTCGGAGGCTTGTTAGCCACACTCCACTCAAAGAAAATTTCAGAGATAAATGTTTTTCATGCAATAACCAGAAGAACTTAAGCATTCTTTGAGAAAGCAAATAGATTATTAACCTTTTCAATCATGGGTAAGGAAGTTTTCCATATTCTTCGCTCAGTACAGATGGACAGTGTCTGAATGAAATACAAATGTGGATTCTTAACTGACGTATCCGCAGACACACATACATATACACACACGATTACTTGGGGACTGATATATACTTAGAGTGAAATTTCGATGCAGAATATTTCTCTAGGTAAAGACAAAGTGTATCGCTGTATGCCACACAAAGTAAAGCTTTGCTTTGGGAACGCGCAGTTGAAAACTTTTGGTGTGTCAGCTGAGAGAAATAGTTGGCGCAACAAATGATTTGATCTTCCAATGACAGGTAAAACGGTACCCTGGGGAACAAGGGAAGTCTGTTAGTGGTCAGTCCCTCTCGGGAGAGCTTGAGGTTTCTGACAATGCCTCCGAGAGACGAAGTTTCCTCTAGCTTACTGTGTTCCGAGGCATTAACGTCCTATGTCGATCGTTAATCATGACCAGAAAGCGGAAAACTGTGAACAAACTCCTCGCATAATGTGAAATCTCTACACATAACGTTTGAAAAATACCATGTTTTAAAGCAAGGGATCTCTGAAAATGGCAATAAAATGCCAAAATAATTATTTGTATGTTCAGTGCGTAAAAAAAGCGTTTCAGCGGACGTTTAATTAATTAAGCTGGTAACATATATGGAACCTGAAATATTTTGGGTTTACGAAGTATAAATTAATTTGATAAATTTAAATATATATTTGTTTGTCACGTTGCTTACAAAGTGATGCTTGGTTGGTATAGTGACAGAATGCCTTGGTTTCAGTAATAGTCAAAATGTCTGAAACTCCAGATATAGTTGAAGCAAAATTGAAATAGTTATATGCATTTGGCAGTTATGTGGACCGAGAAAACCCATAAAAGTCCTCATTCAAGATATTTGAACCATACGTGAGTGGTCTGAGAAGCTTCCGACGTAATAAAGATACATAATCTTTTTTCAGACTTTTCTATTTTTTATTTATTTATATTTTCAACATAGTCTCTTTGTAGCTCTACACACTTCTCTCAGCGATGTTCCCATCTCTGTAACACGTCCAAATAGTTCTCGGCGTTTTTCAACATTGTCTCTTTACAACTCTACATACTTCACCCAGCGATGAGCCCATCTCTGTAACCCATCGAAATAGTACTCGACGTTTTTCTCTGCAAAATAACTGTTCACGAAGATGATAGGCTCTTTATTTGAGGAAAATCTCTGTCCTCCGAGTGCAATTCTCAGATGAGGGAACAAAAAGATGTCGCTTGGGGCTAGAACTGGTGAGTAAGGTAGATGGTCAAGCAGTTCAAACCGTAATTCGAGGATTTTTTCAATGCAACCGCTGAGGTGTGAGACGGTACGTTGTTTTAGTGAAACAGGATTTTTTTCTGCAAATGTAGCCGCTTTTCCGCACGTTCTGCCTTCAGCTTTTCAAGTAATGATGCTCGTGTAATAGTTTTTACCTTTTTGAGGATAATCAATTAAAACAAGTCTATGATTATTCCAAAAGTACAGTCTCCATCACTTTCCCAGCCGAAAAACATTTTTTTTTTTTTTTTTTTTTGAGTCGGTTCCCTTTTTGCAGTCCACTGTTTTGACTGTATTTTTGTTTCGGGCGTATATTGGTGTACCAAGTTTCATCTAAACTCGGGTTTATTGCGCCTAAACTGCGCCAACAGAGCGTTGGAAGTGTTCATTCGAACACGTTTTTGGGCTAACGTGAGTAAACGCGACATCCAATGCGCGGCCAGCTTTCTCCTGTCTAAATTTTGATTTAATATGTGACAAACACGTTCTTTTGACATCTTGATAGCCTCTGATATCTCCCTCACTTTAATTCGGCGGTCATTTAGCACTATTTGCTGAACTTTGGCTATGTTTTCGTCGATAGTTGCAGTTTTTAGACGTCCCGAACATACATTGGCTCCTAAGCTCTTTTGGCTATGTTTAAATTCAGCTGCCCATAATTTCACTGTGGTAAATGATGGTGCAGTGTCTCCATACACAGAACCCAACTCATCTTTGGTTTCCCTAGGTGTATTGCCTTTCAGAAACATATATTAGTGACAGCTCGATACTCGATTTTGTCCATTTTCATAAAAACACTCACATCAACTCACTCAAGCTACTTTTACATAACAACTGAGTGTCCAAAATGGCTGAAACTTTGGTGAGTAACTGTCAACAGATGAACAACGAAATTCACTAGCTTTTATTTACTAGCTTTTCATACCATCCTTGAATGCCTCCATTTACAAGTGCGTGCCTTAATAACTTGACTTTTCGTGTTTAATTTACGTCTTCCAACGTTAAGTCGTATCAAACGATGAATCAAATGGATGAAATGATACTCAAACGAGTCTAGGGTTTGTAGAACTTAGAAAACGTACCTTTGGATATTGATTTATCATATATGTGAAATTGAGCCCATTATTTCAGAGGACCCCTTACCGCTATTAACTACGACAGTGAAATGGGGTATAATGAAGAATGAATGACAGTCATTGCACATGATCCCCTACACATAAAGCCTGCCTATCATTCGTCCCTTCTCTGCGGGAAGAACCCCGTGCTCCAAAAGGCAGATTGATCGAAATATGATGTCATCCTATACGCGGCCATACATAATTCATGTCAGTAACTTGCGGCTTCGCGGTGATTTAAGTAGATAATCTGTGTGTGTTGGTGCCACTAAATCACCGTGAAAAATAGATGACAGTTAATTTCTGGCGCACATGCTTTCTGGACTCATTCATTCATTTTATGCTTTGCTGGAGGAGATATTGCAAATCTCTTGCTATAAGACAGGTCTGACAAACGGAGAGTTATATAATTTTATGGAAACCTCTCATTTGAATACTATTGGTCTTAAAATTTCCGCATTAACTAAATATAATTGATAAAACGAAATTATGTGTTGAGAATTTGAAACAATGTTTGGTTAATTGATGGAAATTAAACATTTCTTCATATTAGCCGTATATAGGCTAAGGTCTTTGATAGATAGAGTCAACATGAAAAATTCAATGCCATGGTCGGGATTTGAACCACGCATCTCCTGCTTTCCATTCTAGTCGCTCTAACCCATTGATCTACCATAGTCAACGTGCCGTCCTGGCATTAAATTCTCCATTTGACTCATATATAAAATAATAAGAGTTAAATGATGAAGCCTGGGACTCAATTACTTACCATAGTAAGTCGCCACAAACGGTTTATCTCGGATGCGAGAGTCCCTAGTGGTCTACCGGGGAAATATATCAGTCAAATGGAGAATTTAATATCAGGACGGCGCGTTGACCATGGTAGCTCAATGGGTTAGAGCGACTGGACGGAAACCAGGAGATGCGTGCTTAAAATCCCGGCCATGGCATTGAATTTTTCATGTTGACTCTATCTATTGAAACAATGTTTGTTGCGTATTATATTTAAACTTTATAACGAACAGAAACAACACTCAAAGCTATGAGAAATAGGTAAACGTATAAAATATTTATGAAAAATATTAATCATAAAGGAGAGAACATTTTGAAATATATTAATGGTATAAAAACCTATATGTCATACATTTTAAAAAGGAATGCATTTTCTGTGCAGTAGCTTTTTTATCTACCTTTTATAAAACCTTTCAAACTTCAACAAAATTGAAAGAACGTAATATTTTACAGAACGTTCAAGTTATTGCACATTGACTGGTGTTTTAAACAAGTGAAGAATGTGTATGTCCGACAGTGTGCGGGCTTGTAGTGAAAAGGTTCCTTCCCTACAAAAAATTGCTTCAATACGTGCAGCTCTCCCTATTCTTTCGCCCGCGTCGGTAGCGTAGATGGTAGCTTTTCTACCTCACGTTCAAGAGGTCTGGAGCTCGAATCTCGGTCAGGGTGAGTTACCTGGATAAATTTTTCCCGGGGTTTACCTTTGTCGTAAATAAAGACGAATGTCGGGTAACTCTAAGCACTATGGACATTTGAGCATCATTTCACCCACTCCATTCGTTGTCCGATATGATTTTAAAAAATTAAATTACAAAAAATATCTCTCCATGTTTAAAAAAAAAATGAATGTGAATGTGTAGAGTTTAACGCCCGCTTTTACTACATACGGCACCGCAGGCGGTGACACTGATGATGCATGAGATGAAGATGGAGCACCGGTGGAATGAGATGGCGGGGGAAACCGGAGGTCCCGGAGAAAACCCGCCCCAACGCCTTTTTGTCCACCACAATCTCACTTTGCGGTCACCTGGGATCGAACGCGGGCCGCCTTGGTGAGAGCCAAGCGGTCTAACCACTGAGCCACGGCGTGGCCTCCATGTTTCAAAAGAACAGCGTGCGTAGGCCGTTACTACAAATGTAATATTAATTTTTGGCCGTTTTCTAAGTACACCATTTCAATCAAAATATAGTGCGATCCATATAAATCTGAACCATTTAACATGCAACTTTGGAAAAATATCATACATAATTGGGAAGTTTTTTTTTTTTATTTACGTCCTCCAACGTTAAGTCCTGTCGGACGATGAATGAAATGGGTGAGATGATGCTTAAATGAGTACGAGGTCCGTGGAGCTTAGAGTTGCCCGACATTCGTCTTTCAAGATAAGCGAAAGGCCCAGAAAAAAACTTTTCCAACTAACTCACCCTAACCGAGATTTGAACTCGGAAACTCTTGAACGTGAGGCAGAGACGCTACCATCTACGCTACCGAGGCGGGCAATTGGGAGATTACATTACACTATTTATATATCAGAGAAAATGTTGGAAGTGTCTTCCACCAGCATCTACGGATCGTTGGTCCTATTTTCTTTGATACGACAGTAGACACTGAAGTTTATATGGGTATCTTCAAGACATTTGTGGAGTAGCTGGATGATATTGTGACGAACTAACCATGGATTGTAAAAGCTAAGGAGCACACGTCCAAATCGTACACGTAGGGAATTACTCAGGGTAGGAAATGTATTCTTTAAGAGAGGTTGGGATGTTCTATTAGATTACAAAAGAACTACAAAAACATTACAATCCACTTATATTAACCACCGGTCTCCAGCGGAAAAAGTTCAGGACCTCCACTCAGAGGTCCTTAACCTCAACCAACGCCTGTGCAACCTGGAGGAAGCCGTCACCACTGCAGCCAACCATCAACTCCCAGCTGCAACGAACCGAGCACTTAGGCATTGAACATAAAGAGATTATGGCATCACTAAAACGAAAGATGCACCTAGTGGAGACACAACTTACCGATTCACTACCCTGTCAACCACCGGACTCATCCACCATCAGCAATAGACTGACCAGCTCCACTCGCAAATAGCTCAAATGGACAACAGCCTCCACACCAGACTTCATGACTTGAAATCCGCCGAGCAAAATAATAGCCGACTATGACGCACAGAACACCAAGATGATCCAGGCGCACTTCCCCAACATATGGAAACCACCACGTCCACAATCACTCACCTGAAGGCCTCAACAACACTCCTCCCGGCACTAACTGCCGGAGATTATGCCCTCCAATACATTGTAAAAAATTATCAATAAAGACTCTTACTTCCACCTCTCACCCTTGACTACCATCCTTCACTTTCACCTCTACTCCCCACGCGTCGTTCAGGGCTTCTCGGTCATGTTCGACGCCTGGAATTCATCCTTCACCCGCCCGCCGTTATAGACGGCCGGCTCTGCATTGTCACCTCTACTAACGGAAGTGCTCAAAGCGGGATGCCATCAAACCACTCCTAATGCCTTCCCTACTTTTTCACCTCTTATCTTTAGTAGTTAGGGAAAAAATAAGAATATTTCACTACACTAAACAATTACTGAAAATGGTCACGCGGACCCGTACCTTTCCCAGTCAGGGCATTCTGCAGATCCACACTTTACATTCAGTTATACCAGAGCTGGAGGAGTGGGGCAGTGACGTCACACGTACTACTGAAGTCACATGAATTATTATTTGAATTAATAGAGTCACTTGTGACAATATTGAATTGACAGAAGGTTATTTCCAGCAAGATGGAGCAACGTGCCATGCATCTAATGACACCATGGAAATTAAAACCAGTTGCTTTGATATTCGAATAATCTCAAAAGATCTGTGGTTCCCCAGATCCCCTGACCTAACCTCACCGGATTTTTTCTTGTGGGGGTATCTAAAAATAGAGTGTACCAGAATAGGCAATTGATGTTCTCAAGGAAGCCATTCGAACCGAAATAAGTAACATTGGCGAGGATAATCTCCGTAAAACTTCAGAGAATATTATGAAACGAGTGCAAACATGTATAGATGCTGGTGGAGGACACTTACAACATTTTCTCTGAGATGTAAATAGTGTAATATAATCTCCCAATTGTGTATTATATTCTCCCAAAGTTGCACGTGTGTCCTATTATTGGTCCAAAATTTATGGACCACACTATTCATCAGTATCTGTTTCATCCTGTGAAAAATGTTCAGCTTTCAAATAAAACTTTGAAACGGTGCTTGTTCTTAAACCACAACCTTATAAAACAAGTGATGTCGAGGAAATAAAGAATTATATTTCAAAACTCTTATGTATTACAGAAGTATGCTGAATTGGGCAGATATTATAACTATTTTTGAAAAACAAATCTCTATATTTTGAAAAGCAATGCCTTTTTAGTGTGACGACATTATTTATAATGTTTAAGTTACTAATGTATTTTCTTACTCTTTACGAGTACATTTCTAACTCATGTTTTAATAAAATCTGTTAATGAAACTTTTTGAGAATACCATGTAATTTTTGGTATGGCTGTGTTTAATAGTTCATGGCGCCACTGACAACATTTTATACTAAAGGCAATTCTGTTACATCGAAAACATACGGAATATTCAAGGTGGGAGAACCAAAACTTTGTATTAGATTATCGGAACCTTAGAGAAGTTTTCACTTCTTTCTGCATCACTTCAGATGTCTGATTTAAGTCTGGTCGCGTACTGCCGAGAGCCGAAACAGACCACGAGGTCTATCCTTTGGGACTCAAAAGAAAGCTTCGAGTCACAAAACCTTGAATTACATCAGTATCCCACGTCTCAAGAGAATTTCAGCTTTTTGCTTCCCTTTGCTCGTACAGATTCCAATCCCGCTTCATTTCTGAACCTGAAGGCATCACACCCGGGAAAACAAAATCGAAACGTTGCTTAGCAACCGAGTGGCAGAGGTGTCAAGCTTCCCTTGTGTAATTGCGTCACATGAATTATTGTTTAGTCTTAAAGCATCCTTGGTAGGGCCCTTATATTAGCTGAGTTTGTAACGTGTAAATGAATTACTACCTAGAATGAGAGGGTAGCCATAGATTTGCATAGACAGTTATTTAACGTGCTTATGTTTCCAGTCGGTGTCTATGGTGATGGCAGCGACTGGCTGTGGCATGTGCTGATGGAAGATCAGCGTCCTCAAATATGGAAAAAACATTCCTTGTTTTGACAAGGTTTTCAAATTACAGACAAAATCTATTAAAATAATGGCATATCCATGTTCCTCGGAACACTGTCAAGCTCTTTTCATTTAATAAAAATTTAAAACTGTAATATGTTGGTGGAAAAGAAGGCATAAAACACTATGTAAAGTCTGTTTATTTAACGCGTGTGCACGTCGGCCTTTACCTTTGACGAACCCTTATAATCGTTTTACAACCCCCGACCCTCCTTCTCCCAGATTTTTCTGCAAAGTTGCCACCTTTCTCGATACGTCATGGGTATCGTACGAGGTTTCGTCTAAATAAATTATCTTATATCCATTACTGCGAAACTTCCTTAGTTTTGACGAAATATATATCGCCAAGCTACAATTCTACTTGATTCCATAATAACCCTTACCTTATTCAAAGTGCGGTATTTGAAACCCAGCTCCTTTAGGAGGCCGCGCAAAGTGCAGTGTCCATAAGGAAAATCACAAATTTCTTGCAAATGTGCAACCAATTCGTCCAAAGTGGGGGTTCCCCCTTTTGCATAGAATCTATAAATTTCTCGGCAAATTAAATCGCATGTGAAATTATCTACTTTAGAGAAACGTTTCCTTTTGTTTTCGCACTTGAACGGCGTCTTTGGTATTCCTTTCGTCACAATATTTCTTACTGTATTTCTGTGAGTACCAAGAATTTATCATCAGGTTCATTGCATGACTCCTTACCAAGATTATTTGTCAGCACATATTTATATATGTTCAAAACAAGCGCTTGGATTTGCTCAGAACAGTTCCCTTATAACTTTTTTTAATGCTTTTCCAGTAATATAACTCGGCCCAGTTATTAACACTATTGTCATCACTTTGATTATTTTCACGTGACTTTGGCAACACGTTGGAACTTTGGCAACTGAGACTCCACGTGGAGTAGACATGCGACTGTTACTTCGAGAAAATCAGGATTGCTATTGGTCCTCAACGACAGTGTTCCATTTCTGAAGTGTGGAGATAAATTTATGACAGTCATTAGTGGGCGGTCGGGTCAGGTTCCTTTGACTCCGAACTGCACATGCGTTAACTAAACAAACTTTAACAGAATCCGAGGAGGTTGCAATATGGACAAAAAAGCTCTGGGAGGAAAACTGGAAGAAAGTAGAGAAGAGTATTGAAGCTATAAACATTTTAACAGGAAAGGAGGAAAATAGGGTATGAAGTTTTGGTGAGTTCTTATAGAAAGTAAAATAAAAATGGGCAAAAAATGCAAAGAATATAAGAAAGGATTGTGGCGGGGGGGGGGGGTGAAGAAAGGGGCTAAGTATAGTGACCGCGCTTAAAGGATCCCCAGGCGGCTGACTTTCTACGGAAAGACTGTTCTTACCCCTAAACACAATATCTTAAACATCTTAGGATACACTTACCGGGGCGGAGGGGTGAAGAATGCTAGGCACGTGTTTACAGCTGTCTTCTAAATGTTGAAAATAACATTTAGAAGTACAAAAATCAAGCTGAATTCACTGTACGAAATAGTCATTGATATTTTCGAATAAAGTTTAAATAATCAGTGTATTCTTTAATAATGCATAATGTTACAACGCTTTATAACAACTGAAAAGAGATATATTGCCTATGCTGTTATGGCATAGTACTTGTAATACCTACAAGAACTAAATGCGTATTATTAGCATAATAACCAAGCATAGCTTCCGATACATTGTTGTAGGACCATTATATTTGGAGAAGGTATGAAAAGTTTATAGATTTATAAAGGAGGGTGATTATGTAAATCTATTTAATCATTTAAATAAGTAAAAATATATGTAATTTTATGATTGGCCATAGTAATAATTGTATGACGTAATGTTGTGACGTGGAATCAAATCGGGCAATCACAAAATTAAGAGAGGAGTAACGGTAGTTATGAAAAATCAATAATCTTAGTATAGAGAGATGTTTTGTAATGGTGAGTGTGATGGATAGTGGTGCAAGAACATTTATGTAATATATCGAGATTTACATCACAGCTCTCACACCAATAAAACAAGAAATTAGATTTGCTAAATTTACTTACCACCCCTGGGCCACAAAAAAGTTCCAAAAAATATTCAAGAAATACAATATAACATTGGCACCAAAAAACAATTACAACATTAGAAACCTACTTCACAGTAATAATACTGATAAGATAAAACCAGAGGAAAAGTCAGGCATTTACAAGATTAAGTGTAAAGACTGTGAAAAAATTTACATAGGGAGGACAAAAAGAAACATAGGCACCAGAAAGAAAGAACACTTCAGGCACTTAAGATACAAAAATATTGATAAGTCCGCAATAGCAGCTCATTTCTGGTCTGAAAATCATGAAATTAAAGATAGCACAGAATTACTAAAATACGTACAAAAACATAGTGAACTCGTCATATGGGAGAGGATATACATAGAAAAACATAAAAACCAACTAATGAACTTTGAAGTCCCGCTAGAAGAGAATCCCACATTTAAGTTCATCACTAAATCAACAGATGGCAGCAACAACCCCAGAATTACCCACACCGCTGGATCTAGCTTCAGTCGCATAAGAGCCGTAGATGCAAACGATGATTTGCGAAACATGTCCTCAAAATAGGTACGAAAGTGAAGCAGATGTGTAAAAAATACGACTCATCTAAAATTTAATAATTTATGTAATAGTTGAAACTGTTTAAAAATAACAAAGTAAGAATTTATCGATATGTTGGAAGTGACTGGGAAAGGAAGTTCAAGTAAAATGTAATCTAAATAATACAATTAAATAGTTACAAAATTTGACTTCTCCAAAACTTTATTCCAAACCACGCCTTAAAACCAAGATTCTCATGACACTTAGTTAACCAAGTACAATCGTCAAGAAACAAATCAAAATACAACGAATTTGTTATTTCTGGCTTCTCGACGTGGATCTTCGAAAAGTCAACGTGCATCCCATCTCAAATATAGAAACCCCGCACCAAGTTGTGCCCGAACGTGTGGCTGATTAAGATGGAGACAAATTAACTACAAATAAAGAATTCCTGTCCCAAACTGAATTAGTGTGCATGAGTTTTCGAGGGATATTTACTTGCAAATTAAAGAAACACTTTGGATATTCTGGCAGTTAATAATAATTTATAAGCAAATATAAAAATAAATATTGTAAGAAGAGTTTACAGAAGAAACTAAAAATTTATTGGGTAATCTGATGTTTTATTATCGTCCAACATATAATATCATGCAATAAAATTCTACTTTGAGCGGATTCTATCCCTGAACAGTGTTACGGGGCACCATGTTGCGAGAACAAGCGGTAACACGATGGAGTACATCTTTTGGAATGGTTCTCGATATATGGACAGGGATACATTACACACACCTGCGGTAACGGAATTAAATTCCTGAACTGTCGAAACAGCTTACCTATTCTATTACCGTATTGCTTTAAATTTATCGCCTGTCCGTGCGAGGGCGTTTATCTGACCTCTGTCGCTGAAACAAATAAAACGGTATATTTTATTCGTTCACCACTAACGTCCTACGCAGTGTTGGCTTTTCATAGCGATGTATTAGCTGTATTCACACGTATAAGTACATTATGTATGTTAACACATCTGTCAATTAAATCAAGGCAAACTGTAACATTTACCTACCTTTCAAATGGAAAGAGTTATTTATCTGTACCTCACTCTTTTCATGTTTTACACTACCTAATACAAATAGAGCCCGGATTTCTAAACAAAATGTTTATAAATGACTTTTTTGCTTAAATACGGCGTTGGCTTGCTTATTTTATGTTTTTAATTAAAATAGCTTACTTCATCGAAATCATATTAATTTAAAAGTAAAATTTCACTCGTAGACATCATCTTCTCGCCGAAAGAGTCAGGAGTCGATATAAAAGGGTGGATCTTCTTGTGTCTAGCGTAAAGAAAGTGTTCTGTCGCCGATTAGAGTTAAAATATTTCATGAAATGTTTACAAATTTGTCTTTACCTCCTCAGCCAGTTTTAACTCGATCGGGTTCTTGGTTAAACGCTGTGTCATACTATGCAGAACATCTCAATGAAATAAAACAGTGTTGTACTCCTTAGATGTAGAAGATACAAGCAACATCGCCACAGACCAAGAATATTTTGTTAATATTAACGTTCAAGATAAGATAGGGTACACACTGCTTTTCCAAAACGCCTGCTATTATAACACAGTTGGAAACTCAAAAATAATACTGCGACAAACCCGCATACCAGTGTTAAATTGATTGGGTTCTAATTGGAGCTATGAGTTCTCTTATCCTCAGGTGAATCGTTGCAGCAAATGGATTTTGGTGGTTGTTAGCTACTCAGTTGTATTAATAACACTTTGTTTGTTGCAGAATTATTTGGTTTAATTGCTACTAAGTTTGCTTATCGACTTGGATCGGTGACCACCTGTTAGTAAAATTCCTAACATAAATTCAATTTTATTTGAAACCCTGGATTACTTTTTTAAAGTTACTTCCGCGGGGTTTCTATTTCTTCTTTATACGGCGACTACTTTGCTCTAATAAACTTCTAATGCTGCTTCCACTCACGCTGGTTACGCTATTCTTAACTTCCCTACATTTTAGACTTATAAATCTTCGCTTCTCTTCTTAACGCGCATGAACATGTCCTTCTTATCGTAGTATCACATTTTAAGTAAGGTTTTCTTACTTCACGATTCAGTTCGAACCTTATTCTGACTCCCTCTCTAAATTTATCACATAACCAAACTAGCTCACCCTTCTAAAATATTACATTATTGGTTTCTCATTTATTTCGAATTTTCACATTGTTTTGCAAAACTCATTTAACTCATTGACGTTCCACCCTGAGTTGCGGAACGCCTACCCTGAATTGTTTGTAACGGTATACACCGTTATCAACTCAGAAAAGCAAATCTCTTTAGCGTCCATGCTTAACTGCATTTTGAAACCCTTTTTGTCCCAACACATTCCTGGCTGAAAGTATTCTATAGTTCTCACACATTGAACTTTCCGTAGCATGAAGAAGGTAACGGCCCTTCCTCCCTGTCTCTCCAAAGTATACAGATTTTTACAACAATATTTTCTCTTCCTTGCCCGGATGCTAGTATATATGTTATATTAAATTATATTCTTCCTTTCTTATTCTTTAAGTCAGACGCTATTTTGATCATTACTCTATTCATTCTAATTTGATATTATTATAACAAGATTTTTGTATTAGTTTATCAAAGCATTTTTATTCATTTATCTTCCTTTTTAATTATATGATTTCGATTAATTCGCCGCCTAATCGCTGCCTGATACTGCCGTTACAATACCTTGGTGCATTCACTTTCTTTGATATATAAAATATTCAGTAACGCTGTCTTCAAAGATTCACAATATTGATAAAACTTCCTTTGAGAAACTCAGTTAGCTATTAATGAAAAATCCTGGTTACGAGGCACAGTAAAATTTCTACAAAACATTCTGGTACACAAACATAAATCTAAGGAAAATTCATTCAAAAAGAACTATGGCGATTTTCACATGTTCCAGTATCGTCATGCGTCGTTGAGAGATCCTTTTCATAGTATACAAATTTTTCTCACTGAAAAGTGCAGGAGCTTCCAACAAGAAAATCTGAAAGGGGTCCCGGGTTCGATTCCTGGCTGTGTGGGTCGGAAAATTTCTCCGACCAAGATAATTCCTCATTTTCCCCAGAGTCTGGAAGTATGAATGAGAGTGCGAATGTGTGCGTGATCTAATGATACAACCCAACGAGTACGAGCTAACATCTTCGAAATGTTCCAAAGGAGAACGCCACCGATATGACCATTGCAGCTAAAGGCGGGGTATAAATGAAACCAACAAAAATTTCAAGATACCTCTCGTGTACTGTAACAAGCGCGAGTAAGGTAAAAAGTTTACCAAACAATACGTTTATGATTAAATTTTTATTTTTACTTCCTTATTTTGATGTTTATTTGTTTCATTTTTCGTGCTTATTTGCTTGCTTATTTCATCATTTGATTGTGCTTACTATTCCGGGTTCTAGTAATATAATTAACTACTCGCGAGACAAAATTTGGCTACACCACACGCTTTAGCAGTAAGTTTTACTGAGCACTTTTAAAATCGAGTTCATTTCTCTATTCTTGAGTGCATCATCTAAAAAGCATGTGTTCTAAAACCACTCAATTCACTGCTTAAAACTGTTGCACGAATTAACACCTGTTTTACTTCTACTTAAAGGAACAACTGATTACTAATTTACGTAATAAATGTCACCTCGACATTCTGTAGATGGAACATTCCATCTGGAATATCCGCCGGGCGCGGTTGATCTTTCTAGAAAGGGATTATTCTCGAAGCACTCTCTAACAGGTCTTTTATGTAGCAGCAACAGAGTTTCGCTCCAGTTTTCATGAAGTCATCTCGTGACTGGTCTTGAAGACATGACGCTCCCACTTCACCAGCCAATAAACAAGGAGACGACTCCTCTGCTCCCACTTCTTCGTGTTGGTAACCATTTTTGCGAAACTTCAATATTTGGAATTAGTGGAAGAGTATTAGATACAGACCTCAATTGACGCTTGCATTTTCCTATTAGCAGGAATGGTGCTCAAAATAGTTGTTATGTCATTTGAAAGCAACCTTAACACCACGAATGTTTTGTCATACTTGGCAGCCATCTTGCCACAATGTACGATATTGGTGACACTGTACTCTGCTATCTGTTCGTGGCTCCGAATACCGTGCTGGTACAGAGATAAGGCATGGTGTTCCTACCTGGCTAGGTCTGCGGTGGGACTCCATGACACTGCGGTCAGGCTGCACAAAACCGTCAGTTAACGGATAAACCTATTAAAAGTCGGTTATGCTGGCGCATGCTGCGGTTGCCACATCTGTGAGTGCAGGTTTGGCGTTGTAAATTAGAATGCACGTAATCCAGTGCAGACAGCAACAGGGAAAATGTTTCAACGACATACTTTATGCTGTTTCTCCTGGCAGCAGTGGTTCATACAGAGTGTATCACAACGTGTGAACTGGAGAAATGGTTATACGGTCCCAAAATGTAACGTGGCAAGTAACTATGTGCCTACTTACCTATACCACCCAACAAGTCTGTACCTACAGTGCTTTAGAAATACACGTATTTGTATGTAACTCCAAGACTAAAAGTAAAATAAATACGAGAAGTTTTTCAGAAAATCCCACCACTTCAAAGTATTCCTTACATGGTAACGTTTTAGTTTTAGTCTCTCCTAATTGAAATGTCAAATATTTTTGATGTTTGCATCACAAATAAAATATAGATTCTGAATTTTCTAAATATAACCTGGAATACTTCTTCACTCTTAATGTCTTTTGTATAACTGGTAAATAGTAATAAATAGAAAATACTTATTCTATAAAATGTAGAACTCATTAGAGAACCATTTTATATCAAACATTTTTTTGTGGCATTAACTATCTCTGAGGTGTTTTTTATTTCCTGGCATACTTATACTTTTTTGCGGTGCGTCACTATTAGTATTCATTTTTTCCCTGGAAGTGAAGTCATGTAAAACAGAATTTGTAAGCCATGAAATAAAGTTTCTAAATTTTCTCCGACCAAGATAATTCCTCATCTTCCCCAGAGTCTGGAAGAATGAATGAGAGTACGAATGTGTGCGTGAACTAATGATTAAAACCCAACGAATACGAGTTAACACCTTCGATATGTTCCAAAGGAGAACGGCCGCCGAAATGACCATTACAGTTAAAGGCGGGGTAAATTCCTCATCTTTCCCAGAGTCTGGAAGTATGAATGAGAGTTCGAATGTGTTCGTGATCCAATGATTAAAACCCAACGAATACGAGTTAACACCTTCGATATGTTCCAAAGGAGAACGGCCGCCGAAATGACCATTACAGTTAAAGGCGGGGTAAATTCCTCATCTTTCCCAGAGTCTGGAAGTATGAATGAGAGTCCGAATGTTTGCGTGATCTAATGACTAAAACCCAACGAATACGAATTAACACCTTCGATATGTTCCAAAGGAGAACGGCCTCCGATATGACCATTACAGTTAAAGGCGGGGGAATGGAACAAAAAAGATTAATAATAATAATTAATAATAATTTCTAGTGACCTAAGTTTCAATAGGATAAATAGTTTAAAGGTTATAAAAATGTTATTTCTGCTAACATAAAAAACTGTAGATTCAATCACTTGCAAACTTAAGAAGGGGTCACAGATTCGTGTACTGTTAGACCCTTTATTGTCTTTTAATTTTAATTATGACTCAGTAGAAAAAGAATTTATTACTGGCTTTCAAAATATCATATTACATGTAAGTTGTATGAGGAGAGAGAAGGGGGAGGTGGGAATGAGAGGAAGAACACGTTACTGGTTGGGGAATTAAACAGAAAGTGGACAGAGGAGGTAGAAAATACATATCGCATTTAATGCAGTAACCTAACTAATAGTATTTTCCAAAATAAACACAAGGTTTCACACTTAGTTTTAAAAATAAATAGCAATGTAAATGATATACAAAGGCCATAAAAAGATACTGAATAAGCATAAAAAATGTAACTAATATATTATAACCAGCTTGTTTTGTAGGTTCCCACTTATTTAAACACGTCTGTTTAAGTAGAGTATACCCACGGAAAGTTCACTTGACACACCCAGAAATATGTCTGCTACATGATAGGAGGAACTGCAACATCTGCCTTTACCAGAAACTTCATATCGTAGATATTTACAAATCGGTTTTTGTCAATCGATAAGGTGCACTGCTACTTTGCCGGCATTCTCATATTTCTATTGTGTGGCAGGACAAGTCGCTATTTGAGCAAGTGCTGAGGTCTGCCTCACACAAAGGGCCCACGAGTTCAGCCTCCAGCTAAACAACCAATATCAGTCAGGATGGCAGGTAGTAACTTCGACATAGATGTCGGGAGACAGAATATGTGAAATTCTTCTTCCTTCAAAATAAATGCTACAGAGCACCCAAGTGTCAGGACCCAAAGTTTTATCACTTCCTCTACCACGTGCGTAATAGATGAAGTATTGTACTCCACCCAAAGTATAGATTTAAACGAAAATACGCGCTTTGGCACATTCTGATTCTAAAACATAGCAATTTTGGAGAAATGAGTGCCCACTTGGAATTTAAACTGATATTTTCAAAGATGCGGCAGGAACATTTTCAAGAAAATGCCTTCACTTCAAAATGTCCACTACATGGAAAATGTTCATTCTTTTTTAATTTCTCATAAAACTTGCTATGGATTTTGTTTAAAATGCCATTTATTTTAGATATTTATACACCAGCAATTTTAAACTGTAAATTCTCTGCAAGGAGCGCCTTCATTCTGAATTAATCTATACAATTTTGTGCCTACGGTCGCTTTAAGGCTAAGTCCATGCGCTGCAGTGCATGCGTACAAAACGTATTCGGTCTGTGGCCTCGCCATAAAGCTACCGCACTGTATAACTCATGCCTGGATATAAGAAACAGAGAACAGTTTACTTTATGAAAATAAAGAAGTAATAAAATACCCCAGTTTGCTTGAAGCTGTGGGGCAATATAAGTAAACGAAAAATAACGTCCTGACCCAAAACAGAGTAATAAGTAGATGTTAGAAACACGTTACAACTTTGTTAACCACTTTTATTGCTGATAAGCACAGTAAATATATACGTAAAAATCCTAAATGGGCAGCACAATTGGAACTGGGCAGGCATTCTACTAGAATTAATATCTTGTCAAGGGCAATGAAATATTTATACAGAATCACTAACTTGGAATGTGGCAATATTATTAAAGAATGCTTTCATATTCAAAAGAGAGGTAACTGGGGAGGATCTTGGGCACATAAAATGAACTACGTGTTGAAGCAATTAGGTAAGGGTCATTCTTGGATAAATGCAGAGTATGGGTATAGAGGCTTCTGGAAAGAAGTTGAGCTAATATTAGAAGATACTGACAGGCAAGACATTTTTTACAGTAAAAGTGACAAAAGCTCACTGAGGTTTTATAGAGAAATAAAAACAACCTAGGGAAGGGAAGGACATTTAGATATATGTCGTAAATTAGGGAGAGAAGGTTTTGTTTGGGAGAGAACAGGAGTGAGAACTTGAAATATATATGTCAAGAGAGGGAGCTAGATAAATGTCCATTATGTAGAGAAAAGAATGCAGATTTCCATTGTATATAAAATTGTAGTCAAACAAAGATATGGAGAGAGCAGGCCTGGCTACGTAAATGGGACAATTTGGAGGGGTAAAGTAGTATTTAGAAAAATTTTGTCAGTAAAAGGGTAAAAGAACAGGAGAAATAGCTAAGAGCAATTAAGAGAAAAATGTAAGTTAGGTTAGGTGAAATGGCAAAATGTGTAAAAAGGAGTAGAGGGCCTCCAATACACAAAAACCTAGGGTTAGGTGTATGGGGACCAAATTATTATTCAGTGGCAAGCAACATGGTAGGATTTTCAGGATTTAGGAATATATGGCGTTTTCCAGTATGAATTTTATAATTATAATCTTGATTTTGTATTTCCATTTGATGATGTAAAAGGAAAAGTGAGAAATAAATTACAAATTTCGTAAACAATGTGGTAATTTAAGTCTATGACGTTATACCATAGAGGTACAAACCATAATTATGGTTTATAATCCAAAAATAGCTGTTTGGATTAACAAAACTAAAAATCACTGCAAAACTTGGAAAATAAAATTTTTAAATTATGTTCCAAAGGATAGCCAAATCATTGCTCAAAGACTGTACAGTTAAGTTTATACAATTGGTTAAAGCACAAGCATTTTATTATGCAAATAAATTTGTCGAGAAAAATTTAAAGGCTATGTAATTCCAATTCTAGGTTTGTAATGATAGTGCTGTATGGCTAAATTGTATAAATAAACTTATCATTATTATTATCATCATTATTCAAACATTACAAGGACAAACTCCAGCTTTTCTTTAACCAAAATTAACCTTAATTTTCTGTCATAATTGTCAATTGCCTAACTTAACGAATGTTTTCAGTACATGTCTTGATATCTTTTGTTTTCTTATTTTTGCCAAAGCATTCTATGTGGAGTTCATTAGGTTGGGAACAGTAAGATTCACTAAAATGTTTCAGGGAGCTTCTAAATTTTCACCTGAACTTAAATAGACTGTTATGCATAATGGCTCCGTGAAATATAATAATATGTTCCTTGTGGAATGTGTTTTATAATATCTCATTTGACTTTCATGCTTTAACACTTCTGAGGGAGAGCCTCGTAACGTACTGAGACAGAATACAGACATTTTAGAGTTTGTGGCAGGACAATGAAAAGAAATGCGTAAAATTTCTGCTTTTTAGCACAAATGTACAGGGATAAAAGTCCCATAAAGAAGAAAAAAGTAGTAAAGAAGGCAGTTTAAGTTGGCATTATAACTTAACTCATCTTTGCTCTGCAACTTTCTCATAATGCCCTTTTCGTGTTGCAAAGTTTCAACTACCTCATCAGCATATGTAATGTTTTCCTTTGTTATTTACTTCTGTGTTGCATAAATCATTACGTGTCCAGGTAAGTCAGATCCACACCAGAATTATTCAAACGTATCTTTAAATTTGTGCAAAATTATGAATTCATAAATTCAGCGTATACAAATAAAACTTAGGGAAATTAATTGTTCTTTCACACTGGCCGTGTGTAGGCTAAGTTGTGGAAACGTAGAGTCAGAATGAAAAATTCAATGCCATAGCCGGGATTTGAACCACGGATCTTTTGGTTTCCGTCCAGTCGCTTTACCATTGAGCCACTATGGCCAACGTGCCGATATGACATTAAATTCTCCAACTGACTCGTATTTTCCCGGTAAACCACTTAAGAGTTCTCATAAACACATGAGACAACTACCTTAATGGCGTCTTACAACGTGTAGGTACCTTAAGGCCCAGGCTTTATAGTTAACCACTATTAGGTCAATTAATGGAAATTAATTTAATAGAAAAATTATATTATATATGGATTATATGGGTTGCACGATACGATTTAAAGTCAATGCTTGTCGGCGAAAAAGCTGGAAAAATGTCTGAACCATGTTTTTGTCTTCCTGAAGTGTTCCTATATACCGATGTAAAAAGTAATATCTACCTCAGAATTACATCCACAAAGTGAAGTTTTAATGTTTTAGAATCGATATAGAACCTAAATCGAGTTACTGATCTTCGAAGTTTTCAACAAGTGTAACAGATATAAAGTGAACAATGACTATGATTTATTTCCATCATTTCTCACCAATCTCATAAAAGCAAGATTTGTCATGGACGGCATTAAGAAAACTTATTCATTTTTTTAAACTCATAAATATACGTGCACGTATATACAACGTGACAGTTTTGAAAAGTAAAAGAATTAGTGGAGCATAAAACGTTTCATTTTGGCAGAAACAGTCGCGCTACCAGGAACTCTCAGCCCTTGCGATCGATCTTGCGGGCAGATCTTGATGAACTTTTAAAACGCGCGTACCACGTGATAGGAGTAACGTTCTAATGAGGAGGTTTGCGGCCGACACGCCAATCCCCACAACATGCACTTCCACTGATGCCAGATTTGTTGTTCCAACTTCCCCATTACGGGCTTTTTCCTTCGTTTCTTTTTCAATTTTTGCTTTCTGGCTTTTACTTCATCCTGATTCAAAACTGTATCAGCGAAAATCACTGTGTGCTTCATTTATGAACGGGAGTTTTTGAGAGGAAGAATTCATAACCATCAGAAGGTATTTTTTTGGATTTAAACCCATTGTTAACCATCTTAACAATGACATCTGAGTTTTCGAGTCATTCTGTCATTCTAGACTGGTGAGTCTATCTTGAAATCATAGTGCCATCTAAGGAGAAGTGGTAATTTTTGCGGAAAAATAAGCAAATTACAGCTTTCTGGGTGGGGTTGCACTAGTAAGCAATACAATCCAGCTTCCCTTGGATATGAACAGAGCACCGCGTCTTCATGGTTGAATACTACTTTCGTACAGGCATTAAAATTGACACGACATATAAATATAATCTAAACCGCTGCATAGGGGAGTTTATGCAACGCTATCTGGCATTCAGGAGGGTCCCTCGGAGCGTAATGTCGCCAAAATTGTCCAGGTAACTTCAAATTGACATTCTTTTGTTTGCCACATTAACGTCTTACGTTTTATCAGTATACGATATGAATGTTTGACATTCTCACGCTTAAATAGAATGTCTATTAATGTTGGTATCCTTATGTCTTTCAAAACCAATAAAAAGAGAGACACTGGACGCTATAAAGTGACTGGTTCCAATCTAGAAGTAATAAATAATGTTATGATAGAAAGGCCTTAAGCATATCTTCCTGCAATACAGACAGTGTTTAAGGAGAAGAGTGAAATGAAATATAAGAAACTGGACACATACTATGTACTAGAGATATTTTCTTGTTTAGACTTGGACAAAAGCTTTGTACATATGTAACACCAATTTATTTTTCATTCCTAGAACATGTTCTGTAATTTTCTGTTTTGTAGTGAACTTACATTGTGAGGAAACTGTGGGTGATAGAAGAGAATCGAAATCAAATTGATATATTTCTATTATATGTGACAGGTTTATAATATGTACGAGAGCTGTTCAAGAAAAAATGGTCATAATATTTTTACCGACATAATTTTTCCCACTAAAATTCAATCTTTTTATATTCTGTTAGCTTAATGTGAAACAAACACGCCGTAGTAGTTTCATTGTTGGTACTCCTGGATTCCGCCTGTGAAAACCAGGCAACTTCAGATATGTTCAGTATCGCCTACCGCTGAAATGAAGGTAACATGCAGTTAAAGTTGATGTTAGAGGAATATCCGGAGTTTCTTTGAAACTGCTGATGAAACTTGGCTACATCATTTTGATCCTGAGAGCAAACAGCAAAGCTCAGTGTGGAAATCTCCTTCATCACCAAACACCCAAAAACGCAAAAGTGGTTGCTTCTGCTGGGAAAGTTATGGTCATCTCATTCTTTGATATTCATAGAATGGTTTATCAGCATGTTATACCTGCACACACATCAGTAACTCAATAATACTACAGGGATATCCTAAAAACAGTGAAATTCCATATCAGGCACAAAAGGCCACAGCCCGCCTCGGTAGTGTGGTAGTAGCATGTCTGCCTCACGTTCTAGAGTTCCCAAGTTCGGATCTCGGTCAGGTTGAGTTACCTGGATAATCTTTCTCCCTTGTCCTAAATGACGAATGTTGGTTAACTCTGAGCTCTATGGATCCTGGGCTCATTTGACCTTCATTTCACCTATTCCATTCATCGTGCGATATGACTTAACGTTGGAGGACGTAAATGACAAAAAAAGACCACATTTCCATGAAGCAGGCTGGAATGCTGCACCACGATAATGTGCGGCCGCATATTGCCATTGTTGTTGAATATCTTGCAAAAATGAACGTGAAGTACACCCCTCACCCTCCCTATAGTCCGGATTTAGCCCCATGTGACTTTTTTCTATTCCCTAAGTTGAAGAAACGCCTTCCTGGGAGGCATTGTCCATCATCAGAAGCATTGGTGAAGGCTGCGGAGGCGATTATGAAGGATCTCTCAAAAATAGTTTCTAGCATGTCTTTGAAGACTGGCAGAAACCCTGGAACAAGTGCATCGCATTCAGGGGAGACTGTTTTGAGAAGGACCACCAAAATTACGAGGATGAGTGAAGATACTTTGTCAAAAAAAAAAAAAAATGTGATCATTCTTTATTAAATAGCCCTCGTATATTTGTCTACTAATACAGAACAGCAGATGTTAATTTTGAAATAAGTGTTCATTGACTTATAATTTCGTATATTCTTCGTGGTCTACTTTTATGGCTGCATAATTAGCTTTGCAGTACATTGCATTGTAGTATATATTTTTTTATAAACAGATATCTACGCACCGAAATTACACGGGCAGTTCCCACCTCTCAAATAGTATATTTACCTGCCGGTAGAAGGAGGCCTCACAGCTGCTGTGAACACATCAAATACGATCGAAAGCGCTAGGGGAATCGTATATAAACTCGCTCCATTAGCGATGCTATAGATGACGTGAAATTTTGTGCGGTAAAATTACATATAAAAATGAACACCGTGTACTAAAGTCACATAACCTTTCAGTTTGTATTAAGCCGGTATTATTTACATCGGCTTCATGTTATATGAAATCAACGAACCTCTGTCCGAGCACCGAACTCTGGAACGTGAGAGAGAAACTCTACCACCATATCACAGAGTAATGTGTAAATATCCCTTATTTGTATTCATATTAACATTGATATATTTCTTTTGGGTAACTTATTGAAGTTTATGGAGGCACTGTATTAACTTAATTATTCATTCTGATTTTCAATCCCATTAAAAAGGCATATGAAAGCCAAAAATTCAAGAACTACGAAGTACTGAAGCGAGCAAGCACTGATAGTTAACTAATGCATTGAAATGAATAATTGTGCGTGTCACTTGATTAAAACATCAGTTGGAGATTGCTTGTGGCTACAGTTTATAATATGGAATTGATTTTCATTTGATGTCAGTATTTCGACCGTGGCAAATCACATTCCTGACCAAACATCCGTGTTATACGATGAACGCAGCATTTTGTCGTCGTTCCGGACTAAATTAAAACCGGCACAAGTGAACACAGTTTAAATTGTGTATGTGGGACGCCAATGGATTTTTTTGACGTTACGGAATTAAACTCTACGCTGAAACGCGTGCATGAATACAACAATTACAGCGTTAGGTTACTGCATAATTTCTGCGCTGATATTTATTATGGGTAATGTAAATCATCACCAAGAAGTATTAGATAAACAGAGATTTAGTTATATATCAGATATTTGTAAACAGTCGCATAGCGAACAGACTTTAAAAATATTTGACTATCGCTGAAACCTTACTTTATCCACATGCCCATTGCCCAATAATGGTGAACAAAGAGATTCCTTGTTTATTGTATGTGGATGATTTAACGGTAGGAGCTGAAGCAATTCATAGGTTTTGTGCTGACTAGGGATTAAGAATAAATAGCAAGGAATGGAAAATACTGGTATTTAGTGTAGCAGTGGAGCGTGGGCCGCACAACCAGAAAAGTGATAGCTAACGGAAGGGCGGCAATGATAGGGGTAAGAATATATATATATATATATATATATATATATATATATATATATATATATATATATATATATATATAATGTGTGTGTGTCTTTCGCCAAATTTGTTAAATCAATAAACTTCATAGATATAGAGTAGGCACATTAAGCATAAAAAATCAATAAAAACTGCTAATTAATTGCAACTATTTTAATAAGAATATTGTAAAATATTGTAGGATACATTTCAATACAAATACAAGATATTGTAAAATTATTGTAAAAGTTGTATATAAAGTAATAAGAAAGGCATGTAGTATTCCTAAGGAATGGGGCCTGCCAGATAAAAACTATCTACAAGGGCATATCCTGACGGAGTGAAGATTGACCCCCCTCTGACGACCAGGTAGCTACCCAGCTGTTCCGAAAGGGCGCCCGGCACCTCCGTGGGGCTTTCCATAGGGCAAAACCTAGAGACTAACAAGCCCGCCCCCCCCCAATCTGGTATTGTGGACTCAAGACGGGATGAAAGTGGATACACCACTTACGCGCGCCAACTCCAAAATGGGAAGGCTACCGATCAATCTCGGTGGGGCCGCCTGGTGATCTAGCACACCTTCTACTAGCTATGCTGCCCATTACGCGGGAATATATAGCTTCCCTCAACCCGTCCGGAGACGTACCCGATCTCCCACGGGTATCGGTAACCACTGCCCCCTCGAGTCCAACCCAATCCGAACCTCTCCCAATCTGGGAGGAGCTCGAATGTTCGGCCCGAGGTTCCTCTAGTAACGTACCACTCAGGTACCACGAGTGCTAACGGTCCGCAGCGCCCGCGCCACGGCAGCTGAAAGGGATGGATATCCTCCCCTGCGGAGGAGTAAGAATATGTAAACATAAACTGGAGGTGTAGAACAATGTATGCAGTGCAGGTCTGGGACAAATCAGAGATAGGAACACAATTAGACCAGATGTATGGATTGTTTTGCAAAGAACTACTAGGGCTGCCAAAATCGGCATCAAGAAAAGTGGCATTACTAGAGTTGGGTAATACAAAAAGGGGGGGAAAAATAATAGAATACTGAAATTTTGGTATAAGTGTATTAAAGAGCGGAAAGGCGAATTACTGAATCTGTGCATGAAGCAACAGAAAAGCATTAACAACACAAACAGTTGATGATCGGAATTGGAAAGAATGGTATCGAAGTTAGGCATGGGAAATTTATGGAGAGCAGAGAAGTCTAATCATAGCGACTTTGAAAGGAATTGAGAACTAGAGTACAAGACATAGATAGGCAGGAGATATGGGAAAGTATATAAAAAATCTTTGAAATTTTATAAGCAATTAAAGACAGAATGGGGTGGGGAAAATATATAGATCAATGTGACAAAACTGGAAGAGAAGGCATAGCATGGGTAAGAGTAGGAATAATATATCTAAAAGTGTTGAGAAGTAATGAGGTAGGAATATGTGAATTTTGTGGAGATGAAGAGATCACTTTTCATTACCTGATAGAATGTAAGGAGTTAACATATTGCAGGAGAAAAATATGGGATAAGTGAGACAGTGTGAGCAAAGAGGTAGTAGCGTTACGTATGTTAACGGGGATGGGTGAAAAGCAAAATAGATATATAGAAGAATTCTTATATAGGATAAGAGAAAAGTGGATTAATGTAAAAGAAGTGAAGGTCAAGAAGAAATGACATCAAGCTGCTCAGGAAAACCAAAGGCTTATGGCCAGGAGACCTAAGTCAGCGAGTAAATCTTGGGGTCAGCAATTTAATGTAATTGTAAAAGATGTTGAAGTCATTGTAGTGAAACTGTAAGGGAAACTGCACAAATAATATAAAATAACAAATACTTTATTCCCCATATTCCCACTGTATTTACAAGGAAATTTACAACAAGGCAATTTCTCCAAATGTATAACTACAATAAAGTAGATAGAAGAATTAGTATTTTTGTAAGAATAGTTTGTAGGATAGAGAAAGTCAACACTTATACATTTTGGTTATCAGTGTCGTAACATAGGTTTTCGTTGAGGCTTGCAAAGGCAGAGAGTAATAAATCAAGTGCCATAGAAAGCGCCTGGTGTTAGATAAACCCAGAAAGGTTATTTACAGAATTGCAGAGTAACAAATGACGTACCATATAGTTTACTCACTTGTTGCGCTAGGTATATTTTATTTATCAAGTTGGCAAACTTTATCTGAGTAACGGGCTGTGACGCGGATAGTTTTTGCTTATACTCCCTAAAATAACTGGAAAGTTTGAGATATTGTTTCCCGAAGGTAAATAGCATGTGTGTGTGTGGAACCCTGGGATGTGGAACAAGCGATAAGCCCCAATTTATGCCACCCTCTGCAATAAGAGACCTGAAACATGCGAGGTAGCGGTACACCTGGGTACTTAACATATTGGAGTGGATGCTAGCCTCACGGTCCATCGCTGTGGAGTGTCAGCTCTATTGTTGTTGTGACAGTACTCCCGAGTTTTGAAAAACAATTTCTGCCTAATGTTTATAACGATTGCATTATAGTGTGTTAACAGTTGCACGTTATGATATTACATTGATGGTTACCAGTAACGGTTAGCGTTATAATCCATGTTATAATCAGACCCATTTGAAGCACAAATTACGTTTTCATTTCCAATATAATTTAGAAACCAGAACGAAAGAACATTTTCGTAACATTAAGTATAAGCAAACTGATAAAACGACCGGAGCAGATCATTATTGGTCATTTAACTATGAAATAAAGAAGTTAAATTATTAAAACAATTAAATGGTCCGATAGATTTAACAGTTTGGGAAAAGATATTTATTTTAAAAAACATATGTCGCGTAATGAATTTTGAAATACCGGCAGTCGATTATGTTTTAAAATTTGTTTTATTTTCAGATTTTGGTAGTATTGACAAGAATGTATTAACATCTAGCGTTTGTAACGATGATGACAGCTTTGTTTCCGGCTGAAGATGTGTAAAGGTTTTATATGAAATCGCAATCCTGGAGAATTTATAAAAAAATATCAACATTTCTTATAAGATAAGTGAACTTTTAAGTTACAAATTATTATATTTGTATATATTTATTTGCATCACTGTCAATAGCTTCATATTTTAGGTATTTATAAGAGGCTATTTATTGTTTATATTATGTGGTCTAGAATTACACAGGGCTTGTTTGTCCCTCATTGAGTATCAGTATCAGCCAATCAGTGGCAAGGGGAAGGAAAGGGAGCGCGGAAGATTTCAGAAGGAAGGAACATATAACTGTTCAAATAACAGTCCTCCAATATTGTGATCATTCGAGTAATTTTATGAGTGCTTAGCAAACATAGCAAGTGCCACGCCATACCCAGGAAGGTATTTGACGCATAACTTAAGGTTGCATAATTTGCATATCAAATAGCGAAACCAGTTGGGTGTTTACCTTGTCTGGAATAAACGCAAGCCTGAAGAGACCCAGCCTCCGGTAGTGCGAAATTGGTTTTTTTAGGGAGGGCAATCATGTTTTTGCATGAACCTACCATTTATCATGACATGCCTGGGAAGCTGGATTTTGTGCTTTCGCTTTAGCCACCTACTCTACCCACTTTTTTTTTGCGTTTTTTTTTTTGTATGCTTTTACCCTTACTCATATCACAGACATTGGTCCATAATGTGGCTTTTTCCGATAATAGAGCCTTTTATCCAATTTCTTATACTGTTTATTTACTTATACTGATAAATTCTTATACTGTTTATTTAAAATAACATTTTTTCTAGGACAAATAACTATAAAGCGAAATTTATTTAGTTTTGTTATGTATAGATTGGCTACTCTGTGAAATTGAATTAAACAGAGTCGATTAGTTCCGATAATTGTCGAATCCTTTCGATACAACACGAAAGTTGCGACATGTTTAGCGATGTTGCCGCATTCGTTTTTGTGGTCTCAGATCAGTACTGAACGGCGTTCATCTGATCTAAGATCAGCATTGTACAGCCCACGCGGGTTCCTAAACCTAGTTCAATTTTCATCTTCGATTATAAATGAACTGCAGTTAGCGATTTTTATGCAACTGGGCCTAAGAGTGGAGATAACGAGGTGGCAACGCTGAAGGCTCTAACGCATCTTATTCGCTACAGACGAGAACTCTTACCATTTGAAGCACATAATAATATTGCATTCCTATTACCTGTTATTAAATACGTACAAACGTCATCAGAAAATTGGCAAACCTATGACTTTTACTGAGGGGCCACTAAGTATAGATATATTGAAGGATTTTGCAATGTCCTTAACTTACATAAACATTATCGTCACAACAATACGTTTTTAACTTCTCCTAGATATCATTGGCAGTGTTTTCTGTTTTCCTAATTTCAGGAATTTTTGGAAAATGAATAAATACTTTTCTGGATGTATGCAATTTTGTATTGAGATTATTGAATATAGATCAAATATTGTTACTGCTAGCAAGAACTCTAGAGGTTTAATGACAGAGACATTCATAATCAAAGAAACACAAGGTTTGCTGAAACCATACTGAAGAAAGCTTAAAATAAAGAAATTCCTCTGAAAGCTGCGAAAGTTAAGGACATATAAAAGTTGCTTGATTCGATTCTTCCTGAAAAACAGTCGTATTTTCAAACTCTGTGTGGTAAATATAGCACTTCACCCCTTTTACTTCACTTCTAATTCACATCTGTTAGAAACTCCTGTTAATCCTGAAATAAAACCTTTCTAAACACAAAGATTAGTGGACTACATCATCCTCTAAAATAAAAGGCAAACAAATAAGGAGTTTTCTGTTTCATGTAGCAAAGCGCGGCTTTATTCTCTTTCCTAGTCACGTTAACAGACTGTAGTCACAGAATTTGGATTGTTACTGCCTCATGTGACCTCTTTGCATATTAACTTGCAATTTAATGGTATTTAGGGTTATTATTTTTATTATTCATGTCTTTTTTCGTATTCCACATGAACACTTCAATAGAAATGGCCCATATGTGAGCATAATTGCATTTTCGTGCTTGTTATCAGTTATTTCATAAGAAAATATTCATAAATATCATTGATAGCAGTCACTCCCACATTTATGAGACGTTTCCTCAAACTGGTTACCAGTCATTTGCATTTATTCACTGCCACTGTTACATAATTGCGACCGACCTTTAGCAGTTAATAATGAACAAGTTCTTGTTTGCGGAACAAGCACGTGTATCATGTCAACTAGTACAGAATTTTGAATTAACGGAAGTTTAGAAGCGCCTTGGTTTATATCCCACTAACCGGTTTACGTCACAGTTTGTGTACTTTCTACTGCACGGCGAGACTATGAAGTTAAACATAGGTTCACGTTGTTACTCCGTGCATAGAGATGAACGAGTTTGTTGCCGCGATAACTGCTTACGTTGTATTTCTACTTTCACTAACATGTAACATAGCTGCTGGAGAAGATATTGCATTCTATCCAACCTTTAGATACCAGTATTTCACTTGTTTTAGACTCCCTGAAACAAAAGAGTATTTCTAGAAACAATGCATCGTATTTGAGTTCAGTGTCTTCCAGGTTTGCAACATAAAGATTAAATTGTGTCATACTAAACCACCATTTAGACGGAAATATTTCTGAGACATCAGCTTTTTTAAAAAATAATTCTAAGAGTTCCTAAAGGTACAAAAATGTAAATATATTTTGGTGTGAACAGAAGTGTTTATTCTAAATTTTCTTATGACGAAAGTGATCCATCTTCATTCTGAATGAATTTCGTATAACTGTTAAATAATAACAGGTAGATTTAATTTTACTGCATAAAACATTTAGTTCTCGTTGAAACGTAATTGATATTTTTGTAATTATTCATCTCCGATATATTCCTTGTTATTTGTTTAAAATTTCAAGACGTATTCCTTTATGAAACAATAAGTCCTTATTGATTTTTCGCTTCTCTCCCAATTATGCAGAGAGCACAGATTTTCAAACTTTTTTTGATGTGCCTCGAACATTAAGCCACATCAGACGATGAATGAAATTGGTGAAGTGATATTCAAATGAGTCCAGGGTCCATAAAGCTTAGGGTTACCTGGCATTCATCTTTCAACATAAGGCAAAAATAGAAAAAAACTTAAGCAGATAACTCATCCTGAGAGATACGAACTTGGGACCTCTTGAATGTGAGGAGATACACTACCTCCTACGCTATAGAGGCGGGCATTTCAAATCATTTCACTTCAGCTTCTATATTAAATTTCCATTGTACGAGTGCTGTTCAAAAAAGAAGGATCATAACTTTTTTACGGTCATAATTTTTCGCACTAAAATTCAATTTTATTATATTATGTTAGCTTAATGTAAAACAACCACGCCGTAGTGGTTTCATTGTTGGTACTCCTGGTTCCCGACTGTGAGAACCACGCAAGTTCAGACGTGTTCAGTATCGCCTACCGCTGCAGTGGAGGTAACATGCAGTTAAAGTTGATGTTAGAGGAAGATCCAGTGTTTCTTTCAAACGTAATCATTGCTGATGAAACTTGGCTACATTATTTTGATCCTGAGAGCAAACAGCAAAGCTCAGTGTGGAAATCTCCTTCATCACCAAACCCCCAAAGAACAAAAGTGGTTGCTTCTGCTGGGAAAGTTAGGGTCATCTCATTCTTTGATATTCATGGAATGGTTTATCAGCATGTTGTACCTGCACACACAGCAGTAACTAGACAATACTACAGGGATGTCCTGAAAACAATGTAAGTCCGTTTAAGGTGCAGAAGACAACATTTCCGTGAAACAGGCTGGATGCTGCACCACGATTAATGCGCGGCCGCATATTGCCAATGTTGTTGTTGAATATCTTGCAAAAATCAACGTAAAGTGCATCCCTCACCCTCTCTATAGTCCGGATTTAGCCCCATGTGACTTTTTTCTATTCCCTAACTTGAAGAAACGCCTTCGTGGGAGGCATTATCCATCATCAGAAGCAGCAGTGAAGGCTGCGGAGGCAATTTTGAAGGATCTTTCAGCATGTCTTTGAAGACTGAGAGAAACGCTGGGACAAGTGCATCGCATTTAGGGGAGGTTATTTTGAGAAGGACCATAAAAATTATGAGGATGAGTTAAGATACGTTGTGATCAGTCTTTATTGAACGGCCCTCGTATTGACAAGGGAATACCTAATAAAAATAATTTGTAGGAATTATTATTCCGATTAATACAAGGTAGAGGGAAGACTAAGCTGTTATAGGAATACTTTGTTCAACTATGGCTAATGAAAGGTGTATGAAAATAGCACAACAGTATTTTTTCATGGCTTTGAAATTGTAGTTCAGAAAGTGAGATACATAGGAATAAGATATACAGCTGCGTAATGGAGAGACTTTAGTAACTCCACACGTTGTGAGGAAAATAGAGATGTATGGTGACTGTGAACCTATGATAAATGATCATAAGAAGCTACGACGTGGAAGAAGCAAGTCGCTATGTCCCGAAGAATCCTCTCGTTCCTTGCACAAAGAGTTGATTATCAAGCACGTTTATAGATGTTATCATTATTTTCTATTTTCTCCTGTAGAAATCTTCTATTTTTTCTTTTATTGACATAATTTGTGAATATACCAGGAAAAATATGAAGAAATATCTGCCAGATTATGTTCTGTTTAAATATGACAGATGGACAAAATAAGACAACACAAAAGTATGTTTTCGTTTGTCATTTGTTCACTTTAAATCCTTTCCGGTTTGACAGGTTATTAAAATTTATGTATTTCGGAAATCACAAATATATTTTTTGTTACGTTGCATCATACTTCATACAACCTTTAGATATAACTCCATTGTTCTTATAGAAATAGCGCTCTATTTTTTGTATATTTACTTGAAATGTAACTTTAAGTTTAATGTTGGACGAGCTTCTCAACCCAGAGATCCCCAGTTAAATTCACGGCTCGGGAGTGAAAGCTTTTCTTTAATTAGAGTCCTTCCAAGAACGTGTACGTATGAATGTGAGTCTATTTCACTGAAAACGTTTTACTATAATCAAACAATAGTTCAACTATCAGCGGATCATTACCAGAAAAAAGATAGAGTAAATAAAAATATATTCACTAAAATTTATTCTGGAATGTATAGTGTGATCCATATAAAGCTGAACCACTTCAATAGGCCATAACTTTTGAATTAATAATAGGACGTACGTGCCACATTCGGTGAATAATGTCACCCAATTATCGGAAGGCACGACCAACTGACAGCTGAGTGAGGGACAGGAGGCATTTAGGCCAGGCCTACCCATTTATCTCGTGGCGCTAACATAGGGGATGGTTGGGAAAGTGTCACGAGGCATTGTATCGTCTCTTTCCCCTCCCTCTGACGTCTGAAACTATCGGGTTTATGTTCCGAGCCGCCAAACTTCGAGATGCAGCGACTTGGCTAGATAAGCGGCGCATTAAACGACTCAGGTAGTTCTTGGCGTACAGCCGTGAAGAGTACAGTGCTAGAGAACGGACTCTACGACTGCGTACGTGTATCAGAGGAGTTTTCAGTCAGCTCTAGAGAGAGTTGTACGTAATTCCGAGTTGTGCGTAATAGTGAGTGTGGAGTGGACCTGTGACAGACGAACTGGTGGATTGTAATTGTGTGCGCTACGTAATTCTATGTAATCGGCAAGTGTACCAACTGTAATCGGTAGAAATAAAGAACATTTTGAGTTTGTGCAACTGGACTTTTAATTTCACGAACCCACAAAGTTACATTATAACAGACAACTGCGAGATTATATTAGACTATTTACATCTCAGAGAAGAAGCTGGAAGTGTTCTTCACTAGCATCTATGGATCGTTGGTCCCATTTTCTTTGATACGACTGTAGACACTGAAGTTTGTATTGGTATCTTCAAGACATTTGGTGATATGGAAATGAGAGAAGGTTATTTCCAGCAAGATGGAGCAACCTGCCATACATCTAATGACACCATGGAAGTTGTAACCAGTATCTTCGATAATCGAATAATCTTAAAAGATCTGTGGCTCCCCAGATCCCCTGACCTAACCTCACCGGATTTTTTCTTGTGGGGGTATCTAAAAACTAGAGTGTATCAGAATATGCCACGGTCAATTGATGTTCTCGAGGAATCCCTTCGCACCGAAATAAGTAACATTGTAACATTGGCAGGGACAGTCTCCATAAAACTTCACAGAATATGGTGAGACCAGTGCAAAAATGTATAGATGTTGGTGAAGGACACTTCCAACATTTTCTCTGAGATGTAAATAGTGTAATGTAATTTTCCAATTGTGTATTATATTCTCCCAAAGTTGTACTTATGTCTTATTATTCGTTCAAAAGTTAAGGCCTTTTGAAATGGTTCAGGTTTATATGGATCAGACTGTATAACTGGCCCACTTTCCTAAGAGAGAGGTTTTACACCCTTTTTTTTCAGGCACGCCTCGGTAATGTAGATGGTAAGTCTGTCTACCCAACGCAAGTGCACGGCGGTCGCTTTCTTTGACAAACCCTCATAATCGTTTTACAACATGGACCCTCCTCCTGACGGTCCTTTCTACAATGTTGCAACATTTTAACATCACCGTCTTGCACCTAATGAAACAGAACAACTGGAAGTTGGCAATTTGGCAACTGAGACTCCACGCGGAGTAGACATGCAACTGTCATTTTCAACAAATGGGGGCGGCTATTGGTCCCCAACGTCAGTGTTCCATTTCTGAAGTGTGGAGATAGATTTATGACGGTCATTGGTGGGCGGGGAGGTCCCGTCCTTTGAGGTTCCTTTGACTGGGAACTGCACACGCATTGGGTAAACAGACTTTTTTTAGCATGTCTGCCTGACGTTCAAGAGGTCCCGAGCTCAAATCTCGGTCAGGGTGAGTTATCTGGATAAGGTTTTTTCCGGGGTTTCTCTGATCCTCAAAGACGCATGTCGGGTAACTCTAAGCTCCATGCACCCCGGACGCATTGAGCATCATTTCATACATCGTCCGAATTGACTAAATGTTGGAGGACGTAAATTACAAAAAAAAAAAAAAAAAAAAATGTTTTCAGGTTTATCTATACTAGTAGGATTATGTTTTGAACTATTATAAACTTATAAAAGACACTGCTGTGGATTGTGAATAATAGAATTGACACTTTGTCGCCATTTTTGTGTCCATTTGTCTCTGAGAATAAATTTACTTAATACCAAACTAATTCAAAATTAAAAAAATATGACATTTTGTATATATTAAAAAGTTAGTCCTATAATTCTTGCTAATAAAAACACATGTCTATCACCTATTTATGCATTATTATTGTAGGTATATGAAATACACAGTGGGCTAAATTATAGACCATTTTTGACTGAATTTTTTATATATTTTTCTCAGCAAAATAGCAAATACCAGAGAGAACCTTCCTCACAGGTTTGGTACGTGTTATTCCCGATGTTTCTCCAAATATTTTATTTCATGTAGTACCAATGAACGACCTATGGTACTAGTGCACCGCCTATGGTATTTGTATGAGAGCGAAAGTTGAACGCCACTATAAAAGGCCCACCTATCCCAAAGATTTCAATTCATACTCATTATTCACCAAACAATATTTTCACACAGTGAAAATCTGCGTATCCACAAAGCTAAAGATTGTTATTTTTAAACTCAAAAGCTTCACGTCACGATTTTTTGGAGGTATTATTTTCTCGCCGGATAGTTAAAGTCCGGAATCATTTCATCGTACAGTTACGCCGGCAGCAGGAATGTAATCCAGTTATCCCCACGTGACCAAACTTAAGCTCTTCCCCTCCCCGCTTCCTGGCCCTCGCCCTGAACTTCGGTCGTTTCCCCAGGAAAAAAAAAACAACAAAACAAAGCAAGCAAACCACAAATTTCACAAAACTAAAATGTTGCTTTAATCCTTTGACCTGGTGGGTGCCTGCGGTTTGGTGAGTGGATAAACTGGGCTCTACATTCACTTCTCGCCAGAAGGTGCGAAAAAATGTGATCATCCTGCAGCTGTTTTATTCAGGTGTGTAACTAACAGACCAGTTCAAAGTGGGGCCCACTTAAGGCAGTCAAAAATCGAAGGAGTTCTCAACACAAGACAAAACTAACGTTAATGGACAATTTCTCATTAATTCAGCTAATGTGGTCGGTATAAACTATCAGGAATTTAAACAAACTACGGTCGTCTATTGCTAGAATTGTATTGCTTTCGTTTCATGATTTTCATTTTAATCTGTTCATTTGTTCTATTGTATGTAAATTCAACACAAAATCAGTAGAAACATTAATACAGGGTGTTTCAAAACGACACCAACAAACATATAGAAGTAGTTGCTCCGCTTCTATGTCACACATATAGATAGATTTTATCCTCAATAGAACTGCATAAAATATGCTCCAGAATGAGTGTGGATTAGGCAATGACAGGATCATCGACGCGTGTGCCCGCCTCGGTAGCGTGTCTGCCTCAGGTTCAAGAGGTCCAGAGATCGAATCTCGCTCAGGGCGAGTTACCTGGATAAGGTTTTTCTGGAGTTTTCCCTTGTCCTTAAAGACAAATGTCCTCACGCTGTCGGAGTTCGCAGGTATAGGTCACACGCCGTGGCGCGTGCTTTAACTCTTTGTAAACATACCAGCATACTCCGCAGTAATTTGTTACTATTAAGAATTTCTTTGGCTTATTAGTGTTTAACGTGTTCCAAAATTCCGTTGCAGCAGTCCAAATAAGCTGGTGGACATATGCAACCTTTACCTTTTAGAGGGAAGTTAATGTTAGTGAGGTTGAGAATGAAAGCATTACATGATAAACAGAACAGAAAACAACAGCATAGAAGCCCGCCTCAGTAGCGTAGATGGTAGTGTGTCTTCCTCAGGTTCAAGAGGTCCCGAGTTCGAATTTCGGTCAGGGTGAGTTATCCTGGGCCCCTTTGAGCATCATTTCACCCATTCTATTCGTCGTGCGATATGACTTAAAGTTAATGGACGTAAAAACACCATCAAAGAATTGTAGAAAAATTAACCAAAACTAAATGGCTTATGCAATGAGACGAGCGTTTTATTTCACGTATTTGATAATACTAAGTAAAGTATTTGTAACTGAAAAGGAAGCTGTTGATATTTACAGTAAGTGGTTGAAAGTATTGTGCAACTAAGATCATAACAAAATGCTCTGAAGTTAATCAAATAAATATTATCATTGATGCAACTATTTTTACAATTCATATTTTTAATGAAACTAAATTAATCGTGAGTTCGTTGAACTCCCTTCAGCTGTTCCATCCATCAAAACCATATCCGTCATTTCGGAGTTCTTATAGCGCTCCATATTGCTTGGATTTGCTATCTAAGTACGTGCAAAATCCTCCCTGTTAGGACGGAATGTGTAGTTTTACACTGAAGAGCAACCATCAACTGTCAGTCATTATTCGAATTTTTAACAAGTAACTTCCCTTTGCCCCATTACCTGAAAGATAGGCTAGGGTCACGTATAAAGAGTAAGGAAGTAATGTTTTTGTTTTCGTGACCGGTACGTCCCAATAACAACTTTTGAGGCTTGCACACCAGTGGTTCCTGCGCTGCCTAATCACAAAATCATGTAATATTTAATGCTCCATAAAATTATACCTAACAGAACTTCGAAGCTGTGACACCGAAATTGGGAATAGTTAAGTTAGAAACTACGCAATGGCTATAATTGTTCGGTGTCGTTTTGAAACACTCTGTATAGCTTCTTTGTACCGATAAATTTCCGTTACAGTGTAACATGCCTGTTGTCTTTAATAATGAATTTATTACGAAAGTGCTTAAGGGAGTATTTGTAAAATATTTTACACGCCAAAGGACCCAATGCATGAGTCGGGTTTAAACTCGCCACCAGGGTAATATCCCACGCATACACATACAGATGCCTGGATATATATATACTTTTTGGATGGTTCGGCGCCTCAAAATGTGTATTACTAATGAAAACCTCTGCATTATGTGAATATGTAACACTTTACTTACATGCTGCATGTAGTAGAGAAAATAAATGGTTCTTTGTGTTGTGCAATATGGCGTAGGATTATAGGAAGTTTATATTTTATATGCGTAAACTTTGTCACATTACCTTTCCGCCATTACTTTAGCATATTTACTGATTCGAAATTTGTTGCTATGGTCGCATGAGAGTTTGGCAGGTTGCCTGCATACCACGTCGATTACCAGTGGTACATAATTTAGTTTTTACCGTATCAGGGATGGTTTCCAATGCCCTTACCGTGAGCAACCTAATTTCATATGGTACAAGTACCCTATAAAACTGACGCCGTTAATGTTACTTCTCCAGAGCCCTGTAGCTCTATACATTATGGCCCAGCGGGTTGTTAGACAATGCTGTTTTTGTCAGAGCATCCATCCCCTGAAATCTGTGATACATTAAACGGGTCGTGATACAAGTGGGACTTGAAAGCAGGACCTCTGGCCGTTAAGCTTTAGTTATTACATCAGTATCTGACAGCCGAGTTTCAGAGACAACTCGTAAACCATAGTTTTGATGGTCACTGCTAGAGGGCAGGTAGTCTCGTGCTTTGATAAAAACTGTACAATGTAGTGGTCAGAGGAATATACAGACAGACCCTTAAATAAAGGAAGTGAATACCCCTAAAGCAGTGCAGGAGAAACTGACGTCATAAAGGAATTGTGAATTGTCATGAATTCTGAAATTAACACTCGACTTTATAAAAAAAATTATATATGCTTGTTCTTTATGAAGTAAAACTGTTTCATTTAAACTCATGTCCAGGGAAATACACTAAAATATTAAATTATGTGAAAATTAGACATAGCTTTTGAAAATATTTTGGAATTATATGTTAATATAGATTTAAAATACAGATCTATTTTTACTTCCGCTACTACATACTTAATGGAAGAAGTATTCCAACCAAAAATTTTATGGAAATATATACTTTTAAACCAAAAAATTCGTTTTAGAAAGGAAAATCTTAAAATGTAACTCAAAATGTCGGATAAATATGAATATTCAGTAACTTCCAAGTGCACAACACGAAGAATTACAAGAATATTACCCTATCCTTTAAATGGGAAGTAGAGTCCAGCAATGCAAAGAAGGTCCCTGTAAGGAGTGTGCCAACCTTACACAGTGGGACAAGGACATGAATATGTGTGACAGAGAACGTATGCTACACAAGGAGTAGAACCGTTAAAAAAGCATGCGCCCTATTCTCTATGTACACTAAAACCGAGAAGATTTCTTCACAAGAGTAGAAGCCGTCAGAATGTTTTTGAATGATCTGTAACTGTACTGACATGGGATGTCATAAACCTGTCCAGGGAGCGTGTGGGAACCTTCGCCAACCCCCTGCGTCTCAGGCCTTGGAGACTTTCTCTCCTGTGTAGGACAGTAGCTTTCACTTTTTCGAAGTGGTTCTAACAATTTTGATTTTATATACTTATGTATGCAAGTCATCAAATGTATATATTGTGACTTTGTGAGTTCGTGAATTAAAGTACAGAAATTCAAAATGCTCTTTATTTCCATAGAAAGACGTTTTGTACAGCCCTTACAGTAGCAGGATGACATAACATACATCAACACAGTCTCTCGTAGCTTCACTACACGTAAACAAACAAAAGAATTCACTTTCAAGTAACTAAACGATTATCAGTTCTCAACTTGCAACTTGGTAAATTCAAATGGCTGCACACACAATAAACAACTCACTAGCAACTCGACTGCGTTCACTCCTAGCAACTCCGCTGCACGACTGATCAGCAAGCAACCAAACAGAGTAAGTGTCGTTGGAAGGGGTTACAGCCAAGTCTTGACGGTACTGACAAGCAACGCAACGCAACGCAGGTACTGACAGGCTGTTAACAGCCAGATGGTCTTTGCTGCGTACCCACCCAAGTTTTGGGTTTAACCGCAGGTTGAAATTTTTGTAATACAGGGTGGGGTGGGATTATTTTGTTGAGGAATTGTTATAACGTGGCTTTTTCTTGCTCCTCTGATTTTGTACAGGATGCAATACCATTTGTTTACACCCTGGTGTTCATTGGATTAAAAATGGGGTAAATTTTGTAGCCAAACAGCTCATTAAATGATTGTGGAGTTCAGCTTTTGCTGCTGCTCGTATTAACCCATTGGTTACGTCGGTGCGGCATGTCATACGGGGTACCCGGAATAGCCTGAAGCGGTGTCTCGTAGCGTTGTAATCTCCTAAAACCAAACCAGGGTGCTTCTATGACTTGGGAGTTGAGCGTTAAATTTTGTAGCCTGACGCCTAATTTCGTCCTCCACATTAGGGAGAAGAGAGGCTTCCTGAAGCAAGCTCACGGGTAAGGAACGACTTACAGAATAGATGGATCAGAGTCCTCTATTCTGCGCACGCTGAAGTATGCAAGCCAGGTATCTGCGGCCACACCCCAGATCTCACAAGCGTACAGCATCAGTGGGATTATCAGCGCTCGAAAGAGGTGTAAAGTTAAGCGGACTGGCATCGAGACTGAACCCAGCATTGGGCACAGGGAGGTAATAGCCCCCTGAATCCGTGCCGAGAGATCCCTGATGTGTCCGTGGAAAGTTAGGCACCTATCAAGTTGGGCGCCCAGGTACTTGATGGAATTAGTCCACTCTATCCTACGGCCTCTAAAGTGGAAGTTGGGGCAGTCAGCGGGGGTGTGTCGCTTAGTAAGAAGAATGGCGTGGCTTTTGTTCACTGACTAGCAAACCTCCTTGTCCCTTAATTATACCCGAGCCATTGTTTCTCGAAAGTTGCCGGTCTTTCACGATGCAGCGAGAAGGAGAGCGAACTGTCTAGACATCTCTCTGGCTCTTGCTCTCTCGGCGTTCACATAGGCAGGAAAAAATGTCTGGCTACAGTATGTTGAGTTATTTGGGAAAACCTTGTGAAGACCTCTTTAAATGATTTTTGTGTTATAGGTAACCCTACTATACGAATCATTAAAGTACAAGTAGTGAAAAATATACTTGTGTGATACAAACTATTTTTAAATGTTCTTTACTAATAAGCACCACTCACATTTGTTTTAAACCCTGACGCGACAGCCGTAAGAGGGTCAAGGCCTACCAACCCGACTGCCGGCCTCACGCCCACTTACGCACGGCAGAGGTGGACGATCATCCAACCGATACGGGGAGGAGATGTGGTCAGCATCTCGGTATCCCCCAGCCCGAATGTTGGTTTTCGTAACCAGGGCCGCTTACCTAGCCTAATCTCCTCACTTTCCTCACGATGCTGAGTGGGCACTGCTCCTATATCCAGGACTTAAAACTCTCACCCCATGGGTGGTATCGAACCCGGGCCACTTTCCGTGACCTGGGACTAAGACATCTTGCCTTAGCCTGCTAACGCGCGGGCCCATTGGTTAGTATACTGAATTTAAAATTGAGAAATTCTGTCTGAGCCATTGTAGGAACCTCAGAATTCAAAATATTAAACTTAATGTGTCCAGACATTAAAAGAAATTAATTTTAATGTTACCTGCATTATTACTTCCTGAAAGATTCATTCTGCATATACACCTACAGAGATTTCGAAGAAATCAATGAGCCAACCAGTTCAGAATAGTTTTTTATACGTCAGATTTCTCTTCGTTCCTCTCCAAGTAAATATTCCCCAACCATACTATGCCTTAAAGTTGAACATTTAAACAAATTTACGTTCTTTCCCGTCTGTAGGAAACTACTGCAATAACGCATTTAATGAAGTTATACGTTCTAAACTTAGAAACTCTGTACCATAATTTATTGCAACTGTAGCGGTTTGCCGTTTCACATACATTGGGAACATTTAGTAGAAGTTGTAGAAGTTGGTGAACTGCCACCCAGTTGTTCTGACATAATGCCCCCGCATGGCGAGCGAAAACATGATAAACTTTTCCGAACCTGCGATTTGCATTTAGCTATTGTTCTTGTCACTATGGGATTAACAAGGAAATTAATCGCGCAACTGGAACAAAAAAAGATGCGTGTGGGACGCTACTAATTCAGAAACAGCTTCCGAAACAAATGAAGGGCGTGTGTTGAGGAAATTGCTATTGTTTTTTGGAGGGAATTGCCGGCAAAGTCAAACCGGATCTCGCTCGTTCGATAAACGTATTAAGTTTAAAAATGTATAGGTCACGGATGAATGTGTGTAACCGAAGCGCATATAGCCAACAGAATGAAGATTTGTGGCGTTTTTGTGCACACACTTCATTGGCTTTCTCCTATCTTTGTTTCCGTAAACTCCATTTATGTGATAGTAGACCACATTACTCTAGACGTGTTTTTGTAAGACCTTTAGCTTAATTTTATCAACCAATTAGGAAACATTTCAATGATTTTATTTCCACGCCATTCTCAAAATTTCTTATACGAGGGCTATTCTATAAAGAATGATCATAATATTTTTGGCAACGCACCTTTACTCATCCTCATAATTTTGATGACCCTTCTCAAAATAGTCTCCCCTGAATGTGAAGCACTTGTCCCAGCATTTCTGCCAGTCTTCAAAGACTTGCTGGAAGGCATTTTTGAGAGATCCTTCAAATTCGCCTCCACAGCCTTCACCACTGCTTCTGATGATGGATAATGCCTCCCACGAAGGCGTTTCTTTAAGTTAGGGAATAGAAAAAAATTAACATGGTGCTAAATACGTACTATAGGGAGGGTGAGGGATGTAGTTCATGTAGATTTTTGCAAGATATTCAGCAACAACATTGGCAATATACAGTCGCGCATTATCGTGTTGCAGCATCCAGCCTGCTTCACGGAAATGTGGTCTTTTGTGCCTGATATGGACTTGCAATGTTTTCAGTTTAAATGTGCCTCCATCCTTCGTTGTAAACATTACTTCAGTCTTACAATATTAAGTGATTTATTATTTAACTGATAGCATTTAATCAGGATTTGCTATCCTCTTATTGATTGATTTAAGGGACTGAAGAAAACAGTTGCAGTTATTTCTATTATTTCAGCTATAAGCGTTGAAAACAATTGCCCATCATATCAACGCGATTCCCTGAACACGAATACGTAACAGCCACTCCAATCCTTAGTTTTGTCTGTAATATGGACGTCATAACTTCCCACTGTTAAGTGAAAAGTCATGTAGTTCCGCGTTTTATGAGACAAGTCACGAAATTTGTCACTTTGATACCATTTTTGCTCCCATTTTCACAGCTGCAATAACATAAAATAGCTGACACTGTATCAGAGAACGTTAGAAGTTATAAAGACATCAGCAAGTTCCGGATGTAACAAGTTGAGAGCAAGTATCTTAACGTGTGTACAAGATGCCACTGGAAGCTCGCTCTTAAACAGAATTAATTAACTAAGCTATGAAGTTTATCGTTAGTAATATAACGCTCGCTAGCTTCAAGAAAATGCTTTCCGACTCTTGCCTTCATTTTCTTCTTGCTTTCTCATCATTCCTTTTCCCTTTTGGTAGAGTCTTTGATTTTATTTCCTCTCTGCATAACTTTTACGTAAACTATTGGACATTCCTGTATGTCACAGTTGGCTTTTGAATTTCATACATTCTAACGCCAATACGTGAAATTTTATTTTACCTTCTTTTCATTTTATTTTTACTTTTTGTAACACATATAAGTAATGGAAGCACGTATTGTATGCCACCAAGTATTCCATAACGAAATTTCATTGGAAACGCAGCTTTGCATACAAATAAAAACATTTTAGGGAGGTCTATGTATGTGGGTTTTTGGTAGGGTTTAGCACCCTGTGTGTGTGTGTGTGTGTGTGTGTGTGTGTGTGTGTGTGTGTGTGTGTGTGTGTGTGTGTGTGTGTTTGTGTAAATGTGAAGGCGTAACTCGCAGACGAAAACTCCGTTAATGCCACATTTAGTACTTCAGTTTAACTCTCTCTGGAGATGAAACACAAAAATGTTTAAGGAAATTCCCCAACCCAAAGTTCCGTTTATATTGAACATTTCTAAAGTTACACAGGAAATTGAAGCTAGTTACAGTGGAGTAATAAATATTACACAAATAAAAATATTTGTTACTTATAATCCACTTATCTTAAAAAGTTTATGTTAAAACTTCGTAAACAAACTCCGTTGTTAAGGAAATCTCGGTTACTATGTTTTCCTTTTGCTACGTCATGTTCCCAGCACCACCAACATGAAAAAGAAGAAAGAATTTTTAACATCAACTTCTTAATATAAGTGGATTATAACTAACAAATATTTTTATTTGTGTAATTTCTAAAGTTGTTTACTTTTACATAAAAGTCTCAAACAATTATCATTTTAAGTAAATTAAAAAAAAAAACACCAGAAGAAATCCTACTGCACAAAGATGCAAGAGTTTGAAATTCAAAATGTATGCATAGCAAATACATTTTCTCTAGTGTCTCTTTTGTTTCATGGGGCCCAAAAGACCTTGTTGTCGACGGGCCCTTAAACACCACACACTCACTCACTCTTTTGTTTCATATAAGTAAATAATTTCTGAGATTAACCTTGTTAATTGTCTATATTTTCCACACTTTTCCTTTTTTATGTCCCAGATATGCAAATTGAAAGCAATTTCAAAGCCATTGCATAGCAGCTGACTCTTTAGAGAGTTGTCTATTGGTTAAAGCCTTCTGTATTTCTATATTACCTCGTACCTACAAGAAAATTACAAATAAGCTTTTTTTATTTCAATTAACATGAAGTAGACAAAGCAATAAGACTTTGTAAAGAGTAGGGAAAGGCATGTGAGAGGGACACATTAGATTTTTATGTCCCCGTCTTATACATTTGCTAGAATAGTAAGAATTTCTCACTTTTAACTTTACTCTCATTTAAACCGCATGAATAAAGCATATCATTTTTATAGGTAGAAGTCTCTGTGAGTGGCATTTGTATGTAAATAGCATAGTTCGGAAACAGAAATTCGGTTAAATACGTAACTTGGTCATTAACTACCGTATTTTCCAAAGATACAACGCAAACATTTACAAGAAAATGCCTCCCTCCAAACTCTATAAATGATTTTTTTTTTTTTTGTAATATTTCTTCAGTAAAGAAGTTAAAGATTTTGAATACAGTATCTGTATATTACATATATCTTGAAATTTATGGAAACTACCTGTTGATCCTACTAACCTTTGTTTATTATTGCTAACACTCATCACCAGAGATAGGAAGTTCGCAGCGGTTTCCTTGAGCAGTGTAAGAGCGGCCAGGCGGGTATATAACGCAGCGCTACTAGCAAGGGCAAGGTTCGTCGTAGAATTCAACTCATTACTGCAAAGTAGGTGTAACTTCATGGCACAGAGCACGTTGGTAGGAAGGAAGACATTCGAATAACATCTTTGTTGTGCTTCAAAGATGAGCAACTAAATTTGCTGTACAACCATTGTATATTTTCTAGAACTGTACTTATTTATGTCTTTATTTACTTCATTATCTACATTTACATTTCAGTGGGATACTACAGCAAACATGGGAAAAAGAGAAGCCAGATCGAGAAACTAAATTAGCTGAAATCATTAACGAATTTACAACAGGTTATCAATCAACTAAATCTTGTTTTACGGGACAGAAAATGTGTTTTTCATTTGAAAGGCTTCAGAGGTACATTATTGTTTTAGTAATACCGCCGCTGACGAGTAAATATGTAGTAAACTTCCTGCTTTGACATTTTGTCTAGTAAGAATCTTCAGATATTTAAGAAATTAGTTTTATTATTTCGATAGTATTTTACATTAGACCAGGAAATGTAACAATCCGCGTTATCATTGCTTGGGTGTTGCCACAATGTGCCTATTTAAATAATGAGATCAGCCAGAGACAAGCCTGTATGTACTATACAAGAAGTTGTATGCTGTACATAATGATCTAAATAGATGTGCATTTACGAATGTCTCATAAGTCATTTATTTTCTCTGGGCAACCGGTTTCATTGCCTCTCCGCTGTGCGTTTCTTATCTATGACTTGTTTGGATGCTGGAAGAGGGACGGTCGCAACCTGTATAGGGCACGGTGAGTGGTACGAACTTCCTAGCTCTGGTCATTACATTGCGATTCACTTTAGCTTACTGTGATAGCTAAAACAAAGTGTATAATGAGAACTCTTTATAAAACATTTTGAAGGAAAATGGGCAGATATAGATAAGATATTTTACCTAAAATTTCCACTTTTCTAAATTTCATGTGTAATTTTGCTAACTGTGTGTATTTTAAGCTGAGCTTATTAAGTCTATTTATCCTTTCTTCTTTTATTATATGCGAGTAGCCCAATCTCACAAGTTCTAGAAAAAGTATAACATTCCTTCTGATTTTTACTCTTGACTCTATAAATTTCTTCTGCTTTTAGCTAAATAGCATAGTCTACTTTTGCATTAGCTTAGTGAAAATTTGATTATCATATATTTTCATTACTTTACATTGCTTCTTGCTTTAAAACATGGCAACTCGATGTGGGCACGCACTGGGTTAAATTACTAATAACAAGATCCTATCTTTTGATTAAGCGTAAAAAACCCAACTAAGAACTGAATTTCTTATTAAACTGTAAGATAGGCAAACCAGGAAAAATTGAGCTAACTGCTTCCATACTCTTGGCTACGGTATTAAGCCATTTAAAGTATAACTTGGGATTAGATAGTTCTATTTCAACACCAGGATATGCTAACAGTGCTTTAAGATAATTTTTATGGTATGGGGTTAAATCATGCAGTATTTAACTTAATTACCATAACGATACCATCTCTGTACAGGAGGTTTTCTTTTTCTTCTTGTCCTTCATACTCTCGTTTTAGTCACTTAATACCAAACCAACCTACTTTTTACAAGAAGAAAGGGTTTAAATGAATTCTTACTTATTTCAAGATAGACATACTGGCATTAAATTATAGCGTAAGTTACAAATTTACCGGAAATCCGATTAGCAGATATATTTATTACATTGTCTAATAACTATAATACTCAGGTTTGATAGAAAATATTATATTCAACCCAAAAAGTTGCTATGGAGATTTAAGTAGAAAATCACTTCTGAATATACCTTTAAAGATATTTTAAAACTTGTATCAATCAAGGAGAGAACAGTATAACTAAGAAAACTTAAGGTACCATTCACTGGGAAACTTTCAATTTCCCCCTGAATTTATTTGCTTTTATATTTAGCAATAAACAGTTTATATTGAATTTATAAACTTACTCAAGATTAACAAATGCTTTTTATTTATCAAGCTATTAGGCCGTGGTTTAAAAGTATGGGAGATACCGACGTTTCGCGAAGGAATATGCCTGACATCTTCAGGGTAACGTGAACCGCGTTCAACTCTGAGAACTCAAAGCTTAAGTCAAGCCCAAAGTACAAACCTAGGCAAAATGTAGATATCGTAGATACCTTCTAGATCATGGCCAGCAAGGCCGAGAAATGAACGTAACTTTTGTATTAAGTTTTTGGGAATTCCTCTACACGATATACTGTTTTGAAGCAGGGATATACATACGGATCACAAACTGAGCACCTAGGCTTCGGTTTCTAAACCTTGTAGTTAAAACAGGCAGCTATTTTGGGTGTGGCCTCTTTATATTACTTGCTTCTCTCACTTAGAGAAAATTTTGGAAAGTTATATCTTATTTTTCTATTGCCACCTGCTTAGTTTCCTCCACCATATAATCTAGTTTAATTTCTAGCTACTTTTCTCCGCAAATAGAACTTTATAATCTGTATTTAATATCCAATCTGGAATTTATAAAGCAATTTATGTAAACTACTGGAGAAAATTAAAATTCAGACGGTACATAAATCACAACCCGCTATCTCCCAAATGCGGGTCTTAGACGCCACTACCTAACCAACTCGCTTGGAAAATCATGTTTTATATTCTGTATGATACACCTAAGGAACTGCATTTTGATTAATTTTATACTATTATTTTAGTCCAAAATTTATCGTTTGTAAGTTAACATGAATGTGAGATTCATATTTTATTTAAGGTACTATTATATGTAATGGAATGTGTGAAATATTAATGTATAAGATAGTCTTTTATTTAATTTACATGCGCCCCAACGTTAAGTTATATCGGACGGTGAATGAATTGGGTGAAATTATGCTCAAATGATTCCAGGGTCCATGGTTACCCGACATTCGTCTTGAAGGATAAGGGAAATCCCGGTAAAAACCTTATCTAGGTAACTCACCCTTATCGAGATTCGAACTCGGGGCCTCTTGAACGTGAGGCAAACATGCTACCACAACGCTACCGAGGTGGGCATAAGATAGTCGTATAAAGCATTTTCTGTACTCAGTGATCAGTGTTTTGTCTTCTCAACTCAAATGATCCTGGTTTGGTTCACGTTTGTTTAAGGCAACTTTTCTTTAGCTAATGTCATTCTGTATCTTCCGTATAGTCACAAAGTATGCACGTGGGACTTAATTCGAATGAATTTCTAGGCAAAATCTGGAAAAAACTAACAGCATAAACTTACAGTCATCAGCTTAGCTTTTTCTGAAGTGAAATCCCTCCGATATAAGCCTAGAAATTAAAGGGGGCTATGCAAATTAGAAAACGAAAGTCATAAAAGTGTGAAACATTAGTTTTTTATATAAAAGTAATAACATAAAGGGCAATTCTGTATAACTTACTCAGTACAATATAAAATCCAACGTAATATATATACGGTACAAAATGTAGGAGATTGTTGCGTACACCTGCTGTTTTGAGATATGCATGTGGTAAACTAAAAGGAATCCCTGTAGTAGTTGACGTAAACTCAACTAGGTAAACGTTCCTAGAACGTTTTTTGTGTTACCACAACCCTCCCCTTTGCAGTGGAGTATACGCACCTTATCCCCATGAAATGTTAACGACGTATCCTAAGAGGATTACAGAGTCATATTTCCAGGAGAACAACGTTAATCTCAGGAATGAGATTTGTTTACACTTCCTGCAGCAGTAAAGTACCACAAGGGAGATCAGCCATAAAACTGCGATAGATGCCAGTTGTTTTACTCAAACAACTCATTTTGTGGTGGCTGTACTTATTTAATACTTTATTACTTCATCGTCGTTTATATTCTGTAGATAGTAAACGTGTTAATAGCTCATCTAATACCCTGGTGGGAACACAGTAAAACAGGGAACCGTTTGGGGAAATTTAACACAAATCGATGCTTTCCTTCTAGTCATTCACAAAACTTACGGTAGGAAAACGAAGTATGAATTCTACCCAACAGTACAACACCGAGAATCCACTAAAAGAACATTTTTTAGCATAAAGTACCCTAGAACACATTCTGTGAATGTGTGTGAACAGCACAAAGCAAAAACGAACAGTCGATTATTGTACACCAAAGTTTACATCTTCCAAGATAATAATAACTGCAAAAAAGGTCGTAAAATAGTTTATATCAAACTGCAGAGAAAGGCCTGTGAATATTATGCATCATTATTTTCTATATATTGAATGTTAAGCGAAATAAAAGTTTATATAAGTAGCTTCACTACACAAATAGTTGTATATGTACGAGGCATGTTTTTTAAGTCAGTACCGTTTTGGAATTAAAAAAGACGTGCATAGATATCGCACTAATTTTATTTTTAGATGAAATCATGTACCTTAGTCTACTTTTCTACATAATTTCCGTGAATATTGAGGCACTAGTCATAACGTGCCACCAGTTTTTGAAGACCCTCCTCATAAAATTCTGCCGCCTGACGTGTTAACCACTGTATCACAACTGTTTTGAGTTTGTTATCGTCTTGAAGACGCTGAGCGCTCAGATGTTTCTTCAAGTGCAGGAACAAATGGTAGTCGCTGGGCGCCAGATCAGGGCTGTATGGAGGATGATCTAGAGTTTCCCATTGAAAAGATTTGATGAGATCTTTGGTCCTATTAGCCACATGTGGACGGGCATTGTCATGCAGCAAAACGATACCCTTACTCAACTTGCCACCTCTTTTGTTCTGGATTGCACGACGCAGATTGTTCAATGTCTCACAATAAGACGCTGCATTGATTGTCTCGTTACGAGGCAGAAACTCCACTAGCAATACTCCTTTTCTGTCCCTAAAAACTGTTGCACATGATTTTCCGGCCAGAAACTGTTTGCTTAAACTTCACTTTTGTGGATGATGATGAGATTGTTGTTTCGATTCTGGTGTGACGTAGGCCACCCATGTTTCGTCACCAGTAACAATTTGGTCTAAAAAATCTTCACCTTCATTGTGGTATCGCTCAAGGAAGGTCAATGCACTGCCTAAACTTTGGGTTTTGTGCAAATCGGTCATTTTCAGAACCCAACGTGAAAATAATTTCCGGTACTTCTAGTTCTCGGTCACAATGCGATACAAAACACTACGAGAATATTGAGGAAAATATTCACACAATGATGAAATTGTAAAGCGTCTGTTTTCTCTCAGCTTTTCGTCCACTTTCTGCACCAAATCTTTAGTAACGACCGAAGGGTGCCCATTCCGTTCTTCATCATGCACATTTGTGCGACCATCTTTAAATGCTCTCACCCATTTCCTTACCATTCCATAAATCATAATGTTTTGTCCGGCAACTTCACAGATGTCATGATGAATATCGATCGGTTTTACGCCTTTAGCAGCAAGAAACCGTATAACAGCCCGTACTTCACAATCGGCGGGACTCACGATTGTCGGAGGCATCTTAAACACTCAGTAACCAACGTATACAATGAAGAATCAGACTGTAATGGCGTCAGTGTTTAGACAAGAGAGGCAGGTAACCAGCGCGCATGCGCACAACGCCGATCGTAGCGCTGCAGCGGCGGAATAGCAAAACGGTACTGACTTAAAAAACATGCCTCGTATATACTGAGTTTGGTAATTGCCAGACTTATTTTTTGAGTAATTCTCTTCGCACAACACACACCTAAACTTGTTTTGAAGGTTTTTATTCGGCAGATCTCCAAAAGTATATTTATAGTGAAATCTCAATTTATAATTTTGGATGAATTGTAAGTTTAGGAAATAATAGCTAAAGTTATTGTCATAAAAATGTCTTTTCACGTTTCCATAATCACAAACTGTAAGAGGTGACCAAACACAGAGTAAAGTTTACTCCGAAGCCATTACAGGAGAATTGGCGGATAGCACAATTAGCGATAATGTACGTATAAATCGATTCAGAACCCGACCTGCAAAGCAATTTGCTTGTAATTTACTGGTAATCTACCTTAGCAACCAAATGGCTCTCCATTTATTCCTTTCATTAAGAAATTCCTTTCCCTTGTCTTTCCGAAAGCTACCAGCAGCATCTTATCAATAAAAGATTCCCTTGGACAAAGTTTACTACCTTACACCCTTTTTAGGTCTTAGAAGATGCTCCTTCCAGGGTAATAACTCTTGGAATATATACATATGGTGTTGAATGTACAAACTTATTTATTTATTTATTTATTTACTTATTTATTAATTAATTTATTTATTTATTTATTTATTTATTTATTTATTTATTTATTTATTTATTTATTTATTTATTTATTTATTTATTTATTTATTTATTTATTTATTTATTTATTTATTTATTTATTTATTTATTTATTTATTTATTTATTTATTTATTTATTTATTTATTTATTTATTTATTTATTTATTTATTTATTTATTTATTTATTTATTTATTTATTTATTCATTCATTCATTCATTCATTCATTCATTCATTCATTCATTCATTCATTCATTCATTCATTCATTCATTCATTCATTCATTCATTCATTCATTCATTCATTCATTCATTCATTCATTCATTCATTCATTCATTCATTCATTCATTCATTCATTCATTCATTCATTCATTCATTTATTTATTTCTTTATTTATTTATTTATTTATTTATTTATTTATTTATTTATTTATTTATTTATTTATTTATTTATTTATTTATTTATTTATTTATTTATTTATTTGTTTGTTTATTTGTTTATTTATTTATTTATTTATTTATTTATTTATTTATTTATTTATTTATTTATTTATTTATTTATTTATTTATTTATTATTTATTTATTTATTTATTTATTTATTTATTTATTTATTTATTTATTTATTTATTTATTTATTTATTTATTTATTTATTTATTTATTTATTTATTTATTTATTTATTTATTTATTTATTTATTTATTTATTTATTTATTTATTTATTTATTTATTTATTTATTTATTTATTTATTTATTTGTTTATTTGTTTGTTTGTTTGTTTGTTTGTTTATTTATTTATTTATTTATTTATTTATTTATTTATTTATTTATTTATTTATTTATTTATTTATTTATTTATTTATTTATTTATTTATTTATTTATTTATTTATTTATTTATTTATTTATTTATTTATTTATTTATTTATTTATTTATTTATTTATTATTTATTTATTCATTTATTCATTCATTCATTCATTCATTCATTCATTCATTTATTCACTCACTCACTCACTCACTCACTCACTCACTTACTTACTTATTTATTTATTTATTTATTTATTTATTTATTTATTTATTTATTTATTTATTTATTTATTTATTTATTTATTTATTTATTTATTTATTTATTTATTTATTTATTTATTTATTTATTTATTTATTTATTTATTTATTTATTTATTCAATGCTCAGACACTTGATACATAGCCATTAGTCTCCTAACTGCCCAATGCCGTCACAATCCCGTCACAATATTGAAGTCTTTCGCAGATTCTTAAATACTCCCAGTTCATAATGGTGTTTTCCCTTTTGCATACCACACACTTCGGTGAGGGGAAGCCTCCAATTCTCTGCAGGTGTTCCGCAAAGCAGTCATGGCCAGTAAACGTACAAACTTTAATCAGCTAGAATTGTGGCTCTGTGTAAATGTATAACAAAGCTAGTATCCATTATACATATAAAGTTCAGCACAGTAGAGCAGGCTAACACAGAGTCCTTTCGTTAGCTAACCCACTGTCACAAGTACTCGAGCTCCAAATGTGTAAATCAAAGACTTACCCAGAAAGTGTTCGTATGTCTGATTCATGAAACTCGGAACGTACTATGCTTATACTAGGGTGAGTCAAATGAAAACCTTAAATATTTATTTTTAAACATTATTTGTGCAGAAGTGGTACAAAGCTGTATCACTTTTCAACATAATCTCCCCCACACTCAATGCAAAACTTCCAGCGCGTACAAAGTACATAAACAACCACTCATGCATCGCGTAACGTACCTTTTCATTGGAACGGAACTTATTTGCTCCCAATCCGTCTTTGAGTGGTCCAAAGGTCTGGTGAGAATGGTGGATGAGGAAGACACTCAGAATGCAGGTCTGTGATTGTTGCAACTGTTGTACGGGCAGTGTGGGGCCTTGCATTGTCATGTTGCTAAAGGACACCTGCTGACAGCAATCCACATCGCTTTGAATTGATTGCAGGCTGCAGATGACTTTTAGGACATCTGTGTATGATGCACTGGTGACAGTGGTTCCTCTAGGCATGCAATGCTCCAAAATGACGCCTTTTTCGTCCCAAAAGAGAGTCAGCTTAACCTTCCCTGCTGATGGTTCTGTTCGAAACTTCTTTGGTTTTGGTGATGAGGGTTGGCGCCATTCCTTGCTCGCTCTCTTCGTTTCCGGTTGGTGGAGGTGAACCCAGGTTTCGTCTCCAGTAACGATTCTTGAAAGGAAGCCATCACCTTCCCTTCAAAGCACCGAAGAAGTTCTTCACAAGTATCAACACGTCAGGAGACAGCTGCCGTGGCACCCATCTAGCAGACTGGAGCACATCATGCACAATGTGGTGTGCTGACCTATGACCAATCTGTAAACATGCTCCAATGTCATTTAGTGTCAATGGGCGGTTTTCCTTCACTGTGGCTTCAACTGCTGCAATGTTCTATGGAGTCACAGCTCATTGTGCCTGACCTGAACGTGGAGCATCTTCCACTGAAGTCACAACATTTGCGAACTTCCTACTCCGTTCGTAGACTTGCTGCTGTGACAAACATGCATCACCGTACTGAACCTTCATTTGTCGATGAATTTCAATAGGTTTCACACCTCCACTACGCAAAAACAGAATAACAGAACGCTCCGTAGGAGCGGGGATCCGTCCCCTTCAAATGCCGTGTTGCGGGCGCTGCGGACCTTTGGCACTCGTGGTACTTCTGACGTTACTGGAGGAACTTCGGGCCGAACTGCCGAGCCCCTCCCGTCGGGGAGTTCTTCGGATTGGGATGGACTCGAGGGGGCAGTGTGTTCCCGACACCCACGGGGAATTGGGTACCTCCGGCCAGGCTACGGACGCCCGGAAGGGGTAGATGGTTGCCTACTAGCCTGCAAAGCTAGTAGAAGGTGTGCTAGATCACCAGTCTGTCCCACCGAGGTTTTCGGTAGTCTTACCTGCGGGGTTGACGCGCGTAAGTGGCGTGCCCACTTCCATCCCGTTTTGATGTTGTGCTCAGCGGGGTGGGGGGCCTTTTTAAGAAATCAGGTATTGCCCTATGGAAACAGCCCCGGAGTATCCATCGCTCCCGGGTTGAAGCAGGCTCGGGTCCTTGGTCCTACGGGTCCTAGACTGATTGGGAGAACCTCTGCACATAGCTGTGATACGAAATATTGTATTAATATTAAACTAGCTGACTCGTGAACTTTGTACCATCAATAAAAGTTGCCTGAACTTATATAAATAAAACAAATTCGGATTAGTTTGTTATTCTGCAATTGGGAATGAAGCTGAAATGCAACACAATTGTAATTAAGTTAATCAATTTAAAGCTTTCTAATAAACGGTATTTTTTTTTATTTATTTTTGATGCATAAATATATAAAGATGATGGTTTTTCGACGCGTGAACACATGACGTACAAAACAGTTTTAAGCGTAAATGCAGAACCATTGCAAACCTCTAGCTCATTTTATCTCAGAACTCTGAAAATGCTTGCAAAACGAAACAAGGCATATTCGGCCGTCACATGTTTATGCCATCAAAACTTTGCTTTTAAAACAAACATCACGCGTTTTGTGCCGCTGGTAACACAAAATATCCCTTCTGCTTTTATCGAAACTCACACTTACATTCTGCACTGTTATTGCATTTCTCACTTGGCCGGTGTACTTTTAATAAAAAAATATACATATTCTGTTTCGAGTCTATCTTTTTTGTGAAGGAACTATATGCATTAATTTGCTACGTTAGGCACAAATTTGGCATCCCCGCTCTTTCCTACCGTTGGTTCTACAGGTTGAAATTTTTGCGTACAGCCGTTCCAGGATAATGGTTAGCTGCTACGAATCAATGAACCAGGGAGAGGGGGAGGCATACACCCTCCTCCACCCAACTTGAACATTTTGTGCACACCAGCTTTGGAAGGAGGGTAGGCCGTAGGCAGGCCGATTATCGGTCACTGACCGACAATACCTTCAACAGAAAGCAATAAGTAAACAAATAAAACAAGTGACAATATAATGGATTCAACAGCTGCATAGAAACATAATAAAATTAAGGATTACATTACAGGATTATAGCAATAACACTTATAAATTCAAAATACAACTGAAAAACATTATCAGGAATGTTTTTATTATTATTATTATTATTATTATTATTATTATTATTATTATTATTATTATTATTATTATTATTATTATTATTATTATTATTATTATTATTATTATTATTATTATTATTATTATTATTATTATTATTATTATTATTATTATTATTATTATTATTATTATTATTATTATTATTATTATTATTATTATTATTATTATTATTATTATTATTATTATTATTATTATTATTATTATTATTATTATTATTATTATTATTATTATTATTATTATTATTATTATTATTATTATTATTATTATTATTATTATTATTATTATTATTATTATTATTATTATTATTATTATTTTTTTTTTTTTTTTTTTTTTTTCTTGGCAAAATTTATAACAGTGAAAATGCATTTTTGACCATCCCTGTTCAGTACAATGGAATCTAAACGTTGGCTACTTGTTATGTTAAAGGTTTAACCATGTGTAAACAAAACTCTGTTGCTATAAAAACAAGAGTTATTATTTCGAGTTGCTTCAGGAAATCTTCCTGACGTCGATTCTATGAGACTGATTCTGCGCCACGAACTGGAGATATACAGTAAACAGAATATCTCCACCTTTCTCCTGAAATGCAATATCTCTTGAGCTGCAAGCAAGACTCGCTCCAAATATTGGGCAAAACATCTCTTTACGGTGAACAGCAATGATTTAGATACATTTTCTAAGTAATTTCTGGAATATTGATGTGAATCCATGAATTGCAGACGAAAACCTGTTCTTACTAACATTATTAGAGGTCAATAATTATACCTAACAAATGCAAGAATATGAATTGAATGTTGGTGTCTGTTCACAGAAACGTAGTATTGAGTTATTCACAGGAATAAAAATAATAATTCATATTTTGAGAAAAACTTCACGTTTTCTATTAAGTTATTGTCTCTTAAAATTATTAATTATATAATTATACAATGCAAATGAAATCAACTTTATAATTATTTGCAGAAATTTACGATATGCACTTTCTTAATCACATAAATACCTTACTGTGTCATATTTTAATCCAAATATTTTCCTCTTAAGATGGAAAAGTTCGTGTGGAGAAATTGTCTTTACCAGCTCCGAGTTGTATCCTGGGAAGAATATGTACTTCGTAACTAAAGTATTTTTCCGAAATTATGCTTTTGAGTTATGCTGTTTATAGGATCTTGCGCGGACACGCTCTCACCAGCGCACGCACGCACAAACACACACAGACATACACACAGAATGACGCTCTTTATACTTCTTTTTGTGAATCAGAGGACTTCAAAATGTGTATTTCCATATCTCAGTATTGAAATTTCTGTGGAGTGATGGATTGCAATGCTTAGCTACTGTTAAATGATGTAAAAATGGTATATTTTTTCATTTTATTGAGCTCTATTTTTATGTAGTAAGTTTTTCTTTATTTCTTATAGTTTACCAGTTGAGTAAAATGATGCAAAATTTATCCCCAATGAAAGCTTCACAACCTCTTCACAGAGACTGCAAGATACAATATATTTATTTTCCCAGGAAACATATGAAACACTGGTTACTTCAATAAAACTGTTGGAGACATGTTTATGGAAATACAAAATAAGCAAAGCTATGCAAGGATTTTCCTGAAAACATACATAAATGGGAGCCGATGAACGTAAATGTCACATTATTTTCATCAAAGTGTTTAGTATTTTCGTTCTTAGTTTGTTGTTTAGGAGCACATGGACATTTTTGTAATATAGTTAAGAAACAAAAGGGAGTTTCTAATGTCAGCTAATTTAACGTGATTTCATTCCTTACTTATCAGCATTGCAATTGTTTATAGATGTATAGGTCAATAGTATTGTAATAGCTTTAGGCGGTTACTATAAACTGCATTTTCTTTTATCTTTATTCTGAAATGAAAGCCTATAATTCTCTTTATGGAGCAAACCATCAATGACTGCCTCAGGGTTTCATTCATTTCACATCTGGAAATGATGCTTAGAGTAAATTACTCATACATAGAGTCCTGCAGCAGATTAATGATATTCTATATATAGTACAGAGAAATGAAACCATTTAACGTCCTGTTATGGCTAAATATAAACCGCAGAAATTTGAAACCGATTGATGAATTCTTCCTCTCCCTCCGTATAAATTCTGGGGGAAGGGAAACACAGTAATCCACCCTCACTCGACTGCTCAAATCGATCAACCTAATGCAATCCGCTCCGCTTAACCTGGATTTTTCATTGGCCCAGTGTAGCTCATTAACAGTCACATCACTTCACAAGGACTTCTTAAGGTAGCCTAGCTGCAGCGCTTTAGCTTCATTTTCGCAGGGAATTGCTCCCAAAATATTAAACTCCCAAGTAATGTCATGCACGAAACGTGTGGATGTTTCTGTTAGCTAGTATATTGCGCAGATATTAAATCCGTCATGGAATTTGGAATATTATTTTGGAGCAACTTAGTATAATGTAATATAATCTGTTTTGTAACAGATATTTACGAATCATAACTGATGCACCGTGGTACATTCATAACACCACTCTCCTCTGAGAGAGCTATAAAACACCACAACTCATTTCTACAGTATACTAATCCTTTGCTACGACAGATACCAACACATCCTACACCACATCGAGACAATAGACGATTATAAAGACAACGACACATCGATCTACTCTCATAACCTTAAAGACTATTGGGATTACGGTGCGTAATCCCCATATGCATGTTTCATGCTATTAATATGTTTTAAGTAATTCGGCAAAACCATATTGTATGAGCTATGTGCAAACAGGTTTTCATCAATAAAATTAAAAAAGGGCTATAAGAATTAATTCTAACACCTACAACGGATGCTCTTGCAAATATCTTTTTAGAAGATAGAAGACATTAACCCCTCTTAGCAGTATATTATCCTCTATATTAAAATTCTTTGCATGTAATTGGTGTTCATTTGTAACAGACAATTAAATAAACACCAGACAAAACTATAACATTCATCATCCCAGCGTAAAAACTTTCTTTCTTCCAGAAAGGTGTTTATCATAAAACTATCAAAACCTTTAGGCTCTTCCTACTGATTTTAAAATACCTTCAGAACATGAATACAAGGTAAATTGATAATGATTTATCATTAGAGCAGCTACAGTGTCATTCAGATAACCTTGTAGAGAATAAAATAAATTGCTCTAACAGTAATTTTAAAAGCACTGTAATTATCAATTTTCCTATAATACATGTGTATTGAAGAACAAAAACAAAACAATATCGATATTCGAACCCCTCTAATAAAACAAAGGAGTGGTGTAATTAAATATTAGGCCAGGAGATAACGTGAGTGTAGAAAACGTAGGTTAGGCTCTTAGAAAACGTGACTGTAGTTAATTTGACGTTCAAGCTGTATAAATATGTGCTTCTTGAGCCGATGGATTTCCATTGTAAGGCCGGTTTCCAAGGGGAGGTGAACAGAAATCCAGCATCACGATTAAGCTCATCTCAGAGGAAATGGCCAAAGCCTACTTAACTCCCCACGCCCGCCTTGGTAGCGTGGTGGTAGCCTGTCTGCCTCCCGTTCAATAGGTCCCGGTGAGTTACTTTTTCCGGGGTTTTCCCTTATCCTGAAAGACGAATGTTAGGTAAATCTAAGCTCTATGCAACCTGGGCTCATTTAAGCTTCATTTCACCCATTCGATTTATCGTCGGATATGACTTAACGTTGAAGGACGTAAATTACAAACAAAAAAAACAAAACAAAAAACAAGCGAAATCTCCGCTCCCAGTAACTGCTGCATTCTCCCGAAACGTAGCACACACACGAACACACACACGAAAACACACACATGTATGTGTATACAGTATATACGTATATACACATTTGCTAGTCTGCAGGGGAGTGTTTCATTTTATGTCATGTATAATCCCTCCTTATTTTTCATATTGCCTGTATATAAAGTGTTTTGCCCCCTTGTAAGTTACGTCCTCCAACGTTAAGCCATATCGGACGATGAATGAAATGGTTTAAATTATGCTCAAATGCGTAAGGGGTCCATGGAGCTTAGAGTTACCTGACATTCGTCTTTCAGGATAAGGAAAAAACCCGTAAAAAGCCTTATCCAGGTTATAACTCGCCCTGACCAAGATTCGAACTCGGGACTTAATGAACATGACGCAAACACACTACAATCTACGCTACCAGGTGGGAAATTTGGCTTTTGTGTTCAATATTCAAAATATGTGCTATTAGACGGTAAGCTTCGTTATGTCCGGTGTTCACAGGCGTTTTGTGGCTACCAGCTAACTGAATGAATGCAAATTAATCTAACCTAACGTATAGTGTTTTTCTATATTTAATGTTGGCAGGATCTCTTTACTATCTGTGTTTCACACCAGCTCTGGGAGAGTGGTATACTTTTGGTTTAAATTCAAGTTCACACATACGTACAGGTCTTAGTCTAGGAACAAAGGATAAGTTTAGGAGAATGGCGAAGGGGGAGGAGTAGGAAAACGTTCAACTGAGTGACTGGAAAAGCATATCAACCACAGCATGAATCAGTCTCTTATTACTGTCTAGCAACGCAAAGAATGTCCCTGAAAGGTATGTGTTGCCTTGTACAGTGGGAGAAGGACAGCGAATGTGTGTGACAGAACGTATGCCACACAAGGAGCAGAACCGTTAAAGAAGCATGCGCCCTATTCACTCTGTACACTAAAACCGAGTAAATTCATTCACAAAAGTAGAAGCCGTCAGAATGTTTTTGAATGGCCTGTAACTGTACTGACATGGAGTGTCATAAACCTATCCAGGTAGGATGTGGGAACCTGCGTCTCAGGCCTCGGAGACTATCTCTCCTGTAGAGGACAGAAGGTAGGTGTCAAAAGTCTGGCGCTCTAAATTTAACCTATCCACACAGGTCAGTTTTAGGATCGAAGGGGGAAATACAACAGTAAATAGAATACTAAAACCAGGTTAGATTCTGGAAGTGGCAACGTAGTTTAACTTTCCTTATCAGCTAAGCCATTCAATTCTCTCGGCATGATTCCATGCACCCGACTCTCAAGCCGGTTTTGTAATTTCGGTCATTACTCCTCCATAGTTCTACCCCGGAGAACATTTCATTTGGACGGAAGCCAGGAATCTCAAGGGAATGTCCCAGAAATGACCACAAGCGTGGCCAAATACCGCAACACAACATACAGGCAAGGACCTCATTTAGAACACAGCTCTATTATTACTTTCATTAGCACCTACTTATAGTGGGAAAGTGTCCATTCCACCCAAGAATTCAGCATCCAACTTTCACTGGAAGCACATGCTTTGAGACTCTTTAAGGCCCCTCAAAAAATCAAGTTTAGATAATCGTTTGATGTATGCATATGTATTTGTGTCTGTCAGCAGTAAAACACAAAAATTAAAGATAAATGAAGAAGTAGTCAGCCATAGCCGGGAGTTTAACTACGTCTTCCGGCCTCCGTACGATTTGTTTTAACTATTGAGCTACCTTGACCAGCATTCTACAATTGTCATCTAGTATCATACTGGCATGCTGGCAGAATAATACTATAGTAAACCAATGCTTTGGAAAATATTGAAAAGGTTGAAATAAAAATAAATGTTGAACCTTTATTAATTTTTTGGATGAATATTAACTACCGTAATATAGGTTCAAACTTGCTTTTTCAATTAATACAATTTTGAGTCGAACTAATACACAATGCTCCATTTATTGCTAGTATTTACCTAGAACGCGTGTTGTTAGGATCTTCCTAACATCATCAGCTGTTTGTCGACTAATGGATGCCGGTTCAGTGAACTCCTGGGAGGTGATAGGTGCGTCTGGAAAATCATGGAAGGAAAATCATGACATTTGGAAGGAAAATCATGACATAGAACGAGAAATTCACTTACTAAAAAGTGTCCAAGGTCCAGCTGCATTAACCACGTGGGGAAAAAAAATCTTTATAAAGAAATATGAAAGTAAATTGTTTAATTTCGATACTACCTTTGAAGAAATTCCAAATTTCAAGTTCATCAACATACCGACAGAGACGCACCTATCACCTCCGAGGAGTTCACTGAACCGGCATCCATTAGTCGACAAACAGCTGATGATGTTAGGAAGATCCTAACAAAACGCGTTCTAGGTAAATACTAGCAATATATGGAGCATTGAGTATTAGTTCGACTCAAAATTGTATTAATTTTGTGCTTCATTGTATCATAGTCCTTAAACAACGGAATATTGCTTTTTCAAATGTACCTTGGAGGAATATTTCTTCTATTTATATATGTGACAAGATCAGCTTCAAATGAGAAACAAAAAAATTGGGCAAAACTTCTTTCTCGCCTCATTGGTTAAGAGGAACCGGACAGAGACGGGAGATCCGTGGTGTAAATCCCGGTTATGGCATTTAATTTTTCATTTTGACTCTACCTATGCAAACCTTGCCCTCTACACGGCTAGTATGAAATAACCATTAATTTCCACAAGTAAACAAATTCCTATTTAAATTTAGTATACGTCAAATGTGCGACCACAGAGTTTCTTCAGAAAATTCTTCCCTTTTTCACGAAATTTCCTTTACTTAGATGATTTTTTAATTACTTTGTATAAAGAGGGATCTTCCCTGTAACACATGTGCCGGAATTTCGTCCGTAGGAACTTTCTCCTTTATACCACTAAGTCTAATGACTAGGAGATATCTCTTTTAAACACATTGCTCCGAGTCGGGTTTGAATTCACGACCTTACAATTACTGTACCAGCATCTAACCAACTGAGCCATCCAGGCCGACGCACTTTCCTTAGCTTAACCGTTTAATATTGCATTTTACATTTAGATACTCCACTCACAGTATTATAAATACACATGAATTTTTATTGGTAAAAGAAGTAGCGTGAATACATCTCATCAGAATATTTATCATTTATTTTAGCTTGCAAAGAGTTCGGCCATCTCTCTCCATCGAAAGGCCGTATCTCCTGATGAAAAGTCAATCAAATCTGTGTCAGCCGGGGGCAGAGCTAGCGGTCTCCCACCATTTCAAAGTCTGTTTTATCAATTTGGGTCACTACAACACAAGACTTGGAGGGTTGTGTCGATAAGAGAGTACATCCCACCCTCAACTAGCCAAGAACTTTCTGCTTGATTACAAACGACAATTTCGAAATTCAATTTGCATAGTAATGGCCTGATATTGTGGTCTCTCTCAACCAACAATCAAATAGCAGTATACCTCTATCTTCGATGTGAGGGTACCTGTTGATGGCGAAAATCTAATTCCTTAAAGGGTTGCGTCCCTTTCCTTCTGCTCTTACTTTAAATGTGGTGGATTGGCCAATTTTGGTAGATGCTGTATGTCTCAACCAAATTTCCATACAACAAAAATGTTTCCATGGAATCGTGTAAGCGTCTTCAGAAAAGCAGTCAGTTGCTGTGATAGCAGCTCTTTGTATAGCAAATGTCTTTGTGTTTCCAAGAAACTCTGCCATTCTCATTACCACAGAATGCTTTACAGAACCATTACAAACAGCACACTCCTCTAACGATTATGACATATCCTGATGTCCCGAAAGGAAGTATTCCCTTTATGTGCTTGAAACTGAGTCAGCAACTTGTGTTAGGAACACAATAAACTGATATGTAACAGTCAGTTGTCTGTGGTGAAACAAACTTGATAACTTGAAATGATGCAAATATGTTTATGAGTAAACATTATCTCCTGAAAACGTCGCCATTATCTCGCGAATCCTTACACATTGAGAATACAAAGTTTGTGTCATATTCAGAAGATAGAAGCATTCCTTAATGGACGGTCATAAAAGCCTTAAACCGATCCTAAATTGAGCCATCAGCTAGAGATATTGCAAAGGTAGAAACCTGACAATTTATTTTTATTTCTCCTACTATTTCTTAATAGTGACTTCGGAAAAATGGCATTCCACACAATATGGATATGTGGATTTCGTGTGAATAAATATGTTAAGATCTTTGAATGAAAAAACATTTTTACAACAAACAAAAGAAGAAAAACCTTTTGCTGTGTATTCGTCTGTATGTCTGTGAAGAACATAAACCAAAAACAAAAACTTGGTTAAATATCAAAATTCAAAAGTTCATCTTCCAAGGATACCACACGAAATTTAACAAAAGCCTCTCTCAAAATACATATAGGCAAAATATTCGTTATTATTTCCTTTCTAAAGTATACCACATGTTCAAGATATTTATTTGCATGACATATAACAAGTTGAAACGGTGCTCTCTTCCTCGAGTTGATTAATTAACTGTTAAGGAATATATGTAAGATTAATTGAATGTTAAAGGAATATATACATGTATTGAAACAAATATCTAGTGTGCTTTGTCAAGTTTGTTACGGACTCTGAAGCGGTAGGATTTTTTCTCCCCTAGGAAGGACGACTGCAACCATAAATTTTAAGGGTCGCACCCGGTGTTTATTTTCAAGCATAGTTTTGAAGGAAGGGGACATCTTAGGTGGTCTAAAGTGAGGTTCTCGTTAAAGGGACTCCATATGTGTCCTACCGACCAACTAATTAAAAATAATGAACTGAAGGGCAAAGAGAAGTTTCATCTGACCTATCTGGGAACAAATATATATCCAAAGTCAGTTGGCGACTGAGGGCCAAGCTAAACTGTCGTGCGGAAGCACGCGGACAGAAATCGCGTTCATTAAAGTCAGTTGGCAACTGAGGGCCAAGCTAAACCGCCGTGCGATAGCACGCGGACAGAAATCGCGTTCCTTAAGGTTATTTGGCTACTGTGGCCTAAATTGAACGGACGAGTAAACTAAAGAAATCGCGTTCAATTAAAGGTAGTTAGTAGCTAGGTGCCAATCCGATGAGTCGTGTTATAGACACGGGAGTACAACCACGCCAGCGCGAAGCCTACCATTCAGAGTTCGTCTAAGTAACATGTATTTCAAGAGTAATTGAAATACAACCAATCTTCATAAGAGAATTAAACTGTGTTTCTTTTCAAGTACCCTAAATGATCCACCCAAAACGCCCTGAATCAAGAGATCCTTGCTACAGTTCCTATATTCGTGAATGTTAGGATAACTCCGAGAGCGGTCGAGGACATCGATATTTTCAAATTATCACTGGCGAGGCCGACGACCCAAGGAGTCAAATCCCTGCGACATAATGGCGCTGAAATAAGGGGCACCAAGCTTGCAACAAAGTATATATTAATTTTATTGGAATATCTTCTGAAGGGATCGTCATTATAAAAGTCCTTTATATAATTGGTAAATCTTAATGTTTAGACATAATCTTTTTGTACGTTTTTAAATTGCACAATTTGTGTCTCTTTCTGTGTAACGTTAGCCACTTCCGTGCTCTTCTTTGCTATTTGGTTGAACCTTTAAAGGTTTATATTTCTCTCAAATATAAAACCGCTGTTTGTGCCGAGATGACATTCAATTCTCTAACTAAACCTTGTTTCACATAAGCTCGTATCTCTTAACGGTCACGTGACCTTATCACATCTCATTGGGTGCTGCTGTGGTGCAGACTGTTGTGCGGTAAAAATTAGTTCGTTATTTAACATGGTGATATGTCTTTATATGTTGGAAGAGAATTGTCAAATTTATATTTTCGTAACTGTTTTAATGAAATATATTACGCAACAGAGTTGATTTATCTGAAATGCATGTTAATTCTTAAACGAAGTAAAGAGGAGGTTCCTTTGCTCTCAAGCACATGGCACGATAGCACGTGATTTAGCGGTAGTGATGACATTTGTTTATATCACTTTTATCACTGAGCTTGTTTTGAACTGGATTTGTCATATATCGCCATTCGACGGTGTGCTATGCCGAGTGCGAGAGCTAAATGGCAGAGTCTAGCGCCAGTTTTTCGCTAAAGCTTCGCAAGGGAAAACCTTTACAAAGGGGTAAAAAACAAAAGAATTGTGGTGCATGTGTTTAGTGCACTCACAGAGAAGAATCCGTCTTTGTCAGTGAGAGAAGTTGAACAGCTGTGCTTTGAACTTACAGGTGTGAGTGTTAGATGCGTAGGAACATCGCGACTTGAAATTGAGACAACAGGAAAACTTACCACTCCAGGGGCAATATTGCTGTGTGGCGAGGACGTTATTTAAGGACAATCAGACTGTACCTAGATACAAGTCGCAAAATATACTATTGACGAGACTTGGGTGAATGAAAGACACACGACAGATATGACGTGACACGACTTTTAAGACTGAAAGACAAGCCTTTTTGCACGGTATATGTGCTGGTTTAAAAAAAAAAACAGGGGAAAAGGCCGAAGGCCTTTCATTATAAACTTGTTCCAGTTTCATTGCTCATTCATTCAGTTTCAACTTGCTCAGTTTCATTATAAACTTCATTATATTTGCATGCCTTCATATTCTTATTTGTATGATTTTATCTATCTTCCCGGCAATTATTATGACGTTTACTGCAGGTTTCAACGTGACGGGAAGGCACCGCCTATGGCTTATGACCCGAAAGCATTAGCCAAATGGGATGAGGGGGAAGGTAGTTGCAAGCGGAGTGAGTCATGTTAGTGGGGCAAAGTTATGTGAAACAGAGTGTAGTGGTCTACCGGGAAACATACGAGTCAGTAGGAGAATTTAATGTCATGTCGGTATGTTGGCCATAGTAGCTTAGATGGTTAGAGCAACCGCACGAAGAGCGGGAGATCCGTGGTTCAAATCCCGGCTATGGCATTGAATTTTTCAGACTGGCTCTACTCACTCAAACCTTAGCCTACACACGGCTAGTGTGCAAGAAATGATTATTTCCATCAAAGTTGGAATTGCTTGAACATCCGTCCAATTGGCCAGATATACTATCACCTGTTCCCGAACCTCAAACAAGTTCTTGGAGGACGAAGATTTGACAGCAACGAGGAGTTCATTGATGTGGTAAACAGCTAATTTCAGCACCATGATAAATCGTGCAACAGAGATGGTTTAATTAAGTTATAACACTGAGATGACAAATGTATGACCCTTTCTGGAGATTATTTGAGAAATAAAGACGAAGTGTTATTATTATTTTTTATTGTGAGGCTCGGGAATTAGCCGACCCTCGTATGTAGTTGTTTTGTATTCTATGGACTGTTTTAATTGTCTGCATTTGTTACATGTAGCACAGAGTTACATATATGTTGATAACAATGCTCTGAAGGTTAACTCTGCAGTCCTTACTGTTCTGACGAAACATCGAAGCGTGTAGGACTTGCAGTCCAGAGAATGCTCTGATCATTAGACCAGAATACTACCCCATGTAGAGATCCTTCAACAAATCACTCAAGGCCAGTTCTCCAGACCGGAGAACATGGGAAATCAGTTCAAGTACGTTCTCTTTATTTTCCTGTTGCAGTTTCTCCACAACGACCATAACATTCTAGACGGTTCTCCTCCATCTCAAATCCCAGGTTATTTCATTTTAGAAAGTGGATTACCACAAAATCCCGAAACAAGAGAGTCTGTGTGTTTGGTTTCCAACAAGCGCCACAAGATCTACGGGTTCTGTAAATTTAAAAGGAATCCGGTATTTATTCTCCTTTAAAGGACTGTTAAGGATCAGTAATATATATATATATATATATATATATATATATATATATATATACATTTAAGTTTTTAATCTACTCTAAATGTTCCTTCGTTTCACTTTGCACATAATTATCCTTATACATTTACTTTCATCAAATCAATCATAAGAATTTCTAAAAGATAAAGCTAGAACGAAAGAAATTAAGGCCAAACTCTCACTATAAACCAGAAGGTCATTTACGAGGGCTGCTCTATAAAGAAAGATCATAATTTTTTACAGACATAATTTTTCGCACTAAAATTCAATCTTATTATATTCTGTTAGCTTAATGTGAAACAAACACGCCACAGTAGTTTCACTGTTGGTACTCTTGGTTCCCGCCTGTAAGAACCAGGTACGTTCAGACATGTTCAGTATCGCCTACCGCTGCAATGGAGATAACATGCAGTTAAAGTTGATGTTAGAGGAAGATCCGGAGGTTGTTTCAAACGTAATTACTGCTGATGAAACTTTGCTACATCATTTTGATCCTGAGAGCAAACAGCAAAGCTCAATGTGGAAATCTCCTTCATCACCAACCCCCAAAAAGCAAAAGTGGTTGCTTCTGTTGGGAAAGATATGGACATCCCATTTTTTTATATTCATGGAATGTTTAATCAGCATGTTGTACCTGCACACACATCAGTAACTGGACAATACTAAAGGGGTGTCATGAAACCATTGCAAGTCCATATCAGGCGCAAAAGACCACATTTCCGTGAAGCAGGCTGGATGCTGCACCACGATAATGCGCGGCCGCATATTGCCAATGTTGTTGCTGAATATCTTGCAAAAATCAACGTGAAGTGCATCCCTCACCCTCCCTATAGTCCGGATTTAACCCCATGTGACTTTTTTCTATTCCCTAACTTGAAGAAACGCCTTCGTGGAAGGCATTATCCATCATCAGAAGCAGTGGTGAAGGCTGCGGAGGTGATTTTGAAGGATTTCTAAAAAAATTGTTTCCAGCATGTCTCTGAAGACTGGCAGAAACGCTGGGACAAGTGCATCGCATTCAGGAGAGACTACTTTGATAAGGACCAACAAAATTATGAGAATGAGTAAAAGTACGTTGTCACAAAGAAAATTGTGATAATTCTTTATTGAACAGACCTCGTATAACAACTTTCCATACCTCGTTCTTTCTTCTGGCATTTACAAACAGCATTCGGGTTTACGCTTGTTCTCTCTTGCTTCCCGTTCTTTGTAGTGCAAATATCTGAAGGTACTTTTATTTAGTTCCCTCACTTCAGTAATGTAGTTTAGTTTAGTTGTTATTGTATACTTCTCTCCAAAATAAATCAGGTCCTTCCGCGCCCGCCTCCGTAGCGTAGATGGTAGCGTGTTTGCCTCACGTTCAAGAAGCCCCGTGTTTGAATCTTGGTCAGGTTGAGTTGCCTATATAAGAGTTTTCTGGAGTTTTTCCCTTATCCTGAAATACGACTGTTGGGTGACTGTGAGCTCTATGGACTCCGGGCTCATTTGAGCATCATTTAATCCATTTCCTTCATCTCCGATATAACGATGGAGGACGTAAATTACAAAATAAAAGATCCTTCCGCTTCTTTTCCTTAGATGTCGAACACAATATTTCTCTAAACGTTCGCAGTAGATACGTTACAACTGTCATCACAACCTCACTCCTAGAACAGCACTTTGTCTTATCAAGTACAACTTTCATTTCGATACACGCTTACAGATATTTGTGGGAATTTTTGGACTGTTCGTTAGGGACTAAAGAGGGACTTTGTGAAAGACTTGTGGGATTGACGCTGGGTAACAGCGCTACTCCGTCTACTTATCTCTTTAACTGGTTAGTCGGTGAGTCGCTCCCTATATCATAGCTGTGTTACAATAGTAAATACCGCACTAATCTCTCATACAGAAGATTCTTCAAGTTATCTCCATATTATTGCTATTCTTACAAAACTTTATAAAGATGCTTATCATCAGAGCTAGGAAGTTCGTACCCATTTCCTTGAGCAGTGTAAGAGCGGCCAGGCATGGCAATACCACGCAGGGCTACTAGCAAGGGCAAGGTTCGTCGTAGAATGCAACTCATTACTGCAAAACAAGTGTAACTGCATGACACAGAGCACGTTGTTAGGAAGGAAGACATCCGAATAACATCTTTGTTGTGCTTCAACTAAATTTGCTGTACAACCATTGTATGTTTTCAAGAAGTGTACTTATTCATGTCATTATTTACTCCATTATGTACACTTACATTTCAGTGGGATACTTCAATAAGCATGGAAAAAAGAGAGGCCAGATCGAGAAGCTAAATTAGCTGAAATCATTAACGAATTTGCAACAGATTATCAGTCAACTAAATCTTGTTTTACGGGACATAGAATGAGTTTTTCATTTAAAAGGCTTCAGAGATACATTATTTTTTTTAGTAATACCGCCGCTGATGAGTAAATATGTAGTAAACTTCCAATTTGGCATTTTGTCCAGTAAGAGTCTTCAGATATTTAATAAATTAATTTTATTATTTGGATATTATTTTACATTCGATCTGGAAATGTTACAATCCGAGATATAATTGCTTGGGTGTTGCCTCAATGTGCATATTTAAATAATGAGATCAGCCAGAGACAAACCCGTATGTACTATATAAGAATTGTATTGTTGTACATAATGTTCTAAATAGATGTGCATTTACGAATGTCTCATAACTCATTTTTTTTCTCTGGGTAACCGGTTTCAGTGCTTCTCCGCTGTTCGTTTATCTGTGATTTGATTGGATGCCGGGTGAGGGTCGGTCGCAACCTGTATAGGGAACGACGAGCGGCACTAACTTCCTAGCCCTGTATAACTGCCATCACAACCTCACTCGTAGAACATCACTTTGTGTCATCAAATACAACACTTCCATTCGCGCGTACACGCTTACAGACAATTGCAGGAATTTTTGGGTTGTTCGCTTGAGAATAAAGAGAGAATTTGTAAAAAGACTTGTGGGATTTTTGCTAGGTAGCAGCGCTACTCCGTCTACTTATCTCTTTATCTGGTTAGTCGGTGAGTCGCTCCCTATGTCATAGCTAGTGTCACAACGTTAAACAACCGCGCTCATGCAGAAGATTCTTCAAGTTATGTCCTTTTTATTGCTATGTTTACAAAACCTGATAAAGATGCTTATTCAAGAGTTTCGCTACAGTTTGTATATGGATAAGTTTTTAAATAATTCACACAGTACTTTTCGCACACTTAAATATGTAGTTCAGCAGAATATATTGTAACTTTGTGGGTTCGTAAAATTTAAAGTCAAGATTGCAGAAATTCAAAATGTTCTTTATTTGCTTAGAAAGACACTGTTGTACAGCCCTGAGCAGCAGAAAGACGTAACATGCACCAGCACAGCCTCTCGTGGCTTCACCACAGGTAAATAAACAAGAGAATTCACCTTCAAGTCACTACACGATTATTAGTTCTCGACTCGACTCGGTACAGTTCAAATGTTTATACACGCACAATGAACAGCTCACTAGCGACTCCGTTCACTCGCTGACAGCGCTCTACCGACTGTGATGTGTGACCATGACCATGAGGTGCTGGCTGGCTGTATATAGCCAGAAGGTTTTTGCTGCGTGTCCACCCGTTAAGAGTATTACCGCAGGTAAGGTATTCGAACGGGATTTTGTAGGATGGATATGGTGTAGGGTTTGAGAGTGAAGAATTTTGTGAGGTTACAATTATTGTACCTTCGGGGTGAAAGGACAGGATGCAATTCCCTGCACCCTGGTGTTTTTAATTTAGTTTTGGGTTGGAGAGAATTTTGTTGCCAAACAACTTAGGAGATTATGTGGAGCTCAGCTTTAGCTGCTGTTAGGACTAGCTCCTGGGTTATCTTGGGTGCCCGCATGCCAATCGGGGGACCCGATGTGTCTAGAACGGCCTCTAGTGGGGTCATAATCTCCTAGTGATATAACAAGGGCGCTTCTATGAGTTGGTAAAGTTGCGTAGAATTTTGATGCCCGGCGCCTAACTTCGTCCTCCACATTTGGAAGTCCCGAGGCTTCATGAAGCAACGTGGTAGGAAAATAACGACCCACAGAATAGATCGACCGTAGCCCTCATTTCTGTGCATATTGAAGCCATGCCAACCAGCTATCTGCGGCCATGCCCCAGATCCCGCAGGCATATAGCATCACGGGGATTACCAGCGCTTGGAAGAGGTACCACCTCAGGCCAAGCGGCATCGAGCTCGACCCCAGCATAGGATACAGGGAAGCGATAGCTCCTTGTAACCTTGCCGCTAGGTCTCTGATGTGTTGGCGAAAGGTTAGGCCTCTATCCAATGTTACTCCAAGGTATCGGACAGAGTTAGTCCACTCCATCCTTCGACCTCGGAAGCTGAAGTTGGGGCAGTTTGCGGGGGTGTGGCGCTTTGTGAAAAGTATGGCGTGGCTTTTGTCCGGATTTACGGACATCCGCCAACGACGACACCACTGCTGTGTGAGACGGAGGTGTCTCTGTATGGGATTGAAGACTGTGATATGTAGTCCAGTATAGTTGCTTTTATATACGAGCCGCTGTTTCTCGAAGTTTGGCGAAGTTTCTCGAAACCTCCCGAAGCTTAACGGCCCTTCATGGTGGCAGGCGAAGGAGAGAGAACTGTCCAGACATCTGTTTAGCTCTTTCTGTCCCCACCTCGTCTTTCCTCACCAAGAGCTCAGCGCTAGTACGAACATGGGCGTGGCTTGGACGCTATCTGTTCTCTTTCACTCTCCGCTTCTCTCTCTTGCAGCAGCGAAACAATACCCCGCGACAATATTTTGTAAAGTCAATCCATTAGTTAATGACTTACCCCTCACCAGATTTTTCGGAGGCATTAGGTTGAAGTAAGTGTTAAGAGTTCTGCATTCCTAGTTTTTGCCTTGTAATTATGCTTAATTTGTGTACACGTGGTTAATATGGTGTTTTAAAATATAAACTAATATCGAATAAGTGCACAGAAACTTGATGAGGTTGTAGAGAAGTGATGCTTAACACATATTCGTCCAATAAATCCAGTTTATCTTTAATAATTACTTATAAATTATACGAATGTAAAGCAGCAGTCCTATAAACAGACCATTTCACTATTAATAGCTAATAAAACACTTTTATATATTCGAGAACTCTCCAGAAGTATACTTATTTCTAGCAAAGTCTTGCTGTGAAACTTTTGGGTTGAAATAATAATATTATTATTACACAAAGTCACGAATATTCGTAGAGTAAAACCGTTTCTTAGATTTTACGTAATTTATGACGTTGAGTTTTCCGTGCAGCTTGTTGGAACCCCGCTGGGATAGTTGACGTCAGCAGTGTCTCGCCGAGGCAATAAATGTCAGACACAAATTAACAATGTCTTGATGTATTGCTGGGCAACTGTTACTGATGGGGGCGGCAGTTGCTTTACAAATACTAAGTCTCTCAATATTAATGCAAAATTTCTTCTAAAACCGTAATCAATTTCTGTGTTATAAATATGTTATTTGTTAAGTATTGAGTTTCTGTACACTTTATGATTTCATGCACTTCGATATTCAACATCAGAAACTATACAAACTCTGATATAAAAGCGTGCCTCAGATTAACCTCGTTTACGCATGCATTATGTTCCGAAAGCTATCAACCAGTCAAAGCATTGCTTATAAATTGATTTTAGCTATCCTTTTTATTTCTGTAAAAAAACTCTGTGAATATTAATAATGTTCACCAACCTCCTTTGTGCGAATATTTATGTTAAATTTACGGCCTCTCAAAGTACTCTATTAATTTTTCTACTAGGTTTGTAAAGAGGGAGGTGTAGATCCATCCTAAAAAATTCCATATCGGGATTCCATCCTGAACCTCCGCCCTCCAAAAAAATAGAAAAAGGCTCACGAGTTTGTGTGCGAGAGAGAGAGAGGGAGGGAGGGAGGGAGGGAGGGAGGGAGGGAGGGAGGGAGGGAGAGGGATATGACCCAAAAACTTTCAATAGAAATTTTCAACCCAAACTAATCTTTATTAGACATTTATTTCTCAAAAGAAATTTCATGATTTTGATTCAATTAACTGTTGCAATGTACAGTACGCACAAGATAAAAAGAGCGCTGGATTTACGGTGTGGTGCAGGCAGAGGGGAATAAGCGAGGACTAACGCTCCTTTGTTTCTGCAGTGTGGTCAAACTGAAAAACTCAGTTCAGCAAAATAGCGTGTAAGATAAGCGAAGATATCACAAGTAACGTTGCATCATCTGAAAACATTCCTTAGTTTTGCCCACACCAGCTCAATTGCATTCAGATCACAGTTATACGGAGGTAGACGAATAATACTGCGTCCCCTTTCGAGAGCCATAACATCCACAAATGTTCATACAAATATAAATAATTTTCAAGTAAATGCTGATGTACATTACCACCACACTCGTAACAAGGATAAACTGGCAATTCGAACGTACCAAACGAGCCTTTATGAAGGAAGCTTTAACTACAAAGTGATAATGTTATATAATAAACTTACAAATTCATTTAAACAAGCTGCATCATTAAAAAACTTTAAGAATAAGGTTAAGAAATTTTTGCACGCACACTGTTTTTATACGGTTAATGAATTTTTAGAACTATAACCATGTAAATGAGCACTGGGAGCATAGTACATTCACAAACCTATAATATTCATATTACGACATTTGTTGTAGTAAATTAGTCTATGCAAATACCACATGAAACCATAGAAAAGCTGCTTACTGTGTATATTGTATGTAATCAATTTGATTTTATGTATATACTGCATTTATATATTTTGACGTTTCTCATAGCATGTATATGTTGTCAAGGACGAACTAAAATTCTAATTCTAACACACGATTGTTGTAAACTGGTTAACTAATTAACCTCGAAATTGATCAAAACGAAATATGGTGGACATGATAAAGCTTGGCGGTTTAGCCACTATATGTCAGTGTATAGCACATTTCATATTTCAAAGTTGTCATCTGTTGATTACGGAGTTAAACGAAACTTACCGAATGAGGACGTGGAACCCGATCGCTCTTCTTATCGCGCGCATATAGTATATATTGTGTTTGTTTATTAATTTACCCATATACTTGTTTATTGTGGAGGAAACACTTTCCAGGATATTCTTTACTACTGCCTTAAATTTTAAAGAACCTTTCTCAAATAGGAAGTCATTGGTTTTTCTACTTATTTTATGTGTTGCTTATACATAGATGATAGAATATCGATGTCAGAATACTGGCCAGCTCTTAAAAGATTTGACTATCACTTAAGTGTATTATGTTCTTCTATTCCCATTGTACCTACAATAAAATGTGTAATAAAACTATTTCTACAGATGTCTATGTTGACCAAGATGCACTAGATAAGAAAACAGTGCCCGCCTCGGTAGCGTAGATGGTAGCATGTCTGTCTCACGTTCAAGAGGTCCCGAGTTCGAATCTAGGTCAGGGTGAGTTATCTGGATAAGGCTTTTCCGGTATTTTCCACTATCCTTCAAGACGAATGTCGGGTAACTCTAAGCTCCATGGACCCTGGACTTATTTGAGTATCATTTCACCCATTTCATTCACCGTCCAATGTGACTTAATGTTGGAGGACGTAAATCGCACACAAAATTTGTCAATAGTCATTCCATTTTTCGATGATATAGTGGTACATAAACCTTCTTATAATGACTACCTTTGCTGGTCGTTTCGAATCCTTATGCGGTTAACTGTTAGGTTTCCCTTTGTCGTGAATAATAACAGTTCACATACATATTATATCATTACTTAAATGCCCAATTATTATCGTGAATGGCCTGTAATGTATACCGCCATTATAGAAAAACGAAACAAAAATAAAATATATCAGCAAAGTCCTTAAGGGTGTTTCTAAAATTTTAATAACCCAAGTGTTGGGTTACTATTCTGAAAGGGAAAATTCATCCAGAAAACCCTAGCCATTTATCTGGCGTTTAGAAGTTAAACTAACTCCGTTTACCTAATATGAAATCCCTTTATGGTCCAATTTGTCCTAAAGTTTTCATAGACGCCTTGTTAAGGTTTTGTATTTGGAGGGTGATGGACAGACAGCTGGTTGAGAACGGAAGGGAGGTCAAGCAGTTTAACATCAGGACAACAATGGCGGGAGAGGAAGCCATTGTAAGTACCGCCTCGCCGACAAATGACGTCACTACTTGATTCCTATACACATCAGCTGGACCTGTAACTGTTTCGCTGTTAAAAACCTAATGTTTCTGTTTTAATTTTTCAAATTCATCTTTAATCTTTGTAATTTCATTCTTCTCTGCACGTTTTTTTTTTTTTTTTTTTTTCTATAATCTTCTACAGCAGGCAGAGAAGTGCTTCATTTCTACAGTTTCCTTTACTTTTATAATAATATCGGTAGCCTTGAGTTGAGAAAACAGTTGGAGAATGGGGAATGTTTGTGGCTTAAAAATAAAGAATAAAACTCACTCTCTCAGACGGAAGAAGAACCCTGACTCTCTGGAATCAGTAGCCAAATATTCAACTATAGATACACCCAAAAGTTCAATATGTAGATTTAATTATAAATATACTTTTTGAGGTATCCTGAAGGCAAAACAAAACACCCTCGCTCGGTTTCTGTATGTAAATTTGAAGACCAAAGGAAAAACAAGTGGTGGCTAATTGCTACTTTAGAATTTTTCAAGGATGCAACAGCAATGTCTGCAAAGTACAGAAGACTATTGTGCTTTCAAAAATGACTGACGATTTTGTTTAAAATGTCATATATTCCGGTACACTATTTTGAGAATATATATACCACTTAAAGTACAACTATTAGCAATTCGTAATCAAACATTTTTAATAGACTAGAATAGATAATTATCTTAAATTATAATTTAAAAAGAGGAAGGGCAGATGGCATAGACCAATACGTGGTAAATTTTAACTAAATCAGCCAACAAAGGCTAGCTATTACAAAGAAAAGGAACTTTCATCTTAAACGGATTAATAAGAAACAAAAGAAAATCATATACAGTATAAATTGTAGAGAATAAAGTCTGAAAACTGTCAAGGCAAGTCAATAGAAAAAGTTGGAAACGTTTGTTAAAAGATTGGAGAATAATATATCAGGAACATGTATTTAACTTAAGGATATTTCACAAATGGAGAAAGGATGTGAAAGATAGTGCGAAAATTGATCTTTAAACGAAGAAAGAATGAGAAAACTATTATAGAAGACTAATAATACAGGGGGGGATTTTGTGACGCATACAGAAATATTAGAAAAATGTAATGCAATAAAGATGACAGATTTGCCTTCAAAAAGGCAACGAATAGGCAATTGCTTGCATAGATAACATTATTAAAACATGAATAAACTCTGCCGCTTTATAATGCATAAACAATTTCTACACAATAACGGAACGGTCAAAAAGTAACAAAGTACTGGAAAATAAGAAAAGTAAATAATATGTTCAGAAAAGAAAATACATAAGATCGCTCTATTTACAGAGTTATATTATTTATAATCAGTATATAAAATGTGCACATCGAGATAAATTAGAAGTAAAATCAATAAGAGAGCCATTCATACAGAAGAATAATACGAATATTTGAAAGGTAGCTCATACATAACATAATCTTTGTAATTTTAAAACTAATTGATGGATAAAAGAGTCACTATTTATCCTACTTTTACATATGACATAGAAGATAGAACATTTGTTCCATTTATACCCCATCTTTAACTGCAATGGTCATATCGGCGGCCGTTCTCCTTTGGAACATATCGAGGGTGTTAACTCGTATTCGTTGGGTTTTAATCATTAGATCACGCACACATTCGCACTTTCATTCATACTTTCAGACTCTGGGAAAGATGAGGAATTAATTTGGTCTGAGAAAAATTCACACCTCCACGTCCGGGAATCGAACCCGAGACCCCTATTACGGCAGGCGGTGCTCTACCGACTGAGCTACGGGGCCAGTTAATATTAAATTTTTATACTGTCCCAATAGAGTAACTATATTAAATTAATGTGTAATACCATATATCTAATATTGAGTAAAGTTTTGAGTTTTTTAAATAAAACAAATACTATAGATTGATCCCAGTATTATTTGATAAACATGTGATGATGATCAAATATTTTTGACCGGCTGTGAAAATGATCTGTAAGAAAATATATCAAAGATAAATGTCAAGAAACCTTCACCAAGAAAATTTCTGTATTAGAACCAAAACAACTGTGATAGAAGGAAGAGATTATGTATTTAAGGATCAGAAAATATAACAAGTTCCTAATTATAAATAGAGAAGCAATTTGCTTTCAATTTATAATTTAAATCAAGACCTATATAAAAATATAGTTAAATATAACTCTGTAAATGAATGAATTAGTAGGTACTTGGGGAAATTATTGAGGGTGGAAGTCAAACTTAGACTACGCAATATTGTAATGAAATAGATGTTACCTCGTTTGTTTTGGAACTTGAGTTTTCAGAGAAAAGGCTAAAATAATATTGAAAGTGCAGGACTATCTAGAAGAAATAAAATAAACAGCGACGGCATGAGAAAGAATTACACATTAAAAGTAGTTTTGTACAAGAAATACTGAGTATCAAATAAAGTTTCAATAACATGTTAATGAATTTCCTCTATTGAACAATCGAAGCAAGCTTATAGATATAATCCAAAATGAAGACGAGAAATAGGAGGTCAAGGACCAGATGGACAGGCCTTCCTGACCAAAGTCTCGTAGGTTACTGCAGGTTTTGTATAACAGGATGCCATATGAGAGAGTCAAAAACTTACTATAGAAAAAATGATATCTCGCAGAAATATAAAGACTATTTACATACCTGTGACAGTAACTGCTTTTCTTCGCTCAGCTTTATTATATTTTGGAGTATATGAGAAGAAATTTTAAAGTTCTAAATTGCTATATCGTGATTCTAAATCGTGATGCGATTCAAAGATGTACATTTTTAAAAGCAGTATATAGTGAATGTTTCTACCGTCTCAACTTCCAGACTATTTACAGTAAAGTTTCCAACGAAGTAGTCACTAACAAACTTATCTATGAAAAATCTAAGGAAGAGGTATGAAAATAAATGATAGTTATTGGAGAAAACCATGTGGTGTCTATATATATCTGATGTATTTCAATGCTGCCAATTTTGTTTTCTACTTCGTGAATTTTATACGTGCAGCTCGAAGTGGTTCTAACATTTTCTCTGTGGATTCCTCTCTTCTGACACAAATGAAGATAAAGCTCCGAGGGCATTTTTTACCGTATCTCAACAGATCGATTTGACCTTCCGATCTGAATGTTGTGTAACGAATACTGTGAAAGCTAATTAAGGTTAATTAAACGTTAGATGCGTCTTAACGATTAAACAACGAATTAAAGTCTCTTGTTGAAGTCAAACTGTTGGCAGAACTGGGAGAACGCTGATGGTTTACAGCCCGAGGAACGGTGATTTCCTGACGCACGGAGATGGAAATTGTGTTTCCGCCGGTAAATTTGTCACTCCATTCAGAACGCTTGCAATTGTTCTCGCAGCAAGGCCTTACACTTGTCGTCAGAATGGCTTCCGCTGTCAGCCCAGAGGGAAGAAGTGTGTGATTTCTGTAGCTGACGTCTCCTACTTTTAAAACAGGGATGTACAAATGTGAAATACTTCTGTGTAGTGTTAAATAACATCAGATTCTCAATAAGACGTTCACTTGTACACAATACCTGTTTCTATAATATTGCTTTGTAAGAGATATATAAAACTGAGTTCTATGAATGTAACATCTGATGTCCCTCCGGTCTACCTCGGTAGCGTAAATGGTAGTGTGTCTGCCTCACGTTCAAGAGGTCCCGAGTTCGAATCTCGGTTACGGTGAGTTACCTGGATAAGGTTTTCTCCGGGGTTTTCCCTTACCATCAAAGACGAATGTCGGATAACTCTGAGCTCCATGAACATGGACTCATTTGAGCACCATTTCACCCATTTCATTCATCGTCCGATATGACAAACAAACAAAACAAACTAGTAATGGTCCCAGTATTACGTCTTAGTGTCTTCAAACTAATTGCAACTGTTTTTGCGTGATACACCAGCTATTAGAAACCCACTAGTTTACCGCCGAGTTGTGATCTGAAATAAACGGGGCTGTTCAATAAAGAATTATCATAATACTTTTACGGACATAATTTTTCGCACTCAAATTCAATCTTATCATATTCTGTTAGCTTAATGTGAAACAAACACGCCGTAGTGGTGTCATTGTTGGTACTGCTGGTTCCCGCCTGTGAGAACCAGGCATGTTCAGACATGTTCAGTATCGTCTACCGCTGCAATGGATGTAACATGCAGTTAAAGTTGATGTTAGAGGAAGATCCGGAGTTTCTTTCAAACGTAATCACTGCTGATGTAACTTGGCTACATCATTTTGATCCTGAGAACAAACATCGAAGCTCAGTGTGGAAACCTCCTTCATCGCGGACCTCCAAAACAGCAAAAGTGGTTGCTTCTGCTGGGAAAGTTATGGTCATCTCATTCTTTGATATTCATGGAATTGTTTATCAGCATGTTGTACCTGCACACACATCAGTAACTGGACAATACTACAGGGATGTCCTGAAAACATTGCAAGTCCACATCAGGCGCAAAGGACCACATTTCCATGAAGCAGACTGGATGCTGCACCACGACAATATGCGGCCGCATATTGCCAATGATGTTGCTCAATATCTTGCAAAAATCAATGTCAAGTGCATCCCTCACCCTCCCTGTTGTCCGTATTTAGCCCCATTATTGAGCAGCCCTCGTAATAGTTTACCGTAGAAGTATAATTATAATTGCTCCACTCTAGAACCCAACTTAATATTGTGACTTTGTGGGTTCGTGAAATGAAAAGTCCAATTTCACCACTCAGAAATGTTCTTTATTTCCACCGACTTACAGTTAAACACTTGCCAATTACACAAAATTACGTAATGCACACAATTACGATTCACCAGTTCGTCCGTTATCGTTCCGATGCACGTACACGGCGCTACTTCACTAGCACGTCAAACACTAACTAACTCTGTCTGTCTGTAACTCTCTTTATATAGGAATATCGCCGGTTTCTTGTGTTTACAGGATTGTTCTAGTAACAGAAAGATCGAGAAACAGGTGTAGAGAAAACAGGCGACACAGTCATGTTTTTTCCCTGACCACAGCCTGTCACCACTACAAGACGAACGAGGAGGAGGTGTGGCTAACCGAACCTCCCCTACCTTCCGCTGCCAGCTGCTTTCACAGGGTGTTCTAGCGCTCCCGTTACACTGCTCCCTCCTCAAAGCGGTTCGCCTCGAACAGCCCCATCGTAGCGTGTGAGGCGGTCCAGGTGTACCACCAGCATCTGCTCGGAGTCTCAGCCAGAAGTAGCGCTGCCGTAGTTTGTGAATCATTCGGTTCGCTCCCAGGTGTCCTCCTGAAGTACCGGCGTGCACTTCCTCCAAGACTTCCGGGACCTTGCTCCGGGGAAGTACCAACTGTCCTCTCTGCGCCTTCCCATCGGGTGACTCCCATACCCGGAACAGCACGCCCTCTCTGGTCTTCAACGAGTCCCATTTTGCCCAGTGCGACTTGTAGGTGGCGCTCCTCGGTGCGATGTCCTCCCAGGTTGGTCTCGTCCCTGCGTCCACTTCCCTCAAGAGTGGCCCCAAGTCTGCGTCCGCCAGCTGCTCCCTCCTCAGGCCTGCGCTATCCCAGCCTTCAGCAGGCACTGCCACAACTACTCGGACTGCTGCGGCACGCTCCTTCTCTTCCACTCTTGTGCGCTCATGGCCGTCCTGGATCTGCGATAGGACACCTCCAATGTAATGGTCGCTAGCGTCGGTGTCCACAATGAAGGCGCCACCCGGTTGTGGGAAACCCAAAATTGGAGCACTGCACAGGGTCCCCTTCGGGTGCTGGAAAGCGTCTCCGGCGTCCTCCGTCCACACATAAGGCCGGTTTTCCTCCGTCAGGCGGGTGAGTGGTTTTGCGATGTTGTCGGCCTTTTCCTCTAAATCATTAAGGCGGTCGTCTACTTGGCCCATCCGCTTGCCCAGCTCCGTCACGTCATCCCTCACGCCGGCCAACCGTTCCTCAAACTTGGCGGCGAGGACCTCGTTCGCCTCCCTCATCTCCGTTGTCAGTTCGGCCATCTTTGCGGTCATTGTCGTGGCCAAGTTGTTGCTTGCCGTTTCCATCTTCGCTGTTAATTCGGCCTTCATTTCTTCCATCTTCCCGGTGATGTTGTCGTTGGCCGTCTTCATTTGTTTCAACTCTGCGGTGATGTTGTCGTTGGCCGTCTTCATTTGTTTCAACTCGGCGGTGAGGTTGTTATTTGTAGTCTCCAGCTTCGCGGCCAGGCTGTTACTTGCCGCTTCCGTCTTCTCTGTTAATTCGGCCATCATTTCCATCATCTTCTCCAAAAAATTTTCCAATGCCGCGTCCATGGTTGTAATGTTCGGTGATGTTATCTTCCCGCTTCCTGACACCAGTGTGACTTTGTGGGTTCGTGAAATGAAAAGTCCAATTTCACCACTCAGAAATGTTCTTTATTTCCACCGACTTACAGTTAAACACTTGCCAATTACACAAAATTACGTAATGCACACAATTACGATTCACCAGTTCGTCCGTTATCATTCCGATGCACGTACACGGCGCTACTTCACTAGCACGTCAAACACTAACTAACTCTGTCTGTCTGTAACTCTCTTTATATAGGAATATCGCCGGTTTCTTGTGTTTACAGGATTGTTCTAGTAACAGAAAGATCGAGAAACAGGTGTAGAGAAAACAGGCGACACAGTCATGTTTTTTCCCTGACCACAGCCTGTCACCACTACAAGACGAACGAGGAGGAGCTGTGGCTAACCGAACCTCCCCTACCTTCCGCTGCCAGCTGCTTTCACAGGGTGTTCTAGCGCTCCCGTTACAATATAAATACATGACGTCATTAATTTTACCCTGATACTTGGGAACCAAAACACACCATAACATATCATAACATCTTAAATTAGCACGGTATCTATACGTTTTCAAGAAGTTGTTAATTGGAAACTGTGATTAATAGGAGTAAAAGGTTTGTTACATCCATTTAATTTCTTCCGGTGTCAGTTCTTGCCTTTCTACATTCTCGCGGTAATGAATAATTTGTTCTTCACAGTTGACAGAACACTAGACTAACGTGGAGGCCCCTGCCTCGGTAGCGTGGTGGTAGAGTGTCTGCCTCACGTTCAAGAGGTCCCGAGTTCGAATCTCGGTCAGGATGAGTTACCTGTATAAGGTTCCTTCCGGGGCTTTCCCTTATCCTGATAGACGAATGTCGGGTAACTCTAAGCTTTATGGGGGTCATTTGAGCATCATTGCACCCATCTCATTCATCGTCTGATATCACTTAACGTTGGATGATGTAAAAATTACAAAAACGTGTAGGCTTAGACATGTTTTTCTGACACCAAATCCAGTTACTTAGCTGCAATTTGGATATACAGGATGTTTCAAAATGACACCAAACGAACTTCTAGAAGTTCTGCTCAGCTTCTCTGTGACTCATATAGATAGCTTTTACCGCCAATAGAGCTGCATAAAATGCTCCAAAATGAGTGTGGATTAGGCAGTGACAGGAACAACGACGCGTGCCTCACGCTGTAGGAGTTTGTAGGTATAGGTCACGCGCCGAGTCGCGTGCTGTAACTGTTTGTAAACATACCGGCATTATCCGCAGTATCTTGCTACTATTAAGAATTTCTTTGGCGTATGAAACTGCAAGAAAGAAACTATTGCTTATGAGTGTTTAACGTGTTCCAAAATTCCGTTATATCTGTCCATGATGTCAAATAAGCTATTGGACATATGCAACTTATACCTTTTAGAGGGAAGTTAATGTTAGTGAGGTTGGAAAGACAAATTAACCAAAACTAAATAGTTTATACAACAAGACGAGCAGTTTATTTCACGTGTTTGATAATACTAAATAAAGCATTTGTAACTAAAAAGAAAGCTGTTGATATTTACAGCAAGCGGTTGAAAGTATTGTACAATTAAGGTTATAACAAAATGCTCTGAAGTTGAAAAAATATTATCATTGAAGTAACTATTTTTACAATTTATATTTTTAATGCAACTAAATAAATCGTGCGTTCGTGGAACTCTCTTCAGCTTTTCCATTCATCACAACCATATCCATCATTTCGGTGTTCGTATAGCGCTCCATATTGCTTGGATTTGCTATCTAAGTACACGCAATGTCATCCCTGTTAGGACGGAATGTGTCGTTTTACACTGAAGAGCAACCTTCAACTGTCCAAGTTATTAGTCGACCTTTTCACAAATAACTGCCCTTTGTTCCATTACATGAAAGGTAGAATAGGGTCACTAATAAAGAGCTAGGAGTAATGTTTTTGTTTTCGTGGCCGGTGCGTCCCAATAACAACTTTTGAGCTTCACACATCAGTGATTCCTGCGTGCCTAATCACAAAATCATATATTTAATGCTGCATAAAATTATGCCTAATAGAATTTCGAAGCAGCGACACCAAAATCATGTCGAACCTTGCCGACATATTGTGCAGTGCTTTATGTGGCTACAAAAAAACCGCCTCTGTCGTTCTCAATTCAAGTTTTTCACTATACGTTCTGAGCCTGAAACACGCCTGTGTTTACAGTTAGATTGTTGACTGCCTGACGTTTGCCATCAAACGCGTAGAAGACGGAGACATCCAGGGTCTCATCTGGAACATCGTTGCACAGCACGCCTCCTAGACATTCAAATGAAACAGCATTCCTTCTTTTCCACCGCTCGCTAAACCTCAGCGTTTTACATAGGCCATTGTATTGACTTGAATTCAAAACATAAGAAATTGGTTCTCCCAGGGCTGGCGTGTAACACTTATAATAAGATGATTCTACCAACGTATAATAAAGAAAAACACTATAGGATAGCATAAGAATTAACATGCTCAAGTTTTTCTCTGGAAGCAAGCTAGGTGAAAAGACGATTAGTAATTGACGTTTCGGGAGTGTGCATCTCTCCCATCATCAGGATATTTATTAAATGTTATAATCACAAATTAATTACTGGATATAACACAAATATAATCAAAGACAAAACACTTTGCATTACTGAACAAAAGACTGTTTCCAGTAAATTAAATGCCAGGTCAGGAGATGGCGTGAGTATAGAAAATTAATTGGGTCAAAGAAACGTAACTACTTAACTCGATTATCAAGCTGTATTGATCTGTGCTTCTATTTCTCACCAAATACAACATCAGGACCATCCACAAGCCACCTCCGAAGATTAAACATCTGTTGAGACCAGTGAAAGACAAACTGGACTTCCAAGTTCCGGGAGTGTACCGCATTCCCTGTGAATGTGGGACAGCGTATATAGGACAAACCGGAAAGACCATTGCTATCAGAATAAACGAACATGAAGGGAGCATTCGTTTAGTGCAACCTGAGAAGTCTGGGCTGGCAGAGCATTGTTCTGATAACGACCATAGAGCCAACTTTCGGGAGTCGACCATCTTGACAAAATGCAACAGATACTGGGAGCGTGCTCCGAGAGGAGCAAACTTAATCGTGATGCTAGATTTCAGTTTTGCTCCTCCTGAAAACCGGCCTTCAAAATGGAAATCAGTAGACTTAAGAAGCACAGATCTATACAGTTTGATAATCAAGTTAAGTAGTTTCGTTTCTTTGACCCAATTTATTTGCTATACTCAAGCCAGTCTGGACTGGAAGAGTATTGTTTTGATAACGACCATAGAACCTGCCAACTTTCGGCAGACGGCTGTCTTGACAAAATGCAACAGTAACTGGGAGCGGAGAGTTGAGGAGGCTCTGGCCATTTCCCCCAAAAGGAGCACGCTTAATCGTGATGCTGGATTTCAGTTCTGCTCGTTTGGGAAACCGGCCTTAAAAATGGAAATCCGTCGACTTAAGAAGCACAGGTCAATACAGCTTGATAGTCAAGTTAAGTAGTTACGTTTCTTTGACACAATTAAATTTCTATACTCACACCACCTGGCATTTAATTTACAGAAAACAGTCTTTTGTTCAGTAATGCGAATTTTGATAGTGTTTTGTTTTTGTGTTGTATCCAGTGATTCATTTGTGGTTATAACATTTAATAAATATCCTGATGGTGGGAAAGATGTACGCTCCCGAAACGTAAATTTCTAATCGTCTTTTCACCTGGCTTGCTTCCCGAGAACAACTTCAGCATATTCGTTGCCAGGAAAGTTTCGGAATGTACTCGAATGTACTTCAAAAGCAATTAATTTGCGCATATGTGCCAAAAACATAAGAATGCTTGGAGAAGCACGATGGATAAGAAATGTTAAGAGAGTCAGCATGTTGGGTCACAGGTGACAAGAGTTAAGCTTTTGTTTTGTCTGAAAAGCAACCGATGATATTAGACTGGTATGTTTTCATAACATATTCTAACATCGGTCAATAATTTTAGAGATCTCATCCAAAAAAGTGAACTTAGTTTTGAAGCTGGCGTTCCATATTTTGTTTTTGCGCATCAAACGTTCCTGATCGTCACAAACAGAACACATACTACAAATAAAAATGAATGACTGCATAACCCAATTGCAGCGATTTCAGATAAGTAGGACGGAAATGATCGAGTTGGTTACAGTATCGGGCTGCTGAACACACTGTAAATGAAGAGGACTTGGATTTCAATTAAATTCTGCAATTGGGCAAGCGATGTTAAATGTAATCGAGCGCAGAGAGAGCCTCGCAATCTCGAGTTAATATTCATTTCAGCGGTAGTTAATCAAACTGCTTCCGTCTTCCAAATACTTGGCACTCCGTCCTTACGGTTTCCAGCTTCAAATCCAGGTTACACTTGTTAACATAGCTCCGATATTTAGGTTTCCCTGTTTTTAAGCTCTCTGCTGTCATAACATTGTGTCAAGTTTAGACAGCAAATGCACGATTTGTGGTCCCTTAACTACCTATTATTTTTAAAATATTATGCCTGTGAAACCAGATTTTAGATCGTCATTCACAGAATAATTTTGGCTGTTTTGTTTCCTCTAAAACTATTTAACAATATTACATGCTTGTAAAGCATTCCGGATCATCTACTGTTTCCAAAATATACGAGGGCTGTTTAATAAAGAATAACCACATTTTTTTTTTTTTTTTTTTTTTTTTTTTTTTTTTTTTTTTTTTTTTTTTTTTGTCAACGTACCTTTATTCATCCTCATAATTTTGATAGTCCTTCTCACAATAGTCTCCCCTGAATGTAATGCACTTGTCCCAGGGTTTCTGCCAGTCTTCAAAGACATGCTGGAAACCATTTTTGAGACATCCTTCAAAATCGCCTCCACAGCCTTCACCACTGCTTCTGATGATGGATAATGCCTCCCACGAAGGTAATTCTTCAAGTTAGGGAATAGAAAAAGTCACATGGGGCTAAATCCGGACTATAGGGAGGGTTAGGGGTGCACTTCACTTTATTTTTGCAAGATGTTCAGCAACAACATTGGCAATATGCAGCCGCACATTATCGTGGAGCATCATCCAACCTGCTTCACTGATATGGACTTGCAATGTTTTCAGGACATCCCTGTAGTATTGTCCAGTTACTGATGTGTGTGTGCAGGTACAACATGCTGATAAACCATTCCATGAATATCAAAGAATGATGTGACCATAACTTTCGCAACACAAGTAACCACTTTTGCGTTTTTGGGGTTTGGTGATGAAAGAGATTTGCACATTGAGCTTTGCTGTTTGTTGTCAGGATCAAAATCGTGTAGCCAAACTGCAGTTTTGTTAAGAGGAAAGCAAAATTTCAAAGCCACATATTGTTCTTCGCGTTTTACCTCCATTGCAGCAATAGGTGATACTGAACATGCCTGCATCTCATAGGTGGGAACCGGGAGTACCAACAATGATACTACTACGGCGTGTTTGTTTCACATTAAGCTAACAGAATGTAATAAGATTGAATTTCAGTGTGAAAAATGATGACCGTAAAAAATTATGATTATTCTTTATTGAACAGCCCTCTTACATGTTGATAATGAAATGTTTAATATGGTATTTCGTCGCGCAGCTCTTTTGCTTTTGCTAGTAAATCCGCTGGCATTAAATCCGTGTGGCTTTTAAGCCGTCGCCTGGGCTGGTGAACCTGAGACTTTGGTGCAGTAAGCCAGCGCCTGACCAACTGCGCTACATACACCGATCGCATTGGAATTTAAAACGTGTTCAGATATTATTTAAAAACTGATAATATAGTTTATCATAACAAATACATAGTGACTGAAGACTGGTACACTTAAATATATAGCTTCCGGTTTACATTCAGTAGAATTTATTAAATTTAATAAGGATGATATATGGAATATAATTATTTGATATTTGGTAATTCAATATTGATCTGTCACGTCTATTTAAATGGGTATCATTACTGTTAATGTCTTTTTCAACCCGTTTGGTGCCTATTTTTAATTTTTAGCGGCCATTCCTCTGAGCTAAAGTAAAAGCTTTCCTGGGTCAACCATGTAAAATATGAGTTCAATATGAATCCATTAAGAATAGTGGAGCATATCAAATAATTTCTCATAACCATCGGATGTATCAACCACAGGAAGAACAAGAAATTGCTATAATTAGGTCGCTATAATTTTTGTCAAAGTTAATGAGACAGTGCAGTGGCTGGCCAATTAAACTGCATAATTCTGACGGGAGTGGTTGGTGGATGGAGTCGATAAAGATTGCAATAATTAAAAGATAAAGCAGTAGGGGCGGATGCAGTGCTTATCCAGGGGTGAAATTAACCGACTGGCGCTGCAGTTAACGAATCAATGAACTGGTTCCTACACCTGGATAAGCAACTGCGCGTAGCTTTTGTCTCACAGCCATCTAGCAATAACAATTACAGTGTTCGCCGGCTGTTGGAACACCACTTTTTATTTCCTGTTTAATTTTTCTACCATTCCGACGATTTTTTTTTTTCAGTTTTGGGTTTATTTAGAAAACTGGTATGCCATTACGATCAATCCCAATCCCTGTTCCCTGAAGAACGAATAAGACAATGGTTAAGCTTCACGTAAATTCTAATTTGTGGCATATCGCTTTATTGTGACGGCGTTTCGAACTACATCTGGACGAAACATTACTACGTTGGTAACATAGCAAGCATATAGTTATTATTAGATATTGGATTTATATCCAGTAAAAATAGTTAGTCATCCATTTGTGCTGACAAATTCTATAGAAGAATGTCCCTCCAGCCGCTCTACCATTGAGCTACTGTGGCAAACGTGCCGATATGACATTAAATTCTCCAACTGACTCGTGGTTAACTATAAAGCCCGGGCCTTAAGGTACTTACATGTTGTAAGTCGCCATTAAGGTAGTTGTCTCATGTGTTTATGAGAACTCCTAAGTGGTTTACCGGGAAAATACGAGTCAGTTGGAGAATTTGATGTCATATCGGTACGTTGGCCATAGTAGCTCAATGGTAGAGTGGCTGGACGGAAACCAGAAGATCCGTGGTTCAAATCCCGGCTATGGCATTGAATTTTTCAGTCTGACTCTATGTTTCCACAATTTAGCCTACACACGGCCAGTGTGAAAGAATAATTAATTTCTATAGAAGGAAAGTCTTACATCAATGCAAATTTATTTAATGAAATTATGGGTAAAGTAAACAAATTATAAAATATAATAAAATCAAATATGAATATTTTGTGAAGTTGTGTGCTACAAGATTTTTGTTACGGAGCTGAACTTTTATCTCGCCATCCTGAAGCCACTTGAAGCCGTTTGAAGTTTTTGTGGAAAAGATCGTTAAAAAATAAGTATTTCTTACTGCCCGGGCAGCTAGCATGGAGTTTCTTGTCAGGCGTTCGATCTAGAATGGATGTCGTAGCTCTAAAGGTTTACCAGGACTGAATATTAAAAATAAATGAGGTAATATAATTGAAAATCTTCTGATAACTGTATTGATTTCCAAAATTAACAACTTTATACAGCTGTTCTAAAATAAATATAATTTTAGAATCACACTTTTACAATAACTGTAGCGAATGATTTCATTTCTTTCACTGCTCTATCCAGACACCTAACTTCCGTTAGGACCAAGCGCCTATAGTGCACGAGATTTTACTCGGCCCCTGGTTTTTAGAAAGAGAAAGAAATAGGTACTTACTATCTCATTCTAACCCGCCCCTCTTTTATGGCCAGCCAGGCAGGGCAGACACATCAGTGGCGGATGATCCTTCTTCGTCCTCCAAATTTGGTCCGCGTTCCGTTTCTTCATTGTCAGAAATTTCGAAATGTTTCTCTTATTCACAGTTTGAATAATCTTCTAAATTTATTATGGAGCTATCACTAATTTCATCTATTAAAACATTTTTCTCCTAATGAAACTGTTCTATTTTTCCACATGTTCATAAACTCCCTAACGGATTTGTTCGGACACTTTACCTACTACATTATCAAACAATTCCTTTACGTCACTAAACTTAAATGATATGTTTTTTGTGTTTTAGGGCATCATTTTTTATCTGTGCACATATAAGTTTTATAGCACTAATGAATAATGATACGGAGATAATCGTATTACAGCGTGTCAGTAATTTTTCTCCGCGTGAGTTACTTAAAAATCTAAATTTAATTATGCTCGATACATTTTAGGACCTCACATACGTCTATAAAAGTTTTATGGACATTGATCACAATTTATCTGCCATATGACCTTATAGCTTTTCTCTTTCTTCCTACCCTCCTAGAACTAACACAGCCACTAGCATTATTCCCAATAGTATACTTAGGATAATCACAAAATTCTTAAATTCCAAAAAAAATTTTCACATTTCCAACACGTAAACAATCGATACTTCACTTGCAACACAACTGATGTCTGCTTGTACTTACCCCCATACCACAGTAGGTAATTAGGGAATACAATAGAGTTTTGAAAGGGACTGATCATTTCAAGGAAAGAAATCCAGCGCCCAAGTTCAATCTCGTGCATTATAGTGATCTTATCCTCTTTAGGGATTACTGATGTTGCTAACCGTTGCCCTTAACAACCGACTTGTTTGTTAAATTTAAAGTCTGATTTGCATACTATATATCTTCTTTCCTTTTTCATAAACTGTTTAAATATTGTCCTTGATTTGTCATACAAATGTTTTAACACTTTTTCAATTTGATCACAATATTCAATCGACAAATAACATAGGTTATAGGTTATATAGGATATAGGTTTCTCATAACTTGAGAGATAGCTGGAATTAATATCCACAAGACAGCGTGATGCGACATTACTGCTTCAACCTGGCGGAGGATCGCGAAGCAAACATGACTGCTACAGAGTGCATTCCCTATATCCGCAATTAAATTACTATCTAGTTGACAATACTGCTTAAACAAGCTTTCGTGTGTACCTCTAAATAAAAGGATCCCTGCAAGAAAACGTGGTGTGCTGGCAGGCACGTTTGCTTGCCAAGTTTGTCTCAAACACGAGGTTTATGGCAACATTTCAATGTTAATTACCTACAAAATTAGATTTGCGAGAAAAAGACATTGTATAAAATTTGCTCTGAAGGTGTATAAGCACTACTTTTCGTAGAGATAGACCATTATTGCGCTAGCCCGTTTCAAACAGTACCAGATAATTTTTATACTTTCAATTTCAAGTGTTGTAAAGGAATTATTTGTTACACTCATTTTGTAGAAATGTTCTGTTAAGGTGTGATGCATAAAACGTTTTCAGATCTCTATAATTTCGAAAACATGGACAATGAGCACTAAGGAAACTTGAAGAGTATGCTTCTGATATTTATATTCTACATTCTTCCTTAGACAACATTGTGATGGCTGCAATTGTATTTATTTGCTGAAAAGTTTCTTTCCATATCTACAGAAGTTAGTGAACAAAATGTGAATGTACTTACTAAATATGGGCAGATTTCTTCGGGGAGCACTAGCTTTTTACGGTCCAGACATTTAGTGACAGGAGTTTTGCTTAAAACACTGCACAGTTTACCACTTAATTTTTCGGCATGCTTTAAAGGAACACTCTCAGGTTTACACCGAACTTCCATTTGATTATTTTTATAATAACGAAGTTATTAATTTCTCTCTGATGTGTTCGATCCCAGGCGACCGCAAAGTGAGATTTGTGGTGGACAACACGGCGCTCGGGCGGGTTTTCTCCGGGATCTCCGGTTTCCCCCGCCATCTCATTCCACCGGTGCTCCAGCTTCATCTCATGTATCATCAGTGTCATCGCCTGCGGTGCCTATGTAGTAAAAGCAGGCTTTAACCACTACACATTTTATTTCATTTCTCTCTGATGTATTTAAACATTTCTTTTAAAATTAAAAATCTAAAACCAAATGTATAAAGTGTGCATTGCTTGCAAAAAAAAAAAAAAAATGAAATATGCAGTAATATCGAACATATGCAATTAAATATGCAATTCCATGTCAAAAATAAAAACAAACCAAAGATGCATTTACACAAGACTTGGAGGTTTCTTTATTATTCCACTTCTCTAAAGATTAACATGTGTCTTGCCTTTGATTCTCGAAAGTCACTGAAGCATTAAATTCACCTGAAATTAAACAATTTGTTTACTTTTATTACCCTCAGAGATCGCTGATATTTTACTTTGCGCTTTAAACTATTCATATCATATTCATATAAAACCAAACAAAAACTTAAAATATTCATTGTTAATGTTACATAAATGTTATACAAATACAATGCTGAATTTTGGCATAAAGTACTGCAGCATTTAAAGGAATTACATTTTTTAGTTTGAATCAAATTAGGTTTGTGTGTACCATTAATAAAAGAATAATGGAACATGAATTCAATATAGGTAAACAAGTGACAAACTGTACTCAATAAATCCATTGTAGATTTTTACATTTAGTTATTGGTATGGATCCCAGAAGTGATTGAATGCAAATTGAATCCCAGGCGTCAGAAGGTAACATGTCAGTCGATTCTCACATTGCATTTGAATATTTGTTGTCCACTTAATAATACTCTGGACTCTTGCAGCTGTCCAACTTTTACATACAGTATAAATTTACAAATTTACTAAACATCTATGTATAGAGTAGAGTTAGGGTGTTAATGATCGTTTCGGAGCAAATAAAGTTATGAATGTTTTTACAATAAAACTATACAACAATATTTAAAATTCAAATATTCTACCGGATGCCTCTTTACCCTCATTTCCCATCGTTTCGCTCCCACTTTCATAGACTTAGGACCATGCAGTGTCAGAGGATGCCGGACGCTTGCTCATTGGAAATCTCTTCTCGATCCTGGCAGATGGTAGCCTTCTCTGAGGTGCATCAGATGGGCCAAGTTTTCGGCCATTCACCAGATGGAAGCCTATTTGAGCAGTCTGCCGCTGTGACTGAACCCTCGAGCCTGGAAACTTAGGGGCATGCATCTCTGTTGGCTTTAAAGGTCCATCGGTTCCTTCATTTTATCTATTCCACTTGGGGGCAATAAGCACAAAGGGTCCCATTGGAATACCCCATCTCCTATAGATCATAATCTACTGTCAACATTTAAACAAATCGAACAAATAAATAAAGCACCTACATTATATAGATACATGTATAACATGTATAACATTTTAACTGAATATTTACATGCACTTTTGGTCACAGAAAAACAAAAAAACTGTTGTTAATGTGTATCATGCGCTACATTGAACCCAGAACCCAGTTCCATAATTTTGAACTCAAATGTATGTGTATGTAATTAGAAATACACTTGTGATTTTTAATTTTGAGCAAAATAAAATAGCAACGTGTTTAATGGACTATCTTAAGCGAATAATTGCATTTTCTATTTTTTTATTTGTGTGTGCGTACTTAAGGTTAATGGTGTTATTTTTTTCTCCAAGAATAGCATTCGTGTTTTTAAGAATCTTGGCAACAATATAGTTTATGTTCCAATTATAAATATGACCAAATGCGATATTAATTACTTGTCTTAGAAATAAGTACAAAACAGGCACGAAATAAAACTAAAAATGGCTTCATTTATTTGTTAATATTTTTTAAGGAAAATATAAGTGTGCTATTTCTGAAATGTTTGTTACATAGGCATTTCAATAGAGAAATAAATAATATACAGTAAGGAAGAGGCAAAAAAGTTGCATTATTGAATCTTTTACTTGTGTATCTAATGCCTATTAAAACAACAGAATTAAGTATTGTTATTGCCGATTTTGGAAACATACAATAGCATTACGTTGCACAGAGAGGAGAGAGACATGTTTCTCTACCTGAAAGTCCGGAGACTCCGGCCTCTAACAATCCGGGAGACAATGGAGGACTCCGGGGTTCATTCCATAGGGCAATACCCCCCATCGACAACAACGTCAAGATGGGTGGAAGTGGATACGCCACTTACGCGCGTCAACCCCGCAGGGAAGACTACCGAATTACCTCGGTGGGACCGCCTGGTGATCTAGCACACCGACTAGCTATGTAGGCTAGTAACCAGGACTTTTTAGGCAACCATCTGCCCCCTCCGGGCGGCCGTAGCCTGGCCGGAGGTACCTGATCTCCCATGTGGATCGGGATCACACTTTCCCAGTAAGTCCAACCCAATGCGAACAACTCTCATTCGGGAGGGGCTCGACAGTTCGGCCCGGGTTTCCTCTGGTAACGTCAGAGGTACCAGAGTGCTCAGGGTTGGCAGCACTCCCACCACAGCAGCTGAAGGGGATGGATCCCCTCCCCTACGGGAAGAGGAGGGAGAGAGTAAGGAGAAAAGAAAGTGTCTGCAGACTGCTTCTGGGTTGAGGAACGGGCGTTCTGCTTTCTCAGGTTACCGGTTTTAACTTTGGCCGTAAGAAAACCATCCTCCACAAAATGGAGTTGTGAATATGAGAGTAGAGGGTACACAAGGAGTGAGGCGCCTTACACTCTGTGACTTACGCGATATGTAATGCAAGTACCGCTTCCAATGAGGATGGGATGAAGTAAAGGAACCATTGGAAGTTACAAGCGCCAATAGACAAGCCACAGACGTGAGGAAATACCCAAAAACCCAACTTTTGCGGGGCTAAAGATTGTTATATCCATGGATTTGCTCAGGGAGAGAGGTTGAACCAGACAGCCACAGGAAATAGCGTTTTTTTTTTAGTGCAAACATCTGCACCATCTTTCCTGCTCCACCGTCACGCCAAGATACAACTCGACCAGGTCAGAGAATAGGACTACGAAATCCAGGAGCTAGCTAATGCGAGCCGTACACGTTATCTCAAATGCAACTCATTCTTTCGTGTACATATGTGTTTCATAGTAAAATGTGTGCCCATCTCGGTAGCGTAGATGATAGCATGTCTGCCTCACGTTCAAAAGATCCCGAGTTCGAATCTCGGTCAGGGTGAGTTACCTGGATAAGGTTTTTCCGGGGTTTCCCCATATCCTGAAAGATGAATGTCGGGTAACTCTAAGCTCCATGGATACTCGACACATTTGAGCATCACTTCACCCATTGTATTCATCGTCCTATATGAACTAACGTTGGAGGAAGTAAATTATTAACAAAATATGTGGGACGCCTCACACGGTGTGACCTACGTGATATCCATTGCAACTACCACTTCCCAGGAGGATGGGAACAATAGGAAATTACAACACAAATGGACAAGCCACAGACTTGAGGAAAAACCCAACTTTTGCGGAGTTGAAGATTGTTACATCCATGGATTTGCTCAGGGAGGACAAAATATGACCCGTTGAACAAAACAACCGTTATAGTGTCCACGGGAAATAGTGTATCTTGTTGCAATCATCCGCGCCATCTTCCCGGCACTGCCGTCACGCCAGAATACAACTCGACCAGGTCAGATAGTAGTACTATGAAATCTAAGACCTACCTAATGCCAGCCATACAGGTTACCCCGAATGCAACCTACTCCTTCGTGTATGTGTGTCTTTTGTAGTAAAACTTATTACACAATTTACAATTCAAGGAGTATTAATATAATTAGTTTTAATATAAAAGCGTCCAGTGTGACCACAGAAGCCCTATATACACAGAGATGGGGGTTCGGCTAGCTCCCTACGGTGTGCGGGGATATTAACTGCATCACTGAAACGTTTTGTTCCATTCATGTTACCCCACAACAGAATGAAGGTTTTATTAAAACCAACAAGTTAATTATGTCCCTGAAGTCATTAGATTGTTCCACTCCACCAAGTAAGCCTGTTAAGTCTCAGCTAAACAGGATATTTAATGTTTTAATCACAGAGAGCAATTTTCAGGTAAAAGCTAGGGGGATTTAGTATCTAGATTTATACACCTTGGGCTCTAGATTTATATACACCTTAGTGTTTGGACTCTTACATTTACCTGGAAATAAATTGCTCCATTATTTTTATCTAATTTGACTTGGAACTTTCTATTCTGGTGGCACTCCTCGAGCTTTGCTATAATATTAAAACACTTAGTTCAAGTCTTTCCTTCCTAAGTGTGCTTGCTTATCAAGCTGTGGTTCAGGAACACTGCTATCTAGAATATTAAACCATGGTTAGTTATCGGATACTTAAGTATATTCCAACTCTAAATCGCGTACAAATACAGTTCTGCTATTTTAGGAATAAGAATTCCATTTATACAGAACAAATGCAGGACGACTGAACCATTGTAGCCGAGAAATATGAAAACAATCGACAGTAGTACTTTCATTGTAGCAGAAAGTAATATATTTGCAAGTGAAGATTAAGTGCTGCGCAATAATCATATTATTTTCTCAAACCACTGCAGTTTTTACATGTTTTCCACACTTTATTATCATGAAAGCTCCTTTCTATGCCTACTTAATGTTAATCGAAGTAACATTAGAAGTAATAAATGCATTATACATGTATTTAATGGTTAAAGGAATGATACATTACATCCAATCGATAGCCAGATGTTTAAAAGCGAGTTGCTATATGCTGTCCATAAAATACAACATACATGAATAATAACAGAACTTTAAAAATAATCAGTTCAAGAGATTCAAACTTGTAATAATGAATATTTTGTTAAAGGCTGATACCACAAAAAGGTTATTTTAGATAAATTGTATATTTTTCGCAAATCTTAGTGTAGCATCCTTGGATGGGTATGTAAACCATGTCTCCGAATGCCTGTGAAATTCTATTTCTACTGAATGAATGATTATATCATATAAACCGTATGTCACTACAACATTATGACTAGGGATAGCACAAAACAGTATGCGCGCGATAAGCTGAGCGCTTGGGTTCCAAGTCCACGTTCGGTAAGTTTCGTCTAACTCCGTAAACACAGATGACAGCTTTGATACTTGTAATGCGCTATACACTGGCATATAGTGGCTAAAGCGCTAAGCTTTATCATGTCCGCCATATTTCGTTTTGATCAATTTCGAGGTTAATTAGAATAAATGTATGTTGTGGATGTTACGGCTCTCGAAAGGGGACACATTATTATTCGTCTACCTCCGTATAACTGTGATCTGAATGCAATTGAGCTGGCGTGGGCAAAACTAAGGAATGTTTTCAGAGTATGCAACGTTACTTTTGATATGTCGGCTCCATATATCCGGAAACTTCCTATAGATGCATTATCTTCCGTAATCGCAACTCATTGCAAGAAGGACCAACAGCTGAAAGTGAAATATTGCAGAAATGATGGTGTAATAGAAAATGCAATTGATGAAATCATCGCCAACACATCAGAAGATGCTAGCGATGAAGGTGATGCACCAGACTTGAAGAATCACAAAGTAAATGGGTAATTAAACTGTCATAATATTTATTTTCTATCTTTATATTATATAAATAGTAAGTATATAAATATACAGCTTATAGGATCGAGTTCAATTTACTATTTCTCCACATGTCACACTTGCGGTGCACATCTTTGCTTATCTTACACGCTATTTTGCTAAACTGTGTTTTACAAGGTTAAGCACACTGCAGAAACAAAAGAGCGTTAGCTCTCGCTTCTTCCCTCTTCCCGCACCACATCGTATATCCAGCGCTCAGCTTATCGTGCGCATATAGTAGAGTTTAACGCTCGCTTGTACTACAGACGGCACCTGAGGTGGTGATACTGATTATATATGATATGAAGATGGAGCACCGGTGGAATGAGATGGCGGGGAAACCGGAGATCCCAAGAAAACCTGTCCTAGCGCCGTGTTGTCCAACAAAAGTTTCACTTTGCGGTCGCTGGGATCGAATCCAGAGCCACCTTGGCGAGACTCCACCAGTGTAATATGTATAACCTATGCCCTTAAGAGGGCGTCAACTGTGAGGGAGGAGGGAGGAGGGAGGATTATAGGGGCGGTCGTATTTAGTAGAGACGACAGCGAGGTTAGGTTACAGCGTAGTGGCGTCTCGCACAAGGCTCTCTTCCACTCCTGCAGGCTTATACATCCCCGGGACGCCGCAGATCTCAAATATCTCTTATGACACAGAGGAAGCGATTTACCGAGAAAAAGCTCCCTGCCATGCACGTCGAATCTCCTGTAACTCTGGAGCAGCTATAACTCTGAAATAGCTAATGGAGAGAATATATGAAATGGAGAGAAGTATACTCAGAGAATGTATCCTTCCCAGCAATTACTTACCGATCCGGAAAGAATGACAAGAATTTGAACTGAGATAAACAGGTGTTATTGAAACTTCCTGATGGAAGTTGTAATGATATACCAAAGTACAAAGTTACAACTGAGCATGGAAAAGTCATGAAAACTTGAAATAGTTACCTCTGTTTATACGAGGGATGATCAACAGACTTAAACTACAATTAAATATTTACATGGTCTTTTTCAAAGTAGTCCCCTCCTACTTCAATGCACTTTTTATAGAGTCTCTGCCAGTCCTTGAACACGTGCTGCAGACCATTCTTTGTCAGGTCCTTGAGAATCACCTCACATTTCTTGAGCACTGCTTCAGAGTTCTCAAATCAAATACCCCTAAGCTTTGCCTTTAGTGCTGGGAATAAAAAAGTGATAGAGTGCAAGATCGGGACTATAAGGTGGATGTGGTACACAGGTAATGTTGAATCGAGCCAGAAACTGCATGACTTGATTTGCTACGTTGAGGCCGTGCATTGTCTGGTCGTTTCTTTGCAACGTCCTTCCTCAGTGTACTCAGTGTAGTATGCTGCTGTAACAGTAGTGTAAGGGGGAACTGCATGCTGATAAATTATTCCATTACAGTCAAAACATGTGATCACCATCACTTTCCCTGCAGATTAAACAAATTTTGCCTTTTTTGGTGTTAGAGAACCTGGCAATTTCCACACTGTGCTGGCTTGTTTTCCTTCAGGACCATAATGATGCAGCCATGACTCATCACCGGTGACAATCGAAGTTTAGGGGTGTTCGATTGTAGAACTCTTGAAGCAGTGTTCAAGAAAAGTGAGGCGATTCTCAAGGACCTGACAAAGAATGGTCTGCAGCACGTGTTTAAGGACTGGAAGAGACGCTATAAAAGGTGCATTAAAGTATGAGGAAACTACTTTGAAAAAGATCATATAAACACTGAATTGCAGTAATAAACATCTGTGAAAAAAATGTCTCAGTCTTTGTTGACCAGTCCTCGTAGGTTCACGAGTAATGGAAAGTCTTGATTATAACCATGAAGGCATACCTCATATTAACTGAGATATAAGGATATCGAATAAAACATGAAGGAAGTTGCTTAATAATTAAAGAGCAGATGCTGGCATTATTGATTTGGTCGTCTATTTGGTCGTCGGATGGGCACCAGAGCTTGCAAGATAATCTCCTACCACTCTCTATATGCATTGTCGAACACAGCAGTTTGCCGACGGCTTAGATCTGCAGGACAATGGACTACTGAATCCATGAATAATGACTAAGTTTTGTGCTGGGCGTCCGAATCCCTCTTATAACAACATGAAAGTGTTGGCCATTCCTTGTTACATGGAACTATCTAGCAGAATGATTAAAGCAGCGTGATAGACCAATCACGTCTGGGATGCGGATATTAAGCAGTAGAAATTTAATATGCGGGTAATACTGAAGACTCAGTGTGTAGATTATGTACCATGTAGTTATCCGAAGTACCTGCAGGAAATATTCTGTTTGGATCACAAATTCAATATGAAGATTCAGTACACTTCAGGGGTAAATTTATGAAATACATCCATGGAGGAAGAAAGATAAGAGCTCTCAAAATGCAAACCCTAATAATATCAGTTATACTTAAACTGCTTTAAGCTGCTGTACCTATGAAAAGCTAAAACGTCACAATCAAAAGCATATGAAATTCCATGTATCTTTATATGAAACAAATGCAATTTTCTACATTTTAGATTAGTGTATCCGTTATGGAAATTTCTGAGAAGGTACTCTAAGCTTACTTCAGGATTATTCTCTTCCTAATCTTCTGCCACAAATGTCATTTCATTGCATAGATCACTAGAGAGCCCCTTTTGTGATATACATACAATAAGAACATGTGTTAAACATTACTAAAATGTAAATCTACAAATTTATCTGTGAAATGTTTTCATCTCCAATTAGTCATTTTAATTTTCCTAACAGAAATAACTGTTTCTATCAATTGGTTCACTACTTTCAACTTTTAAAACTTCAACTATTTTGCAGACGTTCATTTTAGTAAAACCCATTTCTTTGTATTAGTTTTATTACTTTTATATTTCACACGCATGGGTTATTGAACTTGCTTTTTTTTAAATTACGTCATCAACGCTGTCATATCGGACGATAAATGAAATGAGGGAAATGTCGCTCAAATGAACCCAGGGTCCAAAGAGCTTAGAGTTATCCGACTTTCATCTTTTAGTATAATATAAAATCACTTAGGAAAAAAAAATTATCAAGATTCAGACTCGAGACATCTTAAACGTGCGATAGACACGAGACGATTTACGCCACAGAGGAGGTCATTGAACATATTGTGTTGTAAATAAAATACAGTTCCCCACAGGACAGAAAGTCTCCGAGGGATGAGACGCAAGGGGGGCTGGAAAAGGTTCCCACACCCTCCCTGGACAGGTTTATGACACCCCATGCCATTTCAGTTACAGACCATTCAAAAACATTCTGATGGCTTCTAATTTTGTTATAAATCTTCTGTACAGAGTGAATGAGGTGCATGTTTTCTTTAGCGGTTCTGCTCCTTGTGTAGCATGCGTTCCCTGTCACACACATTCGCTGTCCTTCTCCCACTGTGTAAGGTGGCGCATTCCTTTCAGGAGCTTCTTTGCGTTGCTGGACAGTACATAATATTTAAAATCTGAAGCGTTCCTGGCGACGAATATGTTCGAGATATTCTTGGGAAACAAGCCAGGTGAAAAGACGATGAGAAATGGACGTTTCGGGAGCATACATCTCTTCCATCATCAGGATATTAGAAGAAATGTAACTTGAAGCAATATTTTTTGTGCTCAGATGCTAAGATGCTACACCGCGTTGTGGCATCATCTTGAAGCGATTATTTTGGGAAGGATTATGATGCGATGATCTCTCTCTTGAAGCAGGATTATTTGGGATGAAGATGGATGCAGATTAGTTTCTCACCTTTGGTGACATCTTGAAAAAATCTAAAAGTTTCTCCTGCAACTCTGGATAATTAGGCGCATCTGTAATTGTTAAGCGATGAAATCTTTTTCTTTCCCAGGATCGTGGTAATGGGTTTGATAAATATGATATTATTATAACTGTTGAATAATGAACAAATACTTCTCTTGCTTAAAGATGGAAATTAAATTCCTCATAAACAATTTTAAATTATTTGATACAATTATAAATATTATTAACAACTGTAGATGCGCACACACTGCTTATGCATCTTTGATGCACACACAAAATTGTTTCTGCACACACTCGGAGAGACAAGTACACGTTTCAACCCTAAACTTTCATAAGCAGAAGAACAAAATATTTTGAAACATTTAACAACTTATCATGTTACGTTGTCATGGTTATACCATTACCCACTTAACATTACATCTTTATTTTAATATAAATACTAATCTCTGTGACTATTCTTAACGAAACATGAATTATAATAATAACTGCTACAAACTACAAAATGAAACACTGGATATAACACAATTATAAACAAGGACAAAACACTATCAATACTTGCATTACTGAACAAAAGACTGTTTTCAGTAACTTAAATGCCAAGTCAGGAGATGGTGTGAGTATAGGAAATTAATTGAGGCAAAGAAACGTAACTACTTAACTTGATGATCAAGCTGTATAGATCTGTGCTTCTTAAGCCGACGAATTTCTATTTTTAAGTCAGGTTTCCAAGAAAAAACTGGTTAAAAATTTTGTTGTTATAACATTTCTTAAAAATATCCTGAGGATGGGAGCGATGTACGGTCCCGAAACCTGGATTTCTCGTCGTCGTTTCATCTGGCTCGAGAAGATGTTGAACATACATAATATTTACATGACCACTTCATGCATATCTTTTATCTGACATTTGGTGAGGCAGTAATTAGTTTAACTTTTTATATTTCCTATGCAGATATGTGGGTTTGACTAATTTGGATTTTAAATTATCTATAGAGATTCTCCATCATTTGATGATTTCTTTAAAGAGAGCGCTAAGCAATCTTGCTGATGATTTACCGGTACCTCTCCTCAAAATATAACTTCCTTTTTATTGTATACAAATATAAGAATTTGTAACTTAAAATTTCACTTATAAGAAGTGATATTTTTCTTATAAATGTCCGGAAACAATTTGGAAACCAGAACGAAAGAACATTTTCATAACATTAAGTATAAGCAACTGATAAATCGGAAGTCATGGATCATTTTTGGTCATTTAACCATGAAATAAATCTATAAGTTAAATTATTAAAACAATTAGATGGTCCGATAGATTTATTGGTTTGGGGAGAGCTATTTATTTAAAAAAAACACTTCATAATGAATTTTGAAATACCGGCAGTTGATTTTGTTTTTAAATTTGTTTTATTTTCAGATTCTGGTAGTATTAACAACAACATATTAACATATTAACATCTAGCGTTCGTAACGATGTTCGGCTGAAGATGTGTAAAGTTTTACATGAAATCGCGATCCCGGACAATTTATAAGAAAATTATCATCATTTCTAATAAGATAAGTGAAGTTTTAAGATACAAATTGTTATATTTGTATATATTTGTTTGCTTCACTGTTAATAGCTTCATATTTTACGTATTTTGTTTTATTAATTTGCCTATTTATAAGACCGCGTGATTTCTTTAGCCTCTAAACAACCTTTGTATCCCTTTTTGCGAACTGCCACTTCCACGTGGTCCAAATTGTAATACTATAATTAAAAGAACATAAAGACAACTGATTCAGCTGGCATGCTTGTAAATACCCAATTCGATATTCGTAAGCTTAGTTTCCTTTGAGATTGCATTTTCTGCCCAGTGGTAATTGCTCCAATAACAGCCGTTTTTATATCGTGTAAAGTGTTCTAAAACAAACATTTGAAGCAAGCAGTAATATAGCAGCCGTAAAAAGTTATTCTGGCTGTCCCAGTTGTAATTAAACGGAACAAAAGAAATGCCTCCCAGCGGGGAAATTGGCAATGTAATTAACAACATTAATCAGAGCTTCAGTTGCAGATAGAGCATTGGTCCTTCGGGAAAACCTTGCTGTGCACCTCCATGCAGATATTTCTGTATCAATATCATAACGAAAAATGTGACATGTGTGCGAATTCTGTATAAAACTGCAGATACATTTTATGTTTCTACCAGACACTGGTCATATGCTGTATTTTGAGTTATATATCTTAATATTTGTTCTGCAAATCATTTTGTAATATTTAGAAGGAAAATATTTTCACCGGCTTTCTTACTTTTTTCGAGTTTCAGGAGTCAGGTTTTACATTAGTATTCAGTACCCAGCTTTATGCATAGAAAATTCAGGACATAAATTGTGCAGGAAGATTACTGTGCAGTTAAGTCTTTGGCCATAAATTTATTCCCTACAATTTGTAAAACATTAGAATCATCAATAAAATTAGCAAATGGTAGAGTCAAAGATTAAATTAGTAAAAGTAGCAGAAAGCTAAAAGTTATTTTCTTTTGAAATCCAGAATCAACATTTGAACAAATGAATGTGCTATATGAAGTTCAGAGTATGTCATGGTCTCACAGTAACATCAAAAACTTTTCAAACATTACTAATAATGAACTTGGTCGTAATGAAAAGAGAAATACATGTAAATAAATCTGAAGGAATGGATAGACTAGAAATACTACTGCTGATATATTTGATAATCATTTCCTAACACTGATTTAAAAATTTTAAACGATGCAATTCCTAATTTGAAATACGAAAGAATTGTTAAAAATAAACTAAAAACACTAATTAACACCATTAATTAACACAATTAATTAACACAATCTCACACCTCAGCGGTTGCAATGGCGAAAATCTCCGAATTAAAGTTTGAACTGCTTGACCATTCGCATTACTCATTAATTCTCGCCCCAACCGATTTCCTTTTTGTTCCCTCATCTGGAAATTGCCCTCGGAGGACAGAGAGTTTCGTCAAATGAAGAGGTAATTACTTCCGTGAACAATTATTTTGCAGAGAGAAACGTCGAGTAACATTTGGACGAATTACAGAGATGAGAACATCGCTGGCAGACGTGTATAGAGTTACAAGGAGACTATGTTGAAAATCGTCGAGTACTATTTGGATGGGTTACAGAAATGGGAACATCGCTGGGTGAAGTGTGTAGAGTTACAAAGAGACTATCTTGAAAAACGTCGAGTACTATTTGAACGGGTTACAGAGATTGGAACATCGCTGGGAGAAGTGTGTAGGGTTACAAGGAGACTGTGTAGAAAAACGCCGAGTACTATTTGAACGGGTTACAGAGATGGGAGCATCGCTGGGTGAAGTGTGTAGTTACAAGGAGACTATGTTGAAAAACACCGAGTACTATTTGGACGGGTTACAGAGATGGGAGCATTGCTTGGAGCAGTATGTAGAGTTACAAGTAGAGTGTGTTGAAAAATAAAAAAGTCAGAAAAATGTATCTTAACTAGGTCGAAAACTTTTCTGACCACTCTCTGTAGTAACCATTTCCAAATTATTGCCCATATATGTTTTATGAAATTCGAAAATATAGAATTATTCAATAAAAATTGTTCACATATGTAGCATTGTGAAGTCAATACTTTGTTACTGCTATGTTTAACCACTGTACTAGACCAAAACTGGTGTAAGTTATGTAGGAATTTTTAGGAATTTGTAAGCACAACGTACACCGGATTTGTTTCATGAACTCAATAAATGCTACCGAAGCTCATAAAATAACAAACTGTTAAAAATTAAACCTGACAGTTTCAATCTTTTAAAAAGCATCGCTCGACGTGGCAGTGTACAATTCCCTGTGAGTCACGGATCAATGGCGTGAGGTATGATGAGGGGGTGGGAGAAAATTGCTGGAGGAAATTACACACATCTCTCTCTGTGCTAAGTGGGAGGTTCCTCTCGTTCCTTTTGCCAACATCTCATTAAACACGAAATATCTCAACTTTTGTTTAGTAAAGATCGCAGCCTTGTGACTCGGTTCGTTAAGACGTCGGACCTAAGCCCGCAGCACTACAAAGCTGTAGGGATAGGACTAACTGCATCCCGTTTAGTGTTTCTTCAAAGTTTTGTTTTGGCTTTGGTTGACAATTTATTGGTTACCTCGCTTATTTCTGCCCAATGAATGAAAATTCTCACTACAAATTCTCGACAAAATCCTTTACCATTACCAAAATAATAAATATATATTGGGAAAACAGTACATCGCTCCCATTGATGAATAAAGGAATATATAAAATAAAATTTAAAAAATAAGAAATAGAACAAAAAAAAATCCCTATGACGCAGCCCCTGTCAGCTGGGAATATTGAGACGACATAAAACTTGACATCAGAAAGACATTAAAATAAACAAACGAATAAATGTAAATAAATGACATATACCAAAGAATATATAGATATAACGTGAGCATATACTCGAAAGACAGGCACAATGACAAGGCCACTCTGCGAAGGTCAGTAAACTCCCTTTGCAATCCCTGTGAACAAACAACTCTACTCTATTATCAGTCTTGCTCTAAAGGCAAACATGGTGCCAGAAAGTCGCAAACCAACCCATTGTTAAAATCCCATGCGTGCTTCTGACAACAGGCTTTAAGATTTTGACAGACGCTCAGAACGCGTGCTTCAGCATATATTTTAGCAAGCGAGTCGTTAGAGAAAGCGACTCTGATATTAGGTCCAAAACTGGAAATTCTGAACACTGATCGTAAGTGGGGATAGGTACCAGCCAATGGAAAATTAATATTAGTTCACGTTATTTTTCAAACTCCAAAAAATGCCTACAGGGGGTAATTCAAAGTGATGGCTGAAAGTAGGTTTTTCTTGTAAGAACACTTCGGTCATGTGATCTACGTGAGATGGACGCGTATTCGGCGTCGTCTAACAAGTGCGCTTCCACGCCATGCACTAAGACAAAAGTGCAGCATTTAACAGTCGTTTCAGTGAGATTTAGTGCAAAGAGTAAAAATACAGAGAATGCAATAAATATATCTAGTTCGACTGCGCAGTGCGGTTGTCTCTGCACATCACAACACATTACTGACGCGGCATACAGTGACGCTGAACACAGCAACCACACAGACGATAACTTTACGGTGGCGATCAAAGGAGTATAAGGACAACAATAAAGAAAAGGCCTCCGAAAATCTGTCGCTGAGAGGTTTAAAAAATAAGAAAAAAAGGTCGATTTGAATGCGATTGTCAGAATTCAATTTGCGGTCAAGAATTAGATGATTCTCTAAGCAAACCGAGTGATAAAATGAAACAAACTTTACAGTGACGGCACTTTTGGCTCCAGAATTGTAAAACAAAACAAAAAGTAAAATAAAAGACAAACAAATTTATATTGAGATTGGACTAAAAATTTGATTACTAAATCTTCCTTTTACTCAAGTATTATTCAGAACAACTCGTGGTTTTGTTTGTAAATAAAATGAAATAATAACTGCAAGTATAGTATTATTACATATATTCTGTCGATTAACCCGGCGTGTCAAGTTCGCTTTCAGAGGTTCTGAGTTCGAGGCCTGTCACTCTTATCATAGCTTTATCGTGGGTTTACTTGATTCTCAAGGAGTGGTTTACTTACTGTCTCGAACTTTCTTTTTATTTTCTATCATTTTGCATAACTCTACAAGTTCCAGAAGGACAGCTTATGTAGGTGCTTGATCCTACAAAGCTCTTGTCAGCCCTGCTAGATAGCAGTCTTCTCTGAGCCGCCTGTTCCCTCGGTCCTCCTGAGGGAAACCTTCTCTGATCACCCTGCCGGTTTATACGGGTCCTCAATTATGCCCTTGTTAGAGACCTCTGCACATCTACATCGACCAGCCTGCGGTTTCTTCAGCATCGTCCTTTCTCTTGAAGGCGTAAGCCCAAAATATCGAGATTTGAGGTATCCTCTTCGTACCTTTGTTATTAGATTGTGAATATTGTTAGTTTACGAAACACTTAACAAAGAGGCGCGTTCTTTCCAGCCGAAAGGCTTAAGGGCACTGGGAGGTCGATAGGTTTCAAAAAATCATTTTTTGTTTGTTTTTAATGTTAAAAAATTATATAATTCTTCAGCTTTAAAATGATATAAATAACATAGGTAGTCAGCTGGTATTAAAGTCGTTTAATTCGTCAATTTAAACATGGTGGCGTAATAATACGCCCACTTCCTGAGAATGGTGCTTAAGCCTTGATCGTGATTTCCCAAAACCTTGATTTTTTATACTTTAGGTGCATGTTTCTCAAAAATTTTAAAATATATTGACAAAAAATTTATAGTGGTTATTTTGTCAATGTTCCTTAAACACATTCGCGTAACATTTATATTCATGTAATTTATAAATTGGATGAAAACAAATATTCAGTCCTTGAAAACATTATCTCCTTTTTTTACTCAAAACTAATAAATTTTTCATGTGCATAGTATAAACTATATGTGATTTTCATTTATCCGATATTATAAAACTGTATCTTAGGTTATTTAGAATAAAACGTGGTGCATGTAGCTTTAAATTCCTACAAGTAAAGTGCACCTAAAATATAGGGTGCAATTTTTTTTTTCAGGACACACCGTGTGATTTATGCCCCTTTTGCATGGACCTATGTGAACGTAATTTAAATATTATGCAGTAGTTAAATGCACACATCCTTATACAGCAATCATACCGAATTTCAATTTCTGATAATGTTTAGTATTCTGTATATTCAAATTTAAATATTGGTAAAAATTAACCTTGTCTGTGTAAAAATAACCATCCAGTGTCCTTAAGACGTTGTTGCGAACTTTTGTATAATAATTTAAGCTAATTGATGGAAATTAATTGTTTCCTCACACCATCCGTGTATAGGCTAAGGTTTTTGATAGATAGAATCAAACTAGAAAACCAATGCCTTGGCCAAGATTTGAACCACTCTAAGTCACTCTCACCCATTGAGCTACCATGGCCAACGTGCCGTCATCACATTAAATTCTCCATTTGACTCATATTTCCCCGGTAAACCACTAGGGGCCCTCGCATCAACATTCAACAAGAATGAAGTCGAAGGCGTGGATCATAAAGACATAGAAGTTGCAGAAATATGTCTGGGGAATAGGGCTATACTATACTTTCCTTCCTAGCGGGCATTGACCAAATAAATTTCATCATAAATAAACTTTATTATGCAAAATAAATGGCATTGATTACACTGGGAAACAAAAAATATACTTTTTGAATGTTTCGAACACTTCATGAGGCAATTACTACTAATTTTGGGTTAAGAAAAACAATTATGACAATGGAAAGTTTTTATCAGCTCTAGTTTCTATGATATACACAAGGTGGAAGTATTACATATTAACGGATTGAGAGAAAAGGATACAATTTAATTACATACATGCTAACAGCAATGAAAGTGCATTTGACGTTTTTAACTAGTAATTACATGCTAAGAATTCTAAATTGCTGGAAAAATACTTCGCAGATAGTCGTGTCTGAAGAGAATCATGTGGTGGCCTATTGACTTCGTCGTCTTTTAGCTTGCCTCTTGTGATGGAGTTCCGCAGAATCCCTATACAAAGACCAACAGTAATCCGCAAGTATTACTTCATTCCAACGGTTCTGATATCTTTGTTCCATTACAGAAATGTCCTGATGGAATCTCTCCCCATGTTCATCCCTAACAGCTCCACAACTAGGAGGGAAAAAGTCTAGGTGGGAGTGGAGAAAATGGATCTTAAGGGACACGTTGCATCCAAGGTTACGGTATTTTTACAGGAGCACTGTCACCAAATGCTTGTAGTTGTCATATACGGTATTTTTATAGGTGTGCCAACTCCGCCCCCCCCCCCCAAAAAAATTCCCCTAAATTTAAAATCTTCACTCTAAAAAATAAAATGTCTATCTTCAAAATAAGAGCTAATCTATCATTTTTATGGTGATTTTTTAATTAAGCAGATGGAAATACCTGTAAATTCACTATTTTTAAGCCTGAAACATTTTCATTATTGCCCAGTGTTATAATTAAATGTAATGAATGAAAAGTATGCGCTAGATTGTAGATATGTTTTAGCTAAGCTAACAAATGACCATGACGTCAGTTAATTGGTGATTGATGTAGCGGAAACAAGTGCAAGAAAAAGCAGGTACCCATATCGGCCATTACTCTGATATACGGATATCTTCCAGGGTCTTACCGCCCACACGTAATGTTGCCCAAGGGACCTGCTTAGCAATTGATTTCCTGCTGCACTACCAGGGGCATGGTTGTGCTTTCTTGCACAGCTGGCCCAAATTGTAGAGAACGTGTCATTACTGCTTCACACTTTTACTGCACGTTCTCACTTCTTTATGTTTCGTATTAAAGAAGGATTTTAACGGCTTTGAATAACACTAAACTTAAACTATAAGTAAAATTATTTAAGCTATATTTAAACACGTTTAATATTTTTGTATCTTGCATCAATAGCTCAGACATATGATTGTAATCAAATACTTCACTGATGTAATTACCGGGTGGGTTATTGCTTAGAGCTCGGGACAGCCGAAGAAAACGGGTGGACTTAGTAGATTGTGTAAATACTTCTGCAAAACGAAAAGGTTTCTGGGAAGAGAATAAGTTTATCTTCCCATTATAATTCACATGCTCTGCCGAAGCATGCGGCTAATTTATTTGCGCTCTCTAAAGATACTAATTAAGGAATTATTTTGTTTTTTCTATGTTACAGCGGTATATATATGTATTTTTTTTTTTTTTTTTTTTTTTTTTTTTTTGAGGATTACTGTCCAAACTCCATGTTTGTAGCACATCTGGTTTCGGAGACATGGAAAGACAAGGCACCTGACTAGAAAAAAAGAATCACTAACTCTCAGTGAAGAAAATCACACACGTGCTATGCCTCATTTGCATGTTGTACCTTGCATTCGGTAAAGTGGTGATCTTTTAAGAGTGCACACGTGCTTTTCAAACCGCTTAGCAAGCCTAGTACTGGTGCGTCTAGTAGTAACTGCGAAACAACTCATAAGATGTTACATAAATAGGCTACAAATATTCTTGTTAATGTGTATTCCTTTTTCAGACAGAGGTCAATTTAAGACATTTTCGAAAGTACAAATTTCGCTCAGAGGTCGAGAATTAATGATACAAGCTTGTCACGTGAGTTCTCATTCTGTGATGAGCGTTGTAAAGGAAGGCAAACAGTTTACCAAATTAGGAGAAGTTTTTATATTTAGATCTCCAGGGAAACATTGGGCAGCTAAAAGACGTTCTACCAACTTAGAGAATTTTCGGAAGTGTCTTTTACATAGAAAAATTTATGATTTATATGAGAAGGGTGAATATCCAACTGCCAAAAGGCTGACCAATTTAATGAGGGAGAAAATAGAATATTCGGATTTTGTAAACTTCTATGCACAATATTCTGAAATCTCTTGGGTTCAAATATAGGAGAACAAATGATCGTCGCCAATTTTGCTTGAAAGAAGCGATATTGTTGCTGAAAGACCAAAATTTTCTGCGCACAGTGCATAAGAGTATTACGTGTGATTCATGGTGTAAAAATACTTTATAAATACACATTCATATCTTCCATAGTTATTAAGTATTTTAATGAAACGAAAATTTCTTTAAAGTCCATTACAGACGGTATATAAATATGACATCATTAAAATAGAAACTATATTCACCAATCGTTGAAACATCACTATTTTTTCATTGTAGCAAGCACCTTATTTCGAAGAATGCATCTAATTTGAATCATTTCCTTTTTGTGTGCATATGAACGATAGCTACGTTCTCTAGTTCAAAGTTTTAAGGTTCAGATTGTGCAATAATCATTGCGTCTGTTCTCAGACACATGTTGAAATATTAAGCGAACTTCTATCAGCATCTGTATCACTGTACATCTCAGCATCTGCATGATGCTTGCTTACTGTCGCTCGCTTGCCGTGGAACTGGCAACACCAAGACGCTAGGCTAACCGTATTGGTTCATCCCATGTTCATTCTTATTTTGTAGCCCGCCTCGGTAGCGTAGATGGTAGCGTGTCTACCTCACGTTCAAGAGGTCCCAAGTTCGAATCTCAGGGAGGGTGAGTTACCTGGATAACGTTTTTCTGGGGTTTCCCTTACCCTGAAAGACGAATGTCAGGTAACTTTAAGCTCCATGGACCCTGGACTCATTTGAGCATCATTTCACCCATTTCATTCATCGTCTTATATGACTTAAGGTTGCAAAACAAAACAATAATCTTATTTTGTGTCACACATACACGTGCTTCTATTTATATTGCTCTACAAACTTAGAACGGCCCCGGTATAATGAATAATTTTAAAAAACCTCAATGTGACTGCAGCTGATGACTGCTTTATGACGACAAGACGCCATTCATTACTATTTCTGTGAAGTATACAGTATTTTAAACGCTACGACGCCTCGCAGGTTTAAAAAAAAAGATTTGCCTAGAATGTGATGATACCTTAGCTGCATTTACATAACTGAGGACCCAAGTTTAGAATAATGAGTCCCTCAAGGATAAGCGGCGCTTCCCATTTGCATGTGAAATGTGCTGTGGCATACTTAACACCTTCTAGTGACATCTGACGCAGCCGGGTTCAATTACTGCCGTCATTGTTAGGGCATCGCATTAAATTCCATGAAATGTTGATCTGATACAAGAGTGACACACAGCAGAGCTACTTTTGCTATGTTGACGTCCAAACTGTGCCATAGCGTTGGCAACATATCTATCTGTCTTCTGAAATTTAGTAAACATTTTTGAAAATATCTGTTAACATCAAACAAAGAAAGGTCCAGGTATTCATTTAGCTGTTTCTTAGCATTGATTTTTTAAGGTGTGAAGGTACTTCCTATCTTCGCAGTGCCATTTCCGTGACTTTGGGTGCACATTACTATGAAATTATTATTCATATGTACATTAAAATTTTCAGGCATGCTCTTAAAATCTTTATCTTTAATAACACCTATTAATATTTGAAAATTGTGTAATGATAGTTTGTTATAATTTTTAAAGAAGTATTAAGTATTTCAGAAAAAGTCCCTTCTTATTATTTTTCTTATAAGTCTGCTTAATACACATAAAGCAATTCATACGTTTTGGTTGAATAGTTTTTAAAAACTGAAAAAATGTGAAACTGAGAAAAACAGCTTTAAACTGTATATATATATATATATATATATATATATATATATATATATATATATATATATATATTGATTACTGACTTCTCACATGAGTCAGAACATACCTGCTGCATAGCCTTGCCCTCCCTTATTCTTTTCAAGTTTGTCTTCATTTTTCTTGCCTTCTTGGCCAGTTCTTCAATCATTTTATCTGTTTTCAGAACTCGCAGCTCATCAATTTCTGTATATGACTACTCTTATGATTAGCACGGGTATTGTGTGAACTGGGCCAACTAACCTCAATATTACATGTGGTTTCATTGTCTATTCTATTTATATTTTCCACATTTACTGTTCTGTTTTCAGTTAAACAACTGCTTGTAAAATTGCTGTTTCCAAATGTTTTTAGTATACCTATATCATATATATTCATCAATAACCAGTACAAAATGTTATTCAAAACAAATAACTGTTGAAAACACAGCCAAAAACAAAAGAAAAACTAGCATCATTGGAGTTACAGTGGTACCAGCAGAAAGCTTGGAAGATCCCTTACAAAACAAAAAATATCTTTTTAGTATTACAGAAGTTGTGATCGATTTTCTGAACGTTTACCAAAAGGGGCGTAGCAACAACTTAACACTCGCTAATATAATAAGCAAATTATGTATAAAATATTGCTTCAATGAACTTTTTAACTATATATTGTAATCTATAGGGATGAAATTATAACAAAATGTAAAAATAAAAAAGTAAATGTTAACCACAAATAAAGTACCTTCTCACCTTAATACTTCTTACACTATCTTCATTTAAATAATATCACCATAATATAATATACATATAACGTGTATGTATTTGTGTATAAATAATGTATATTAAATTAGAAGGATCCCTGTAAAAACCTATGGGAGTGGAGAAAGACAGACACATAAACACTGTTAACAAAACGCTCTTACGATGCCTGATTGTTGGAGAGAAATTCATGAGTATTTATTGAAGGAGTGTGTGGGATGTAATAGCCTGTCAATAACTAGGTCACTTGGTAATTTATAGATGTAAACATCTACTAACATTTAGGGCACATTTATGTATTCCGTTGGGCCTGTATCCCGCTTCTAACACCTGTATAAGAATACAAAACATTTATTTCTTTTTTGTGCCTATTTACAGGATATTACATATCTGAGTGTTTATTTCAAAATGTCCATAACGTCGTTGTTCTTTGTCAATTTCTGAAGCGACTGTGAGCCTTAACAGGACGGACAACGCAGTGACCGTTTGGTGGAAATGTTGCCTAGCAGTAGGGGGTTAAGTAATCAATAATGACAACATTAATAGTAAAACGAAAAATAAAGTAAACTAAAATACTCGTAAACATTAAATTTATCTTAATATTTTTTGCATAATCCTACCAATATACATTCATTCCGCTCAGTTGATTTTATTACATTTATAGAAGGGAGCTGCACCACTGTTGACAGGTTATTGTTGCCTTACATCAATAGTGAAAGCTTACAGTGTAAATAGATGTTATATTTACCATTCAATATGCAGAAGATGTTTGGATAGCACTATACCAGGCGTACCACCAGATGGGAATGGTTTCCACTTTCATACTGAACGCCTTGCTTGCTAGGCAACTTCTCTAATCTTTAAAACATGCTTCTGCGAAGATATAGTCGATTTTATAATTAAAATGCATCAGAACTAGGTTGCTCATAACAGTAAAGCTCCTGACACATGATTTTCCGCACATGGAGAAGACTTTCTTATGTTTCTGATAGAAGTAGGTTAACAATAAACTATCAATAAGAGATGCAACACTGGTGTGACTATACTGTTACACTATAGACCACTGGTCTTATGTTTCATTCTATGACTGGAGTAGAATTCGCTGCTATCTGACTTCCATTCGGCATGAATCGGTTCGTAACGGACTTTGGGCAATAACAGACATGAACATATCTTCTACATGTAGAGTTTATCAAGTTATATGTGTTGGTTTCACTTTACTGCTGTTAAGCTCTAGACAAATAGCTCAGATAGTGTACTGCGACTCATTTTGGATTAAACACCCGATATATTTCATTACAGTACTTCTTTTATTTAGGAGAGTTTCAAAATTTTGGCCTCTGTTCGGGTTCGGGTTCAACTTTGGAGCACGTAAATTGCCCAAAAACTGTGCTAGTAGGCAAGTAGCATATATGAGTGCGGTAATGTTATTGTAATTGTAATGAACGCTTCGTTCCTAGAAGCCATTCAATGGTCTTTTTTTTTTAATCACTTAGCAGTTTATATTTAATTAAATTGCTTCTCGTGTATTCACTGTACAAAGTTTTGCGTTTTTCACGTTGTATACAAAGCGCTTTCCTGTCGTTTGCCTTGAGCGTTGTTAGGGCAACAGCTAGATTGATTCCTGGGTTCGGTTACCATGTCGTGTATGTGTATATCACTGACTGTGGTGTTAATTTGATACGTGCCACGAGGTCACTGCTTGTAAGGATCGAACCGGCGAATGCTAGATTAAGGGAGCGGCAGAGAGTGTAATATTGCAGTCACGTTCTCTAGCATGGTGCCCAGGGATCTGTGAATAAACTATACAGAGCAGATGTTCATGTCGGCAAGAGAGAGCTGCTAAGACGCTTTGAATGTTACTTCCTGCTTGCGTGGGCAAAGAGCCTTCCTCGGCATAAGGATTACAACGTTAAATGAAATGAACTCGTTGGAGACAAGTCACTTTACACGACGTTAAACACATATATGAAATTATACACAAGTAAAGGTGCCGGAGAACTGGTAGGATTTTGTAATCTTTAGGATCCTCACCCATGCTGTCACGAATAGCAGTCGGAATTTGGGCAGCCTTCCAGTCTTCTCTTCATCTCTTCCTTTCATAAGTCACGTTAGTCACAAAAGGTTTACACTGGCACATGCTGAGTTCCAGCGGCTGGGCTTGAAAACAAAAAGAATATATAACTGCAATAACAACAAAAAATATTAAAGAATCATAGCAAGCCTAGCTTTTCGTCACAGATATAGGTACACGGACCACAACGCAAATATCTTACGTCGGATACCCCGCTTCTCTACAAAGCGTACAATTGCAGTAGAAATGTACAAAGATATGATAAACATTCTGGGGAATTTGCAACATTGAAATTATAACTACATAACTGGCGCTGAAGAGTTCACCGGCTTCTCGGTATGGCATGCGGGCACAGCCGGTAACACAGGAGCAATTCCATCAGCAACTAATTGTTTTTCGAAATTTACGTCCTCCAACGTTAAGTCTTATCGGACAGTGAATGAATTGGATGCAATGATGTTCTGATGAGTCCAGGGCCCATGGAGCTTAGAGTTACCCGACATTCGTCTTTCAGGATAAGGGAAAACCCCGAAAAAACCTTATCCAGGTAACTCACCCTGAAATAGATTCGAACTCGGGACCTCTTGAACGTAAGGCAGACATGCTACCATCTACGCTACCGAGGTGGGCATCAGCAACTAAGTCTGGAGCTCCTATATCTTCTTATGGCGCTACAGTCCAGGACAGGAAAAGACAGGTAGTAGAGGTGTGACGTCAGCTCCGCCAGCTCTCACCACAAAATATGCTCCCGAACGAAAGGCAGGTTAGCGTGTGACGTCACCGCACTGATTACTGCTGTCGAAGGGGAAGGAGTAGTTTGATGTTTGCGGGTAGGAAAGACACGAAACTTATCGGTTATTAATATGTGGTGCGAGCGCTGCGGACTCCTAGCACTCGTGGTACCTCTGAGATTACTAGAGGCGAGCCCCTCCCGTAAGGGAGATTTTCGGATTGGGTTGGACTCGAGGGGGCAGTAATTCCCAATACCCGTGAGAGATAGGGTACGTCTTCGGACGGGGTTGAAGGAAGCCATTATTCCCACGTACTAGCCAGTATAGCTAGTAGAAGCTGTGCTAGATCACCAGGAGACCCTACCGAGGTTAATCGGTAGCCTTCCCCTTTGGGGGTCACCCGCGTAAGTGGCGTATCTACTTCCATCCCATCTTGAGTCCATCGGACCTGATGGGGGGGGTGTTAGTCTCTAGGTCTTGGTATATCAGTCTAATAAGCAAACGTGTTATTGCAAATTTTAAATTCAGAAAGTTAAGAAAGAAGACGGAATTAGTATAATTGACTCTTATAGACCAAAATGACTTTTATAACCATATAAAAATTGTAGGTTCTTTCGAGTAACAAATACGAACGATAAATTGTATTTTTGCACTTCTGTTAACCAGATTTCAGATATTGAACACGCGTAATTTGATTCAAACCTGAGATTGGAAATTGAATCATCAATCAAATGAGGAATATTGGATCTAAATAGAATTTTAAACTAGTTTTATACATTGGACGATGATTTTAACAAGCGAAGCCGCAGAATTAGAGATGAACGCTATGTTCTACCCAGCGAACTTGATAACGAAATCACTCAATAAATGTTAAAATATGTTAATGGTGTTTGTGCAGCTGTAATGCGAAATTAAATGGTTCATTATTTTGCGGTGTATTGGAATATCATTGGGAACGGTGCGGTCCGCTTTTTCTGTTAAACCTGCAATTATATACTGCAAATTATAAGAGAAGCAGTGGATTGTATATTACTATCATTCACATACCGCTTCAGTATAAAAATAAAAAATTAAATTTAAGCTTGAAACGTTGACAAATATGTACTAACCAGTCAGGTCATGTTTCGGCCGGTAGTGCAGGAGAAATGGCATGGTGGTTTGAGTCTATTTCCTTTAAACGAGTGCATAGCGATTCTTCATAATGAACTATTTCTGTCCAATTGTTCACGTGCAACAACAGAAACACCGGAAACCCCCGTTTGGGAATATCCACTCACCATACACAATAGACAAACAGCAATGATATATGTGCAAAAATGACCTATCTACGACTTTATCAGGAATAGATAACTCTTGTTTTGGGCAAATAAAACCGCAAATACATTCTCCATAAAAGCACAAGAAGAATACATTCGTGGAAGAAACCCATAAAAGAAAGAAACTCCAGAATGTGACAGAAAAGTATGGGATATGCTACTAGGTTAAGATAGAATTAGTAAATTAGAATAGGTTAATTGTTGTTAAATTGTAAGCACTGTAATTATTACAATATTAAATTGTAGCTCTCATTGTAAATATACTCCTAAGTAACAAAACATGTAAACATGTACGTGGAAACAAATGAAGAGTGGAAAATAGTCTGATATATAAAACAGACACCAGAGTCCCAAAATAAAGGAGGCCGAGGTCTTGCTATAGAGCAAAATACGGCCTCCCCCCCCCCCCATTATACCCGGCCTTTAACTGCAATGGTCATATTGGCGGCCGTTCTCCTTTGAAACACATCGAAGGTGTTAACTCGTATTCATTGGGTTTTAATCGTTAGATCACGCACACATTCACACTCTCATTCATACTTCCAGACTCTGGGGAAGATGAGGAATTAAACTCTTGGTAGGAGAAAACTTGCCACCCCCACCTCCGGGAATCGAACGCGGGACACCTAGCACGGCAGGCAATCTACCGAGTGAGCTACGGGGCCAGCGCTTTTTAAACTGTTCTTGTCAAGTGCTGTGTTTCTCAATCAAAAGACGACACCAACATTTATTTGCTTTCGGTGTGTTTGTGGTGTGTGTGTGTGTGTGTGTGTGTGTGTGTGTGTGTGTGTGTGTGTGTGTGTGTGTGTGTGTGTGTGTGTGTGTGTGTGTGTGTGTTTGTAAGTGGATTATGATATTTTAATTAGGATTTCATTGCGGAGGGGATTCGGTCCCATTGCTGCACCCATTGTTCCTATACCCCCAATTGTGGCACCCCCGAGAGGAAGGATGATGTGAAGGAGACAGAGGGCGGCCGACCTAAGGAGTCACGAAGTGAAGAGGGAAGGGCCCCTACATTTACTTGGATAGAAACTTCCCCCGACAGGCCAGGACAACGGAAGATAAATAAATAAATAAATAAATAAATAAATAAATAAATAAATAAATAAATAAATAAATAAATAAATAAATAAATAAATAAATAAATAAATAAATCAATAAATCAATAAATCAATAAATAAATAAATAAATAAATAAATAAATAAATAAATAAATAAATAAATAAATAAATAAATAAATAAATAAATAAATAAATAAATAAATAAATAAATAAATAAATAAATAGATACATAGATAAATAAATATATAAATAAATATTAAAAATCTGCAATACCATACCCTGGCATCTAATTTCTGAAGCCAGGGTATAAATATTCCAATTTTTTTTATATTTGTTAACTTTATATCATTTATACAATTATAAATGTGGTCTTGTGCGCCTAATATGGACTTGCAATGTTTTCACGCATCCCTGTAGTATTGTCCAGTTACTGATGTGTGTGCAGGTACAACATGCTGATAAACCATTCCATGAATATCAAAGAATGAGATGACAATAACTTTCCCAGCAGAAGCAACCACTTTTGATATTTTGGGAGTTGGTGATAAAGACGATATCCACAGTGAGCTCTGCTGTTTGTTCTCAGCATCAAAATGATGTAGCCAAGTTTCATCAGCAGTGATTACTTTTGAAAGAGACTCCGGAGCTTTCTCTAACATCAACTTTAACTACATGTAGACCTACATGCGAATGCCCTTTTGCTCGGGATCAGCAGTTTTGGAAACCATCACGCACAAACACGTCTCATGTTTAATGTTTCTGTCACCAGCGTGTGGGTGGCACCCAATGTTCAGTATTTCAGAAAGTGATCTTAAGGTAATTCGTCGTTCCTCTCTCACAATGGCAGCAGCAGTGTTGATGTTTTCTTCCGTAAGAGCAGTAACTGGAGCATCGGGTCCATCTTCCTTTGAAATTGCTTTTCTCTCCTCTTTGGACATTTTAAACCACCTTCTAGCTGTGCTGTGGGGAAGAATAGACTCTACATAGTCCTCATGTAACATTGTATAGGCCTCAACTGAAGATTTGTTGAAACGAAAGCAGAATTTCAAAGCCACATGTAGTTCCTCGCGTGTTACCTCCGTCGCAGCGGTAGGCGATACTGAACATGTCTGAACTTGCCTGGTTCTCACAGGCGGGAACCAGGAGTACAAACAATGAAACTACTATGGCGTGTTTGTTTCACATTAAGCTAACAAAATACATTAAAATTGAACTTTAATGCGAAAAATTATAATTCTTTATTGAACAGCTCTCGTATATACCATATTTGCAGCGTTTTACTGTTTCTTGTTTTAAGATATGTGATAGAATTCGTGTGAAAAAGGTGGGGGACCATATAAGGAGAAACATATATACAAGTCTCTCTCTCGCTCGGATGTTGTAGATAGATGTTCCAGGAACGTATGGATAGAGGCAGCTACATCTGGTGATGGCAAACTTTGAAGTTATGTAATAAGAAATACGAATAAATAAAGACTACAAATATATGCTTATTTTCACTGTAGAATAGTGGATTTGCTTTCCATGAACTCGAAATTAGCTAACATTACGGTATTTTCAAAGTTATGAACTCTACTCTCTGTGGGCAAATGCTCTGTAACAGTGCACCACTGTTTTCCCAAGCTGAGTGGCATAAGTTTGCTGTGAACCCAAGTTCTCGTGTTTCTTCCAAAGTTTAAGTACATGCTGCTGAGCTGTGTTTGAACAAAGTATGACCACTATTACGTGTGACCAACAGTAACTTAGGAAAGTTTTATCAGTGGCGTACTGGGTCGTATTTCATTTTGATATACATTTTGCAAACAACCATGAACTAAGAGACCATATTAAAGTGCTTTTCGTAACTCCCCGAAAGTTTTTCGCTAACATTTTGTAATGTTAACCCTGGTAGAGGATATACCTGAATTATAAATTGTAACTTTAGTAATTTTATAAAGAAATAATAGGGAGATCGAGAAATAATTACAGTAATGCCACATATTAAAATAAATGCATAATATAGGACAGTTTGTCACGAGGTCCACCCGAAAGTCGGAAGACTCCCCTGGAAACTCCGATGGAAACTCTGGGGTTCTTTCCTTGGGGCAATACCTGGAGTCTAAAAAGCCCCCCCCCCCATTTCAAGACGAGTGGAAGTGGATACGCCAATTACGCGCGTCAATCCCGTAGGGAAGACTACCGAATAACCTCGGTTGGGCCGCCTGATGATCCAGCACATCTTGTACAAGCTCTGCAGGCTAGTACCAAGGACTTTATAGGCAACCCTCTGACCCCTCCGGGCGGCCGAGGCCTGGCCGGAGGTACCCGATCTCCCACGGGTGTCGGGAACACACTGCTCCTTCGAGTCCAACCCAATCCGAACAAATCCCATTCAGAGAGGGGCTGGAATGTTTGGTCCGAGATTCCTCTGGTACCGTCAGAGGTACCACGAAGGTTACGGGTCCGCAGCGCTCGCATCACAGCAGCTGAAGGGGACGGATCTCCTGCCCTACGTGAGCATAATTAGGATACGCCGTTTATATTCTTTCAGTCATGGAAGTTATGTGTAGGAACCAAGCAAATTAGTTATAAGTGTGGCTAGTGCAGTTAGGCATTTCGAAGAACTAATCCAACAAGAAATTCACTAACTCAAGGTTTGGTGAGTAAAAGTTTAATAATGTGACCTCGTGGGTTCATGAAATTAAAAGTACAGGTTACAAACATTAAAATTTACTCTTTACTGCCGTAGACATACACTTTGGTCTACCTGACGGTCCAAAATTACATCACACTCAATACAACTTGCAAGGTCAACGACCACAACACAGCTCACAAAGCTGTTCACGCACGTGAGTTCCAGGAACAACTGAGCGACTGGCGGGTGGCGTCTCCATTTTTATAGCTTACTCACTATCTAGAATGTTCTGAAACAATCAAGACGGTGCTAGAAGAAAGACGAACTCTCGAGAAATCCGTATCCTTCCCCCGACCGTTTCAGCGAGCTTTTACCTCCGCACTGCACTGCCCGTCTCTTTGATTGCCTCGCCGCGCCGCCTCGTCGCAACAATACATTGGCGACAGTAAGTATAGAAGTCGCAGAGCTACGAATGTGCATATATGCCAGCTATGAAAATTAAAAAGAGGAATAAATTATTAGAATTTCGCAAGTCACAGAGTAAATTAAGAATTCGAAATCTATAATTTAGGAACTATGGAGGGGGATTCATGAAGTAGGTGAAGTTTACCTTGATGGGACGTGTATTTTTATAGCCGTACAGTCTAGAAACGTTTTACTGCAGTCTGTAGCGCCTAAAGACCTTGCTTGAGTCATCCTTACTTGAACAACTGCTAGCCGGTAGCGGAGATGTAGAAGTTGGCATCAAAAGTGTGGTACACTGGTTCCGTGACTAGATGGTATGAAAATTAAATGGGCCATGTTCGTAGATGTATAGTGTCCTGGTCGTCTCTTTAAACTGTTCCTCACTTTGAAGATTTCTATGTCTATATTAACCCAGTAGAATTAGGAAAGACAAGAAGAAATGGAATAATAATGGAAAGAAAAAGAAAATTTTGGTATAGGTGTTTGGCCAAATAAGAAGGGGATATTACGAAATTATGCATGAGACAAGATAGATTAGAGAATCCAAATAGTTGGTGAGCATAGATAGGAAAATTGTGAAAAAAATAGGAATGGGAGACATATGGAGATTAGAGGAGTCCAGAAAATATGAAATCATTACAATTTTACAAGCAAATAAAAAGAAACTGGGCAGCTTTTTTTTCCCTTCTTTTTTTTTTGTAGTTTACGTCCTCCAACTTTAAGTCATATCAGACGATGACTGGAATGGGTGAAATGATGCTTAAATGAGCCCAGGGTCCATAGAGCTTAGAGTTACCCAACATTCGTCTTTCAGGATAAGGGAAAACACCGGAGGAAACGTTATCCAGGTAACTCACCCTGACCGAGATTCGAACTCGGGACCTCTTGAACGTGAAGCAGACACGCTACCACCACGCTACCAAGGGGGGCAAACTGGGGACGAGAAGCATATGTAGATTACTGCAATAGGCAAGAGAGAGAGAGGGGTTAGCTTGGATGAGAACAGGAACAATGTTTCTAAGAAGGATAAGAGGTAGGGAAAAGGTAATTTGTGAATTGTGTGGGGGAAAAGAAAGCATAGAACACTGTGTAACAGAATGCGAGGAGGTTGCAATGTGGAGAAAAAAGGTTTGGGAGGAAAAATAGGAGAAAGTAGAGAAGAAGATAGTGGCTATAAAAATGTTAACGGGCAGGGAGGAAAAGAAGGTAAGAAGTATTGGTGAGTTCTTGCAGACAGTAAAAGAAAAATGGGCCAGAGATGTAAAGAATATAAGAAAGGAAGATTAGGGGGAATAATGGGACTAACTAAGTATTAAGGAGGCATGGAGTTTAAGAGCTACCTGGCAGAGCAGAAGACCAGGGTGCCATGTAAGTCAAGGTAGCAACAAGGTAAAGACAAATAAATGTAGCTTAAGTATTAAATTGTAAAATTTTGGGATATGCATAGTACATAATTCAATTCAATATTAGCCCAATAGACCTCGGGAGGCCAAGGGTGCGATCCTAGTAAACTCTTTACGCTCTGACTTGCCTGGTTTTCGCTTGTCATTTGTTTGAATGCTCTGGTGCTTACTTGCATACCGCTTTCCTTTACATTATTCCATTTATTTCGTCATCTATAGATACGCATTTAGATTCGTGGTCTATGGTGATACTGGACACATGGCGTGGACGCTTGCATTATAAATGCTGTTCTCAGTGCTGGAGAGCGTTTCTCGCTGGAGGAACGATACTACTTGTCGACACCAGGCCCGGAGTAGCAGGTCCTGAGGACGAAATGAAAAGCTTTTCAGCGCTGTGGCTTGTGGCGACACCCACACTTCTCCTGAGAATGTTAGACGCAATAGATCTATGTGTAGGTTGTGTCCTCTGTAGTCTATACTATACCCTCAACCTTTACCTATCACAGATACCATGCTTTTTATCCCATAAAATCTCTTCCACATCCCAGCTTGGAAACTACGGGTCCGAAACAACTCAAGGTGACATTCTGAGGAAATCAATTAAATAAACATGTCGAGTATTTGCATTTTGTGCACACGAAAGGTCAATTCTGCTGAATTGTTTCCCTATGCAACGTTAGGTTGTGGGCGGTGGACGGCGCCAGTTTAATTATTCAGTGGTATTAATTCCCGCCCGACCTCCTGGTACATAGCCTACGCCACTCAAAGGTCCTGGGTTACATTACCGAGTGCGTGATGACCCGCACTACACGCAATCACTCATCAGTAATTAAGGCTTGTGGTCCGTTATGGCTTCTTGATGTATAAACTAATTCCAGATAGTAGTTATGAACAATTACTATTCAGTAGTTCATTACCTACCTTAGTAAGATGGCACTAACTGCATTGTGGGTGGCGTATGTAGTCTCTGTTTTCGAGATTGCAGGACACATCCAGAACATGGTAATAGAATTCATAGCCATTTTAAAATGTCGCAGTAACCCTTCTAAATCAGTTTTGATAGAAATGATCAGCAAGTTTTACTTTTCCATGCCGTCTCTAATAAGTACAGAGGGTATAGTTGCGCTGCTGGAACGTTACCATGGATTTATCTTTGTTAACAGAAACCTCTCAAATAACTCACTGATTATTCCTGTAAGAGTGAGAGGGGAACTGCCGCACCTCACGGTCGTGTGCTTAAAACCAATGAAGGCATCACTTCAGCCAATGGAATGCGCAGGAATTACAAATTATAGATAACAAGTGCAACAGTATGCACAATTGAAAACTTGTTTAAGATCATAGTCCAGTTAAAAATAAATAAAGACAATCAATACAATTACAAGTAATAACACTTAAAGTGCTAAAATAATACATAAAGATGATTGTAATACAAATACATTGATAAAAAGTAACTATAGGTTAATTACAATATCATTATCATTCAGAAATTCTTCCACGTCTTAGTAAGCTTTTGATTTAAGAAAATTAGTTAATATATGTTTAAACTTAGGTAATGGAGTAATATTTCTAAAATCTATTGGTAACTTACTGAATAATTTACTACCAATATAATCAATCTTTCTTTCATATAATTTTAATCTACGAGGCATGTTTTTTTAAGTCAGTACCGTTTAGGAATTAAAAAAGACGTGCATAGATATCGCAATAATTTTATTTCTACATGAAAGCCTGTACCTTAATCTACTTTTCTACATAATTTCCGTGAATATTGAGGCACTTCTCATAACGTGGCACCAGTTTTTCAATACCCTCCTCATACAATTCTGCCGCCTGACGTGTTAACCACTGTATCACAACTGTTTTGACTTCGTTATTGTCTTGAAGACGCTGACCGCTCAGATGTTTCTTCAAGTGCAGGAACAAATGGTAGTCGCTGGGCGCCAGATAAGGGCTGTATGGAGGATGATCTAGAGTTTCCCATTGAAAAGATTTTATGAAATCTTTGGTACGATTAGCCACATCTGGACGGGCACTGTCATGTAGCAAAACGATACCCTTACTCAACTTGCCACCTCTTTTGTTCTGGATTGCACGACGCAGATTGTTCAATGTCTCACAATAAGACGCTGCATTGATTGTCTCGTTACGAGGCAGAAACTCCACTAGCAATACTCCTTTTATGCCCCCAAAAGAAACTGTGCACATGATTTTCCGGGCAGAAATTGTTTGCTTAAACATCACTTTTGTGGGTGATGATGAATGTCGCCATTCCATGGATTGTTGTTTCGATTCTGGTGTGACGTAGGCCACCCATGTTTCGTCACCAGTAACAATTTGGTCTAAAAGATCTTCACGTTCATTGTGGTACCGCTCAAGGAAAGTCAATGCACTGCCTAAACGTTGGGTTTTGTGCAAATCCGTCAGCATTTTCGGAACCCAACGTGAACACAATTTCTGGTACTTCAAGTTCTCGGTCACAATGCGATACAAAACACTACGGGAATATTGAGAAAAATAATTGCACATTGATGAAATTGTAAAGCGTCTGTTTTCTCTCACCTTTTCGTCCACTTTCAGCACCAAATCTTCAGTAACGACCGAAGAACGCTCACTCCGTTCTTCATCATGCACATTAGTGCGGCCCTCTTTAAATGCTCTCACCCATTTCCTTACCATTCCATCACTCATAATGTTTTGTACGTAAACTTCACAGATCTCACGATGAATATCGATCGGTTTTACGCCTTTAACACTAAGAAATCGTATAACAACCCATACTTCACAATCGGCGGGACTCACGATTGTCGGAGGCATCTTAAACACTCAGTAACCAACGTATACCATGAAGAATCAGACTGTAGTGCGTCAGTGCGTAGAAAAGAGATGTAGGTAACCAGCGCGCATGCACGGAACGCCGACCATGGCGCTGTGGCGGCGGAATCGCGAAACGATACTGACTTAAAAAACATGCCTGGTATTTCTAAAATTTATTGGTAATTTATTAAATAATTTACTCAATCTTTCTTTCATATAATTTTAATCTATGTGATTGAGTTATCAAGTTCTGTTTTCCTCTAGTGTTGTAGTTATGAATAGCTGAATATTGAGTCAAATACCTATTTCTTATATAAAATATGGATTTAAATATAAAGATACTGGAAAGAGTTAGTATTGAAACAGTTTTGAATGCTTCCTTACAAGGACTATACATTGGCAGATTGACTATATACCTGATGGCTCGTTTTTGTAATGTAAAGATTTTTTGAGATTGACTTTAGATGTTGATCCCCACAGCTCTATGCCATATGTAATAATTGAATGAATAAAAGCGAAATAGACTATCTTGACAGTTTCAGCTGATAGAAAATGTAATATATTACTATAACACAAAGGGCTAATGATAATTTCTTTTCAATTTTATTAATATGTTCATTCCATGTTAGTTTACTGTCAACTGTTAAACTGAGAACATCCACATTATCGATTGGTAGAATTATATCATGTTCCAAATATATATGAGGCTCAAAATGAGTGGTTTTGAAATTGAAAATTATTAATTCACTTCTTTTGCATTAACACATAATTTAGAGTTATTAAAATTTTGAGTTATACTATTTACAATTTCATTCAATTGTATTTATAGGTTATTAAGGTCTTTATTCTGAAATCCCATCGTCGTGACATCAGCATGGAGATTTAAGCTAACACCATTAAGAGTTACATTGGCAATGTCATTTATGTACAAAATAAACAGTAGTGGTACCAAAATGGAGCCCTGAGGAACTCCTGATACAATGCTTTTACTATGGTCTTCACTTCACGTGGAGTAATCAGTACGTTATCTAAGAGGTATCTATTACCAAAGGTAAATACTTGTTAACCTTTCGAAAAGCGCCACAATACTGTATTCCACTAAAAAAATTCGAAAGCGAAATATTATTACAAATACGTGTTTTTGTTCATAAAGTAATAACAATTTTTTTACAAATCTGCCTGTATATAAAAACGCGCACGCCTGCAACTCTGTTATCAGTTAAACTCTCAAAGCTAGTTAAACATCAAACTTGTATTTAGGTATAATGTCTTTCAAAGATAAATATCACACCATCTCAAACTACCCTTTATATCGGTAAATTTTCCTTATTTGTAACTTTTTCAAAATGTTTTTTGATTAAAATATCATATGTTTAAGATGTTTGCGTAACAAATAAAATGTATGTGTTACATTTTCTCGCAATAGCTTTCTATAAATTTTAGACCGTAAGAAATAGATGCAATATTACTGCGCGACAAACGTAGATTAAGTTGAAATCTAATAAAAAAAATTGGCGAAATAATTTTGTCGTTTCCTTAACCATTTTCAACATATTTTTGTTATTAATTTTAATTTTCAAATACTTATCCTTTTTGTAAATGGAAAGTGACTGTTCATCTTTCCCTTTTTTTTCTTTTGTTCCATTAACTGCGATGGTCATATCGGCCGTTCTCCTTTGGAACATATCCAAGGTGTTAACTCGTATTCGTTGGGTTGTAATCATTAGATCATTAGAACTTAAGCATTAGAGCTTTTGCTGGATGTTCACAAACTGCCTTTGACTAGTGCCACTAGAGAGAATCATCTCTCTGAAGAAGTGATCTGCAATACTACTGAAACATAGGATTTGAAACAAAATAACGTAGCACTAGCCTGAAAGCAACTTGAAAGTCATTTAGTGGGCTTCAAACTTACTACAGCATCACATTATTTTTAAAATTATTTCAGTTCACGTCTTAAAGGCTGACTGGATTGATGTGTCCCGTAGCAGGACAGGCAGCGTGTGTGAACCTTTTTTTGCAGCATCTCTCGGAATGACGTCACGAAGTCAGACAGTGCTATTATTGCATTCCATTCTGTGCTGTGTGCTGCAAGGGCGGAAAAAAAGGAACAGTTGTGCTGTCAGAGAGCGCAGAACGCAGGGGGCAGCTATAGGACCAACAAAATAGTCTGACGGTTGTGTATGCAGTGCGTGACTGTTGCCTGTAAATATTTTAAATAGAATTTCGGTGAACATGGACAGTTCTAAAGAAGTGATGGCAGTTAGGCTACAGGCTTTTTATTTCTATCGTTTATATACATTTTCTCTGATGTTCATCTACACTAGAAGTTGAAGTTTGCTATTCAGATACATATCTAAAATATACGTTTTGAGGTTACATGAGTAAATCACTTTTTGCCCGCCTCGTTGGCGTAGATGGTAGCGTGTCTGCCTCACGTTCAATAGGTCCCGAGTTCGAATCTCGGTCAGGGTGAGTTACTTGTATAAGGTTTATTCTTCCTTATCCTAAAAGACGAATGTCGGGTAACTCTAAGCTCCATAGACCCTGGGCGCATTTGAGCAGCATTTTTCCTATTCAGTTCAACGTACGATAAGATTTTTAGAAAGTTAAAGGACGTAAATTACAAAACAAAATTATTTTTATAAAAATTTCTACAGTCTTTGTTGGCGTAACCCATAAATAATGAACAATTCAATACAGAACTTGTTATTTACGGCAACCGTCTTCCAAGGAGAAAAATCGATATAAAATTTGCTGCATTCCAAACTAAATCTTTTAACGTACATCCTCCAACGTTAAGTAATATCTGACGATGAGTGAAATTAATGAAATGATGCTCAACTGAGTCCAGGGTCCATAGAGCTTAAAGCTTCCCTACATTTATCTTTCATTAAGGGAAAAACTCCTAAAAACGTTATCCAGATAACTCCCCTGACCGAGGTATAAACTCGGGACCTCTTAAACTTGGGACAGACACGCCCCCACCTACAGAGGTGGGTCAACAAGGTAAGTGAGGCCTGAAGAGGGAGAGGGGCTTGAACTGTTTATCTGCTGTGACAGTGGTTCTGTTTACTGCGAAAACGGGAGTATCAGAGTGCATATGAGTCACCCATGTTGCCAGAACTAATACTCGTTCAGTAACTGCAGCGTTGCCAGTTATTTAAATTATGTGACAGCTCTGTGCATTTTACATGGGTCATTCAAAAATAAGTGGCAACACTGCCTGCGTTTGGTGCTGTCAGCAGATGTAATCTGATAACAATGAAAAATAAGAAGTTTAATGTTTGTTAGCTGTGACTTTGAAGACAGTAATTTTATTTAATAAGATAGTTTTAATAAGTTTAATTGTAGGCATTTATCTTTAGTGCTCTAAATAAGTTTAGTAAAAACGAATAAAGATGTCTCATTAAAATTCAGATTGCAAGAGGTATGCTTGACAACGCCGTAGAGAATTACTGGAAGCTTGTGGTAGATAGACTTTACCATATCGTACCGTGGCTAGGTGGGCAAATACACTTCGTAGAGGAAGGGAAGACGTTCATCAAAAACGTGGAGCTGCCAGACCGTTTTCAGCTTGTTCCCGCCTCGGTAGCGTGGTGGTAGCGTGTTTGCCTCACGTTCAGAAGGTCTCGAGTTCTAATCTCAGTCAGGGTGAGTTACTTGGGTAAGATATTTTCCTGAGAAACGAATGTCGGGTAGCTCTATGCTTTAGAACCCCGGGTTCATTTGAACATCATTTCAGCAATTCCATTCATCGTCCGATATGTCTTAACGTCAGAGGACGTAAATTACAAAAGAAAAGTTATCAGTCAAATGGCATCCGTCGGCTTCCTGACGTGTGGAGGCAAGTTCATGTTGGAGGACATTACTTCTAAGCACTGCAATAATGTAACTGCTCCAAAAGTGATTTATCTGTTGTTAATTCAAATGTCGCCATTAATTATTGAATGACCTATATAGAAAGAACCTAGCACCTTTATCATATCCGGAAGGCGAGCACAAACGTCATACAGGCAACAAAAGTAATTACATTATACATTCCTCTGATTTACCTTCTTGTGTTGAGTGGATGGTAACTCTTGTAAGGCTTAGTTACGTCCACTTCTCAACGATGTTGACTCAATAGTGGTATCGTGTCCTAACCTTCATCTGCAAATCTTGCTTTAAATGTAGTTAATTTTGTTCCCCTGCAATTCTATAATATTCCAGTTCATAAGAGTGCAGGAAAAAATATTCGTCGAAATGACTGCAGGAAGTATACTTATAGCTTTTGTAGTTGAAAAAGCGTGAAGCAGAAAAGCATTAAGCCCGCCTCGGTAGCTTTTTCCGGGGTTTTCCCTTATCCTTACAGACGAATTTCGGGTAGCTCTAAGTTCCATGGACCGTGGACACATTTGAGCATCATTTCACCCATTTACCGTCCGATATGACTTAAATTTGGAGGACGTAAAATTACAGAAAAAGGAATAAGTTCGTCTCGGTAGCGTAGATGGTAGCATGCCTGCCTCACGCTCAAGGAGACTCGAGTTTGAATCTCGGTTAGGGTGAGTTACCTGGATAAGGTTCTTTCCAAGGTTTTCCTTATCCTAAAAGACGAGTAACTCTAAGCTCCATGGACCCTGGGCTCATTTGAGCATCATTTAACCCATTCTATTCATCGTCGTATATGACATAACGTTGGAGGATGTAAATTATAACAAAAAAAAGCATTAAGAACACAAACATTTGATGGTCGGAATTCAAAAGAATGGTATCGGAGATAGTCATGGGAGATTCATGGAGCAGAGAAGTCAAATCACAGCGGTTTTTGGAAGGAAGTGAGAACCAGGGTACAAGACATAGATAGACAGGAGATTTGCGAAAGTATAGCAGAAAAGAAAACTTTGAAATGTTATAAGAAATTAAATACAGAATGGGCTAGGGAAAAATATGTAGATCAAAGTGACAAAACTGGAAGAGAAGGCATAGCGTGGATGAGAGTAGGAATAAGATATCTAAAAGGGTTGAGAGCTAATGAGGCAGGGATATGTGAATTTTGTGAAGATGAAGAGAGCACTGTTCATTACCTGATAGAATGTAAGGAGTTAACAAATTACAAGAGAAAATTATGGGATAAGAAATGGGACAGTGTGAGCAAAGAGGGATATTGACGTTAGGCATGTTAACGGGGATGAGTGAAAATAAAAATAGATGTATAGGAGATTTCTTATATAAGATAAGAGAAAAGTGGATTAGGGAAAAAGAAGCGAAGGTCAAGAAGAAATGACACCAAGCTCCTCAGGCTTATGGCCTTATTTAGTCAGCGACTAAATCTTAGGTCAGCAATAGTGTTTGATAGACGTTAAATTCATTTTAGTGAAAATGTACTGCAAACTGAACAAATAAATATCAAAATGGTTGAATAAAACTGGACGTTTATTTATCACTGCCTGAGATAAAAGTTCTCCTGTCCTACCACACCAAGTACACATTAAAGAGCATTATCCGTTAGTATTCTCATAGTAATTACAAAACCGAAATCTTGTAGTGTGAACTGTACAGCTGATGTCAATATGCAGCATTGCGTATGGTATTTTAATTAACAAACACAATGGAAACTAATATAAATAACGGAACACAATTTCAGCTGCAACGGGTTCAAGCTAATCACTCTGAACAAACAGGAAATAAAGTTATGTAAATTAATAGCTTCGCCCATGGAAACAAGTGAAGGGGCAAAAACATGCAATAGAGATTTTATTGTCATAATTGCTATAAACAAAACTAATGTTCGTTCTTGATGATGAATCAAGTGGGGGAAGGAATAAAATGTCTTAATTTATAAATTGATTTGACATGGCATGAAGCCATCATAACAGTTTGTACCCTAATTGTATTATTAATTATGTCAGTTGAGGAAGGAGATACAATCTACAACTGTCGACATCGAGCAAGCGTTCTAAGGAAATATAAAATAAAATATATCTCCTTTAATGGCTACTACACTGAAGTGACAGATTAGTTGTCACGAAACTCCAAAAGTAATGAAAGTACATCGGTTGGATACTAGCGCTCTTAGTGGCCAGCTACTAGAACTACCTCAACAGATTTTGTTACGTATTGTGTTCCTTACGTAAAATAAACACCTTATTGTCGTTATGTAGAGCATATTTAATGTATTTTCAGTGAAGTATAACAAATTCTACCATAAGCAGAAAGGCACAAGAAATAATACTGTCGTGAGACATTATCGCGATAGCAAGGCTGACGCACACAAAAGAACTTGCCGAGACGGATAAAGATAGCGCGGAGATAAAAGGCTTGCCAAAACAGATGAAGTTAGATGACTGGAAGTTTCGATTTCTTTGTTTGTTAAACACTCTAGAAATATCAATGGACTTATAAAAGGAAGCTGCGGAGACTCGTAATGAGAGAGTCGAGGTGTAACTTGATAATCGTGCAGCTGTATTTTGAAAATGAGCTCTTTGTTTGAACTCGTCTACCACACCCAGATGAACGGGAAGGTTGTAATTGTGTGGGTGACGTAATTCTGCTACTGTAAGGGTTGACCAAAGTGTATTTCTACGGAAATAAAGAATATCTGAATTTCTGCAAATTATACTTTTAGTTCTACGAACCCACAATGTCATAATACCAATAATACCTATTTTCAGTATACACTGATCATAATTACTGTAAAGTTCAAATTTCTTCGTTTCTTTTTCATAAATTTTATATGCACAACAGATTAGTAATATTTATATTCTTAATTTTAATGCAAGTAAAATATGCCTATGAAGTCATTTTACGGGCTCTTCTACAACCGTAAAAGGAAAAATCTTGCTTCTTTCTTCTTACGAAGTTCTCATAAATAGCACTAAAAACACCTTCACCGTGTCTCGTGTTATTATTATTCTTAAATAATACTTCTCATAACAACTTGTCTTAGGCCGGAGCAATGTGCGCTTGCATGCGATACTGATTAGCAGAGTATGAGTGAGGACAGATGTACAGCACCGTCATCATATGCGCAAACGTTGGAAACAACGTAACGAAGTACTCTGCGAACTAGTGAAGCATTGCCTTGCAAGTGTAAAGCCCCTGGGAGAGTTTCAATGTTTCTTAATATAGCATTAGCGATTCTTCCACCACCAAAACTAAAAATTACAAGATGGGGTACTTGGATAGAGGCCGTCATGTAATATGCGGTATATTACAATAAAATTGTAAGTGCTATTAGTGATCTATTTGTTGCAGATTCATCTCTATTGTAACTGCAAAGGTTTTTTTTGTATAATTTACGTCCTCCAAAGTTATGTCATTCTGGACGATGAATAGAATCGGTGAAATGATGCTAAAATGAGTCCAGGGTCCATGGAGGTTAGAACTATCCGACATTGGTATTGAAGGATAAGGAAAAATCCCCGGAAAAATATCTTAACCAGGTAACTCACCCTCACCGAGATGCGAACTCTGGACCTCTTGAACGCGAGGCCGACACGCTACCATCTACGCTATCGAGACGGGCAGTAGAATTTCTGATATCAGATTAATTATCTGAAAATCATCAGTTATATGCAATAATTATGTAGCGAAAAAAAAAGAACGGATTTGGGAATGTCCAAGAGTGTAAGCATAATAGAAAATTTAGCTAATACAATTAATAGAATACATCTTGTGCCACTTATGAAAACGTGAAAGCTGAATTCCAGAAAGTTCTAAACAAAAATAGTGGTTATTAAGCTACGCGTGAAAGTTTGTAAATTAGTAAGAAGGAAAACACCCCAAACGATAAAGTGGAATTCTTTACGTTTGTGCCTCTGGCATCGTATGGTGTCGAAGAAAATTTTTCGATTGTTAAAAACTGCTTCAGTGATAGCCATTGAAATTTCACTTACATATGTACATTGCAACCCAGTACAATGCACTCTGTGATGATATTATAGTTAATAAATAGCAATAGGTACGTGCGTTTAAGTGCAGTTCCACAACGCGTGGTTTATGATGCTTGTAAGTTGTGCTGCAGTGAGACGGTTGTCGTGGTCAAGCTGTATATACCTGCAGTTGTTTCCATCACGAGCGATAACAGTACAGTCCATGTGCAACTATGGAAAACCGCACACGCCTTCAGGCATTATACATGGCAAATTGTGTATGTTGTTATCCTTTAGGAATACCTTTGATTTTCTTTTTATTTGGAAAAATATGTATATGTTTGTGTATAACTGGTAAACGCTAAGAGATAAACGTGTACTAAACCAAAACTGTACAATACCATTTATGTGACAGCCACATTTTCAACATACCCGTTATCATTGTTTTGGAATGTTCGTTGCCGTGTAATCTTTTAAAGCTCTGTCTCTGTTCAGTTGTTTTCGTGCGATGTTATGGAGGGAGTATGTAATTTTAAACATATAAGTTATTAAACATTTAAAATAATCGTTAGTAGGAATAGTTTTTAACTAGTTTAGGAACGAATATCTCCTGGAGTCAATCAGTATTTAGTAGTTTACATGATGGTTGGTTGTACATGAAACAATCTGGACATGGGTATGAAGTGCCCTACTTCTGAGGCACCGTCAGCTCATGTTTACAATGTCAGCAAGCCCGGGGCAGATAGGGTAACATGGACACGGGGGAGGGGTGCTGAGTGCGGACCCAGGGGCTGTCGTTCTGCTAACGATGTAAAAATTGCAGTAGATATTAACCATTCAACCTCTACACTGCAGGTTACATGGAAATGACTTTAGTCCCAACAGCGCCATTCCTGTTCTCAGTGAAAAACATGAGAAACGAGTTAATGACGTGCAAATGAGCACCGAGTCATTTTGAAGCTCTTCCTTCAGGTTAAGAAAAGGATTCTTTAAAAATAGAACTAGTTTTCCTCGTTTGAGGAGATAGACCTCTTTATGTTGAAGGAAAGAAAAAGAGAAACTGTAAAGTTAAGGTAAATTTCATTTATGTGGTGTGCATGTACACTTTAAATCATGGAGAAAATTAAGTCGTAATTAGTGTACCCACAGTCAATTCTAGTCACTAACTGGGGATACTCTGTCTCCGGAAACAACTGAAATTCTGTTTCGATGGAATAGAATCTTGGATACAAAGATGACGAAAACCAGTTGAGCATCAACTACGGCAGTTGTAACATGAAGATGTCAATTAAACCTGGGAATAAACTTACTTCAGTGCTAGGGGTCCCGGGTTCGATTCCCGGCGGTGGGGGTAGGGATTTTTCTCCTACCAAAGTAATTCCTCATCTTCCCCAAAGTCTGGAAGTATGAATGAGAGTGTGAATATGTGCGTGATCTAATGATTAAAAACCAAAGATAACGAGTTAACACCTTCCTATGTTCCAAAGGAGAACGGTCGCCGATATGACCATTGCAGCTTAAGGCGGGGTATAAATGGAACAAGGGAAAAAAAATACTTCAACTTTATATAAAAACATCGCAATTCTACCATAAAATATTTTGATTCTGCTTCCTGTATTTTATTAAGATCTATTTTGAAAGATTATTGATATTGTTACCTTCTCCACCACGTACATAGTAGGTCGAGAAGGTATTGCATTCCTCCCCCCCCCCTCCCCAAAAAAGAGAGAATACATGCTTTGAGGCCCAAACGAACATTTTAGAAAAATGCCAATGTGCCGGTGTATCCGTGTGCCTGTGAAAACAATTTAAAAGTCGTGCTATATTTTCTAGAAAAACAGGAAGTGCTTATTCTTTCTTTTGTTTTGTACGACCCGATATTCAAATGAGAGTCGTGTCCGTAAAATAAGGTCTCCAATTTTATTTAATATAGAGAACATGTTTATTATCAATGAATGTTACATTGAGGGAAAGGCGCAACTTACAGCTATTTTTTAACGTAATCACCATTGCGATCGATGCACTTTTGCATGCGCTGTGGCAGTTTTTGTATACCCTTGTCATAGCACTCTCCCGCCAAGATGCGCAGGTAGCGCTCAACCTCGTTTTTCAAATCATCGTCGGTCTGGAAATGTATTCTACCCAGGTGTGACTTTAACTCAGGAAACAGATGATAATCACTAAGTGCTAAGTCTGGACTGTAGGGGGGGATGGGTAAGGATGTGCCATCCGAACTGGGCCAGGAGATCAGCATCAGTGAGCATTTTGGAGACCCACCTGGCACACACCTTGCGATAATGCAAATGTTCGGTCAAAATCTTGTCACTCGTAGTCTTACTGACTTCATGGATAAGTTCGCACAGCTCGCGAACTGTCACACGCCGATTTTTAGCATTTCTTGCTTCACTTTTGCAATTGTTTCGGCTTAAACCGAAGGCCGACCAGAACGCCGTTCGTCATGAACGTCTGCACGTCCGTCTTTGAACTCTCTAACCCACTTTCGCACATTTTTGACGTCCATACACTGTGGCCCATACACTTCGCGTAACTGACGATGAATTTCAGTGGGGGTAGTGCCCTTGGTACTCAGAAAACGGATCACGGCACGCAACTCACACTTGGCAGCGGAAGTAATAGGAAGCTCCATCGCAAACGGCTGCCCAGCCAAGACTAATGGTTGCAACGGGTTCTTTGTGTTGGGGATTTGAAGGGGTGAAACCAAGCTACACGGCAGTGTTGCCGTATCTCGCGTAATAGCGTTCCTCACGGCTCCAGCGCCTTGGAGAGCTTAGTCTACGGACACGGCTCGTAGAATAGAATGTCAACACCAACACATGAGCAGCAGCTGTGTTCCTAAAAGTTTTGCCTATATTTATGACCTATTTACTGTATTCCCATATTCCTCTTGTTCCTACAAAATTTGGCAATAACCTAATTTCCGTAATATGCACAATAAAATTGAATTTAATATAGATTGGAATCTAATATAAAAAATCTAATCTAATAACCTAATTTCAGCAAAAGGTTATCTCGGTTACCATGAAATAGTTTTTATAAGAGTAGAGAAACTCATGTGAGTTCAACATATAAGACTTTATTTTGCAAGAATCAGTGCAGTCACTTTATACTCAAGTACGAGGGTCGGCTGATAACTCCCGGGCCTCACATAGAGATGGCGCCACTGGGCGCATCATATAGTTTAACTCTAGAATAGCTTGTATCCATAGAAACAGGTCAATAGCTTGTTTAGTTTTTGAATAACAACATTTTAAACAAGATAAGTGTAGAGGTTTCACGAAAATACAGGATTTGAAAAAAACGAGCAGTGATTAAATACTTCCGTTTGAAAGGTTTAACGCCTAAAGAAATCAAGAAGGAAATGGACAGTACATTGAAAGATTCTGTCTTTTCATATACAATGATTAAAAGGTGGGTTGTAGAGTTTAAAATGGGACGTACTAGCACTAGTGATGAGCCTCGCTCTGGACGATCTGTGGAAGTCACAACTCCAGAGATCATTGAAAAAATTCATCATTTAGTATAGGAAAACCGCAGATTAGAGTTCTTTGAGATAGCAGAGGCTGTAAACATATGAAAAAATGTGCAGATAAAATTTTAAGTAATGTTTCGGGCTTTCAAAAGGTCTGCGCCGCGTTTGTTGACACCTCAACAAAAGTTGCAGAGAAAAACTGTTTCTGCTAAGAATTTGTAACTCTATCCTAAAAATTCCAATGAATTACCATAGATGAAACTATGATACATCACTATAGTCCAGAAAATAAATTACAGTCAAAACTGTGGATTGCGCCGGGTGAAGTAACTCCAAGAAAGGCGAAGTCAATTTTGTCAGCTAACAAGGTTATGGCAAGTTTTTTCTAGGATGTACAGGGAATTCTTTTTATTTATTACTTGGAAAAGGGTACAAATTAACACTGGTGACTACTACGCAAGCTTACTGCAACGTTTAAGTGATTAAGTAAAAATGAAAAGACCTCATTTCGCAGAGAAAAAATCTTTGACAATGCCCTGGCCCATCGTTCAATCATTGCAATGGGGAAAAAAATGTGAGAATTAGAGTTCTAATTGCTTGAACATGCACCCTACTCGCCTGATCTACCACCCAGTGACTATCACCTGTCCCAGAACCTGAAACAATTTCTTGGAGGTAGAAGATTTCACAGCAGCGATGAGGTCATTGATGTGGTAAACAGTTATTTTGAGGATCATCGCACTACAGACGTGTGTGTAGTGTTTAACGCCCGCTTTTACTACATACCGCACTGCAGGCGGTGACACTGATGGTACATGAGATGAAGATGGAGCAGCGGTGGAATGAGATGACGGGAGAAACCGAAGGTCCCGGAGAAAACCCGCCCCAGTGCCATGTTGTCCACCACAAATCTCACTTTGCGGTCGCCTGGGATCGAACCCGGGCCGCCTTGGTGAGAGCCAAGCGGTCTAACCACTGAGCCACGGCACGGCCTCGCACTACTGAGATGGTTTAATGAAATTAGAACACTGATGTGACAAATGTAATAGCCTTACTGAAGATTACGTTGAGAAATAAAGAAAAAAAATGTTATGTTTTTATTGTGATGTCGTGGACGTATACACCGACCCTCATATAAGCCAAATGGTCATGCAAAATATTTCATTAGTGACTTTACTTTAATATTCGCTGCTCATATATTCAATTTAGTAACAAATTTGTATTAATTAGTCTTTTCTTGCAGTACGATAAAGTAAATTTGGTACCAATTACATTAGTATTATTTTTGAAACCCCAAAATGCTCATATTGCTTACAGACGTTCATTTTAATATTATTACAACGCACTTTACTAGTTATAAACGATGCTACAGCGCTAGCAATAATTCTGCTTGACTCCATGAAATGAGCACATGGCTAGGGGCTAGGGTTCAGTTAGAGAGGGCTTGTACAATTACATTGTAATGTTTGATTGGGTAACGATGCCGGCCGTCTCCAAGGGAATTGTCTGAGAAATGGCAACGATCCAGTTGAATTAATGCTGCTTTGAGAAGTTTGGAGAGATACTGCTGGCCAGGCCTGCTCCTCACTTGTTGAACAACGAAACAAGAAGCAGGGCCCTAGTGAGAACTCCAAATATTGATCTGACCTCTCCCCAAGTATCTAGAACGGGCCGCAAAGCTGTGAGCCAACCCGCCCGCCCTACTACGTACCAAAATCAAACAGGATGTCTCTTCAATTATGTCTCCCTTCACTCACTTCAGATTCCAAATTTATCTGAGCCTTTCCTCTTTTTAAAAAGACATCATAACTTTGTTTCTATTACCACTATCACGTAGAGTTATCAAATGCTATTCATAGAAGATGTCTCCACGGTAACGTCTGAGATTTACATTCGGAAGTTCCGAGCTCGACTCCCTGTTGGTGTGACCGTTCCCGTCCCTGATTTTCCCTAGTTGGTAAAGGAATGCTGTGGGGGAATATATAACGCCTGTGTTTTGGTGTTCGGTGTGAGACAGACGCGCGTTAATCCCTTTTGTGAAAAGAGATAGGTCTATGGGATGTCTCAGTGGCGTCACGATATATCTGAAAATTTTAGGTACCCCGACTGTGTCCTTCGCTTCACGCCTAGTCTTGAAGGTTTGCAGAGGTACAATAGGTAACTGACTGCTTAAGTACCAAAATCTCCTTCTTTTTAAGATAACCATATTACTCATACTAAAATATTTATTTTATCCACGTTTCTTTAATCGGAACAAAAAAAATCTCCGTCCTTTTCCAGTTTTGGTCCACCTTTTAACTAGGGCATGTATTCTAGTGTGGTAAAACACACGGTCTTGCTTCCTAAGCCATCGACGTACGGACGTTTTCACAGCCTCCTCATCTTCAAAATGAATCCTACGATGAGCTTAATTTAGTAGCCCGAACAGATGGAAGTCTGAGGTGCCAGGTCAGGGCCGTATGGGGGGTAAGGTAAGACTTGCCATCCCAATTTCTCAATTTCTGCAGTGGTGTAACTGCTGTGTGTGGTCTTGCATTGTCATGCAAAAGAAGAAAATCCGCCATAGTAGCCCGCCTCGGTAGTGTAGATGGTAGCACCTCTGCCTCACGTTCAAGACATCCCGAGTTCGAATCTCGGTCAGGGTGAGCTACCTGTATAAGGTTTTCCGGGGTTTTTCCTTATCCTGATAGACGAATGTCGGGTAACTCTAAGCTCTATGGACCCTGGACGCTTTGAGCATCATTTCACCCATTTCATTCATCATCCGATATGACTAAATATTGGAGGACGTTAATTACAGGAAAAAAAATGTCCGCCATAGTTTTTGTCGAGAAAACTCGGTGAAGACGTGCTTTCAGTTTTGAGAGTTCTGACGTATTGGACAGAATTTATTGAGCATCCCTGCTCCAAAAAATCAATCATAAGCACATCCTCTGCATCCCAAAACACTGTCGCCATAACTTTCCCTGCCGACCGCCGAGTTTTGGATTATTTTTTCTTCGGTGATGTTGTGTGATGCCATTCCATTTACTGCCTCTTTGATTCAGGTTCAAAAAAATGAACCCACGTTTCCTCTCCAGTAACAACTTTTTCCAGAAACTCCTCTCCCTCCAAATTGAAGCGCTGCAAGTGTTTGGAGCCTATTGTTTTCATTGTTTCTTTGTTTTGGGCGGTTAACATTCTTGGTACCCAACGTGAACAAACTTTTGAGTAACCCTGTTGTTGAATAATCGTCATCATACTGCCTTTACTGAGGGAGGTAATGCGACACAATTCACCTGTTTTCACCCCGCAATCACCACGAATGATGGCATCGACTCGATGAATGTTGCATGGAGTCACTACAGTCACCGACCTGCCGCTTCGCTTTTCAGCTGCCAATGGTGCTTGCCCTTCAGCTTCGTTACAGCAATGAACCCATCGTCTAACAGTGCTGACATCCACCGTAGCATCACCTTAGACATTTTTTTTAGCCTTTCGTGAATGCGAATTGGCGTTTCACCTTCCGCAGTCAAAAATTCAATCTCGGGAACGCTGTCTAATGCGAATATCGATGTCAGCCATTTTGCAAGAGGATGCAGTGCTGCCACCTGTTGATTTAGGAATTTACTACTGCAGGGGATTGGAGAAGAATGTTTGAGAAATTGTGCCAAATTAAAAGTTTTCACATAACTTACTTATTTAAGGGGAAAAATAGGAGGCATTACTTTTGGATCCACCTTCGTATATAGCAATTTTACAACCTTTGTTATTCAGAGGTTAGATTTTAATTTACCATTTAAGAATTATCTGGTTGCCACCTGTAAAGAATTTCTACTATTTTTAGTAGTGCTGTAGATAGATCAAAATTTTTAATCGATTAACCGTATTACTTTAATCGATTAATCTATCGGTTAATCGAGATATTATCTATTCAAAAATTATGTGTAAGAATCATATAAAGTACCTTTGTACTCTGTACATTTCATTATTTAAGAATCTTTTACATATTTATATAAAATTTGAGTTTGCGTCAAGTGCACATCTTTAAATATGTATTGAATTAGAGCTACAATATTTTTATAATTACTTAGTGACGTATTATATCAATATCTACTAAGATTTGTGAGACTGACATGTAGTTGCTTTTATAACGTTTTCCCTTATTTTAACTTTTAAACACAAAACTTTCACTCACTGTCAGTAACTCAGAAACGTTACTGCCTTACTGCAGTTTACAGCACAGTTAGACCACCACCAGCCTTTTAAAATAGGGATCGTCTATTGGTTCCATAGCTACGTAATCGAAGTGTTCGATTGAAGGTTGTACAGTTCAGTTTATGCTAGCAAGCGATAAATAATCAGTTTTATACGATATGTTGTCACACACAAGAAAGAAACCTCTCTGCCAGCACGTATCTCTTAGAATATTTAGCAACAGAAGTGTTATTTAGACTCTCTCGGGGTTCAGAGTGATTTCTTTTAGCTATCAGGAGTTATATTATCTCAAATATCAAAGATCATTACGTGTCTAGTGAAAGCTTTATGCATTGGAAAGGCTGTTTAGGTTGGAAGCAATACATCAAAACAAAGAGGGCCAAATTAGGCTAAAAGATTTTTGATTAATATTTATTGTAATCCATTAATTTTAATCAACTCGATTAATCGATTAAAATGTTTTTATCTTTAATCTAAAATAAAGAAATAATCGATTAAATCACGTAGCACTAATTTTTAGATGTTGACTACTCTGTCGTGTTTTTTATTTGTACAAAGTATTTATGCGCTGATAAGAATCGTACTCTGATTGGTTTCTTTCTTATGCCTGACGTAGACACAAACGTATAGCCTGGACTCTGCAAGTTTCCAATTTTTTTTTTGGGGGGGGGGGGAGGTGGCTTTAATTTAACTGGGTAAGTTACAACAGAGAGTGAATGAACGAAATTATACTCTAAAAGTTGCTGGAGTCCCTCGAGACTAGAGTTGCTCTTCTCAGTATAATGGAAACCCGAAGAAAAAACGTATCTGCTTAGGTAACTCACGTAATTCGAATGTACTACTTACGTCTGCACTACAGAGATAGGAGCACATCGTTTTAAACTTGATAACTGTTATAAACATGCTCCTGATACAGACAGCAAGGGAACAGGTTGGAGGAAGTTTCGCAGAAGTCCGTTTCCGTATTTTGTTATTTGAAAGTTAAGGTAGACATGGACTAGAGCTGTCAAGTAGTACGGATTAGCCGCCTCGCAAGAAATATGGCATTCGTGGTCGGATTACTTGGGCGGATTTACTCCCTTCTCTTGACAGTTTGTTATGACATCTAATACAAAACCACATCTGTCCGCTTTGGGGCTCACTTCACGTAGTAAGGAATTCACTTCTGTGCGTTTTGTTGAATTACATTCACTCCAGGATTACAACAGCAATGTCGTTAAAAATGGCCAAGGGATTAAGGTTTATCTACAGATTCACGAGTGGGACGTACAAGAGAATTAATCGTATGGAACTCAAAATCTCAAATAGGATTATTTTCTTATTCTTTCTGAAGGCATGCACTATAAAATGGACCTTTTCATTCCAATTCATAAGTCATAAAAAACTAAAAAATAATCAGACACGCCTATGTAGTAGAATATGAGCATTTGTCGCTATTGAAGAACACATTTCATTATGAGAACTCATAAAATACTTGATATTCCAAAGAAACTTGTTTTTTAGATAATAAAAGTACGTCTTATATTTAAATATAAACATGTATGCAATATCAGCTTCAAATGTAAGGAGTTAAATTGCTGGAGAAAATATGGGATAAGAACTGGGACAGCGTGAGCAAAGACGTAGTGGTATTACGCACGTTAACGGGGATGAGTGAAAAGAAAAATAGATGTTTAGGAGAATTCTTATACAGGTTAAGAGAAAAGTGGATTAGGGTAAAAGAAGCGAAGGTCAAGAATAAATGACAAGCTGCTCAAGAAACGCAAAGGCTTATGCCCAGGGTACCTTAGCGAGTAAATCTTAGGTCAGCAATAAAAAATGAAATATGTAGTGTTTAACGCCCGCTTTTACTACATATAGCACTGCAGGCGGTGACACTGATGATACATGAGATGAAGATGGAGCACCGGTGGAATGAGATGGCGGGGGAAACCGGAGATCCCGGAGAAAACCCGCCATTTAATGTATTTGTACAGAATGTATAATGATGCATGTTCAATGTTAAAGTCATTGTATTGAAGTTGTAATTGAAACTGTACAAATAAATATCAATATCAATATGAACATGCAATTAATTTCTAAAAATGGTATGTTGACTTCAACTTAAATACTGAAATAGTTTAAAAAAATTAATTTTCTGTTGCTTTTGACTGCCTATGCTGCCACAAAAACCTAACCGTGGAAATGTTGGACAAGCCTGCGGAAATGCAAGACCAGTTCTGGCTTAACTCCCTCGACCTACGTAAGCTTTATCAGCAAACCTGTGTCTGTGCTAACTGCCTTCATAAACCGGCCCTTCCTTTGAGTTTCCTTATCTCAGTGGTTCCAGCAGACACAAAGGACCAGGAGAATTCGTGCATAAAATCCTTTAGCATGTTTTCCGCCCCCCACCAACACCTGCTAAAGCATGTCACGCAACACTGATACCTAGGTCTTCCAAAATCACTTCCAACTTTCATTGGAACTTGGGGTTTAGAGCAAGTGCACCAAACATGTTCTGGTTCGGCATGGATTTGCTTCCTTTGTGGTTCACAAAGCTCTGTCAGATCCAATATTGCACGCATCGAAATCACAGCGTTTGTTTGTTTTCGTCAACAACAAACGTGGAATGGACTGATACATACCTGTGCTGTTACTTTTTCTACCATTTGCCTCTATCAGGTAGAAGAAAATAACATTTGATATCCGGATTTCATAACGTATATTCGTGTTGAGATCCTCTGAAACACTAAAGAAATAACATTTTACCAAACCATACGTGTGTGACTCAGAACTTCTATATCCAAAAATGAAAACTTGTACACCTTCCATCGATGTGAAAGGAAAAACTTCAAACAAGTTACTCTTGCATATAAAACATATTGTGGGTTGGTAGAATCCAAAGTTTTGTTTGCAAAATTTTAAAACACCCTTTACTGCAGTAAAAGACGTTTTGCACAACCTTGACAGCAGTACAATAACGTAACATTGAGAAACAGCAGTCTTCAAGGTCGTCTCGAGACTCCGCTGCACGTAAACAAACAAAAGATTCCACTGTGGTACATCACACAAGTATAACACAACTGCGCATGTGCAACTGACTCCTTCTCGCACTTTGCCAATCATTATTCTAGAATTCGGTAGGTTTTTCGAGAACAATCATGGTGGCAAGAGAAAGACAGAACTATCCAGATATATCTCTGTCTCTTTCTCTCTCTCTCGGCAAGCGTTGAGCTTTGCGCGCCACTATCGGTCTCTTTCTTTCCTGCCCTCACGCGCCCGGCACTGGCTTGTCGCAGCTCCACAACAATACGATCGGTGACAATGTTGATAAGTTTCATTTTCTCAAAAAATAGCTCTAATGAGTTATCCTCTATTTAACAATTTCTAAGTTATCCTCTAATTAACATGTAACAAAATAATGTGTCTTTTGAACTTTTTTCCTTGTTCCATTTATACCCTGCCTTTAACTACTATGGTCATATCGGCGGCCGTTCTCCTTTGGAACACACTGAAAGTGTTAACTCATTATCTTCGGTTTTTAATCATTAGATCACGCACACTTTCATACTCTCATTCATAAAGTGTATACAGTTATACACTTCTACAAGATCACTATTAGCTCAAGAACTTGGTGTGTATAAGTGCGTAATTATGTCATTTTGAACACAATATATGCACATTTTACAAGTATTATCAAATTTAGATAGAAAAAAGACACTTAATTGACTAGGAAGGAATTTTCTTCTTTTTGCATGTCTTCCATGCGAATCAAGATTAGGTTCTCTTTTCAGAGATCAAAATAGTCTTTCAGCATGATAACACTCCATCCACCATGGTAGCTGGTGAAGTCAAGCCCAGGTGAAACGTTCACCGTATTCTTCACTGTAAAATCCAAGACAGCATCTGGAAAATAGTCAATGTGAGCATGAAGAATGTGCAACTTCAAACTCAAACCAAGTTTTTTCAAGTTCTCCAACATGGTATTCACTTTTAGTTTTAACATCTTGCCTCCTTTTGTTTCCTAAGAAGTTGTTTATAACATCTGTGTAGCTCTGCTTAGCATGCTTCTCTGTTTGGTTCATTTTATTTTCAAAATTGAGGTCACACATTAATTTACTGATCTGTGGTGCTGTAAAACAATATATATAATAATAATAATAAACAATAATAATAATAATAATAATAATAATAATAATAATAATAATAATAATAATAATAATAATAATAATAATAATAATAATAATAATAATAATAATAATAATAATAATAATAATAATAATAATAATAATAATAATAATAATAATAATAATAATAATAATAATAATAATAATAATAATAATAATAATAATAATAATAATAATAATAATAATAATAATAATAATAATAATAATAATAATAATAATAATAATAATAATAATAATAATAATAATAATAATAATAATAATAATAATAATAATAATAATAATAATAATAATAATAATAATAATAATAATAATAATAATAATAATAATAATAATAATAATAATAATAATAATAATAATAATAATAATAATAATAATAATAATAATAATAATAATAATAATAATAATAATAATAATAATAATAATAATAATAATAATAATAATAATAATAATAATAATAATAATAATAATAATAATAATAATAATAATAATAATAATAATAATAATAATAATAATAATAATAATAATAATAATAATAATAATAATAATAATAATAATAATAATAATAATAATAATAATAATAATAATAATAATAATAATAATAAAAATTGCTGCATATAATAAATATAATACACAATAAATATAAATAGAATATTATCAAATTGTAAATTGAGATAAAAGTGTGTCAACGTATATCATTGAAGAACGAAGAAACATTAGAATTAATTACTACCACTGTTGAAAATGAAGGTTCCAGTGTCATAGTCACTAACGATTATCTCGATACCGAATGGGCGATTGGTTGTCCACACCTGATTGAAGACCTTTAAAAATGAACAATCTTTTACTCAATATTTAACTCTGCCTTGGTTAAATTGCAAGTAACCATACATTAGAAGCTAAAAATACCCAAATGGTAAAATTCAGCTATTAAACATGATAACATTAAAGATTATGATGCTTAACAAATACTTCAAAATTTAAATAACTTGTATGTAACTGCACAATCTCCATACATTAAAATAGGCAAAACACGCAGATAAATTAGATTGTCGGTAACGAATTTTCCCAATCATGTTCGGGGAGTGGATCTATTCAATATATCAGAATGTTAAAACCGAATTTCATTCCCGCGATTTAGAAAACTAAGTCCGGTAAATCATTTTATCAATGCAACTCTAACACAGAGAGACCTTAAAATACATTAATACTTTCTTACAATTTTTTAGGATGTATAAGTTCTTCAAAATCAATTTAATTTCTAATTATCTGATATATTGAAGGCTGAAAAGACATTTCGTTCTTATACGATAAACCAATAATGCTTCAATAGCAGAGCAGTTAACTTTTATCGGGACCATGCTGCCATCTGCCGGTAAAGAAGATAAGAGCAACGCTGGTTATTCGCGAGTGGTAAAGTCTGTCCTGAAGTTATGAACTTTGAATTCCTAACACGTCATTTATCATCTCAAAATAAGAAATTAATACTGTGGCTTTTTGTTGTAAATGACTCTACAGGGCTTGAAACTTATCAGATTTTGTAATGAATTTAAAAAATTTTATGAGCCGTGTATTCCTCCAAGTTGTCCCTATACCTAACACAAAACAACTGTTCTCTTCTTTAATTCATTAATTTAAAAAATCGTACATCACTGGTTGTTTTTTCCACTGTGTGTTTGTTTGTGTATATCGTCTACTCCCAGAAACCAGCCAAAACATTTTCTTAACCCTAAGCAGACAAAATGATTCAAAGCTGGCGCACCGCTAAATTGTGATCTTTTAACGGATTTTTACTGTTGTACTTAGCAGGGTTTTCTATTTGGCGAGTATTTTATTTTTATTATCAATCCTCTTGATTCCTACTACCTCTAATGGTTTTGTAGGTATTTTGATACGTTGATCCCCTTATAATCATCTATTCTATTCTCCTTTCACTTAACCTAACCTAACCATGTCACCACCCCAGTGTGGATTAAGCTAGATCATAATCCTATGATTTGTTGAACCTTTCCTGCGAGATTAGGCAGTTAATATCGTATTCTAAGCCCTAGCATGTAGCCTTTTAGAAAGTCTTGAAGCACATCAGTAGTATTTTGATGTTTTTTGACCTGATTTGGGTATTGTGACTAAGTTTACTACGGTTTTAAGCTCTTTCAAAGTCTTATAATTATTTTATACTTTTACTCGCATTTTACCGATCCTTGATGCTCTTTCAGAGTCATTTTGAGCTGTTTTATATGTTTTTTGACTACAGCTCCTACTAGAAGGTAGTAGATTTTTCCAGTGTACCTACTAAGGATATTTTCATCACAACTAGAGGAACTTGTGGTGTTTGGAGAATGCTTTTTGCTAATTTTTACTTGCTTTATAGCAATATATGTATATCTCTTTATACGCTAGGCTACTTTTCCTCATATTTCTCTTAGCTTTCCACAGCTACTTTCCATCCTTTTCCGTTTCTTTTTAAGCTTTCTGATTTTGACGTCTGGAGTGTACCTACATTTCCTAGCGCAATCTGACCTTACATTGGGAATTTTTAGAAGTACTTTTACGCTTTTTGTTCTGCTTGGGGTTAATTTCCTATCTATTTATGTGAAACTAACATTAGAAGCTACTTATAGAGATTGAACATATATTTTGTTTGCTGCATCACGTACGCATTTTATACGTATGTTCTTTCAAATGGTGCAAGAAAAGTTCTCAGTCAGTGAGAACGGATGGGTCAGTAGTGCAAAGGAGATGCACGTAGAGATGTATGGAGATGTACGGTTCAATAAGGTCCTTATCAACAAATCTTCGAAACCAATGTTACGTCACACGACACGGATACGTCCCTGACAAAGAAGGTTTTGATAAGTTCAACACAACAGGATGGGAAACAAAAGACTATAACAGAAAATAATCGTGAAGGATGTCAACCCCTAACCTAGGATGTAGTGTTGCCCAAGATTTACCTAGAATTTATCTAAAATTTATCTGAATTTTAACCACAGGGCTGCGGTAGCTGTATATTACTTTAAATGCTTTAATATTCATTAATGTAGTCAGCAATAATTTATCTTCTTGAAGAGCTGAGGAATCGGTATAGGATATTAGCTGTAAATGTATAATAGTAATTGGAGAATTGGCTCAGCTATTGCAGGATTACAAGAGAGCAGCGTCCAAGATTTGAGAAGGAGATAGCAGAAGACAAAGTGCAGGAGAGAGACAGAGCTAAAGGAAGGAGCAAAAGGCACTAATTATTCATCATTACAGTACTCCGCCTGTCAGCAACACGTAAAGGTTATGGGTTCATATAAGGTATTCCAAAAACTCGGTTACTATCGAGACATTCCTGGATTTATCTGCTCGCGTCTTCACATTCAATTCCGCTAAAGAAAAAAACGCTTGCGTTCTAATCAGGTTAGCTAATGCAGTACTTCGTTGTTGAGTTCCTGGGTGTATAAAACATGTAAATGAATTCAACCATTCTTAGACTTTAATCTACGATTTGCATTAAAATTCACTAAATTCAGGACGTTTTAAAAACCTGCTGCAGTGTTTCAAATGTACAATAGAGGCTTTCTGAATGGTTAAAGCAACAGAGACATAAAATATTGCCGAAATATCAAGTAATAACTTTTATTTCAGTAAAAGTGAAATATTCCTCGCAACGGCAGTGAAATATTCATATTAAAATACTGTAAGAGCGTACAAATCTAGTTAACAACCTGTTACAGTTTCATAAATCTACGAGAGCTGTTCAATAAAGAATGATCATAAGTTTTTACTTTCATAATTTCTCACACTCAAATTCAAACTTATTATATCCTGTTATCTTAATTTGAAACAAACACGCCATAGTAGTTTCATTGTTGGTACTCCTGGTTCCCACCTGTGAGAACCAGGCTAGTTCAGACATGTTCGGAATCGCCTACCGCTGCAATGGAGGTAACACGCGAGGAATAATATGCGGCTTTGAAATTCTTCTTTGCTCCTAACAAATCTTCAGTTGAGGCCTATACAATGTTACAGGAGGCCTATGAAGAGTCCGTTCTTCCCTACAGCACAGCTCGAAGGTGGTTTAAAATGTTTAAAGAGAGGAGACAATTTCAGAGGAAGGTTGACCCGGTGTTCCAGTTATTGCCCTTAAGGAAGAAACATCAACACTTCTGCTGCCATTGTGAGAGAGGATCGACGAATTACCTTAAGATCACTTTCTGAAATACTGAACATTTCATTGGGTGCCACCCACACATTGGTGACAGAAACATTACACACGAGACGTGTTTGTGCGTGATGGGTTACAAGACTGTTGATCCCCAAACAAATGGACATTCGCATGCAGGTCTGCATGTAGTTAAAGCCCGCCTCGGTAGCTTGGATGGTTGCGTGTGTGCCTCACGTTCAAGAGGTCCCGAGTTCGAATCTCGGTCAGGGTGAGCTACCTGGATAAGGTTTTTTCCGGGGTTTTGCTTTATTCTTAAAGACGAATGTCGGGTAGCTCTAAGCTCCATGGAACCTGGATACATTTGAGCATCATTTCACCCATTCCATTCACCGTCCGATATGACTTAACGTCGGAGGACCTAAAATAACAAAAAAAAAAAAAAAAAAAAAAAAAAATTGCAGTTAAAGTTGATGTTAGAGGAAGATCCGGAGTTTCTTTCAAACGTAATCACTGCTAATGAAACTCCGCTACATCAATTTGATCCTGAGAGCAACAGCAAAGCTCGGTGTGGAAATCTCCTTCATCATCAACCCCCAAAAGAGCAAAAGTGGTTGCTTCTACTGGGAAAGTTATGGTCATCTCATTCTTTGATATTCATGGAATGTTTATCAGCATGTTGTACCTGCACACACATCAGTAACTAGACAATACTACAGGGATGTCCTGAAAACATTGCAAGTCCATATCAGGCGCAATAAGACCACATTTCCATGAAGCAGGCTGGATGCTGCTTCACGATAATACGCAGCCGCATATTGCCAATGTTGTTGCTGAATATCTTGCAAAAATCAACGTGAAGTACATCCCTCACTCTCCCTATAGTCCGGATTTAGCCCCATGTGACTTTTTCTATTCTCTATCTTGAAGAAACGCCTTCGTGGGAGGCATTATCCATCATCAGAAGCAGTGGTGAAGTCTACGGAGGCGATTTTGAAGGATCTCTCAAAATGGTTTCTAGCATGTCCTTGAAGACTGGTAGAAACGCTGGGACCAGTGCATCTCATTCAGGGGAGATTGTTTCAAGAACCATCAAAATTATGAGGATCATTTTTATTGAACAGCCCTCTTATTTGATATCGTCCTTCTTGCAAATGATTTCTATTCCAGTATTCTGTTTAGCAATTTCGATTAGTGCACTCTGACATTCTCTACTCCCTACTGGTGTAGGTTGTAAAACGGAGGGGGAACTTCACACAGTGCCAAGGAATGACGTAAAGGAGTCGCAGGAGGCTATAGATTACAGAGATGTGGGAATTTCCCAATGGTTCCAGGTTCCAAGTCCCGTTTCACTGCAGGAACTACCTGGAGAGGGCAACGAAATATGAGCAAGCCCCCAAGTAATGTGCGTGGCACCACCAAACGCCATGAAACCTGTAAGCACTCTTGAAATATGAAAGGAAAACAGAATTACAGCCTAATGATGGAAACCTAATCGCAGTAAATAAAAAAATCACCCCAGAATTTGCTCACCAACCAGCGTACACTACGAGAAACCCAAAATCAGACTGGTAGATCGTGGGAGTCGAACTCAAGAACTCCCGAATATCAGTGTACTTTGGAGTCATTTGGCTCAATTTTACTTACAGTTAAGGACTCTTTGTACTCCACCAAAAATTTAGAGAGTGATATTTCTCAAAAATACACCTTTTGAGACTGCTTGTAGACAAAGGGAAGCGTGTCTGCCTCACGTTCAAGAGCTCCCGATTTTGAATTTGGGTCAGGGTGAATTATCTGAATAAGTTTCTTCCTGTGGTTCTTGATTTTATCCTGAAATATGCATATCAGTTAATTCTAAGTTCTATAGCCCAGGACATATTTGAACATCATTTCACCCATTTCATTCATTATCCGATATGACTTATCGTTGGAGGACGTACACTTAATAGAAAAAAGTTTGGGCACCACATGACTCAAAAAGTTAAATTCGGTTAGATCAAAACTGAGTATTTCAGCTCAACACTTCAAAGAATGCGACACAAGAATTTTAAAAAAAATCCTCCAGCTCTTCTTCACAAAGAGAAACTTTTGTAACTTAAATATATTGATAAATGTTTCGTACATTTCTGATCAAATACCATAGGGTCGCGAACCCATTATTTACGATGGCGCGGCGCGGAGCCATAAAAGATATAGTGCAGTGTGGAGATAAACAGCTGGCCTAAGCAGATAAACATAGCTCGCAGAAAAAAAGGCGTGCCAAAACAGATAAGGTTAGATAAAAAAGGAACATTCTAATGACATCTTGATTGTTAACAGAACATTCGATTTCTTGTTTGTTACAGAATATTGGACAAATGTCTCGTAATATGAGGCGTGGTATATATAAGGAAGCCGCGATTTGCCAAGGGACAGTTGTAAAGACAGTCGTAAACAGTTGTAAACAGTAGTCGTGACGCGAGTTGCAATTGAAACTGGAAGTGGAATGAGCTCTTTGTTTGTGATCAACGATCTTGGAAGTTTGTATTTGTGTATGTTACGTAATTCTGCTGCAATCTGCAAGTGTACCAAGTGTATTTCTACGGAAATAAGGAACGTTTTGAATTTCTGCAACTTGGACTTTTAATTCTACGAACCCACAAAGTTACAATACGTTATAGAGATTTTCATAGGTAAAGGTACCCCCATGCTAGGCCAAACGAATTCTATCGGGGCAACGGTTGGTACAGCATCCATCTCTATAGTCCTCGGCATACAAGGCCTGTGAGGTGGTCAGCCCGACGACGCAGCCACCTTCAACCCCAGGAGTCATCCTGGTACTCATTTCTGTTAGAGGCTGAGTGAACTCCAGGTCGGAAGGATTGTACCAGGGAATAAATTCCAATGGTACCATCGGATATCGAACCTGCGACTTCATGGCTTGTAGTATAGTGCCGTAAACACTACCTTAGATGATATCATGGTAAATAAAGAATATATTTTAATTTTCTGGGAATAACCTTTAAGGCCATCATCATTTTGAATGATCTTCACATAAGTGGTAAGCTGATTCGTTTGCTTTTTTTTTGCCATTATGGGAAACTACACCAATGTACCGAACCTCAAGACTGAAGAAGTTGATGTTCGAATGTTTGACTCGGTCGGGTACGCTCTGACCGATCGAACATGAGTCGGTTACTTACGCAACTACCGCAAAGGACGCAATTGGGAATCATAGCATCGCATGAAGCCTGCAATTTGTGGTTTGGATAAACTAATTTGTGGCCTTGTGTGCAGTATCGGTTATTGGCGGTTTTGCTTTAGTTCAGTATTCAGTGTACTGTTTTGACAGATCGTCAGCTAACATTCCTTGCAACCACGCACGACACAGAGCTTTATCTCCACCCCCAGGGACTAACAAATGTTATATTGTTTTTGTATCAGCAATATTAACGCCTCTGTATCAAAGGGTCGAGTACGTGCTTTATGGTAGAAAAAGTGCACACTGCACGCTTTCTGTGGTCCTCTGTGGGATACCGTAGCATGGGAATAATGCACTGAAGACGAAATACATGCCAACCGCGGTAAAATCTGCTTTGTTGTCATCCACCGTGTGGGAAGGCATCTGTACGTCTCATTCTGGAAGTCGTGGCTAGATTCTCTTGACCAAATTTCCTGATCGTTTCGCAAGTTTCCCCGGATCGAATGCTAGGAAAGATAATCACAACGATGTGCATAGCAGTAAGTTTGTGAATTGTTGTCCTTCGGGTTGGAGGAGCTCTCCAATGTATTATTTTCTAGCTATCACGTTTAGCTTTTACAAAGTATTCCTATAGTTTAATTTCTATCTACTTCATGTGAATCAAGATAACTCTTTGCAGAAATAATCTCATTACATATATATAACAGTACATCTCGAACCCACAAAGTTACAACTGGTGTCAGAAGTGGGATCGTGAAATGAAAAGTCCAATTGCACCACTCAAAAATTTTCTTTATTTCCACCGAATTACAATCGGAACACTTGCCGATTACACAGAATTACGTAATGCACACAATTACAATTCACTAGTTCGTCTGTCACAGGTCCACTGCACGCAGTTACGTACACTCCTCCGATACACGTACACAGTCCGTTCCTTCACTGGGCGCTCCTCACGCTGCTCGCCAAGAACTGAACTGAACTGAACTCTCGGTCGCATCGTCCCTCTATTTATAGGTGGCTAAATGTTTCTAGAGAATTCTTTACCATGAAGGGGAAAATATTCTGGAGGTTTCGCGTTCTTTCAGGCAGCAGGAGGAGCGGGAAACGAAGATTCAGCCACCCCTGTGGTTTCCCCTCCCTCCACTCTGTCACGCCTCCGCAGGCGGTACCGATGCCACACGCCCCCCTCCTGCAGCCTTCTGCTCGCGTAACCGACCGCATGCTTGCCGATTGGGTAACAATATATATATATATATATACATATATTGGCCCAAATGACCAAGTTGTCGACGGGCCCTTAAACAGCACACACACTCACACTATACATATATTAACACAAAAATAGGATACCGAATTGGTAGTCAGATATTCATATGAGACCACCTTGGTAGCGTGGATGGTAGCCTTTCCGCCTCACGTTCAAGAGGTCCCGAGTTCGTATCTTGGTCAAGGCGAGGTACCTGAATAAGGCGTTTTCTGGAGCTTTCCCTTATCCTTAAAGACGAATGTCGGGTAACTCTTAGCTTTATGTACCCCGGGATCATTTGAACATCATTTCACTCGTTCCATTCATCGTCTGATACGACCTTACGTTGGAGGTAAAAACAAAATATTCAAAATAGAGTCACATTAAACATGCCATCGGGGAAAACAGCTAAATAGCAACAATACTTTGAAAAAGCAAACATCATCAAAATATTATACAAGATAAAGCTATAAAATTCACATTACAAAATGAAATTAATGGTTTTCTTCATTTTTTGGATTTGAAGATAATAAGAAATTATAACAAATTGAAATTTGGTATTTATAGGAAGTGTACTTATGTCGATAATTGCATAAAAATAAAAATGTGAACCCTATTCCACATGAATTAGCTGTTTTCATCGGTTGATTTATAGATTAATAAATATACCACTGAATAAAGAGGAATTTGATAAAGAATATTAACATATTTTTAATAAAGACTTTATGCAAAAGAAGATTGCAAAATTTACATATAAAACGTTGTTAATGATATTTCTACTCTTAAAAAATAAAAGACGATTATAATTTTAAAAAATTACTTACCATTCTTGGTTTACTAAATAATTTCAAAACTTTTTAAAGAGTTTGGTATACATTTGGTTCCTCAAAACAAATATAGTATTAAACATTTACTGCATTTCTCTAAAAAAGATGAAATTATTAATAATAAAAAATCTAGTATTTATCAATTTGATTGTTTAGATTGTGATCAGGTTTACATTGGTAGAACGAAACGTAATTTGGAAAACAGAACAAAAGAACATTTTCGTAACATCAAATATAAACAAAGTGATAAATCGGACGTAGCAGATCACTTTTGGTGATTTAATCATAATATAAATCCTGAAATTAAATTATAAAAACAATTAAATGTTCCGATAGATTTAATGGTTTGGGAAAAGATATTTATTTTAAAAATAAACATCGCGCAATTAATTTTGAGATACCAGCAGTTGATTCTGTTGTTAAGTTTGTTTCGTTTTCAGATGTTGGTAATACTGAAAAAAAAACATAATAATGTAGTAACTTCCTTAACGACGAATTTGTTTCCTCTTGTGGTTTTCTTTTACTGAAGATGCAGACAATTGTTCGTGAAATCCATTTCACCTTCAGCTAATTCAACTAATAACAAAAATGGACTTCATTTTTCTTAAGAAAAGAGAAATTTTTATGTTACAAATAGCTATATTTGTATAATACGTATTGCTTCAGTTTTAGTAATAGTCAAAATAATTTAAGATAAATTATGTTTTAATTAAGCGACGGAAGACCAAGTACCCCCTAACGCCACGATAAATGGTAAATGAAGAGGAAGTTATATTTTAAAGATGGGTATCCGTTTCGCATTGCATTTTTCTATATCTTATAGTTTTCCCTTTAGTTATACAAAATTTTACAAAATCCTTTCCGAATGAAGACGTCTTCAGAGATATTTCCAGAAAATCTAAATTAATATTTTTATTTTTCTAAATTTCTTAAATATATGGTGCCTTAAATCGTTAGATCTAAATCTGTAAATTCAAACATTTTCAAAAATTTTTCCATTTAAGGATTAGTTTGTGTGGTGGCGATTTTCTTGAGAAGATGTGTGACGCGTATTTGAAAGATGCTGAAAGGATATATCAAGTGAGGTTGAATAACAATTGAAAGTGGGGAGCACACAGGAGAAAAATTGAAGCAAAAGGAACGGTGGCAATGAATGGAGTAAGACTATGCAAATATAAACTATAAATGACAACCAAGTGGTTAGAAAGAATGAATGATGCACTAGTTGAATCCAACATGCTGTATGCAGTGGAGATCTGGGGGGGGGGGGCACAGAGGTAAACAAAACGGTGAACCAAAACTACAGAAGGTTTTGTAAAGAGCTGCTAGACTTATTAAGATTAGCACCTAGGGAAGTAGCTTTAGCAGAATTAGGAAAGACAAGAAGAAATGGAATGATAATGGAAAGAATAATAAAGTTTTGGTGTAAGTGTTTGGCTAAAGAGGAAGGGGAAATTATGAAATTATGCATGAGACAGCAAAAAAGATTCGTGAGCTCAAATAGTTGGTGAGCAGAAATAGGAGGAATTATGTAAAAAATAGTAATGGGGTATATATGGAGACTAGAGGAAAGGAATACAAGCGATGTGGGTAAATTAGTAAAATGAAGAATAGAAGATACAGAAAAACAGGAAATGTGGGGAAGTCTAGAAAATATGAAATCATTACAATTTTACAAGAAAATAAAAATAAATTGGGGACGAGAAGCATATGTAGATTACTACAATAGGCAAGAGAGAGAGAGAGAGAGAGAGAGAGAGAGAGAGAGAGAGAGAGAGAGAGAGAGAGAGAGAGAGAGAGAGAGAGAGAGAATGGTTAGCTTGGATGAGAACAGCAACAATATTTCTAAGAGGGATCAGAGGTAGGGAAAAGGGAATTTGTGAATTGTATGGGGGAAAGAAAGCATAGAACTCTATGTAGCAGAATGCGAGGAGGTTGCTATGTGGAGTAAAAAAGTTTGGGAGGAAAAATGGGAGAAAGTAGAGAAGAGGATAGTAGCTATAAAAATTTTAACGGGCAGGGAGGAAAAGAAGGTAAGAAGTATTGTTGAGTTCTTGCAAAAAGTAAAAGAAAAATGGGTGAGAAATGTAAATAATATAAGAAATGTACATGAGGGGGAAGAATGGGACTAATTAAGTAACAAGGAGGTATGGAGCTTAAGAGCTATCTGACAGAGCAGAAGATCAGGGTGTCATGTAAGCCAAGGTAGCAACAAGGTAAAGACAAATAAATGTAGCCTAAAGTTGTAAATTGTAAAATTTTGGAATACGCACAATAAATAATCTATTTTACTTATAGTTTTGAATTCTGATTTAATATACACTTGTACGAAATTACAATTACACTTATAAAATTATTTGGAAATTATTGTTTATAGAGGCACAAAATATACATTTCCGATAAATTTTCTACATTGTTAGGCAAAATGTATGGATGTATCACATCAGATACACCTTTGAGTTGTATATGAATAATCTTAGACTGTATTGTGTCGCTGCTGCCATCTATCAGTAAACTCCTATGTTACAGAGAGGTCAGTTCCGAAGGCGCTACTGAAACTTAAGTGGCAGTTTCAGCAACTAAACACTAAATTACAAAACATTATGAAAGGAGTTGCAAATTGGGGATTTATATGAAGAGCGGGAAACTGTTGTGTGGTTATTGTGGTTGATATTAGAGTACTCAGGGTTCGTGAAATTTGCATGTTTAATCACACACCAACTTCATTAAACTTTAACTAATGAGCCTCTAAATTTGCATCTGGAAATTGGCACTTCATCGCGCGCGCGCACGAAGCTGCAGTTGGTAACGAGACAAACGTCTCTCTGACGTCACATATAGGTACTGCTACAAGCTACAGGTACACTTGGTTTCATAAATGCCGTCTCTACAACTTGTATACTTCGACCACATAGCAGCGAGCGTGACTGTGTAGAGTTTTGCTTTAGTAGTGTGTTAGCGAAATGAGATTTAAGTGAAAATTATGTTTTCTGTTTTTGATTTATATCATATAATTATTTTACGTCCTCCAACGTGCTCCTCCGTGAATGATATGGATGAAATAATGCTCAAATGAGCCCAGGATTCCTAGAGCTTAGAGCTACCCGACATTCATCTTTCAGGATAAAAGAAAACACCGAAAAAATCTGATCCAGATAACTGATTCTGTCTTGAACATGAAGCACACACGTTACCACCTACGTTACAGAGGCGAACCCCAAGTCCACTTCAAATACGGTCGAACTTCTTGTCCGCTTCTAATTCTATAGAGACCTTGTAACGATATGTTTTAGTTAGAACTGTTTATATGAATATTGTTTTCTGATATGACTCAGTAGGCCATGAAATGACAATATTAAAAACAAATATATGTTTAATTTTGTGATTGGCCGTAGTAATAATTGTATTACGTAATGCGGTGACGTAGCACTACATCGGCCAATCACAAAATGAATAGATGAGTAATGATAGTTACGGAAAATCAATAATCTTGAGAGAGATATGTTCTCCAGTCTTGTTTCATGACGATGAAAAATGTTGCGGTGAATATAATTGTAAAGGAAAGTTAATAACCTTCAAAAAGAGTTATTCGGTATTCGTAATAGAAACGAGTGAATTGTAATTCAGATTATACAATTAAATAATATATTACGAAATCGGAGTCATATAAATTTTATTTCTGTCACCAAAAATCCACACCTGAGAAAAGATCTCATGACTCTTATTTAATCATATCTCGACCTGGATCTTCCAAACAGTCGGCGTGTTTCCTATCTGCTGCGAGTGGTGGAATAACGCCACAACCTTAAAATATTTTTGGCCAAAGGTTTTCCCGAATCTGCCATTTTTAAAAGCCTAGTGACATTTAATTGTTTAATTTATTTCCACAGAATCCGCTCAATTATATGTTACGTAAGTGTGGTATTTTCTCTCGGTTTTGCATTATTTTGGGGAATTTATTTTGTTAAATTTCAGTTTTACTCCGACTTATTTTATGTATACATCTCTAACGTTAAATCATATCAGACGATGAATGAAAAGATGCTACAAAAACCCAGAGGTTAGATTTTTCCGACATTCATCTTTTAGGAGAACAGAAGACCTCGGGAGAATACTTCATTCAGATAAAAAGAAGAGGAATAATAATAGAGAGAATATTGAAATTCCGGTATAAGTGTATTAAAGAGCAGAACGGGGAATTATTGAATCTGTGCATGAAGCAACAGAAAAGCGTTAAAAATACAAACAGTTGGTGGTCGAATTGGAAAGAATGGTATTAAAGATAGGCATGGGAGATCTATGGTGAGCAGAGGAGACAAATTATAGTGGTTTTTGGAAGTAAGTGAGGACTAGAGTACAAGACATAGATAGGCAAGAGATATGGGAAAGTATAGAGGAAAAGAAAACTTTGAAATTGTATAAGCAATTAAAGACAGAATGGAGTAGGGAAAAATATATAGATCAATGTGGCAAAACTGGATGAGAGTAGGAATATTATACTTAAAAGGGTTGAGAATTAATGAGGTAGGGATATGTGAATTTTGTGGAGATGAAGAGAGCACTGTTCATTACCTGATAGAATGTAAGGAGCAAACAAATTACAGGAATAAAATATGGGATAAGAAATGGGACGGCGTAAGTAAATAGATATAGGTAGTACGCATGCTAACGGGGATGGGAGAAAAGAAAAATAGATGTATAGAAGATTTCTTATATAGTGTCACCTAATTATCGGAAGGCACGACCAGCTGGCAGCTGGGTGGGGGACAGAAGGTATTCAGACCACGCCCACCCATTTATCTCGTGGCGTTCACTGAAGTGGATGGTTAAAAAAGTGTCAGGAGGCACTTAACCGTCTCTTTCCCCTCCCCCTTACGTCTGGAACCATCGGGATGATTCACTGAGCCGCGAAACTTCCAGACACAGCGATCTGCGGATATAAGGGCTGCAGTGGACGAGCCAGTTTAGTTCTTAGTGAACAGCCGTGAAGAGCGCAGTGCTAGAGAACGGACTGGAAGACTGTGTACGTGTATCAGAGGAGTTGTACGTAATTGGGAGTGTGGGGTGGACCTGTGACAGACGAACTGGTGGATTGTAATTGTGTGCACTACGTAATTCTATGTAATCCGCAAGTTTTCCAACTGTAATTCGGTGTAAATAAAGAACATTTTGAGATTGTCCAATTGGACTTTTAATTTCACGAACCCACAAAGTTACAATAGGATAAGAGAAAAGTGGATTAGGATAAAAGAAGCAAAGGTCAGGAAGAAATGACACCAATCTGCTCAGGAAAACCAAAGACTTATGGCCAAGAGACCTGAGTCAGCGAGTAAATCTTAGGTCACCAATTTTATGTATTTGTACAGGAGGTATAACACAGCTTGTTCTATGTTAAATTTATTGTATAGAAATTTTAATGGGAACTGTACAAATAAATAAATATCAAAATATAAAATATAATTCAGATAACTCTCCCTGACCGAGATTCGAACTCGGGACGTCTTAAATGTGAGCTAGACACGCGTCTATCTACGCTATAGAGACGAATAATGTGCTATCTTAATGTACAAATACTGTACAAATGTACAAATGTTTCTTCGTTCATTGTATCACAAAAATTATATGGGGAAAAATAGAATTTTGATACCAACTTCATACACAGTAAAATTACTTCACCATAAGTATTAAAATCTGTATGAATCAAATACTTCAAATTATTTTCCCTTTACTAAAGCATTAGAAAGCATATATCACACTTCTTTTAAAAATATGAATGCTCAGCATAGTTTTAAAAATATTACATTTTCGCTAATAAAAATTCCATTGCTTTATTTCATAATTATTTGAGCCTTTTCACAGCACAGTCATTTCTTTGTTTTCTGATATTACGTGTGCCAGTTTTCAAGTAAATATCTTTAAAGCGTATCTCCCACACAACAAGTTCGAAAATTCAGTCGCAGTCCATAGCTGTATCTGACGCAGAGGTCCATGGAGGAAGAATAAAATTGTGCGTATGTAGGAAACCAATTTGCCATCTGAAGACATCGTTGTTATGTGAATAATCTAGAACTGTGTACATAAAATACGACGGCACTGCAAGCGCGGAAATGTAAGTAGATACATAAACATGTTCTTGCTATGAAGGCTCCACCTGTAAACTGGTGTCGGCATCAATGGAAGCCAGTGTACCATTAACCTAGGGGTCAGGGCAGTGTTAAATGTTTATTAGAATTGTGTGTGATAATATGGTACGACCTATAATCAGCATTAAAATGAAATGAGGCATCCACAACTCGGGATACAGCACTGAATTCTCGCTATGGCGTCATAACCAGAATGAATGTCATTTAACTCTATGCTCTGTCTCTAATAATGAACAGTAGACTGGGCTGCGCACAGTGCAAATAACCTGTCTTTTATTAGGTACCCAAAAATGTTGTCCAAAACTATACTTTTGAGGTTCACTGAGGCCAAAATAAAACGCGTTTAGAGAAGGTCCATGAGAGAGAGCACAGCGTAACAAAGACGCAAATTTTCATAACAGTAGACACTGTTGAAGCAGGTCAGACAAGTAAAATGGCTCTGTGGTAACGTGCAAGGCCCCTGTCTTTCATTTCCGAAGGCTTGTAATCTAGAAACTCAAAATAATTAATTCTAGATTTTCTATACCTCATTGGAAAAGAATTTATCTTCTCAGATTCTTCAAACAAGAACATGGAATCCGAGGATATTTCAAGAAGTACCCGCGTTTCAAAATGTATAATGTTGCTAAGGAAAGTTTGTGGTTTCATCATGCACTGTCACCTGTTACACGTTGTCAAAATAAATTTGGTGCTAATTTATAGGTTAGTTTGTAGTTTACAGACATTTCAGTAAATTTAAAGGGTAGAGCCAGACTGAAAAGTTCAATGCCATAGCCGGTATTTGAACCACGGATCTTCTGGTCACCGTCCAACCGCTCTAAACATTGAGCTACTATGGCCAACGTGCCGACATGACGTTAAATTCTCCAACTGACCCGTGTTTTTCCCGGTAAACCAGTAGCAGTTCTCATAAACACACGAGACAACTACCTTAATGGCGACTTACTAAGCTGTAAGTACTTTAAGGCCCGGGCTTTATAGTTCGGACCACTATTTGGTCAATTAATGGAAATTAATTGTTCTTTCACACTAGCCTTGTGTAGGACGCGCTATGAAAGGTTAGAGCCAGACTGAAAAATTCAATGGCATACCGGGGATTTGAACCACGTATCCTCTGGTCTCTGTCAAGCCGCTCTAACCCTTGAGCTACTATGGCCAACGTGCCAACATGACATTAAATTCTCCAACTGACTCGTGTTTTTCCCAGTAAACCAGTAGCAGTTCTCATAAACACGTGAGACAACTACCTTAATGGCGACTTACTAAGCTGTAAGTACTTTAAGGCCCGGGCTTTATAGTTCGGACCACTATTTGGTCAATTAATGGAAATTAATTGTTCTTTCACACTAGCCTTGTGTAGGACGCGCTATGAAAGGTTAGAGCCAGACTGAAAAATTCAATGGCATACCGGGGATTTGAACCACGGATCTTCTGGTCTCTGTCAAGCCGCTCTAAACCATTGAGCTACTATGGCCAACGTGCCGACATGACAAATTCTCCAACTGACTCGTGTTTTTTCCCGGTAAACCACTAGGAGTTCTCATGGTAAACCACTAGTTCTCATAAACAGTCAGTTGGAGAATTTAATCTCATTAACACCTTCGATATGTTCCGAAGGAGAACGGCCACCCATATGGCCATTGCAGTTAAAGGCGGGATGTAAATGGAACAAAAAAATCATGGTTATTTAAAGAGATGGTTTCGCCGAAATATCCCTTATAGTACCTCTGTCTTTCTTCTCAAATCCTGTATGTTTAGTTTGATGTAGTGGCAATCTTACTTCCTCCTTCATAAGACCCCCATCTCCCTAGTAACGAGACGTCACATGCAGTCGGCCATATGCATCCATCTGAGCGTAAAGTGACGTGGGCGAAGAAAGCTGAGAGCTTCTAACGACGTTAGATGCAGCATCAGTTTGCTATCGACCTGAGCATCATCATCACGTTCTCTTCAGGTGATGACAGAAAACACATTAATCTTCACATCCATCGGTGTCGTTTCCACAAGATGACAATGGCGCCGACGGGAAACAATACCATCCTCCTGTTAGTGATTACAGAGCCCGTTATTTATTTATGCTCCATTAACGTCCTATGCCGGTATCTTCGAGACAATAGGCCGACAACGTTCAGCCCACATATGCATTAGAAGCGCCTAGAGCTTATGATATTTGCACTTTGAGCTGGGAAAATTATACGAGTAATTAATAACTCAGACAGACAGCTTTATTGACGTAAAATTAGACTTACGCCCTCTACATGTTCAATTATTGTTAGATGTCAAGCACACCCGTGTCTTTAAGTACTTAAAGGTTGGGTAATTTGCCATAACGGAGACAACACCGCTTTGATACAAGTAATTCAAGAGATTTTATATGTTTAAAATTCTGTTTTCACTTGCAACTAGAGTGAGGTATTCCAGCTTCAAAGTAGATGTACTACTGAGACGGTCTACTGGTCTCAGCAGCGTCCGCCAAGTCACAGGGCGCGTTTTGAGATACTCCCTCAAAATGGCGGAGACAACACCGCTTTGATACAAGTAATTCAAGAGATTTTATATGTTCAAAATTCTGCTTTCACTTGCAACTAGAGTGAGGTATTCCAGCTTCAAAGTAGATGTACTACTGAGACAGTCTACTGGTCTCAGCAGCGTAGGCCAAGTCACAGGGCGCGTTTTGAGATACTCCCTCAAAATGGCGAATTCTGGCTTCTGTTTCTGCTGCTTTCTCCGACGTCATTCAATTGTTTTGGTGTTGTTGGGTACCTCGGCTGCGTCAGGAACTCACAAAAGTGTAGGAGCAAGGACTTATTCGTGCCGGACTGGCTATAGATGTCGGAGATCCAGGGTCGAATGGACAGGTCAGAAGTCTCGAATTATACGTCAAAGAAACAGTGGTTGAGTCCAGAGGGTCTACTCCCATTAGTCCTGGATCCGCAGGACCAAGACCCAGGTCTCTTAAAACCAGGGAGTATCCGAGCTGTCCCAAAGGGCACTTGGCGTCCTCCGTGGGGCCTTCCATAGGCAAGACCTGGGTTACTAACAAGCCCCCCCATCTGGTTGAAGGCCACAAGACGGGATAGAAGTGGATACGCCACTTACGCGCCAACACCAAAGGTGAGGGCTACCGATATATCATCGGTGGGGCGACCTGGCGATCTAGCACAGCTTTTACTAGCTCTGCAGGCTAGTACCCTGGAATATTAATGGCTTCCCTCAACCCCGTCTGGAGACGTACCCGATTCCCACGGGTAGTGGCTCGAATGTTCGGCCCGAGGTTCCTCTAGTAACGTCAGAGGTACCACGAGTGTTAAGGGTCCGCAGCGCCCGCACCACGGCAGCTGAAGGGGAGGATCCCCTCCCCTACGGGAACGTCAAAGAAACAATCATAGATACATTTTTATTTCTGTTACTACACGTAAATGATTGCCAGATACAGAGGCTAATGTCCTCAGCTTGCTGGCTCGACAGGAGCGAATAATACCTTCATCTGGCATTCCAAATTATTGCCCTCGCTGCCGGATTTCACTTGCTCGTGTTACACGCGGAATCTACAGGTCATTTTAAGCGCGAGTAGCGCAGATTTTCTGTGTTACTGTATGTCGGCAAATTGGGGTTGCTGCCATGAGCCATGAGCGACTACAGGTCGTCCGGGTGCTCCCGGGCAGTGGACAGAGCGCCACGGTACCTATCCGCTGCGTGGATTTACCCGTGCGATCTTATAGTTGTTTTTTTTCAGATTCTCAAGCTTTTGTGTCGATGTTAGATGATAGACCTAGGTTGACTTCTGCTAGTGCTTCTGGTTCCGGGATGTGCGCCCAGAAAGGAGGCCAGTGCCCGATGCCGCCACGCTAGGAGCGGCTTGCTTACAGAGTCCGTCCAGTGTGGCGGGCTAGAAGCGAGAAGTCGGGTGGGAAATGCGGGAATGGGTTTCAAACTTCATGAAGAGGAGTCGACAGACCGAGAAACGGTGTAGGAAGCAGTTCTGGGACACTATGTGCAGCTTCTGGCTCCGAGTGAAGAATCGCTTAGCTGTGGAATTGGCAGTGAAGCAGTTTGTGTTCTGATTTGGCGTGTGGCTCCGTAGCACAGTTGATGCGTGTTAAAGAGACTTAAAGAAACATTAAAGAGAGTGTCGAAAAGAAAGGTTAATTCTACGTTAGGATTGAGCTAACGATGTAGTGACAAATAAAGCAATTCGAGGTGAACCATTTCGTCTTTTATCACAGTAGCTATTTCTGAAAATATTTAGCTTGATTAAAATGAAATAGATCGAAAAATAGGAATAGCTGACATACTCATTAACAAATTATAGAGGGTAGAGAAAGTCATTGGTTGTGGCACATCTCATTTGTGCTATTTATTTCTTCTGTTCAATATATGCTTATGCTGTTCTGAAAGAGACCACGTATCAGAGAGACAGTTTACGAACTCTATTCTATAAGGCAGTTATGAGACCGTAGAGGCCTATCTCAGCTACCATAAATACTTTGTTCCCCGGCAGTTTCATCAACATATTCCTGTTAGATCAAATCACTAGGGAGGTAGCCATTATTTCAAAGAGGTTATCCCATTATTGTGCTAAACACAAACCTTATCTCTACAGGCTTGTGTCGGTTATGGCTCATAACATTCAAAACACTGATTAGCTTCCAGGTATCCCGAAGAATATACCGGAACAGTGTTGGGCCCATAATATAAAACTACTTTCATATAAATACTGCTGATGCGCACGCCTGAAGGGCGTTAGTGGGAAATGTGGAAAGATGTTGCAACTTTCCTTGGGGATATTTCCCATCAGGAATAGTCATAAAGTAAGATTTGTAATACCGGGGACATTAAGTACATAAATGTACATCTACTCATGAATGAACAGTCCTATGTAGCACTGTACTGCTCCTCCGAATAGCATGGCACTAACGTGCTTATTATACCAGCTGAATACAGGATTGTTAATTAGATGATTTTCAACATCTAATCCAATTATTAAAAAATCTTTATAGACCGTACTTTATCTTCCTTTTTGTACTACTCTAAAATGAGAAAATGTGAAAACTAATTGCATTACCTAGCAGTAGGTAATAATCGGAAATTAATTTTCTTTCGCACTAGCCGTGTGTAGGCCAAAGTATAGAAAGTCAGAGTCAGACTAGAAAATCCAATGCCATAGCTGGTACTTGAACCTGGTCTCCGACCAGCTACTCTTAACCACTGAACTACTATGGCCAACGTGTCAGCAGGACATGAAATTCTCCAACTGATTCGTGTTTTTTTTTCGATAAACCACTAGAAGTTCTTATAAACACGTGACCTAACTAACCTTAGTGGCGACTTGAAGTACTTTACAGATGTATTTTTTTATCTTGAAAAGTGCAGAGCGATGCGCAGTGGTATCTGGACGAGTCCACCTCAGAACGGTTGCAACTGGAGGGGAGAGCAGGTCAGTTGCGTACCAGTTGCGAGCAACTAAACACGTGCACAGCTACTCGGTAACACTAGAGCTTGTTTCAAAATGTGCTTGTCTCCTGGTTCCAAGAGTACATTTATAAATGACGCCTCCTAGCAGCACATTAGGAAATAAAGTGCTACATTTAAAAACATGAGAAGTAATAACCAATATCCTTAGATTTATAAAAAAGGAACAATGGTCTATGGAAGGGTATCTGAGACAACAGTTGTGTCTGAAAGCAGTTTAGGAGAGTTATTAAGGAAAGAAAAGCCATTGGTGTTAGTGCAATGACGTCCTTCTCTATGCCCAGTAAACAAAGGTTAAGAACATGCACAAAATCTAATTTGGATGTTTTAATTCAAAAGTACCTAGGCGAACTATGAATAATTTATAAAGCACAGAAAAACAAAGACAAACTTTGAAAAAAGTACTTATGAAGCTAAAAGTTCCACTGACTTCCAAGGCAGTGTCTGAACATTAAGAAGAGTTCTTTTGAATCTAGGATTATTTGAAAAAGAAAACACTAAGCGTGACAGACTAATTTTAATCGAACATCGCACCATACGTGCAAAAAGGCTTAAGTATTTACGAAATATTCGGAGATATCGAAGTGAAGTTTATATAGTTTATATAGATGAAACTCATATAAATACAGCACATACTGGACCATATGCCTGGAGTGAAATACGTTACAGGGACTCTGCAGCGATATTCAAAGGCCGACAGTTGCTTATCATGTCTGCTGGAGGAGAACAGGGTTTTGTTCCAAATGCCTATGTAGTATTTAAGATCCAGCAAAATCGTGGAGATTACTACCATAGTAAGAATTACAACTTAGTTTATAAGAGCTGCAAAACTGGCTTCGAGAATAAAATTTGTTTTAGACACCTTATGCACCGCCCTCCCCTCTCGTAATCTTACGCTTGTGACGCATTGTGGCGATAGGTGCACTATCCCCACCACAGTTGCTACTCATCCCTACCGCGCAGGATTCCTGTCAAGATAAAATAATGCACCTATAAGTCCCAAGCTTTATAGTTTAGACCACTATTAGGTCAATAAATGCAATTTTTCACACTAAACATATGTAGGCCAAAGTATGCATAGTAATTATTTAAAATTTTACTTATATAGGAAAGAAAAATATTACGTAATAAAATCTGAATTAATAATACAGTGCGATCCATATAAACCTGAACCATTTCAATAGGCCATAACTTTTAAACCAATAATAGAACACACGTGCAACTTTTGGAGCGTATAATACACAATTGGGAGATTACATTACACTATTTACATCTCACAGAAAATGTTGGAAGTGTCCTCCAACAGCATCTATACATGTTTGCATTCGTCTCATCATATTCTGTGAAGTTTTACGGAGAGTATCCTCGCCAATGTTACTTATTTCGGTTCGAATGGATTCCTTGAGAACGTCAATTGTTCGTGGCCTATTCTTGAACACTGAATTTGTTACATACCGACACAAGAAAAAATCCGGTGAAGTTAGGTCAGAGATCTGGGGAGGTGCACAGGCCTTTTGAGATTATTCGATCTCAAAGAAACTGGTTACAAGTTCCATGGTGTCATTAGATGTATGGCACGTTGCTCCAACTTGCTGGAAATAACCTTCTTTCAATTCGATATCATCTCCGTAAAACTTCAGAGAATATGGTGAGACGAGTTCAAACATGTATAGATGCTGGTTGAGGACACTTCCAAAATTTTCTCTGAGATGTAAATAGTGTAATGTAATCTCCCAATTATTTATTATATACTCTCAAAGTTGCACGTGTGTCCTATTATTTTTTCAAAGGTTATGGCGTATTTAAATGGTTCAGGTTTATATGGATCGCACTATACAGTAATATTCAATAGGTAACGTTTTAACTCAAAATTGCTACTCCATAAAAAAATTTCTCGCCACAGTTTTACTAAACATGGTTATAAAAATAATATTTTCCAAATAATGAAAACCGAATAACAAAAACGTGGCACACATAACATTTCGACATTTTTAAAGTTTTTAAATTTTTATTCGAGTAGGTTTGCTTCAAAAATTAAGCTTGATAACGAGAAATAAATATTTAGATCCCTTCATCTACCTTCAAAAACCTGAACTGAAAATTGGAAAAATTGTATCACGAGGATCAGTCAAAAGAAGAAAAAATTTAACAAAACAAGATTTCGAAAAAGTAACTCTTTAAAGTTCCATAAAATAGTTTAAATATATCGTATTTGGTGGCTTTAATTTTCAAAAACATCTTAAAAGTATATTTCCTAAATTTTATCTCCTATCCTGCACTCCTAGTAATAATCCTGGAGGATCCTGACTGCCGGCCTCGCCCGCGTACCGCGGCAGAGAAGGACGATCATACAGCCGATACGGGAAGCTGATAGGACCAGCTGTAATGTTGATTTGTTTGGTCAGGGTCGCGCTTGTTGTCAGAACGGGCTAAAACCATTATTGCCACTGAAATGGGACAACCCACCCTCTTGTTTTGTTTTTCAGTCTGCTGCTTACGTCAATGCTATTCTATTAGCACTGTGTCTCCTAAAGTCCGACCACTCACAACACACAAAGTTGAAGAAGAAATAACACCGAGTGTCAGAGACTGCCATGCCTGGACTAAAAGAAGGATGAAGTTGATTCAGACTGACCAGATGTGAAATTCTAACGATCCGCTGTTGTTTTAAATCCATGTAGGATATATCCAAAGGATGAAATAAGTTGGTTATCCTTAAGCCATCTTCGTATTTTGTATCATAGACAGATTACCTCAGTAGAAGGGCGACAAAACATGGTTTATGTGCTTCTTATCAGCCTCGCAGGTTTTGTACAGCAGATCGTAAATGTCTGAGTAAATCAACAATTGATTCACAGCACAGCTGTTAATATGTGTTATCTCGAGCTCTTAAGCGAAACACTTTCGTTGCGACCACATTTGGTACTAATTTGCATAATGTGGCAATCCATCATGGTTCTGCAGAAGTAATAAAACAACTTACTGTGGATTCAACTAACACTGTAACTGGAACTGCAATGAGGGAAGCTTGTTTTGCCAAAGTAACATACATGAACATTAAAATGCAGTACGTTAACCTGATGTTATGTTTGTTTCCAGCTGGGAGACTTTGTACCAGATGTATTCCAGGCCAAAAGTGACCACAAATAGGAAAATCAATTGTTTTTCAACAGAAGTTCCGCTAATTCCGTTTACAAAAATGGGTTACTTCAATATTAGCTTTTCACACATTAATTTAACAGCAATATGCTTTTATTCTACGATTACATGACTGATATTGGGTTCTTAAGCCTCAAATCTCTTCACAAATACATATTGTCAAGCAGTTATATAAGATGTTCCCCATATTTGTTCTCTCTGCCAACCTCCTACATTCAGCTATTTACTCAGGAGTTGGTGAAGTATTGGTAACAGCAGTTCCTAAGCCTTATTACATCAGCATACTGATTATATAATGAAATTATAATAGGTAATGTCTGTCACGAGTGGTTTTGAAATTACCGATACATTCACGAGCGAGGAAGTTGCAAGGGAATTTATCCAGGGAAGTTCAAAACCATGAGTTACATTTGTAGAGACTATTGAGTTGACTATTTCTTGGATAAAACAAACTGTTAAAAGGAAAAAAACAAGTTATTTAAATACCTAAAACACATAGGCCTACATTAGTACATGAATGAAACCTAACCTCACAAGTCACGGCATACAAGATCATGTGATCGTTATACCCTACAGTGAAGGAAATCTGTGATAATTGCTGAGCGGGTGTACAATTATCGATTTATAGTACAGTTATTGGTCGGTGTTTGACGAAATCTAATACCTGATCGACGTGTGTGTGTGTGTGTGTGTGTGTGTGTGTGTGTGTGTGTGTGTGTGTGTGTGTGTGTGTGTGTGTGTGTGTGTGTGTGTGTGTGTGTGTGAAATAGTAAAGTATCGTTACTGGCCAAGTCAATTATCATTACCACAGTGACTGTCTTGTATAAGCAGGTGTGATACCATGGTTCCAAAAGTGGCTTAATGTTATTGCCTTTCACAAGTGTATCCGAAGAGTTCAAGCATAAAAAAGTCTGATTGGACAAAAGACTTCTAGTTGTGTCACTCTCTATTGGAACCTGAAAACATTGACACTCCAAGTACCTATGTATTTTAAGGTGATGTAAGTACTATATTAAAGCATTAGTTTTAAAAGTGGCTGTATAACTACTCGAATGACATCGTTAGTGCAAAGTTTAGGGTTGTTGTTTTAGACGTTACTTTTGCCCCACTTCTTGATATCCCAGGCCTTGAGTACATAGTGCTGAAGTCGCCTATGTGACATGGCTGTATGTGTGTGAACAGAGTATTTCGAAAATAAAAATTGTATTAAATTTCAAACTTAGTAAATTGTTTCTCGGGAAACAAGCGAGGTGAAAAGTCGATTAGAAATCGACGTTTCGGGAGCGTACATCTTTCCCATCATCAGGATAATTTAAGAAATGTTATAACCACAAAATATGTAACAAATATCAACAAAAACAAAACACTGCCAATACTGCATTACTGAACAAAAGACTGTTTTCTGTAAATTAAATGCCAGGTCAGAAGATGGAGTGCGTATAGAAAATAAATTGGGTCAAAGAAACGTAATTACTTAATTTGATGATCAAGATGTATAGAACTGTGCTTCTTAAGCCTACGGATTTCCATTTTAGGCCGGTTTCCAACAGGAGCTGAACTGAGTTCCAGCATTACGATTAAGCGTGCTCTTCTCGGAGGAAATGGCCAAAGCCTCCTCAACTCTCCGCTACTGCTACATTTTGCCAACATGGTCATCTCCCGAGAGTTGACTCTATGGTCGTTATCAAAGCAATGCTCTGCCAGACCGAACGGGATGGCTCAGGTGGTTTCATCTGTAGCCCGCATTCGGGAGGTCGCGGTTCGAATCCCGCGGCCGACCTACCTGATCCATGGGTCTTTTCAGGTGTTTTCCTGGGTCGCTAGGCGAATTATGGGTAGGTTAATTACATCCCCCGAAGTTCCTGTCCCTCCATTTCATCCCCATTATCATTTCCCATCATCTCTCATCTGGTGGTCTCTTTCACGATAAAAGTGTCGGCGGGTGTCTCGGCGGTGCATGGCAGGATGATATGCTCTGAGGAAAACTACTTCCTACTCCGGTAGGCTAGGAGACCGCAAAGTGAGATTTGTGGTGTACATCACGGCGCTGGGGCGGGTTTTCTCCGGCCGGTTTCCCCCGCCATCTCATTCCACCGGTGCTCCATCTTCATCTCATGTGTCATCATTGTCATCGCCTGCGGTGCCGTATGTAGTAAAAGCGGGCGTTAAATACTACACAATTCATTTTTTCCTCCGGTAGGTCGGTTGCCGGTCTCCGCTCCTCCGCTCCGCCAGCCAGAAATATTTGGGTCTCGGATCGCTTGCCTTGGGACCATTAGGGCTCGACTGCTGGGCTCATTGTCATCCCGCGGTAGGGGAGCGAGTTCTTTGTCCTGGCCTGTCGGGGGAAGTCTCTATCTAAGTAAATTGTAGGGACCCTGCCCTTTGTACTGTCGTGGCTCCTTGGGTCGACCGAATCCCTTCCGTAATGAGGTTCCAATCCCAATCCCAATGCTCTATCAGTCCAGACTTCTCAAATTGCATTAAACGAATGCTCGTTCATGTTCGTTTATTCTGGTAACGATGGTCCTTCCGTTTGTCCTATATAGGGTTTATCTTATATATACTTAGTATTAAATTTCAGACACTTTCTATGGTGGTCGGAAAATTTTCAAGGGAATTCTATTATCCATACTGCTATTTATATGGAAAATAGTCACTTATTTTTATCTTTTCGGTTTGACCTGTAACGATTTTATTAAAACAAGTGATTAATGAATTGAAATGCTTCATACACAAAACAATTAAGGTTAGGTAGAGCCACAGAATAACGTCATGATCACCGCCCCATAATAGACAAAATTGGGCATTGCTGCTATGGGGTATAAAGAATAAATTAAACAAAGGAAACCCACCCCCGACTGGTAGGTCAGGTCGCTGACCACTCGATCACGGAGAGACCTTTCTTTTGTTTCGTTTCATCCCATAAACTTGTTACTGTGATAAAGCATTTAAAAATGGTTCATGATGAAACATTTTTGCTTAAACTGGAACGTTTTGTGATATTTTGTTCATTTCATTGTTGGGACTTTCGTACACATGTATATCATCAGATTACTGTTACATGCATTTTTTGTGGAGTAACAACCACAATTTCTAAAGCTATCCGACGTACAAATGGCTAGCAGCTGTCATATTGTCAAGGAATAAAAGACAAATGAAACACTGTTTTTGCCAAGCTACTGGCATATGCATGTGGATTTCTTTTTTGCCAGGAATGCACATACAATGTAAAATAGGATCACTGAAACAATGCATGCAGTTTGCATACAAATCCCTTATTGTGAAATATATAGCTACCTCGCTTGTGCCACTAGGGGCAGGTTCTCTACTGACAGGAAGATAGAGGTGATTGTATATGTTCCTTAGGGATCCCACTGAGCTGTGAGATGGTGTTGCCAAATGTCCACGTTACCTGAGAAATTTGACAACGTATCGTTGCGCAGGAGCATAAACTAGGTTGGCGATAAATTCTCTGTATCGTGGTATGCGAGGTCAGGAAACCTAACATTATGTATCACGACTGGTTCAGTAAGGGGATGAATTGCGAAGATCGAGGGGGTGTGTTTATAGTGGCCGATAACTTTGGGGCTGTTCTTTAAATTTAGCACACAGTAAGGAGAAATTCATGGTGTGAGAATGCTTTATGCTTATCTAGAGAGGAATTCGAAAGCGTTACCAGTTCTGCATCTGCTTGATTTATATACAGTTAGCAGCGTTGTGCCCAAAAAATATACCAGGGTAGTCTCAAAAGTTTCTGACCTAATAATGATATAAGACATTTTTTCATATTTTCTCTTTTTCAACATAGTCTCCTAGTGACTCTACACACTTCTCCCAGCAATGCTCCCATCTCTGTAACCCGTCCAAATAGTACTCGGCGTTTTTCAACATAGTCTCCTAGTGACTCTACACACTTCTCCCAGCAATGCTCCCATCTCTGTAACCCGTCCAAATAGTACTCGGATTTTTTCAACATAGTCTCCTTGTAACTCTACACACTTCTCCCATCAATGCTCCCATCTCTGTAACCCGTCCAAATAGTACTCAGCGTTTTTCAACATAGTCTCTTTGTAACTCTACACACTTCTACCAGCGATGCTTCCATCTCTGTAACCCATCCAAATAGTACTCGGCGTTTTTCAACATAGTCTCCTTGTAACTCTACACACTTCTCCCATCAATGCTCCCATCTCTGTAACCCGTCCAAATAGTACTCAGCGTTTTTCAACATAGTCTCCTTGTAACTCTACACACTTCTCCCAGCAATGCTCCCATCTCTGTAACCCATCCAAATAGTACTCGGCGTTTTTCAACATAGTCTCCTAGTGACTCTACACACTTCTCTCAGCAATGCTCCCATCTCTGTAACCCGTCCAAATATTACTCGGCGTTTTTCAACATAGTCTCCCTGTAACTCTACACACTTCTCACAGCGATGCTCCCATCTCTGTAACCCGTCCAAATAGTACTCGGCGTTTTTCAGCATAGTCTTCTAGTAACTCTACACACTTCTCCCAGCGATGTTCCCATCTCTGTAACCCGTCCAAATAGTACTCAGCGTTTTTCAGCATAGTCTCCTTGTACCTCTACACACTTCTCCCAGATATGCTCCCATCTCTGTAACCCGTCCAAATAACACTCGGCGTTTTTCAAGGTAGTCTCGTTGTAACTCTACACACTTCTCCCAGCGATGCTCCCATCTCTGTAACCCTTCCAAATAGTACTCGGCGTTTTTCAAGATAGTCTCCTTGTAACTCTACACACTTCTCCTAGCGATGCTCCCATCTCTGTAACCCGTCCAAATAGTACTCGGCGTTTTTCAAGATAGTCTCCTTGTAACTCTACACACTTCTCCTAGCGATGCTCCCATCTCTGTAACCCGTCCAAATAGTACTCGGCGTTTTTCAAGATAGTCTCCTTGTAACTCTACACACTTCTCCTAGCGATGCTCCCATCTCTGTAACCCGTCCAAACGGTACTCAGCGTTTTTCAACATAGTCTCCTTGTAACTCTACACACTTCTCCCAGCGATGCTCCCATCTCTGTAACCCGTCCAAATAGTACTCGGCGTTTTTCAAGATAGTCTCCTTGTAACTCTACACACTTCTCCTAGCGATGCTCCCATCTCTGTAACCTGTCCAAATAGTACTCGGCGTTTTTCTCTGCAAAATGATTGTTGACAAAGATGTTTGCCTCTTTATTTGACGAAAATCTCTGTCCTCTGAGCGCAATTTTCAGATGAGGGGGAAAAAAAGAAGTCATTTGGGGCTAGATCTGGTGAGTAAGGCGGATGGTCAAGCAGTTCAAACCGTAATTCGTGGGTTTTAGCCATTTCAACCGCTGAGTTGTCAGACGGTGCGTTGTCTTGGTGAAACAGCATTTTCTTTTTCTGCAAATGTGGCCGCTTTTCCGCAAAATTTGCCTTCAAATTGTCAAGTAAAGATGCGCAGTATGCTACTGTAATGGTTTTTCCTTTTTGAATATAATAGATTAAAATAACTCCATGATTATCCCAAACAACAGTCCCTATCACTTTCCCAGATGAAAAAATAGTTTTTGCTTTTTTTTTTTTTTTTTTTTTTTTGAGCCGGTTTCCCAGGAGGAGGTCAGCCTGGCTCGTGTAAGGTTTGGCCACTGTATTTTTACCCATACTTTTATGTTAAAAAGGGACCCTACCCCAGTGTACCCGCTCTGCGGTGGAGCACTGTAGGTCCGCCATGTATTTTTAGAGTGTTTTAACCTAGCCGATGTTCGCCAATCTCTCCAACTGCCGGCCAGCTTGGCAGAGATTCTGGCGGACGACGAACATGCGGTGGCCAAAGTCTTTAAGTTGCTTTTAACTGTTGATTTTAGAACTTAGTTCTTAAATTTTACCTATTTAAACATTCTTATCGGTTCATGGTTTTAAGTCTCTTTTAGTTTGTACTAACGTGCGTGTCTTTAATCTTATTTTATTCAGGATGGATTTATTTTAGTTATTTTACCTCCTGTTTTAGCATGTTTTGCTTTTTAAGGGCACTGATGACCGTTCATTCATTCCCCCTTTGGAGTCTACTGCTTAGACTATTTTTGTTTCGGGCGTATAACGGTGTATCCAAGTATCATCTACAGTAATTAATCGGCGCCAAAACTCAGATTTATTGCGCCTAAACTGCGCCAAGAGAACGTTGGAAATGTTCATTTGAACACGGTTATGGTCTAAGGTGAGCAAACGCGGCACCCAACGCGCGGACAGCTTTCTCATGTCTAAATGTTGATTTAATATGTGACAAGCGCGTTCTTTTGACATGTTCATAGACTCTGCTATCTCTCACTTTAATTCGGCGGTCGTCTAGCACCATTTGGGGAACTTATGCGATGTTTTCTTTGGTGGTTGCAGTTTTTGGACGTCGCGAAGATTCATCGTCTCATAAGCTCTTATGGCTACGTTTAAATTCAGCTTCCCAAAATTTCACTGTTGTAAGTGATGGTACAGAGTCCCCATACACAGAATCCAGCTCATCTTTGATTTGCGTAGGCGTATCGCCTTTAAAAAACAAATATTTAATGACTCTATTTTGTCCATTTTCATAAAAGCATTCACATCAAATCACTCAAAGGACTGTTACATAACAAGTGAGCGTCCGAAATGGCTGAAACTTTGGTGAGTAACTGTTAAAAGATGAACAGCGAAATGCACTGGCTTTTATTTACGAGTGCTGCCACCTTCATATTGAGGTGGGAAACTTTCCAGACCACCCTCGTACTAGTATATTAAATCTGAAATATAGGTATAGAAGGAGTTGGATAAAAATATAGCCTGAACTTAAACACGATTATTTTTAACTCTTGATTGGTACTTAAAAATAACAGTCCTTGATTTAGAGACAGACAGGACTAATGTAATGCTTTCTATAAACAAGGTTAATATATTCGACAGTTGGAAAGATCTTTAGTTAATAATTATCTTTATTTTTAATGTAGATAAATTGTAATGGTGAATGACTGTATAAATTCAGTAAATCCTCTACCTCACGTGTATCAAATAAACATTACCTGATAATAGCAATACCATTTGGATACATAAGCTGTAAATTGGAGCTTTAATTCACAAAATACTATTCTAATCACTTAATGTATGTCATATTTTGTAATAGTAATAACTATTATAGGGTTTCCAAACGTGCAGTGATGTCAGACAGTGATGTAAACAGGAACAGAGATAATTCGCAGTTAACTACGAGATTTGTGATGATCACTCCCCATATAAGGACAATTTCCGGTGATGACATGTGACTGTTTGACATTTAGCGCCCAATCAGTGGCTGTCACTCTCTGCAGAAACAGAACATTATTCAAGCAAATCGCGCCATGGTACTAATATGATGTGTTCATGGATATCTTGTTTGTTTACCCTTTGTTTAACAGTTGACAATCTTGTACTGCTTGTGGTTAGAGTAAATAAAATTTTATTTTCATATAGGTAACTTATACTCTTAGCAGTAAATCTTTATTCTAACTAGAGAATATAAATTACAGAAAAAATTGTTGGTTTATGGGCTATCAAGTGACAATCTTTTGGACACTTCAACTACAATGCATTCTTTAGTAGTATGAGTTACGAAAGACAAAGCTTGGAGGAGGAGCTTTATTTTTTGTATAGCTGAAGTTTAAACAATAACGTTTAACAGAACACATGCGAGTTAAAAGTCACTAGTTCGATAAAATTGTTATGCTCCTCTGTCGCATCAAGATTACTTCAAAATGTTCAAAGGATTGATTTGATTAGGGTTTATATTGCATTGCTCCTACACGCGTAGTGGGCTAATGCATCATGTCTTGGCTCCCTGCCACGGAATGTGACCCGGCTTCAATCCTAGCCCTGGGGGTGCGTATTTTAAGTGCCGGATATAGGACCGGTCCTCACCCAGTATCTCGAGGAAATTGAGTAGCTTACAATAGGTAAACGACCCTGGTCAAGAATGTCATCTTTCCTACTGGGGATGCCGCGATGCTGACCACATCTCCTCGTAACGCTTGGATGATCGCCCACCTCTACCTTGGGTATGTGGGCGTGCGATCGTCAGTTGGGTTGGCAGGCCTTGTCTCTCTATAGTCTGTCGCGCCATGGGCTATTTATTTATATTGACCTTTATTGTATTTTAACACATGATATACTTGTCATGCTGGTGTATCGTTTAATTCAAATCTTTTACTTCACTTTATCGGAATTGTCCAGTTAACTATTGTTATGTTGGCAGCTTCGTAATTTGTTAATGTGAATCGTAATTTTTTTTCAAATTATAACTTGAGTAATCATAAAATGGTGGCAGATTCTGGAATCCAAAAAGCCAGAAAGAAGTAATATTGTATGTTTGAAGCTGTACATGAATATATGAGGGCTCTTAAATAAAGAATGACCTTTTTTGACAACGTACCTTTACTCATCCTCATAATTTTGATGCTCCTTCTCAAAATAGTCTCCCCTGAATGCGATGCACTTGTCCCAGCGTTTCTGCCAGGTTTCAAAGACATGCTGGAAACCATTTTTGAGAGAACCTTCAAAATCGCCTCCGCAGCCTTTATCACTGCTTCTGATGATGGATGATACCTCCCACGAAGGCGTTTCTTCAAGTTAAAGAATAGAAAAAAGTCACCATTTTAGAGATCCTTCAAAACCGCCTCCACAGCCTTCACCACTGCTTCTGATGATGGAAAATGTCTGCTACGAAGGCATTTCTTCAAATTACGGAATAGAGAAAAGTCACATGGGGCTAAATCCGGACTATAGGGAGGGTGAGGGATGCACTTCACGTTGATTTTTGCAAGATATTCAGCAACAACATTGGCAAAATACGGCCGCTCATTGTTGTGGTGCAGCATCAAACCTGCTTCACGGAAATGTGGTCTCTTGCGCCTGATATGGACTTGCAATGTTTTCAGGACATCCCTATAGTATTGTCTAGTTACTGACGTATGTGCAACAACATAAACCATTCCATAAATATCAAAGAATGAGATGACCATAACTTTCCCAGCAGAAGCAACCACTTTTATTTTTTGGAGGGTTGGTGATGAAGGATATTTCCACACTGAGCTTTGCTGTTTGCTCTCAGGATCAAAATGATGTAGCCAAGTTTCATCAGCAGTGATTATGTTTGAAATAAACTCCAGATCTTCCCCTAACATCAACTATAATTATATATTACCTCCATTGTAGCGGTAGGCGATACGGAACATATATGAACTTACCTGGTTCTCACAGGCGGGAACCAGGAGTACCAACAATGAAGCTACTACGGCGTGTTTGTTTCACATTAAGCTTACAGAATATAATAAGGTTGAATTTGTCCGTTAAAATATATGATCATTCTTTATTGAACAGCCGTCGTATGTTAGTTTTAAAAGGCTGGACTAAAAGTATCACCCCAATAAACACGTTACAGTCTCTACAAATTTAAAAAATTCTGAAATTGGTTTCTTAATTTTTAAGTTAATTGATATAAATTAGTCATTTCTTCACACTAGCCGTATGTAGGCTAAGGTTTTGAATAGAGGCAACCTGAAAAATTCAATGCCATGGCCGGGATTTGAACCACAGATCTTCTGGTTTCCGTCCAGTCTCCCTTAATCATTGAGTTACCATAGCCAACTTGCCGTCCTGGCATTAAATTCTCCAATTGACTCATATATATTTTCCCGGTAAACCACTAGGGGCTCTCTCATCCGTGATACACCGCTCAATGGATAAGAACGTCTGGACGGAAACCAGAAGATCTGTGGTTCAAATCCCGGCCATGGAATTTAATTTTTCAGGTTGACTCTATCGTTACTTTCTTACTTGTCAAAATATTTGTAAATTATTACGTTTTGCACCAATTTGCTGTTGTAAATTCATAAAAACCTATATTTGTGCAGTAAAACAGAATAAAGTGTCTATTTACTATTGCTATATTGATCACAGCAATGGTAAACCTGTCTCCAAATATTATTCCACTGAACTACGAGAGTGGGTACTTAGTGCTATTACTTTGTTAATTCCGTTCCTATCTAAAAGCTATTTGTTGTCTTTTATTCTTTTCTATCAATTTATACCAGAAATAATCATGAGAACCCCTAGTGGTCTACCGGGAAACATATGGGTCAGTTGGAAAATTTAATGTCATGATGGCCATAGTAGCTCAGTAGATTAGAGCAACCGGACGGAGAGTGAGAGATGCGTAGTTCAAATCCCGGCTATGGCATTGAATTTTTGTCTGGCTCTACTCATTCAAACCTTAGCCTACACACGGCTAGTGTGGAATGGTGATGATGATGTGTATAAGGGCGCTCAACTACGGCGGTCATCAGCGCCCTTACAAATACAAGTCATGGCAAAAGCCAGATATAAAAATTCCCAAAAACTATATAAGTATAAATAAAACTATTAAAATTGCACACACACACATATATATATATATAAAGAAAACGAAATAGCAATCAAAACCTACTAAAAATTTCCTTCACTAAATCCTAAAGTGTAATCTAGAAAAGAATCTAAAAACCTTCTCCACTACTGCGTTATCGTCCGCTAGCATTTCTGCAAAGCTGGCCGGCAGCTGCAGAGACGTCCTAAGGTCTGCTAGGTGAAAACACTCTAGCAGCACGTGTCGTACAGATAACGCTTCTTTGTAAAACGGACACAGCGGAACAGGCTCCTTTTAAAAAGAAAACTATGAGTAAAAATGCAGTGCCCAATACGCAACCGAGCAAAAGTCACCTCCTCACGACGAGACGACCGACAGGAGGTAACCCAGGGAATCGGAAGTTCTTTGACAGATCTAAGTTTATTGCGGAGAGCGGACCACTCTTCCTGCCAGCAGGTTTGCACAGCTCTCCGCAATACGGCCCTAAAATCTTCCGACGTCACAGATGGTACTCGAACCCTGAGCTTCATGGTAGCCGTCTTGGCTGCCAAATCCGCCATTTCATTCCCCCGCAAGCCTACGTGACCAGGGATCCATGCACACACCACGTTAACGCCAGAAGCGTGTAAAACGTGCAGGGCAGCCTGTATACGCTGCAGAATTGGGTGGTAGTTGTACAGCTGCCGTAGGCTTTGAAGTGCACTGAGGGAATCACTTAGGATTAAGCAGTCCCCCAACTTTCGTCGAGGTACGTGTAAAATGGCCCGATATATTGCATAAAACTCTGCAGTAAAAATGGAAGTGCTAGTGTGGAATCCGAATGTATACGGTTCGGTTCCACACACGTAAGCACAACCAACACCATTTGAGTTCTTGGAGCCATTAGTATAAATTATAAAATGGTCCTCATATCGCGATAAAAATTCTAAAAGACATGTGCGGATACTAGACATAGACACAGTAGATTTATCATATTTAGTCATGCCCAGATCAACGTGGGAGAAAGTATTATTTCCAGTAATAATGAAACTGTCTGAAATGGTGCATGGTACATCAGTTTCCTTTTTTGCCTTTTTTGCAGTTTTTGCATATTTTCTTAAATTGCTGGTACTTTTATAAAAGAAAATACAAAAATTTGTCAAACGTCATATTTTAATCAAAAGTGTTAGAGCCGTTTTAAATAAAACCATATTTTACGATAATGTTATACATATATCGGTTATTTTCGATATTTTTTTACAACAAAGCCACTCTTTTCGATAATTTTTCCATGTGGGCATAGTATACATAAAATAGATGAACATCTATATGAAATAAGGTTTTTCTATGACACTCGCCAACATTTAAACATTCGTTGTTAGCTTTTCCAGATAACAAAGAGCGTGAATTCCATTGGGTTTGATCAAAGGAGCTGATCCAGACGTAATGAAACTGACGCAGATCTAGTAATGCCTTTAATTTGTAGATTCTGCACCAATCATTTGGAAGTTGCCTGTGGCACTGAGCCAGAGGTACATGGAAGCGATGCTCACAAAGGCATAACGATCTCGGACAGTATTTGTTGCTTTTTCTGTTGCACAGTGAGGTGAAAGGCAGTTCTATACATCCCTAGCTTTCAGCCCATCACCAGGCGACACCGCACTCGATACCCTACAAGGAAAAACAAAAGAAAGGGGCGATTGATAAATTACAGTGTCCTGCACAGATTACGTATGGTCACTGGAGTATAATGACATTCAACCTGTATTCATGTTAATGATCTTCAGTAATTAAAATATTAATGTTCCATTGCAGAGTATGGGGAGTGAATGAAAAAGAACATGGGGTGGTGAAAGCTTCCCTCTTCATCCGTACTGACCCTCTCATTTTAATTCGCTTAGAGGGAAAGTGAGTTATCGGCATAACTCTACCGCAAACTGAATTATTGATGATGACGTGGTAACGTTAATTAACCAAGTAATATCAGCTCTCCACCACATTGCCTTGTTATGGCCACCAAGTGGAAGTTCTCATATGAAAATGTTCACCACCGAAACATCATCGCAGATTAATAGTTCCTCTTCAGTATGTAATAAAATCTGTTTTAGTGTTTAACATCCCTTTAAACTCTTGTGTCGGTTCGCAATGCGACGATAGTTGCATCAGTGTACACTAAACATATGGCCTTAGTTGCGTAGTAACCTTCCTGTACCATATATTTTTGTTGTGAGTGAGTTTTGACGGAATGTTAACCATTGACTGTTCTTTGAATATACAGATAGTCATTGTGATGCTTAATAGTTGGCCCTAGGTTCGTGGTCGTCTTGTGTATCGTGCACGTTGTATTTCTATTTCTTCTGTATTGTAGATGGATCATAGTATTGAATGTCCAATACAATATTTACTTAGTAACTAGAGAAACAGCGAATAAAGAGTTTTTTCTGTTCCCTCTTATACAAACTACTTTTAAAAACTTGGTTCTTCTACCTAGTTTGTGCTAGTCGAGGAAAAAAAGCTGTTTCTAGATAGTGTGACTTTGAGGGTTCGTGAAATTATAAGTCCAATCGCACACCTCAACAATGTTCTTTATTTCCTTCGAATTACAATCGGAACACTTGCCGATTACACAGAATTACGTAATGCACACAATTAAAATTCACCAGTTCGTCTGTCACAGGTCCACTACACTCGCAGTTACGTACACTCCGCCGATGCACGTTCACAGTCCGTTCTCTCACTGGGCGCTCCTCACAGCTGCTCGCCAAGAACTGAACTGACTCGCCACTGCAGCTCCTTTTATAGGAATATCGCTGTTTTCTGGAAGCCTCGCGGTTCAGTAAATCATTACGAAGGTTCGAGACGGCAGAGGGAGGGGGAAGAGACGGCACAGTGACGTTTTTCCAGCCACCCCTCGTTACTGCTAAGAGATATATGGGTAGGTGTGGTGGAATACTTCCCTTCTGGCCCTACTGCTGGCCGGATCTATCGGGAGTCCCGACGTTCGGGTGACAATATTGTTTTATTACATATTTCCTTATACAGTGTGATCCACATAAACCTGATCCATTTGAATACGTCATAACTTTTCAACCTATAATAGGACACACGTGCAAATTTGGGAGATTAAATTACAGTATTTACATCTCAGAGAAAAAGTTGGAAGTGCCCTACACCAGCATCTATGGATCGTTGGCCCTATGTTCTTTGATACGACTGTAGACACTGAAGTTTATATGGGTATCTTCAATACATTTGTGGAGCAGCTGGGTAATATAGAATTGAGAGAAGGTTATTTCCAGCAAGATGGAGCAACGTGCCATACATCTAATGACACCATGGAACTTGTAACCAGTTTCTTTGATAATTGAGTAATCTCAAAAGGTCTGTGCCCCCCCCCCTAGATCCCCTGACCTAACCTCACTGGATTTTTTCTTGTGGGGATATCTAAAATAAGAGTGTACATGAATAGGCCACGGACAATTGATGTTCTCAAGGACTCCATTCGAACCGAAATAAGTAACATTGGCGACGATGCTCTCCGTAAAACTTCAGAGAATATAGTGAGACGAGTGCAAACATGTATAGATGCTGGTGGAGGACACTTCCAACATTTTCTCTGAGATGTAAATAGTGCAATGTAATCTTTCAATTGCGTATTATATTCTTCCAAAGTTGTACATGTGTCCTATAATTTGTACAAATGTTATGGCCTATTAAAGTTGCTCAAGGTGAATATTTTAAGAGCTGGTTACTTTATGATAGCTTTGAAATCCATTCTTTTGCATGGCCAGGTTGGATACTGGTCTGTGTAGAGGGTAGCCTAAGCCCGAAATGTTGGATTAAAACTGGTACCTAATTGTATCATTTCTCAACAATGTCACATGTTTTTAAATGGTTATCCGACTCCATTATAGCTCTTATATGGAATTCCTGCTATTTTCTCGATTGTGCTTGTAACAAATTTGTTTTAAACAATATATCCGAGATGTTTGTATAGCTAATATAATAAGTATTTTGAATTGACTACAAATAAGTTGTTAAGTGCTATTCATTCTGAATTAATTTTGTGTAATGTTATATAGCTGGTAAACGATAGCTCACACGAGACTTCCTACAGGAAAACTGCTAAATATGTTAAAACATGTATCTTATCTAAGTCCAGATTTTGAAATTAACTATTTTGGAAATATCATTTAAAAGTGGTTTGAATGTTCAAATACGAGGTTTGGCTGATAGTTCCGGACCTCGCAATAAAATAAAAATATTTTAATTTTTTTTTCGTTATAATATCCAGAAGATTTTTACAACTCGATATTCTAATTTAATTACACAATCTCTATAGGACGATTTGTCACGGTCCTCAAAATAGATGTTTACCACATCAATGACCTCCTCGTTGCTGTGAACTATTCGTCCTCTAAGGCATTTTTTGAGGTTCAGGAACAGGTGGCAGTCACTGAGTCCTAGATCTAGCAAATAAGATGCATATTCAAGCAATTGACCTTTAATTCGCACACTTTTCCCATTGCAATGACTGAACGATGGGCTGCAGCATTGTCGTGAACAAACAAGAGTGCTCTCCTTGCCAAATGAGGGATTTTTCTTTTCATCTCATCAGTCAAACTTAGTCAGCAGTGATACTTTTCCCCTTTTCCAAGTAATCAATAAAAATTATTCCCTGTGCATCGGAGAGAACACTCGCCATAACGTTGTTAGGTGATAAAGTTGACTTTGACCTTTTTGGAGTTGGTTCATCTAGCGCAATCCACTGTTTTAACTGTGATTTACTTTCTGGAGTGTAGTGATGTAACCAAGTTTCATGCATGGTATTAAGCCGTTTCAAAATTCACTGGGACTTTTACGGTAGAGCTTCAACTACTTAGCAGAAACAGTTTTTCTTTGCAACTTGTGATCAGGTGTCAACAAACACGGCACAGACCTTGTGAGAACCAAAAACGTTACTTAAAATACTACCTGCAGGTTCTTCTGATATGTTTACAGCCTCTGCTATCTCAAACATCTTTAATCTGTGGTCTTCCACTACTAAATGATAATTTTTTTTTCAATTATCTCTAGAGTTGTGACTTCAATAGGTCGTCCAGAGCGAGGCTTATCACTAGTGCTCCTACGTCCCATTTTAAACTCCTCAATCCACCTTTTAATCATTGTACATGAAGGGACAGGGTGCTGAGGACCCGTAGCACTCGTGGTACCTCTGACGTTTCTAGAGGAACCTCGGGCCGAACATTTGAGCCTCTCCCTGAATGGGAGTTGTTAGGATTGGGTTGGACTCGAGGGGACAGTGGTTCCCAATACCCGTAGGAGATCGGGTACTTCTCCGGACGAGGTTGAGGGAAGCCATAACATTCCCGCATACTAGGCTGCATAGCTAGCAGAAGGTGTGCTAGATCACCAGGTGACCCTACCGAGAGGTTAATCGGTAGCCTTCCCCGTTGGGGTTGGCGCGCGTAAGGGGCGTATCCACTTCCACCCTGTCTTGAGCCCATAGGACCAGATGGGGGGGGGGCTTGTTAGACTCTAGGTCTTGCCCTATAGAAAGTCCCACGTATGGTTTGGGTGCTCTTTCGAGACAGCTCGGCAACTCCCTGGTCATTAGAGGGGAGGTCAGTCTTCACTTTGTGTGGATATGTATATAGTGTAATTCAATGTACTGACCATTTCCTGCTTGAGTTCTTTAGACGTTAAGCCTTTCACATGGAAGTATTTAATCACTCCTCGTTTTTCCAAACCCTCCATTTTGTGAAACCTCTACATTTGTCTCGTTTAAAATGTTTGCATTCAAAAATGAACAAGCTATTGACCTGTGACTATGGATACAAGCTAGTTTAGAGTTAAACTATATGATGGTATCCGTCAAACTGACCGAGTGGTGCCATCTCTATGTGAGATTCGCAACTTATCAGCCGACACCCTTTTGAAGGCGTAAATTGCCATTCAGTTGGTCACACAAAAAGTGTGGAATTTCAAAGGAGGCATTTAGTAACTCCTTATAATCTTTGAATTTGCAATAAAATCAGTTCTGCAAAATTGTAACTGGATTAATATGAAAAATACAGAGAATAAAATATTTTTTTAGATTTAAATGTTTTGTAGATTGTTATTGTAGCTGCACATAGTTTCCAGCTTACCGATAACGGTAGCTCGATGAAAAGTGTTGTTTTAATGACTTGGTTATCCGTATCGGTGGCTCACGTGGAGAATTTTATGTCGCTGTGTTAAGACAAATAGAGCATCGGTAGAGCTAAGATTCTATGGCAGCATAGTTTTAGTCTTATTCTACTTTTCTAATAAAGCAATAGGTAATTAAGTGGACATGATTGGTTAGAGTTGTTTATTTTTATCCTAGAAGTAATTTTCATCCAACAGAATCACGGAATCCCACACATTAAAAGTGTATTTGAGCTTTTTAAGTAAAATCATTGGATGTTAGAGCTGTGATGCCTTCGTGGCACAAGTTCTGCGTTCTAAGAAGCCCAGGCTCAAAACTCGGTAATGCTTTTACGAGCAAGCAGCTCGATCGATCAGTTTGCTGGTCTTGATGAAAAATTCCGAAGATGCATCCCACATAGTTTGGCATCTTGCAATAACGAAATCTGAAAGAATCCTGACAACGTAGCTGCGCTTCATAAATTCAAATGCAGTGCGTGAACTGTAAAGCAATCAAATATGCCGCATCATCCTAAATATGCAAATTCCATAACTGTTCTGTGGCAACATGTTGCAGGCTTTGCTGCTAATTGCATGAAAACGTCTTTCAGGCAATGAATTAACATGCTGATACCCTGACGGTCAATGAGAATTAAATTATACGGATGCTTAATGACATAGTGGTAAAAAAGTCAGAGTTTTTTTCCTAGATTATTTTCCTGACGCCTCAGCTTCGGTTCCACTGCTTAGTAATGCATGCTGGGAGATTGTTTTTACGTGCAAAGTGATATAAAAGGCCGTTGATAGTCAAATGTTTAAAGGCATAATCGTCATATACTTTGTTCCTACAGATACTTGTAATAGACACGACATAAGAAAAACTTGAAATCAAAGTGATAGTTCTTAGGGCAACGAGTGGGATAAAGTAAACAAAATTCACTCGTTGCTCCGGTAACGGTGGGATAAAGTAAATAAATAAATGATTGAGAACTACAAGTTTTCTATAACCTTTAAACAGCAACATCAAACAGCAATGTTTCAAGTTTGCTCTGTCCATCAGAAACCTTGGCCTATATATGGCTAGTGTGAAGAAATTATTAATTTCCATCAATTAACTAAAATAATAAGAATTAAATTATAAAGCCTGGGACTCAAGTACTTACGATAACAAGTCGCCACAAACGGTGTATCTCGGATACGAGAGCCCCTAGTGGTCCTCCGGGGAAATATATGAGTCAGTTGCAGAATTTAGTGTCAGGACGGCACGTTGGCCATGATAGCTCAATGCGTAAGAGCGACTGGACTGATTCCATACACCTTCTATACAGAATATATAAATTTAAAAATGCTGTCACACTTTCTGATTCTAAAGCAGCATTATGTGTAATAAGTTCATATAAAATGAGGTCAATCCAAATTAAATGTCACAAACTGGTCCAACAACTTCAAAAACTACAGTAAAGAATTATATTACAGTGGATACCTGCACATTATGGAATTGCTGGAAATGAATCAGATGATTTTCTTGCCAAAAAGGTGCAAATTTAATTCAGAACAAAAGTAAAAACTTACCCTTTACATCCATAAAAAGATTAATCAAAAGCAAATATAAAAACAAACAAAACCAATCAATATCTAACAAAGCCAAAGATAAAAAATGGAACATTTTAATTAAAATTCCAGAACTTATTCCAGAAATGAAACGTAAAGCTGCAGTAGCAAATTTTAGATTATTTACGGAACATGATTATTTGGCCAAACACTTACACAGAATAGGAATTTATACAAGTCCAAATTGTCCTCTGTGCAACAAAGAAGAGGAAATGACTGAAGAACTTCTTCTAACCTGTGAAGCCCTACCTGCCGGACCCACTACACAGAAATATTGGAGAGCAAGAGATCTAATGGATTCATTGCCAAAGACTAGCATTTGAAAACAACAACAATGTTGCACCAATTAGGAAATGTCATTTTATAAATGTTTCGTTTACTATGAGGTAGATAGAGTAATAAAAATAAGGTAAGATTAAAGAAATACTTGCACGTTATTGGTTTATCGTGAAGATGTATTGATTGTTATTCTCAATACCACGTCTGCCACTGTAACGGTAAATACCTCGTTAAGAGAGGTAAAACTAAGCTAGTTCCCTTGTTGCTTCCCTGAATACCAAAGTTAGTAGTGAACATGGGTTTCCAAATTCCAGCCCAGCTTAGCTCTGTAAGTGTAACATTCCACGTCACGAGCTCTTTGCAGTAACCTTCTGAAAGCATTCCTTGCACAGAGCCCTTTGGGGCTAAATCGCATCACAGGGTGTTTCGTTAATCAAGTGAAAAAATCTACTCAAATATGAGAGACCTTTCGGGCAATCTTTCAAGGTCGTCTGTTGAATTAAAGCCAAATCCAACGCAAAAAGGCATATTTAATATAGAATACCTGCTAAAATGCAAATATTTATTTCATATATAAGTATTTTAAAATGGATTCTGTATTAAACCATTTCAGAGATAATATTTTATTTACAATACTGTAAGTGAAAATTTTGAATGTGTTGCTATGGTACAATTTTGTCTAACCTCTAGAACTTTTGTTCATGACTGTACTTTAAATTATTTATAACAGAGCTTGATATTTTTTCAATATCCTATTTTCAAGACACACAAAGGCAGATTAAACAGCGAGTCATCTCATGTATAACTGCAAGCCTCTGGCAAGTCAAAGGAATAAACATTTTAATCAAATACTTATGCAAGCATGGGGTAATCAATATATTATCGATAAGAACGCTAGGCTCCTTTATGAATGGCTGAGATGTTCTGAGAGAAAATAAACTGTACACCATATACATGTAACAAACAACAAATTAAGTGCCCTTAGATACATTCATACTACATTCTTTTGATAGGACCTTCTGGGTTTTTTTAACACACGTGAACTCTTTGTGAATGTGTGACAGAAATGAAAGCACTGTACAGTGCACAGAACTCTCAGCCCGCCTCGGTAACGTGGTGGTAGCGAGTCTGCCTCACGTTCAAGAGGTCCCGAGTTCGAATCTCGGTTAGGGTGAGTTACCTGGATAAGGATTTTTCCGGGGTTTTCCCTTATCCTGAAAGACGAATGTCGGGTAACTTTAAGCTCTATGGACCCTGGGCTCATTTGAGCACTATTTCATCCGTTCCATTCATCGTCCGATATGACTTAACGTTGGAGGACTAAATTACAAAAAAAAAAAAAAAAAAAAAAAAACAGAAAAACAGAACTCTAGCGGTAGCGACGAGAGTTAGGATTGTACTTTGGTACTCGCTTTCATTGCAAGAAGAGCGTGCAATCATTCGTTTTCTCCATTTTCGTGGTGTGACATCTATTGAAATTCATTGCCAGTTGAGTGAGACATGTGGTGATGGTACCATGGATGTGTCTAATGTGCGTTCATGGGTGCGACAGTTCAGTGAAGGCAAAACATCGTGTGACAACAAACGAAGACAGTTGCAGACATTGTCTCCAAAATTGGCATTTCCGTGGGATCTGTGCACAAAATCCTGAAGATCTGGAAATGCTCAATCTGCGATCTTCCAAAACAACGTACTCCACTCGCTGAATCATGTCGAGGCCGTGACTGTCTTGGTTTGTTGTCACACGATGTTCTGCCTTCATTAAACTGTCGCACCCAGGAACGTACATTAGACACAGCCATGGTACCATCACCACATGCCTCACTCAACTGGTGATGAAACTCAATAGGTGTCACACCACGAAAATGGAGAAAACGAATGATTACACGCTGTTCTTACAATGAAAACGTTGCCGTTTTAAATATCAAAAAACAGACTTAACTCTCGTCGCTGCCACAGAATCAAGCCTCCTTCTTTGTCAATAATTCTCATCTTCCAGATTTCTCAGCTTCAATTATTTTCTAGTTTATAACAAGAAGAATTAATCATGTGTTTAGCTTGGGAGATAACACAACATATGATGGAGAATTAATCTGAAATTCGCATGTTGATATACAGAGATACAGTTGTTTGTCTAAGTTAACATGCCCTTACATTAATTTTGTACCACAAAATATTAAACTGCGAAGTAAATCATTATAAACATAATGTTATAGGTACTGACCTTAGTGTCCTATCTTATGTTTGTGATATACCAAGGACCAAATCCTGGCAGGACTTGAGCTTCTAATTCTTAATGGACAAATGCGGAAATGCAGACAGAAGCTGACGAGTGTTTAACCAAGCTAGTGGGCGGCCCTACAAACTTTTCCCATATCTTGTGGTGCTCCCGGCAGGTCAAGTGTTGACCTACAGCCTGCGGTGGAGAGAATTTCTGTATTTCCAGATTGTTGGTGCACAACAAAGGTCTTGCACAGTGAGGTACATACGAGAGGGAATCAAATGAAAACTTAGATTTTAATGTGAATCAAAGTGAAACTTAGTGTGTCATTTTTTACATTGTATCCATGATACATCCTCCAGTGTGAAACAAAAATATGTAGTAGTGTGCGCTTTGTTTACCTCTTCACCGGAACCAAATTTCTTCCCTCCATCGCCTCTTTGAGTGTCCGAACATTTGGTAAGGGGATGCGGCACCGAAAACCACAAATCCAGCAATTTACAAGCAATCTTTCTGAAATTTTTACCACTTAGTTCTGATGCATAGTGGACACAGTATTCAAAATTTGGTTTTTATATCTTCAATAGTTTTTTAGTAATTAATTTGTGAATTTCAAAATTTGGGCAAAATTCAAACCGTTTTACGTGATGAAAATTTTCAAAATTTTAATGTTTTCTATTTCTAAAAATATTCAAATGGTTATGAAGAAAAGATCTATCATATGAATGTCTTATATTTCCTTTAGTTCCAGAGGGACAAAATAGGTATGGAGCAAACAAAAAAGCCAAAAAATGGTTAAACCTTTGACTTTATATATCAATAACTTTAAAAATATAATGAATATTAAAAATTCATATGATAGAAACCTTTGTTTGCTTTATAAGAAAATGTGTTGAAAATTTTATAGAGGTTGAATCAACTGCATCGTGTGGAACATTTTGAATGACAAAAAATGTTGAAAAAACTATGACTGAGTAAATCAAATGTTAAAATCCAAAAGATTTTCCTTCTCAGCTACATGCCTTGAAGCAGACTAAAACCCCCTAGATAATTATTTTGGACCTTCCTGCCTCTTCCATCTCTCTTCTGCAGCAGTTTCCTTCAATTTGTTTACTTCTGGATGTTTTAGAAGTTACCTTCGTAGAAATTGCTGAATGAAGTAAGCGTAATTGCCCCTTCCCTTGGCTAATTTTTAGAAATGTTGGTGAAATCTCAGTGTCCATTATGTCTGACTGCAGCTTCAGTGAGGCAGAACAACCAAAATAGAGTTCACTGATGGTTGATGTCACAGCAACCTGAAGTCTCTTCTTTGACACAAATATTTCTTTTTGGCAATTATGCCATATCTTGTTATGTAAATTTTCATTGCATTTTGTGTCTTACCCAATGTACATCTCCTTAGGATTTCATCTGATGCCAGCCTTTGGTACACAGGCATTAGTTTTCTAATCACATCAGGCCTCAAGTATTTTCCCATTGTTGTGTTATGTTTAGGTGTTTCTTCCCATGTATCGTTTAGTCTATTCATGAACCTAACTATGCACACAGTCAACAAAAGGTCAGTTGCTTCAAAGGATGTTTTACGTATAACTTATATAACAGTTATATGCACGTTTTGCTGTATAAAATACCTTTATATATGTTAAATGATGCACTAAAATTCATCAATTATATATAAACAGTATGTAGTTTAACGAGAAATACAGGAAAATTACGACCAAATTAAAACTCACATAAAAATAAAATATAAACATTACTATTTGCTTTCAATGTTTGTAGACAGTGTTTTGTTTCCATGGTGCCACATATTGTAAGAAAAATCCATCATACCAACACATAAAATTCCACCAAAAACTTTGCCCGCTAATTTCAAATGTATTAATTTAGTACATTCAATCGAACTCAAATTACAGAATTCTGTGAATCCACGGGCCGGCATGCGCGTGCGCATGGGCATTTAAATTGTCATGTGAAGGTATATAGTAGCCTGAAACTCATAAATTTACTTGGATTATGATACTATAAGGTTCAAAGTATTTTATTAGCTAAAAAATAAAAACAAAATTATTTTTTACCACATTTTTAGCCAATTTTGGTGCTGCATTCCCGTAAATTACTCGAGCGAAGTCTGGTAAGTATAGTGGATGAAGAAGTTCAGAAGTGAGCTACCGTGACATGCCCACTTGCAGATACTCTTCAGAACTTAAGCACGTTATAATAATTTGATGTGCGTGACTGGTGTTCAGAATTGTAGCTATTTCTGTACCGTCACATGGCGATTTCCCATCACAATAGCTTCAACTGCTGCTACTGATTTCCGTGTTACAACGCGGTGTGTCTGAGGTTGGAGCGTCATCACAACGGTTTTCAACTTCGTACTCCACTTGTACATTTGCTGAAGTGAAATACTGGAGCTTCATTCCTCCATGGATTTCAACGAGTTTTGTTCCTTAACTGCTCAGAAAACGTGGATAGAAGGCTGTCTTTGCATATCGCGTACAGGACAACCATTTGGCAGCTTTTCTTTTGTCTCTAGTATATGGCACTTACTGGGCATTCTCCGATGCATTACTAATAGTACTGCCAACTTAAAAAACAAAACCACGAAGGTTCGATAATTTCTGCGTTTCTAAAGTTTTTATTCCCCTTTACTAGTGTTTACGTCAAGTTATACCTAATATTCGTTTAAATATAAACATTTTAAACCTCCTTTATAGTCAAAAATGTTTTTAATCCATAAAACATCAGCAAATAAGAAGGAATAACTCTCCTAGGCTTCAATATTAGGGCAAAATAGACCTTATGAATTACAATGAATATAAACATTTCATGTACAACCACATAGCTTTTTCTGTGCTTTGCAAAAATGTGCAAGCATATCTTTAGGGAGCTTCTTGCTATAAGTAATAAATAAAAACTAAAATAAGAAGGAAATATGTCCCAAAAGTTACAATAAGCATAAACATAGCACTTTAAAGCACATGTTGACATGACAGAATAGTACAAAAATATCAAATAGCATAACCCATACACTAAATTTCACTATCCTTCTAATGAAGTGCTAATCTTGAATGTGTTTTCCACTCCTGCATTAGTTATTGACTCTGCTATATGTTCTTGTGAAACAGGTTGTTATTGAGTTTGCAGTTAGAGGTAACGTAACGAAAGCTTGTCAACGGGAGCTGCAGAAGACTTCGATAAATTCGGGTAGCCTTAGTCTAGAATGAAGGTCACTTAGTTTAGCACCCTTCAGTTTTGATTTTATGCAAGGCTTACAAAAGCTGTAAAATATATCCTGGGAGCTTAAACTTTCATCTATTAAACTATAAAAAAATATATCTGTTCAATACAATATATAAAAACTGTGCAGCGGGAATTAACGACACGTCGATAGAATGTCGTCTTGTTGCTGCATTTCGAAGCTGGAATACGACTCCACGTTCTCTTTCGCTATTACTAAGCGAGATGCTGCTTCTCGTAGATTTCTGCCTTAGCTGCTCAGCATGGATCTTACACTCTGGGTAGGCGTAGGATATTTGCGCACAAAAACCAGAGCTTTCTTCGAAATGCGATTTATTAACATAGAAGAGAATTGAAGGTTTGCCGATACGTCTTTGTAGCTACTGCCGGCGGATAGGATCACTATCACAATATACCACAATGCTGGTTAGGGTGACGACCAGCTGCCAGTGGTCCAACCTCCTTCCACGACTGTTTCAACCCAAGTGACTTCTTTTCCCTCGTGGTCTCCGATCACGACGTTACATCCCCTTAAGCCCCTACAAATTTTAGCGCGAAACATCACGTGGTCACGCCAACCAAGAGACCTTTCACTTATTTTCCTGGACCAGGTGTGCAGTCAGTTTCCGAGAAAGCCGGTCTCGGGAGTAAGACAAGTATCTGGCCTGTGACCCTTCTTACCTGCTTGCACTTTTTTTTTTTTTTTTTTTTTTTTTTATAACGTACCTTTACTCATCCTCATAATTTTGATGATTCTTCTTAAAATAGTCTGCCCTGAATGCGATGCACTTGTCCCAGCGTTTCTGCCAGTCTTCAAAAACATGCTGGAAACCATTGTTGACAGATCCTCCAAAATCGCCTCCGCAGCCTTCACCACTGCTTCTGAAGATGGATAATGCCTCCCACGAAGGCGTTTCTTCAAGTTAGGGAATAGAAAAAGGTCACATGGGGCTAAACCCGGACTATAGGGAGGATGAGGGATGCACTTCACGTTGAATTTTGCAACAACATTGGCAATATGTGGCCACCCACTATGGTGGTGCAGCATCCAGCCTGCTTCACGGAAATGTGGTCTTTTGCGTGTGATATGGACTTGCAATGTTTTCAGGATATCCCTGTAGTATTGTCCAGTTAGTGATGTGTGTGCAGGTACAACATGCTGATAAACCATTCCATGAATATCAAAGAATGAGATGACCATAACTTTCCCAGCAGAAGTAACCACTTTTACTCTTTTGGGGGTTTGTGATGAAGGAGATTTCCACACTGAGCTTTGCTGCTTGCTCTCAGGATTAAAATGATGTAGCCAAGTTTCATCAGCAGTGATTATGTTTGAAACAAACTCGGGATCTTCCTCTAACATCAACTTTAACTGCATGTTACCTCCATTGCAGCGGTAGGCGATACTCAACATGTCTGAACTTGTCTGGTTTTCACAGGCGGGAAACAGGAGTGTCAACAATGAAACTACTACGGTGTGTTTGTTTCACATTAAGCTAATGGAATATAATAAGATTGAATTTTAGTGCGAAAAATTAGGACCGTAAAAAATTATGACTATTCTTTATTGAACAGCCCTCGTAGCATTGCCAAAGTAAAGAAACCCAATAAATTTTTCAAAACACCAAAATCAAAAAACCGACTTTACTTATGAGACCACCTAATACCAATTCACTGTGATATGGACACTTTCAGTCACCGTTCTATACTGAAACCCATAAAGGTTTACTGTCGCCCTGCAACAGGAGTAACGGTACGCTACGTGTGTGTAGTGTTTACATGTTATGAATATGGAGCACCGGTGTAATCAGATGGCGGGGGAAACCGGAGATCCTGATGAAAACCCGCCCCAGCGCCGTGTTGTCTACCACAAATCTCACTTTGCGGTCGTCTGGGATAGAACCCTGGCCGCCTTGGTGAGAGCCAAGCGGTCTAACTACTGAGCCACGGCGCGGACATAGTACGCTATGGTGACAGTGTTCTTCGCATCAGTTTGTTCGGCAAGCTTTCGTTTATGCCAATTCTAAATAAGGTCAATAGATATTGTACTTCTTCCCACGTAGGAAGAAGAAAGAAAGCATAAAGTCTTTATATTGTTGAATTAATACTGTCGTAAAACAATAGCTTTTTGGAGAGGAGTAGGATAGCTGCATATTTAACGTTTGCTGTATGAGACTAAGTAGCCACACTTACATGAAACAATGTAACTACTAACGTTAAGAAATGAAGTCAGTACTGCAGAATTTCTCAATAATGTTGTCAGTAATAGCTCAATGTTCTGAGACTGAAAATGTTATTTGCCACACTAAGGTTAAAATGATATTAATAAACAATATTAATCAATGTGCAAAATCCGTGATAAAAGCTATCATTACAAGAAAACGTCATATATAGCTCAGGACAGATAGCACTGCGTTTGTTTATTTGAGGCCAAGGGCGAAACTACGCGAACTCTGCCTAACTGGTGTACAAGCTACATATGTAAACACAATAACAACGCCCTCAACCCATGCACATTGATAAATATCCCAAGTTAACAAGCATGAAACATATCTGTACACAAAGCCTGTGATTCCAAACAAAGGAACAAAATAGACAAATGCCTAGATCTACTTATGCAAATATTATAGTAGTTTTGAAATAGTATCCATATTAGCATACTCGTGTTACGTTTTAGACTTGTTTCCTGAACCACCGAGGAATACGTTCAAAGATTATAGTAGTGGCCTCTTGAAAAGGAAAATAACCAAGAAGCATAATAAGCATTTGACCAAGTTTACCACATATTTTGACGTTTCAATGCCTTTTGTCACCGATGACATTGTTGTGCGGCTGCAACAAGTGGGGGCCAGGCGCGTGGGCAGGAGACCTGGACACTTCTCAAGAGAAAGAAGGAGACAGAGAGGCGTATCGCTTGGATGATCGTCCACCTCTGCCGTGCGTAAGTGGGCGTGAGACCGGCAGTCGGGTTGGTAAGCCTTGGCCCTCTAAGGGCTGTCACGATATGGGTTATTTATTATTTATTACGTGTGGTGGAGCATCGAGTCGACCTTGAAGACAGCTAATTGCCAATTTCATGTTTTACTTCAATAAAGAGCGTTCTAAATTACTACAAACCAGACTTTTGATTCTACATAACCCAAGCAGTCACATGATTTTGTATTAAGGGATGCTCAAAATGTACTGTCTGTAAAATTTCAATTACGAAATTTTGGTTAAATGCAATACTTCCTCTACTTTCTTTTAGGTAAGTACAGAGAATATGAGGGACAGATAAAAGTGAATTATCTAAGAAATTTTTGTTTCGCATCAGCCACAATCCTGCAAAGATACAAATGGAAGATTTTTAATAAATTTCAACCAATGCAGGAACCAATTATTTTGGAAAATAATTTCATTATATTTTACTATCTCCAGCGGTTACATATGACTGACAGAATAAGCGATGCTTCAGCGAAAAACTGGTGCTAGACTCTACCATTATACATATAATAAGTACACGTGCAATAAACGATCAATAACATAATTTAGCTCTCGCACTCGGTACAACACAGATTCGAATGGCGATATATGACTACTCCAGTTCAAAACAAGGTCAGTGATAAAAGTCATATAAACAAATATGTTATTACTACCGCTAAATCACGTGCTATAGTACCATGTGCTTGAGAGCAAAGGAACCTCCTCTTTACTTCGTTTAAGAATTAACATGCATTTCAGATAAATCAACTCTGTTGCGTAATATATTTCATTGAAACAGTTACGAAAATATAAATTTGACAATTCTCTTCCAACATATCAAGACATATCACCATGTTAAATAACGAAGTAATTTTTATTGCACAACAGTCTATACTGCAATAGCAGACAATGAGATGTGATAAGCTCACGTGACTGTTAAGAGATACGGGGCAAGCTTACGTGAAACAATGATTAGTAAAATACGAATTTACTTTCATTCTCCCTGAATGTTATAACTGGAAAGTCTTAAGGCAGAGATCAAAATTCAAAGACAACTAACTCATTAAAACGCCTAAAATTTAGACGTCGTTCCATTTTATTTCTATATTTTAGACAACACACTCTCAAAATTGCTTGTTTCCTACTAGCCTATGTCAAGTGGATGCAGAATTAAGCTTCATTTGGTATTCCATTAAATAGCACACACACAACTTTTCTACCAGAACTGTAAACAAATTTATGAACTGAAAAACAGTCTATGTTAAGTTGCATTTTATACAAAATGTAGTTGATTATATAAGTTCATGATTACTTGCAGAAATGTTATGCAGCGAAAAACTCCAATGGGAAATACAGTTTCTCAAATACTTTGTCTAGAATCCCATAGGAAATTTGTTTCAAGGATAGCAGAAACTTTCTGGTACGAAATTGAATAAGACTTAGCGGTAATACCCAGATTGCTTCTCGGTGCTCCAATAAAAATAATTGAATTCGCTCTCCTCGTTGTTGTGTTCATAATTTTATTTAAATTTCCAGTTCCAGTACAGCACATAGATGGAATGTTTCAAAGCGATCAACATAACCTGTATTTTAGTTTTGTATCTATCTGTTAGCGAAAATGTCATTTACAGTTGTATTTATATTTTATTCAGCTTAAACGTTAATATACTTGAGTAACGATAAAACAATACGAGAACAAGACGGTTTTTTAAATAAGCGATCCTGATTATTCTAGAAAATGACCTTATGAATAAATCACGCGTGTTATTCGTGAAGTTGGGCTTAATTTACGTTTTCCTGTCATTCAAAATTGCATCAACCGTACCTATACCCAAAATCCAAAGAAGTGGCGGCGGTCCACACATAATGACATTTATTACACTGGGCAAAAAAGTGCATTTGATTTTTAACTGGTAATTACACGCTAAGAGTTCTAAATTGCTGGAAAAATACATCGCAGATAGTCGTGTCTGAAGAGAATCATGACTTCGTCGTCTTTTAGCTTGCCTCTTGTGATGGAGTTCCGCAGAATCCCTATACAAAGACCAACAGTAATCCGCAAGCATTACTTCATTCCAACGGCTCTGATATCTTTGTTCCTTAACAGAAATGTCCTGATGGAATCTCTCCCCATGTTCATCACTAACAGCTCCACAACTAGGAGGGAAAAAGTCTAGGTGGGAGCGGAGAAAATAGATCTTAAGGGACATGTTGCATCCAAGGTTACGGTATTTTTGCAGGAGCACTGTCACCAAATGCTTGTAGTTGTCATCTCTTTTGTTGCCTAAAAATCCATGAACAACACCCTTGAAGGCTTCCCAAGCTTCCTTTTCTTTCCCGTCCAAAATTTGATCAAATGCAGGATCCTGTACAAGTTCTCTTGTTTGTGCTCCGACAAAAATGCCTTCCTTAACTTTCGCATCACTTAATTTCCAAACTTTCTCTCTGATTGTGTTTTGTCATTTGACAGGTGTGCCAACTCCCCCAAAAAGTTCCCCCAAATTTAAAATCTTCACTCTAAAAAATTAAATGTCACTTTATCTTCAAAACAAGAGCTTCTTCTTCATTTCATGGATTAGGCTCTCGACTGTTCCGTCTTCACAGTGTCTCCTTCCATATTTTCCTCGGCATTCCTACGTCCCTCTTTCCTTTAGGACTATATTGGAAAACTACTTTTGGCAGTCTTCTATCATCCATTCTTCCAACATGTTCAAACCATCTTCTTCTGTACCTAGCCATTATTGAGGTGACAGCTTCCACTTGTAATTCATTTCTTATATTTTCATTTCTGACTCTATCTTCTCCTGTACATTCTTTTGTTCTTCTCAAGAATCTCATTTCACAACTTTGTATTCTGCTGATGGTTCTTTGTGTAGGTACCCAGTTTTCACATCCATAAAGTAACCTTGGGACCGCCATGGTGTTATAAAATTTTACTCTTGTTTCAGGTCTTGTTTTATTCTTTAGGGTTTTGTGAATTGTTCCACAAATTGTTTGAAATCTCATTATTTTTTGTTCGTATCTTTATCTTTCTCATTGCTGATTTCACACCCTAAATAATTGAAGGACGATACTTGTTCCAATACTTTGTCACTAACGACTTTTTTCGACCTTATTGGTATTTTGCCCCAGTTTTCCATTACCTTTGGCTTTTCTATTGATATTTCAATATAAAATCTTTTGTATATTTGGTTAACGTGGTGTATTGAATGTTGTAGATCATCATCTGTTTCCTATATAATTACTACTGCATATAACAAGAGCTAATCCATCATTGTATGGTGGTTTTTGAATTCAGGAGATGGAAATGCATGTAAATTCACTATTTTTAAGCCCGAGTGTCAAGGACACTCTTGTCGAAAGAACCTTTAGAAGATAAAACCTTTATAATAATATTTTATTGAAGAATGCGTAGAGAAACTAATGTGAATGTGAGACATCAAATGTTGTGTGAAGACGCTTGTTGTGTGAAAGTGTGGATGGTCACACCTTGTGGGTACGAGATGAGGATAAAGCACTGAAGTTCCACCTGATAAAGTTTGGAGCATGCAGCTGGCGTGTTACATTTTAACGAGATGCACGTCCTGAAGTTTGCCCGGATTATTCCGTCGTTAGCGATCCCTGCGGTGGCTTTAGACATTGTTCGCATGATCTTCTAGCGTCGGTCGTTTCAGCCAAAAAAGTACTAAAAGCAGGTCATCATCTGCTCGTGGCTCGGATTTTTATGCTGTCATAAGGTCGACCTACAAAAAATTAATTTTCCTCTGAGCCTTCTGCATAAAAGTATGCGTAGATATTTTTGCTACCACTTAATATGCACTTGGTTCTCCAAAGCACTGGAGTCAGTATTAACAATCTGTGTATTTATTTAGTACACTAACTATTCCATTCCATTTCCATTTTACCTTCCTCGTATAGAGGAATTAAACCTCCTAAGGCTTACAGTGGTTGTCTGGAGTCAGAGAAACTCTGGATAACAGGATAAAGTATGAGGGCTGTTCAATAAAGAATAATCACAAACTTTTTTTTTTTTTTTTTTTTTTTTTTTTTTTGACAACGTCCCTTTACTCGTCCTCATAATTTTGATGGCCCTTCTCGAAATAGTCTCCCCTGAATTTTGATGTACTTGTCCCAGCGTTTCTGCCAGTCTTCAAAGACATGCTGGAAACCAATTTTTGAGAGATCCTTCAAAATCGCCTCCGCAGCTTTCACCACTGCTTCTCATAATGGATAATGCCCCCACGAAGGCGTTTCTTCAAGTTAGGGAATAGAAAAAGTCACATGGAGCTAAATATGGGCTATAGGGAGGGTGAGGGATGCACTTCACGTTTATTTTTGCAACACATTCAGCAACAACATTGGCAATATGCGGCCGCGCATTATCGTGGTGCAGCATCCAGCCTGCTTCACATAAATTTGGTCTTTTGCACCTGATATGGACTTGCACTGTTTTTAGGACATCCCTGTAGTATTGTCCAGTTATTGATGTGTGTGCAGGTACAACATGCTGACAAACCATTCCATGAATATCAAAGAATGAGATGACCATTACTTTCTCAGAAAAAGCAACCACTTTTGCTTCTTTAGGGGTTGGTGATGAAGGAGATTTCCACACTGAGCTTTGCTGTTTGCTCTCAGGATCAAAATGATGTAGCCAAGTTTCATTAGCAGTGATTACGTTTGAAAGAGACTCCGGATCTTCCTCTAACATCAACTTTAACTGCATGTTGCCTCCATTGCTGCGGTAGGCGATACTGAACGTCTGAACTTGCCTGGTTCTCACGGGCGAGAACCAAGAGTACCAACAATAAAACTACTGTGGCGTGTTTGTTTCACATTAAGCTAACAAAATATAATAAGACTGAATTTTAATGCGAAAAATTATAACCGTAAAAATATTATGATCATTCTTTATTGAACAACCCTCGGATTAGCCAGATATCTGGTAAGAAATGGCAATGCAGTGGATCAAAGAAAAGGTGATTATTGAACAGTTGACGGAATGAAAATGAAGAAACCGGAGAACCCTTAATAAACTCGCTCAGATGCCTTTTGGCTCACCACAAATCCCACATGCGTCCTAGTAAGTTTTAACCTTGGTGACAGGCGAGCTAACTACCGGACCACAGAATATTGTTTGGAACATTCTAGCATTTCTCTTATTTTTCATGTATTTTGTTAGGGGCGGCAACTATTTTCTTTCTAAATCGCTTTTAATGTCCTTGTTATTCATTAATTGAAATAACTTACAAACATACGATTATCGGCTGATAAGTTTCGGGCTTCAAAATTAAAATAAAAAAATTAAAATTTGTTTTCTTTATTTGTGAACCAGAAAGGCTAATAATTAGTCATATCGGTGTTCTAATTTAATAAATCCAATAGTATTTATTATTACGTAACTCTCACAATTACAATCCACACTGCACTCGTTACTCAGCGCCTTGCAGTACAACTCTCTCTCTCTCTCGCTCTCTCTCTCTCTCGATCCGACTATGAACTGCCTGACTCGTCCAATGCATCGCTTATATAGGCAGATCGCTGTATCTGGAAGTTTCGCGGCTCAGTGAATCATGAATTTTCCAGACGTCAGGGGGGAGGGGAAAGAAGCGGTACAGTAGCTCATGATAGTTTTCCCCCACCCCCTCAGCGAGCGCCAACGAGTCACAAGGGTAGGCGTAGTCTGAATGCTTTCTGTCCCCCACCCTACCTGCCAGTTGGTAGTGCCTTCCGATAATTTGGTGACACTATGAAGAAGCGTGGTATCAATTGGTCAGAGGAAGACCAATGTTTTCTCTAGTCTAAGAAAGAATGAACATTTTAGAAAATAAATCCGTGTCAACGAATACAAATGTGAGAAAGGGGGAGGCATAGGGGAAAATTTATGACGAGTTTGCTGATAATGCGGCTTACTGATGCAGGTCAGCAGTGTTGTCTTGATATCCTCCTCTTGCATAATACCGAAGTGTTGTTAGGGTTTGAGTGTCAATTGAGATACTCCCTGACGTACAGGTTAGGACGAATCATTTCTGTCAGCTTTCTGGCGTTCGCTTCACTAAACCTGTATCTGCTTTTGTAGTTTAGATCGTCGTACTTCGCAATAATTTCTATTCTTATTTCACGAATTCTACACATCACAGCTACAGCCAACCCTTCATTGTCGTCCATGTTGCAAAGATAGTCCGCCTTTAATGTACCCTTCGGAGGCGGACCAAAATTTAAGCCGGACCAATGTGTTTGGTCCCCGGATTATCGCTAATCCCGGTTTATAAATAAGAAAATCGATGGCCCACCGTTAATTCACCGGAAGTAGCAAGTTGCTCCGGACCAAGTCTGACTATGAATCCGGCCCACAACGTTTAGCTTTGAATGGGTGGCCAGTCCAAACGTATCGCTTTAACGATCATAGCTATTAGAATCGATTGCGTTGAGGCACCGCAGAAAGCGGTATGGGGACTGGTTTAGCAAGTACAGCAAGATCGGCATAACTAGCAAAATAATTCGTGCAGCATAGGGTTAAAACAGTCGCCTGTTTCTATTCTGTTTTGTTTTTTCCTTGTTCGTTAGTACATGGTTTCATAATCGAACTACATATGCTTAGCACTCAATAATTTGTGCTTTAGAAGAAATGAAGTGAGTTTTCAATCCGTGATAGTACTACTTTCTTGAGGGACTGTAAGCAGTGGCCGAAAGCATCAAACAAATCATGAAGAAGGTACGCTGCTTGTGATTTTGCTTATATCTACTTTGACCTTCTGATTTATATGGCATACTCATAGTCGCTATGAATCTGCTTAAAATCAAGTCACACGTAGTAGGTTTATGACACGTTTTCCTAGTCCTGCAGGCCGAAACTCCGAAACACCGGCAGTTCGATATATCTGACAATTGTTAGAGTCTTTGAATACAGTATATGGTCAGTTAAAACTTTATATTCTACCCATACTTTCGTGAATTTATACTCTAACGGCTTACACCATTTTCAATGGTGGCTTTTAAATTCCGAGTGATGATTTAATTAATTTCAGTTATGTCCTCGTACTCTTTATGAAATTATTGTACAGTAAATTGAGTTTATTTATCGCTTCAGTACTACCGATTTAGTAGCTGTCAATCCAAATACGCAATAAATACATCCAATTCATTAATTTGTATGCTGTGTAATTGTGTAATGTTTTTGCTGTTAAACACACAAAATATATATTGAAACTACATAGTACTGTTTGGAAATTGGGAGTTGGTGAAGTTAGCAATCTATTCTTAAAGCTTTCAATGACAAAGCCGGGATTTGAAACATGGATCTTCAGCTTTACGTACTGTTGCTCTACCAACTAAGCTACCACGACAACTTAAATGGGATTGATCATGTCAGCATTTCCCGTGGTAGTTCACTTATAGTAGGTAATACGAGGGTGGTCTGAAAAATTTCCGACTTCAAAATGAAGATGGCAGCACTCGTAAATAGAGACTAGTGAATTTCGTTGCTTATCTCTTGGCAGTTACTCACCAAAGTTTCAGCCATTTTGTAACCTCAATTCTTATGTAACAGTCGTTTGAGTGAGTTGATGTGAGCGTTTTTATGAAAATGGACAAAATCGAGTATCGAGCTGTCACTAAATATTTGTTTTTGAAAGGCAACATGCCTACGCAAATCAAAGATGAGTGGATTATGTGTATGGGGACTCTGCACCATCATTTACCATATTTAAATTTGGGCACCTGAATTTAAATGTGGCCGTAAGAGCTTGGACGTTCGGGACGTTCAATAACTTCAACTACCGACAAAAACATTGCCGAAGTTCACCAAAAGGTGCTAGATGACCACCGAATTTATACTTATTCACAGTAAAATATAAAGGAACGAAATAAAACAATAAAAGATAGCAGTTCCAAGAGAGCAAAACATATATGTTATAATTATAGGTGAACATAATAAATAAGAGATAAATAATAACGAATACTATTCATCCATAGTGATCTCATGGAAGAGAACAACATAAATTTGGTTCTAAACTGATGATTTATGCTTAATAAATCGGCATACAAATAATAATGCTGAAAAGAATAGGTACAATTTGAAGTAGCATTTCTCCGATAGTAGGACTACTGAAACTAACCTTATTTTCACTATGATCCTCAAATAATGAATATCGGACGATGAATGAAATGATGTTCAAATGAGCCCAGGGTACATAGAGCTTAGAATTACCAGACATGCGTCTTTCAGTATAAGGGAAAGTCTCCAACGTTAAGTTATATTGGATGATGAATGAAATTATGCTCAAATGAGCCGAGGGTCCATAGAGCCTAGATTTAACGAACATTCATTTTTAGAATAAGGGAAAACCTCCAACGTTAAGTCAAATCGGACGATGAATGAAATGATGTTGAAATGAGTACAGGGTCCATAGGGTTTAGAGTTACCAGACATGCATCTTTCAGAATAAGGGAAAGCGTCCAACGTTAAGTTATATTGGCCGATGAATGAAATGATGTTACAATGAGTACAGGGTCCATAGAGATTAAAGTTACCGGACATTCATCATTCAGGATAATAGACACTTTCCAACGTTATGTCATATGGGACGATGAATGAAATGATGTTCAAATGAGTACAGGGCCCATAGAGCTTAGTGTTAACATTCATCTTTCAGGATAAGAGAAAACCTCCAACGTTAAGTCGTATCGGACGATAATTGAAATGATGTTCAAATGAGTACAGGTTCCATAGAGCTTAGTGTTAACAGACGTTCGTCTTTCAGGATAAGGGAAACCTCCAACGTTAAGTCATAACAGACGATGAATGAAATACTGTTCAAATATGCCCAGGGTCCATAGAGATTAGAGTTACCAGATATTCATCTTTTAGGATAAGGGAAACCTCCAAGACGATGAATGAAACGATGTTCAAATAAACCGAGAGTCCATCAGATAAGAATAATGAGATATTCGTGTTTTAGGATAAGAGAAACCTCTAATGTTAAGTCATATCGGGCGATGAATGAAATAATGTTCAAATAAGCCCAGAGTCCATGAGATTAAGGTTATCAGACATTCATCTTTCAGGATAAGGAAAAATTCCGGAAAAAAACTTATTCAGATACCTCCAAATACAGATGAAATGACGGGTATTCGAACTCAGGACCACTTAAACGTGAGGAACACGCTACAGAGGTAAAGAAGGAGGAAATGCACAAACGTTAAAGCGCAAGAACATTTCCATGAACTGAATTAAGGCTATACTCGTCTAATCATGAATAAGAAATAAGTAACTGCGTATACGAGTACATTATAGCACACATTAACACACCTGAAAGATCTGCATTACAGCTGGTGTCTTTAGAAAGTAACATTAAGAGCATAGCAATAATGGTAAACAGTAAAATTGCCACTAAAACTATACGAAAATCCATTTTATGGCCTGTCTTTCATAACCTAAAATGCTAACTCATTTTACAGAACTATTTACACATCTCCTCAATGTTCGCATCACATAACTATGTTTGAGGTCATTTCCTTTACTGGGCAAAGAGTACCAAATTAACCATCCACATATGTTGCATATATATTCCACAAGTTTTCGCCATGGCCTGTGATAGCGATGAGCTATCGATGAGCACACGAATTTTTTAATAGTCACTCCAGTTGGCTAACAACGAGAAAATGAACATCGCGAAAACAAACGAGGTATAGAATGCCAAACATGACACACCTGTAGGGAGTGGTCTTTTAAGGTTAGGTAAAAAATCACCGTAGGCGCCTTCTCAACCATGAAAAAACAGCAGGATTTTCTCAGCAGCCATCTAAAGTTTATATTTAAGTAATTTTAATGAAGAAAAGTATATTTCTGTCTATCTAGTAGTGCAGGATAAAACGGCTACTCTTTGATTTATTCTTTTGTGTAGAAAGTTTTATAATTCTGATTGGTGGAAATTGTATAAGCATTTCGGAACACCAACGCTACTTTTTTAAACTTAAATCCAGGCAGTAAATAACCAGAATTTAGCTTTTAGTCTAATAATTTTCACATTTCAACATTTTCTGTTATTGTTTTATGTCTTCGAGCGACTAGAGAAACATCTAGCGGTGGTTATAATTCATTTAAATAATTTCTGTCACTATGAAACTTATTCATCGTTTGCGCTTAGTTTCCCTATAGTTGTGAACACACCCATTCTAATACACGTATTTTAACTTTGTCATTCAGTTCTTTTAAAACACTGTTAAACTATGAGAGTATTAATATAAGTGTGTGCAATTTTTACATGTCCTTTTAGACCATACTGTGTCAAAAACAATACCCTAAACTTATTAAAAAGGAAGTTTGAAGTCGTGTTATATCTGGCACTTTCCTGCTTAAGTGCTTTAGTACAGTTTGGATCAAACCATGTTAATACAGTGCTACTTTAGTTCAGGAGATACCTTCTCTTTTCTTTATTCTGGGATTAATATTGTCACATCGGCGTTCGCCTGGCCTGTAGACAGATTACGTTGCCACTACTGTCTGTTTCGGAGCAGAAAAATCGACTTGGTCAACATTGCCGCCATCACGAAAAAGCGGGAGTAGGGGAATCGTTTCATTGGTTATTGCCTTCAAGGCCAGTCTCGAGCTGACGTCAGGAGGCCGGGGATGGAACTACTCAAAAGACCTATTTAGACCGTGCTTTCAGAAGAATCTAATTCCAGAAAAATCTACCACGCCCGCAGGTATAAAAATGCCGATGAAAAGCCGACAGCAGTCAGTCAGTAGGTAGTTGGCCAGAGTGATAATGAAAGCAGTGTAGTGGTTCGAGTGATTGCGGGATCACCGAACTGTGGAACTGTCAGCGAAGCAGTTTACGGAGCTGTGTCCAGAATTGGTGTGTAGCTCCGTGTTAGAGGTGAACCTGCATATAGAGGGTAAATTATAGCGGCACAAAGGGTGCGCGCTTCAGAGTCTTAAAGGAACATCTGTGTTGTATTTGTATCAAAGAAAGGCTGATTGTATATTAGCAATAGCACTAACAATTTAGTGACAAGTAAAGCAGTTTTTAGGTGATCATTTAATCGGCTGCAAGAGAAGTGGCATTACTAGAGTTGGGTAATACAAGAAGGGGAGTATTAATAGAGAGAATACTGAAATTCTGGTATACGTGTATTAAAGGGCAGAAAGGGGAATCATTGAATCTGTGCATGAAGCAACAGAAAAGCATTAAGAACACAAACAGTTGATGGTCGGAAATGGAAAGAATAGTATCGAAGATAGACATGGGATATTTATGGAGAGCATAGGGGTCAAATCATAGCGGTTTTTGGAAGTAAGTAAGAACCAGGGTACAAGGCATAGATAGGCAGGAGATATAGGAAGGTATAGAAGAAAAGAAATCTTTGAAATTCTATAAGCAATTAAGGACATAATGGAGTGGGGAAAAATATATAAATCAATGTGACAAAACCGGAAGAGAAGGCATAGCATGGATGAGAGTGGGAATAATGTATCTAAAGCTGTTGAGAAGTAATGAGGTAGGGTTATGTGAATTTTTTGGAGAAGAAGAAAGCACTGTTCATTACCTGGTAGAATGTAAGGAGTTAACAAATTGCCGGAGAAAAATATAGGACAAGAAATGGGACAGTGTGAGCAAAGAGATGGAGGCGTTACTCATGTTAACGGTGATGAGTGGAAAAAATAGATAATTTATAAATGAAAGGGTAGAGCTAGATTGAAAAATTCAATACCATGGCCGGGATTTGAACCACGGATCTTCTGGTCTCGGTCCAGCCGCTCTAAGCCATTCAGCGACTATGGCCAACGTGCCAACATGACATTAAATTCTCCAACTGACTCGTGTTTTCCCGGTAAACCACTTAGAAGTTCTCATAAACACATGAGACAGCTAACTTAATGGCGACTTACTACGCTGTAAGTACTTTTAAGGCCCCGGTTTTATAGTTTGGGCCACTATTAATTTCCAGTACTTCTTATATAAGTTAAGAGAAAAGTAGATTAGAGTAAAAGAAGCGAAGGTCAAGAAGAAATCACACCAAGGTGCTCAGGAAAACCAAAGGCTTGTGGCCAGGAGACCTGAGTCAGCGAGTAAATCTTAGGGTCAACAATTTCATGTATCTGTACAGAATGTATAAGTGCATGTATGAAGTTACATAAAGTCTTTGTAGTGAAACCTTACACATAAATATCAAATATCCGGTGATCATTTTTCGTCTTTTGTCACAATATGTTTGTAAACAATGTTCAATGCTTGTCATTTATGAGTTATAGGAGCTACTTTTTCGGTTTTGCGCCACTAATGTGTTTCTTAAAATAGATATAAAATATTTAAGCAGCTTTCAAGGATCTTGAGCTAATGATCAACACGATTTAAGCGGGAATGGTGCTCCATAAATAATTTGCTCCGCTTATTTCGCTGTGTCACGAGATACAGGCATTACAAGGGGTCGTGCAGAGAGCCTAAGAAAAGAACAAGCATGTGTACAAAAAAAACGGTGGCGCTAGTGTCTGTTATGTAAATGTGAATTACAGACATTACTATTCATGAGTTTCCACATCGTCACCATGTTTACTTCAACCCTTCAACTACTCTCTCGTCTGTGAACGCAATTTATACGAATTGGGATCCCTGCGTTCCAGAAACGTTGAGAAGGAATTCAAGGAGACAGCTCAAGAGTGTGCTTCTGAGAGATTATGTCTTTATACCTGACAATGCTATTATACGCTTTCAGGAAATTTTCTATTGTATAATCAATACATGTCTTTAGTAAATATGAAGGTAGTAAGGAAGTGAGCTACGAGGCTTCATATCTGAATGATGCAGAAAACTTAATTGTCCCTAATGGTTTCATTTTAAATTATAATAGTACACGTAGCTCTATCTTTACCTGCTCTGTTCTGTTTGACATTTGCAAATAATTTCTACTTATTTTGAAACTCACTAAAATAAAACACTTGATAACCCATGTTTCAGCTTTGAAGTCTGTCACAGTTAATCTTATTTGTTCCAACAATGAAAATTACAGGTATGTTTCACAATATTTATAATACTGATAAACTATAAACTTTGTTTGTAATTGATAAAAACCTTACAGTTATTTTGAGCCAGAATTTTCTAATCTTTTGTGTGTTATTTTTAAATTGTTAATATGGAAATTATAAATACTGTGAAACACGGTCTTAGAATTTGTCCATAAAGTGTGCCTTGGATGAAAAATACGAAGGCTGTTTAATAAAGAATGATCACAATTGTTTTTTGAAAACATAGCTTTACTCATCCTCATAATTTTGATGGTCCTTCTCAAAGTAGTCTCCCCTGAATGTGATGTACTTGTCCCAGCGTTTCTGCCAGTCTTCAAAGACATGCTGAATACCATTTTTGAGAGATCCTTCAAAATCGCCTCCGCAGCCTTCACCACTGCTTCTGATTATGGATAGTGCCTCCCACGAAGGCGTTTTTTCAAGTTAGGGAGTAGAAAAAAGTCACATGGGGCTAAATCCGGACTATAGGGAGGCTGAGGGATGCACTTCACGTTAATCCTTGAAATATATTCAGCAACAACATTGGCAATATGTGGCTCCGCATTATCGTGGTGCAGCATCCAACCTGCTTCATGGAAATGTGATATTTTATGCCTGATATGGACTTGCAACGTTTTCAGGACATCCCTGTAGTATTGTCCAGTTATTGATGTGTTTGCACGTACAACATGCTGATAAACCATTCCATGAATATCAAAGAATTAGATGGCCATAACTTTCCCAGCAGAAGCAACCACTTTTGCTTTTTGGGGGGTTGGTGATGAAGGAGATTTCCACACTGAGCTTTGCTGTTTGCTCTCAGTATCAAAGTGATGGAGCCAAGTTTCATCAGCAGTGATTACGTTTGAAAGAAACTCCGGATCTTCCTCTAACATCAACTTTAACTGCATGCAGACCTGTATGCCAATGTCCTTTTTTTCGGGAAACAACAGTTTTGGAACCTATCGCGCACTAACGCGTCTCATGTGTAATGCTTCTGTCCCAAATGTGTGGATGGCACCCAATGAAAGTGATCTTAAAGTAATTCGTCGATCCTCTCTCACAAGGCAGCAGCAGTGTTGATGTTTTCTTCCGTAAGAGCAGTAACGGGAACATGGGGTGCACCTTCCTTTGAAATTGATTGTCTCCCCTCTTTAAACATTTTAAAACACCTTCGAGCTGTGCTGTAGGGAAGAACAGACTCTCCATAGGCCTCCCCTTACATTTATAGGCCTCAACTGAAGATTTGTTGGGACGAATGCAGAATTTCAAAGCCGCTTATTGTTCCTCGCGTGTTACCTCCATTGCAGCGGTAGGCGACACTGAACATATCTGAACTTTCCTGGTTCTCACAGGCGGGAACCAGGAGTGCCAACAATGAAACTACTACGTGGTGTTTGTTTCACATTAAGCTAACAGAATATAATAAGATTGAATTTTAGTGCGAAAAATTATGACCGTAAAAAAGGTATGATCATTTTTTATCGAACAGCCCTCGTAATGGTTTGCTTAAACATCGGTATGCCTATGTAACAATGCTGTATGTTCTAATTTATAAGTAACGGTTTGTTAGATACAGTAATCCTTGGCAACGCTTTCTTAGAGAGCTATACAACTTTGTAATGCTTACAAAGACAGTGAAAGCTGAGGTATTATTTATAAATACCTCATTAACATAAGTGTAATATAAATAATAATTTAGAAAGACGAGGGGGATATCCATATATAAATGTAAAATGTGAATTGTAACATATGAGTTGATAAAAGTTCCACAGTAGAAATGTTTTCACTACCTGCAAGAATGCTTTTTACGCTTTCAAAAGACAATCCTGACGGTGCATAAAGGGACCCGGAGGTTTGGGGTAGTTCATTGACACTAAACGTTTACAAAGAGATGTAAGCAGTTAAAAGGGAACTGGGAAACAACGTGGTGGTCAGTATCAGTGCGAAGTGCAAGGTGTGGGAACGTATAAGGAAATTCATGATGCATCAGTAGTGAAAACATTTTATGGGGGACATTGTAATAACTGGTGTACATTCGAATAAACAGTGATTAGTCTATCATTTATTGTTATTGCCTCTCGTCTCACTACCCTAATGTCTCCAAACCCAACATGCTCTACTTAAGCCATAGCAGATGAGCAGCCGTGGACACGACCAAGAAGAATCCCAGCACTAATGAATCAACCACAAGAAAAACAATCAATAAAATTTGTAAATTCCCTAAGGTTGCCGATAAATTAACAAGCGACTGGGGAAATGCTGCAAAGCTAAGCGCGATATCCATCTGTCTGCTTTCTATTGTTTTTCAAAGCCTCTAGTGTATATAGGCATATTTGTTCGTTTTAAAGGATGTGTAATATAGGGTATTTGTACAGTTTCATATACATTTTTGGATTATGAGAAAATCTGTAGTCACCGAACAATAGAATGGCCCAGATCCCCAAAAGACAAACAGCTAGTGTTATGCTCCATAGGAATGAACAAAAATCAAGTTTTTATCACTTAATAGTGTTGTAATTAACGGCCTCCAACTCCCATTTTAACATGTGAAATGATGATCAAGTGAGTCCAGGATCATGGAGCTTATAATTACCTAACCCCGGAAAGAAACCTCATCCAAATAACTCACCCTGACCGAGATACGAACTCGGGACCTCTTGAACATAGATGTGCTACCAGCTCACTACAGAGGCGGGTTTCACTTATTTTAAGATAAACGGAAATGCACCAAATGCGTTTCGAGTTCAGTATTCCTTAAGGTATTAAACCGTAAAGAGCACACGTAGTAAGGTGAATATTAGAACAAACTTCAATGATACGCTACGTCCTATTGGCTTTAGGAGAATAGGTATTTTAACTTCTCCGAGTTTTTCACTTATTCAGAACACAGGAGATCATCGATGTCTGTTAACCAACAGGAACTTTGAACACTTATCAGCATTGGAAGAGAAGCCTTGAGGAAAAAATACAAGCTTTCCTTTAAAATATTTTACTTCTTTAACGAACTCAAATTGTTCTGACTTTGATGAAATATTGCTAAAGTCTAAAGTACTTGCTTAGATATATTCTTAGCATTCTCCAGCCTTATGTGCAATTCCTTTTTATCTAAACAACACTCACCATTCACAATAAAGCTATTACAATATGTTTTATATAAACAACATTTGTTAACCAATTAACTTTATTAAAACTTTTAATAACGGCTTTTCTGCTTTTTTTTAAAGTCGCTAAAATAATTAACCATTTTGCCTAGAGAACGCTTTTCTCTCCAATATTTTCTCAAATTCTAGTGACATTAGCAACCACCCTGTCATTTAATCTAATACTAATGTACTTCCAAAACTCATAAAGAGTTGAAGATAGATCTAATACCTGAAGAGATTAGTATCTACTTTATCTGTTCAAGGCTGTACACTACGAATTAGGAAGCGATGCCTTTTTATCCTCTAGTTATCTAGTACACTATTGCCCGATCTCACCAAAAGATTTTAAGACTTAACACGAGTTTAGCAATAGTTAAAACAAAAAACTGCATTTCACCAACAAATGTTAGCTTAATACTCGTGTTAAATCTCTTGTTAAACTAACAAGCTAAATTTCTGTTGCTAAGTCCTTAACAATTGTAAATAGTCAAGATGGCGGGCGTGAACGCAGCTGTTGATGTCGATTTGGTATACTTAAGACCATCTAAATGGCATTCATAATAGAGTACGGCCTATGAGGAGAAATTAATTTGAGAATCTATCACAAGAAAATTTTCTACAGAGGTATAGACTGTCGAAACATGTTGCTGTGAAGGTTACTGCGGAGAGAGGTTAGAACATGCATCGAAAAGAATATGGCGATCTCGCCTTTGCTTCTAGTATTAATAACCTTGCGATTTTATAATTCACTGAATTATGTGGATAATAAACTGTCCACCTTCCAGTCTTGAAACGTTCAAGTCACTTGTCCTTCGTTCCTCGTTTTAAATTTACGCAATACTGAGTTAGAACATACATCGAAAGGAATATGCCGATCTCGCCTTTGCTTCAAGTATTAATAACTTTGCGATTTTATAATTCATTGAAGTATGTGGATAATACAGTGTCCATCTCCCGTCTTGAAACGTTTATGTCACATGTCCTTCTTCGCTCCTCGCTTTAAATTTACGTAATACTGACGAAGTTGTTTGGTACTTGTAGTAGTAACACATGCATTTAAATTAAATTAATTTCTAATATTTTCCCACCTGACATCTTTCTCTTTTACATTCACTGTATCCGCCCTCTTATTTTTCACGATATCCTTACACTTCGTCATCAATTCAATTAATTCTTTCTCCATCGAGAAATTTGTCCCACGGCTTTTGCTTACGATTTTGTTCACGCGCAATTTTTTTCACCTGTGTGCACTGTGCAGACGAAAATGAAAACAAAAGTGCATCGCACGACTCACCCATAGCCTTCTATAGCTGTATTATTTACAATTTCCTTGGCGTTAACACGTGTTTGTTAACATTTTCAGAAAACATGTTGGTGAAATGCAAGAAATTCAACAGTCGTGTTAGCGCTGTGACAATTGTTACATTACATTTGTTAACGTCGATTTTAACATCTGTTGGTGAAATCGGGCATATAGCTGTTAAATATCAGCAAGGCTTTGGTTTCAGGTTCACATAACATGGCTTTAAGATTACTGATATAACTTACTTTGTTTTTGATCGTGCACAAGATAAAGTGCAGAATGTCTCAGGTCGACTTAGAACTCCGTTTTCACAAAATTGTTTAGCCATGTTGCTAACTGAATGAGTAAAGATAAAGTGTGAATATAGGAGTAAAGATAACTAAAGTGTTTATTAAGACACTAGTAAATATTGAATTTCTATATTATATAACACGTCTAAAAGCAGCCCTTTATTTCCGCGGTGGCTGTCTGGCTAGCGCACCAGCCTCTCACATCTGAGGTCGCAGTTCGACTCCCGACTATTCGTGTGGGATTTTGTGGTGGACAAAAGCCGCGGAGAGAAGGACGGGGTAAACTCGTTCTTTGGATTTCACTGCATTCCACCGCTGCTCCACAATATGTACCTATAGGATGGCACACCCAATAAAATATAAGAGCAATGTCACCCTATCTTAAAGTACCTCTCGTCCATTGGCACACTCTTTATTACTTAATAACTTATTGAGGTCATAATAGTTATACAGGGAATTAACAAGTTCATTATTCAATACTGCATTACAAAATATAGAGATAAATTCCATTATAAAAGTACATTTTTTTAATTTTTAAACCACATCTACCTTATGAAGAAGTTGTTCAGCTAACAAGTTATACAGCTGGTGTTTAAACTTAGTATTATATGTTATTTTCACTCTATCATTTATAATCTAAAAATATTTAAATAATATCATGAAGTTTTGTTTAAAAGTTAACATCAAAATATGAGGTGCCTCTGGAATTATAACTGTGAAATTCATAATTAGTTAATGATATTTAACATTCAAAAATATATAAATTTATCACAATAAGAATCTTCAGTTTATCAAATAAGTTAGTAAACAACTTCAAGTCCTTTCTGGAGACAAGCAAGCAGTTTCAGAGTTGGCTAGCTATCTTTAACTGGGCTTACAAGAACAGCTTATTGCATGTTATAAATATATTTCAAATAAATGTTCTACCGTCCGCCTCGGTAGCGTAGATGTTAGCTTGTCTGCCTCACGTTCAAGAGGTCTCCAGTTCGAATCTCGGTTGGGGTGAGTTACCTGGATAAGGTTTCTGCCGGGGGTTTCCCTTATCCTGAAAGACAAATGTCGGATACTTCTAAGCTCCATGGACACTGGGCTCATTTGAACATCGTTTCACCCACTCCATTCATCGTCCGATATGGCAACTTTGGAGGTCGTAAATTACAAAAAAAAAATGTATTATCCTTTTCTCTGTAATAATGAAATCAAACTATTTAAAACAAGGATTATTCATTGAAGTCAAGTTTCCAGATACTTCTGGCATATATTAAAGGATATGAATTGTATACCCATCTTTCTGTTGACTGTAAAGTAGTCACCTCGTACTTCAATACACTTTTTATAGCGTCTCTGAACACGTGCTGCAGACCATTCTTTGTCAGATCCTTGAGAATCACCTCAATTTTCTTCAGCACTCCTTCAGGGTTCTCAAATCGAACACTCCTAAGCTAGCTCACTGGTGATGAGTCTTGGCTGCATCATTATGATCCTGAAGGAAAACAAGCCAGCACAATGTGGAAATCGCCAGGTTCTCCAACACCAAACAAAGGCTAATGTTGTTCCATCTGCAGGGAAAGTGATGATGATCATATTTTTTTACTGTAATGGAATGATTTACCAGCATGCAGTTCCCCCTCACACTACTGTTACAGCAGCTACTACGCGTCAGTATTGGCTACACTGAGGAAGCACATTGCAAAGAAATGACCAGAACTTTCTCGGACTGAGTGGCGACTTTATCATGACAATGCACGGCCTCACGTCGCAAATCAAGTCATGCAGTTTCTGGCTCGATTTAACATTACCTATGTACCTCATCCATCTTATAGCCCCGATCTGCACCCTATGACTTTTTTATTCCCATCACTAAAGGCAAAGCTTAGGGGTATTCGATTTGAGAACTGAAGCAGTGCTCAAGTAAAGTGAGGCAATTCTCAAGGAGCTGACAAAGAATGGTCTGCAGCACGTGTTCAAGGACTGGCAGAGATGCTGTAAAATGTGTTGAAGTAGGAGGGGGCTACTGTGAAAAAGATTATGTAAACATTGAATTACAGTAATAAAAATCTGTGAAAAGAATTAGTCTCGGTCTTTGTTGATCAGCCCTCGTGTGTGTATGTATGTATGTATGTATGTATGTATGTATGTATGTATGTATGTATGTATGTATGTATGTATGTATGTATGTATGTGTGTGTGTGTGTGTGTGTGTGTAGACGATCATAAAGGGACACTATGTTTGATCCCAGAAATATTGTTGAGTTTATTTCATTGCTTCTTTCGTAAGTTCTGATCCTTTGGCTACTTAATGTCAACAGTTTTAGCAAGTGCTTTCTTTTTACATTATATGTTATTTACATTAGTTATAGTTATCTCCACGTTTGAGTGTAACCAACGTCGCTGAAGATATACCTTACTTTCGAGTAATTAGAAGGACCATGGACAACCAGATTGCATGAAGGGATGACTAACTTCCCTTTTCGAGTTGAGAAAAGGAACATAACTTTATAGAAGAAAAATTCTGTGCTCTTGTATGAAGCTTTCCTTCATGTACTTATATGTTAGCGCAATTTCCGTTATACATTGGCGGATTCCTTCATCAGAAGTGTTTAGGATATGTCATCATGCGTGTGATCTAGAAGTTACCATTGATGCTGTATTCAGAACCCAATTTGAATTAGTAGCAAGTAAGAAGTGATTTTATCTTAAGTATTAATATTGTCGTTGGGCATTGTTGAGCCGCGGCCGGCGCGTGCGAAAGAGACACATAGTGACAGCCAGCGAGTAGACGCAGCGCTAATTGCTTGCCGAGAGAGCAACAGAGGGAGAAGAGACAGAGATAGTCTGGACTTTCCCGCTGCACCACGAAAGGCCGTGAAGCTTCGGCAGCTTTCGAGAAACTTCGGCAGCCTTCGAGAAACAGCGGCTTGGTTATATATGCGGCAGTGGGAGTTGTCAGCCAGTTCGACAGGTAGCTGCTAGCAGTTGCAGTTGCGAGCCAGTGAGCTGTTTATTGTGTGTGTGGACATATTAACTGTACCGAGTTGGGAACTGATAATCGTGTAGTGATTTGAAAGTGAATTCTTCTGTTTGTTTATGTGTGGTGAAGCCACGAGAGACTGTGTTGGTGTATGTTACGTCATCCTGCTTCAAAGGAGTGTACAAACTTTTTTTCTACGGAAATAAAGAGCATTTTGATTTTCTGCAAACTTGACCTTTAATTTTACAAACCCACAAAGTCATAATGTAATAGTTTCCACTATAAGGCAAGATTCCGCGGACCACACTATAAAACTTAATCTTCAAGGTCACCCTTGAATCGGAGAATAAATGTCAGTTTTTCTCATCTACATTATACTTTACAAAGGAACCAATGTGCCACGAATCTCCAGTGTTTAAATTATTAAGAATAAAGGAAATTATATAGAGCGCCAATATTACCCATAAATAGAGCATTATACAATGTATAACGTTCACTTGGGATTTATCCATTGGAATAAATCTGACATGTGCTTTTGACACGTATTGCAAATGAAATAGCAGACAGTCAGAAGCTCCTAAGGAATGTACAAGTAGACCGCAAACAAACTGCGGTCGGTGTGCACATGCGCGAGGAGAACCTTCTTCCCTTCTACGCCATCCAAAAATCACGTGACTCCCACCCCTCCCTTCCTGCATGCGACAGAGCGCAAACAACACGAAACGCGTGTATTTTAAACTGTTTTGATTTTCAAAGTTAACAGAAAGTAATTACCTCAGACTTGTCCTCACAATCGACCAACAAATAGAATCATAGTTTCTTTAAACCCTGAGGAACAAAGCAGTGATTCGGCAGAAAATGCAAAGAGTGAATTTAATAGTGAACGGGAAAGCTAGTTAAACAGATAACCAGTGCAGCCCGCGCGATGGAGGAGAGGCAAGAATGACGGTAGAGGGGGGGAAAGCTAGAGGACTCCAGTGGTGGTAAGCCATGCCTCCAGCTGCATGTTGTTCACGGTCTAGTTATAGATTGGACTCCCTCACTTTAATATGTTTAAACATTAATTAACTATATCCCGAAAATAGCGTTTGTATACCGATTATTTGGGACGGCTCCGATAACCACTGCAATACTTTCATCTGTTCAAACGTATAACGTTGAAGAGTGGCTAAAAGTACCTGCGTTTCTCCGTTAATAGACAAGTTTTAATATGAGCTTTATATAAATACTAATATTTAAATGTTTACTACTGAAGTACGTGAGATTGACTGCTTTTAACATCACATAGTGCATTACACACATTTAATATATTTGTTACCAAGGCTTCACTTGTTTTAAGAAATTGGTGTTAATTCTTCTGTCAAATGGAGATAGATTTCACAAACATTTGCTCGCATCGTCAGTCAACACACTTCGTTGTCAAGGATACTATGTTGTTTTTTTCGTATTACCCAAATCTGAAAACGAAACAAACCTAAAACAAAATCAACTGCTTGTATTTCAAAATTCATTACGCGGTGTTTTTTTTTAATAAATATATTTTCCCAAACTATTAAATCTATCGGGACATTTAATTGTTGTAATAATTTGACTTAAGGATTTATTTCATGGTTAAATGACCAAAAATGATCTGCTACGGCCGATTTATCTGTTTGGTTACACTTAATGTTATGAAAATGTTCTTTCGTTCTGGTTTCCAAATTACGTTTTGTCTTTCCCATATAATATGTTTTAAATAGTTTGGTTTATTAATAAATATACTCCTGAATAAAAAAGAATTTAATAAAGAATAGAAACATATTATTAATATTGCATTAATTAATGATTGTAGTAAAGACTATATGCAAAAGAAGATTGAAAATTTTAAATATTAAAAAAAAACTGTTAATGATATTTTAACCCTTAAAAAATAAAAGACTATTATAATTTTAAAAAAATTACTTACCATCCTTGGGTTAATAAACATTTTCAAATTTTTTAAGAAGTTGGTATAACTTTAGTTCCTAAAAATAAACATAAAATTAAAATTATTTTAGTTAATTGATAGAAACGGTGCATCTTGGAAGCGAGAGCCCATAGTGGTTTACCGGGGAAATATACGAGTCAAATGGAGAATTTAATGCCAGGACGGCACGTTGACCATGTTAGCTCAATGAGTTAGAGCGACTAGACGGAAACCAGGAGATTCGTGGTTCAAATCCTGGTCATGGCATTGAATTTTTCATGTTCACTCTATCCGTAGTATTAAAAATGTATTACATTTTTCTAAAAAAGATAAAATTCCTAATAATAGAACGTCTGGTATTTATCAATTTAATTGTTTAGATTGTGATAAAATTTATATTGGAAAGACGAAACGTAATTTGGAAACCAGAAAGAAATAATATTTTCGTAAAATTAAGTATAAACAAATTGATAAATTGGCCGTAGCAGATCATTTTTGGTCAGTTAACCATGAACTAAATCCTGAAGTTAAATTATTACAACAATTAAATGGTTTGATAGATTTAATAGTTTCGGAAAAGATATTTGTTTTAAAAAATAAACACCGCGTAATGAATTTTTAAATACCAGCAGTTGATTTTGTTTTTAGGTTTGTTTCGTTTTCAATTTTGGTAATACGGAAAAAACATAGTATCCTTGACGACGAAGTGTGATGACTGACGATGCGAGCAAATGTTACTGAAATCGATCTCCATTAGAAAAAAGAATGAACACCAATTTCTTAAGATTAGTGAAGCCTGTGTAACAAATATTTATATTTGTGTAATATTGATTGCTTCACTGTAGCTAGCTTCATTTTCTAGGTAATCACATAGTGCAGTTTGCACCGAAAAACCTTATAATGTGTGCAACACCAACGCGTTTTTCTCCTTGGGAGTTTCGCACCAATGTGTTATTAGAATTTAAGCAGATGTTAAATCTACTGAATTGTCTTAGAGTGTTACTGAGCATAAGCTACTGTTTTTGTTAAGCGTGTAGTTTGTAGTCGTTGGCAGAACATGTTTGTAATCCTTGGTTCTTTTTCAGGTTTGCAACAACGAAGTTTTCAACGAGTATTTGCCACTGAACAGTTACTATAGTTATTATGGCACTGAGAGTACAAGACAGACTTTTGTGTTCCTATTTTGGGCAGCGATGCTCCTGCTGCCGGGTTCGTCGTCGGATGTGGTTGTCTTGCGTCACGTGATGCTGACCTGCAGGATGAGTCGCGGGGGCAGGCGACCTCCCGACAACCTCCCCGATCAAATTGTCAATTAAAACTCTGTAGCGTGCATGTGCGGGAAGTGTTCGAAAGTTAAGTGATTAATATTTTTTTGAGCAAAGTTTTTACGTACATATTTAGAGCGTGTGAAACTGTACGCTATATAAGTTGCAAAAGGTTGTGAAAAAGACATGGAGTCGGTGAAGAGCTGTGCCCCTACCGCAGCCACTTCAGCCTCTCCGGCATCCCCACCACCACAGAACTATGTACAAAGTATCGATATCATCATCAGTGACTACATGGAGCGCCTGGGTACGCGCCTAAACATCCTGGAGACAGAGTTGAAATACGCATGGCGTGCTTTAGATCTCCTTTCTCAGGAATACATCAAGATGTGGGAACGACTCGAGAAACTAGAGATTCTGCTGTACGAGCAGCAGAGTGTCATCGCACAGTTGCTCGAGTTCTACACGATGGTCGGCACTTCGGAAAGTACCGAGTGTACAGCAGTGGTGCCTGCTGGTCCTGGACAGGCACCAGAGTCCCTTGAGTCTGTTCCAGCTGTCACTGCTGACTCTGCTGAAGACGAACTGCAAAGGACGATTAAGGACTTAATGGAGGACGCCGCTGCTGCGACTGTAGCGGGTCGGGACGTGGCTGCTGCGGGTGCAGCCGACACCGACGTTATGTCCGGATCGACCTCAAGCGCCGCCGCTGCTCTCATATCCGAACTACAGATGGAAATGGGAATGGACGGAATGATGAGAATGCCGGACGAAGCGTTCTACAGGAGCCTTAATAATGCCTATCGCGACGATTTGGTTGGTACTTCGGAAGGACCTGTATCGGTGGCAACACCTCCGTTAGCTGCGGGTTCCTCAGCCGCTTCGCAGCTAGGGATGATTTGGGAGGAAGCGGAGGATGGAGACGAGGGTACCGGAAAGGATGAGACTACAGCCGTATCGTCAGCTACAGTCAATCAAGACGAAAACGAAGAAACGCAGGAAGTGTTCAGTGCTCTCGATTACAAAGACTACCGCGGTAACTCTCCGTGTGTGAACGAACAGGATTTAGCTCAGCTTACTCGGCTGAGCGTTATCGATCAAGTGGCCCTGGAGAAACTGCAGGAACTGGATAGGCTTACTACCAAACTGCAGAAAGATTCCCAAAACCTTAAAGAATTACAAGACCGCCTTCTCGAATCCCCCAAACGTGAACCTTCTTCCACAAGAGAAAATACTAGTGTTATAGACGAGCAGCTGCGGCAGATCTATGTTGATTCAGATTTGGAAAACTGGAGCTTTTCCAACACTGCACGTGGCTTGTCGGACTTACTTTTAATGACAGGCACATCGTCCACGGTCCCAAGCGCACTTAGCAGCAGCAGCAAATCAAGGCCGAGTTCACGCCTTTCTTCTGATAGTGGTGGTGCCACGACTGACTCTGAAGTAGCTTCTGCCCTTTCGGGATTCCGATCCACAGTGTCACCTTCCCCAACATCTCCACGACATCGAGTATTGCTAGAATCTTCGAGTGCCATGGTCAGCTCAGGTATGCTTTCAGCTCAAACGGCTGCAAGGATTGGCTATGGCTCTTCCGCTCTTCTACAAGCAGATATAACTTCCGCTTCTCTCGCCACATCCCCAAACCGATACGATTTGAGCTCTTACTCTGCGGATTATACAGATACCCAAGGGTATCAAAGTAGAGGTGTTCCATCATATTCTTCTGTGTCAAGCACATATGGTCTGATAACCAGCGAAAAGCTCGGTTCACCCCCGGCATTGTCAGGATCAAGTATTCGCACGCGACAAGACGGATATATTGCCAGAGACAGCTTACTAGAGTTGGATCTGACAGATAGTCGCACACCACCATCTCCGTCTCCCAGCAGTCCCCCTCCACCAGCACCTAAAGATAGCGGGGATACCTTCTTAATGCCCACCACAGAATCCTTGATGACAAGGAGCGCAAGTCCAAGTGCGCTGATGGTGGCTTCTGTTGCAAGCACAACGTCAATTACTTCCCCATCTGCTGAACCAAGCGAACGACTGAGCCCTCGCACACCGCACTCTCCAAAATCGCCCAGACTTTCTCCCAAAAATATAGTAAAATCAACCTCGGCCAACATAGGAACTGCGAAGTCGGATTCTGGATTATCGTCCATGAGTGGCTGGTCTAGTATGGAAAAATCACCCGGTTCACCAAAAAGTGTTATCGGCAATGCAAATAAGACACCTCCATCATCAAATTATACTTCAGATTCATTGATTAAAGGTCAACAGCAGCCAAACAAACTCGCTATTTCACCTACCGTTCCTCCTTCATCGTCCATTTCCCCAGGAGAAAATCGTCAATATGGTACTCCCCGCTCCCCATTGCCCCCATTACCCCCAGCTCTTGCTAATTCCTTTATCGGTCACCATCCCTCAGCCTTCACAACCGTAAAATCACCAACCGCTGAATTTCCACAGCAACAAAAACAACAGGAGAAACAACAGCAACAACAACAGCCACTACAACAAATCCCCCAAACAACAACAGGCGGAAGATTAGTGCCATCCAGTAGTTCAGACCTTGCAATAAGTCCTCGCAGTCGCACCTCACACCGGGGTATGCCCAGATCACCTAGTGCCAGCGCTGTGGTGACCACTAGCACAACATACGGAGACTTTCTTTACCGCAGTGAGCAGCCGGCAATATACTCTGTGGCAGGCAGTAACAGGCAGCAGTCCTTCACATCTGTATATACCAGCGGTGGAAGCTCTGCAAAATATCCCGATCTTGTTGAGCCCTGTAACAATAACAATAACAACAATATAAACAACATGGACCTACATTACCGTTATCAGGAACAGCATCCAGATCAGCGAGTTACCTCTCGTAGTCACTCAGTGGGAGGGTATCCCGCTACTAATGCCTCTTCACATTCTAGTAAGAGAAACCTTTCCAGAGGACACTCTACGGGATCTGCTGCTGCGCCTAGCGGAGGAGTCTCTAACCTAGAGGGTTATAAAACCGCTATGTATCGAACCATGTTTCCAACAGGAAACATTACTGATGCCCTTTCATATTATCCTACAAGTACACGGTACGAAACGACGCCGTCCGGACCACAACAGAGGGTGGAGTATAACCAGTGGATGAACACTTCACAACCACAATATGAGAACGTTGCACTGATGAACCAAATGACAACCACAGCAGGAGAATGGCCACCGCCGTATATGGATCCAAGGAGATACCCACAACAGCCACAACCACACTATGTTCAGCAACATCCTGGAATGGGAGAGTCAAACGAAGGCTATCCAAGGGAATACTGGGGTCAACGTCCTGATATGCAATATCTAGAACTGGATCTACGAAAGCGAAACACTCCTGACCTCCAGCAACCACCTCCACCTCAACTTCATGATGGGCAATATTACGATCCCAGTACTGTGATAGTTTCTCAGTCAGGTTATATTTCAATAGCAGCTGACATCAAGGACAGTAACTATCCAACCGACGAAAAGGTTAGCAAGAAAGGGAAGTTGAAATCTGCCATGAGTTCCGTTAGTAGCTGGATACCAGGTTTGAGCAAACGACATCGGTCACACTCATTGCCTGCAGGAGTCCGTAGGGAAGACCTTGCAATGTCGAAAGAGCATGGTCGTGGCTACCTCACTCCACGAGCTGGAGGCCGAAGTAGCACGAGTACTATGCCCCGTAAGAAAAAGAAGAACCCCCTTGCTTCAACAATGTCCGGCATTCTGCAGAAAGCAAAACGCCGAAGTCACCATCATTCGCAGTCTATGTCGGATCCCGAACAGTCGGAAACAGAATGGAGCGGTCGACAAAGTGGTTTCTCAGAGGATAGCGAGGACAGTGTGTTTTCAGATGTTCCATCGGAAACTGGGATGTTTGCGAAAATGAACCACGGGATGCAGCGGCAAGTTGGTATTCCGCAGCAACAGCAAGTCATGTCGAAACCCCCAAGAAGGGACTCTGACCTGGAACAATTGAGCGATCTGCCTTATGACAGCAACGAGCCCGTCGAAAACAAGACCAATGACCCTGATCCCTCTACCTTGTTTCCAACAATAGGTGAAGTAAAAAGGGCAGCAGCCGCTACTACGCCTGTTGCAAACGCGGATGACACAATGGGGGAAAAGTTACAGTTCCCACAAGTTGCCTTAGGGGGTGCTTCCAGAGAATTCGCTGTTTCTCGTGCCCTAGGGAAATATAGGCAACGTCAGTCTTCCACCGTATCTGTTGACGAACAGACGGCTCAAGAAGATACCTCTGTCTCTGCTGCACAACCACCCACAAAAGCGAAAGAAGAACAACTGCCAAGCATTGCAAAGACAGAACGAGAAATGTCACCTGAGGAAGCTGTTACGGAAGAAGGTATATATGACGAACCCACCACGGAAACTGGTATGGATGAATCTATAATTAGCACAACAGTACAATATCAGGAACCTCAAGTGCTTCCAAGACCTCATGAGGAGACTACGGTAATTGAGGCGAGTCCATCTGTTACTAGTATGCGAGGCTACGGAGGTGGCAGATACCATAGCAGTGGTTCTCGTCATCAGCAAAATCTGGAGATTCCTTGGGGTATGGGATCCCGAGGAGAACAAGATGAAGATAGCCGCTCTACCCATTCCTATAGAAGCACATCGCGAGTATCATCTCGCCGCCAGAGCACTGAAGATAGCATTGACAGTGAAGACGAATGGTACTGTTACGAGTTGCGCAAGCTAGAAGAACTAGAGAGACAGCGAGACGAACCACCGCCACCACCTCCACAACCCATAGAAGTAGCGCCAGAACCCATCGAACCCGATAATGATGTCAAGGAGCAGATGTCTTTTGTTCTACAAGAACTAAGACTAAAGGCTCGTGCACGAGAGGGTGTTCTGGATGAAGACGATTATGGGAAACAGGTGCGCAGCAGAGGAGATGGCATGATGAGTCATTGGGAAGAGGAACAAGAATTAGAGCTTCCAAGACAGGAGGAGCCCAAGAAGAGAGCCAGGTTAACAGAGGACGATTCTTCCTCAGGCGAAACTAGTGGACCGGATAGTCCTGAGCCAAGTATGGATGAGATGGAAGTGGACGAAGAAGAGGAGGCGATGGAGGCAGAACTAGCAAGGTCGTTAAGAAGCTCGAGCGGCTCCACTCTAAGACTGCAGCAACAGCAACAGGGTTCAGCACACGGTTCTGATTCAGGATCCGTCAGTGTGCCACCCAGTGAGATGTCTGTGAGTATACCGGTCAGCGACGGCTGGGACACCGAGGAAACGGCCACAGTGCGAGAAGGCTCTGTTAGCATACCTGCTAGCGAAACTTCCATGTCCACAGCTTCCGTACCTAAATTGAGGATCGAGTCTGAGGAGGACACAGGAGCAACCGGTGTGTCGGGTACGGAACCAGGCACCAAGCCTGATTCTAAAACACCGTCTCCAGCCAAGGAGGGAGGCGGTCCGATGGGGAGCAAGTGGAAGCTCCTAAAGGCACTGAAGGAGAGGAAGGCCGAGGAGAAGATACAAGAAGCTGCGACAGCCACAGCCGCAGCAGAGTCCAAGACGACGTCCACGACCACGGTAGGTGCCATCATGGCGCTCTCCTAAACACTGAGCACACCGAACTTACATAATATATGTCTTTCCATATCCATGTCATATTGCCTTTTCCTAATACGTATTTAATATGCTCATATGAAGCCGTCAAGGTCTCTCTCAGGGTGGGAAAGATGCTTACACTGTTCAATACTCTCTACTTACATGTGCATTTGACTTGTACAAATTCTTACATTAAAAACTTTTAATGCTGCAATGCATTGTTTACAGTTCAATGACATTAATATAATGGTAAACTGAATGCACTGCTATAAATGGAGTGTCGAAGTATACAGCTGCAGAAGCAGTATTATTAGCATTTGCCTAACTTGTTTGCTAGATACACAGATATTTGTGTCTAAATATCAATAAAGTTTAATATTGTGAAACTTGGATGTCAGACAGAGAAGTAAGTGACTTGAGCCTTCCTGATAAGTCCACTATTGTAAAGTCTGGTGCAGAGTGCTTTGTTTGCACATAATAAATATTTTTAGAACAATCGTTAAACTGTCTTAGTGTGCTTATACACCTATATTGGCAACAGGCTAAGATACTGCAAATGTCCACTGTCATTACATTTGTTAAGATGACGAAAAATATTCTTTTTTCTGATTTGAAGAGGATCTGAACAGCATCTATACGCCTAAAAATATATTAGATATAAGCTCATTGTCATATCAGCTTTAAATTTGTAAATTAGATTAGATTTAAAGTTTCCTCACATAGTTGTGTGAAGTGCGCACATGAGAGGTGCATATTATGGGTATGTTTTGAGCTGTTTAAGCCCTTTAGCTTAGCAACTAAATGTAGTGCATATATCTATTCCAAGTACATTGTATAACGCCGTCCTTCTTATGTAAATAAAGCTACATAACTCTACTCTTGTTCCTCTATAGCAATTGAATAAGATGTTACACTTGATCTTGATGATTAACTGTTCGAAAACAGTGTCAATTTAACCAACAGCGAGATTTTAATTACAGAAACGTATTGTATTTTAATAACCCCAGTTTGAATATTGTTCACTCATTATTAAGCAGCTAGAAATGGATTGTTGAGGCTTACTCCCAATAGTCACTAATTTGAATTGGCTGGCAGTGGCTGGATAGCTTTTGTTAGCCACAAGGTTGTTCAGGAATGGACCTGTTGCTGACATTGTGTAAGACGACTGCCTAAATGGCAGTAAGTAGTGGACGTATGAATCGAAATGTTTCTGGATGCAAAACTGTGCATTTCCCGAGCAACATAGTGCAGAGCTAAAGCTTGGACAAGTATTTGAGGTAATGATTAGAGGTCTCAAAACATTCCTCGCCAGAATGTGTTCTGGAAGAAGATATAAATGTAATTTTCTTATTGTCAGAGTCTATATTCATAGAATGGGTTTCGAAAATTGACTAAAGCACACAACTGGGACGGTACATTGCGTCCCTTGTTCATCACGTGACTTCTCTCTCTGATGCCAAGTTCACCGACAATTGCACATCTCCATATTAGTGTCACCGCACAAAAATTGTTGGATCCTTGAAATGGGAATTTCCATGTTTGTACTCATTTACAAGTAAATACATGTTTTTGGTAGACATAACTTTTTTCGAACATTTGTTAACATAACTTGCATCTTTAGCTTAAATGGGAAATATTGTGCAAGTATATTAGAATTTTCGATGTGTACTCAATGTATTTAATATATGCTCTATATTCAGTGTTTATGATTCAGATAATGAAGCAATAAGAGAACTAGAACGTAAGTAAACAGCAATAGTATTGTAGAAGTGCTCAAGAATATACAGATTGTAGTGAAGCCTACTACGTTAGTACAACTTGTAGTGCTGCAAGGAGACTGGCCAACAGGACTAAAGATCAGTAGTGGCTCTAGAATATCCACTCGCTCAAAATAAGCCTGCATGATGACAAAATTCTACAGTTACACAATAAAAGATGTTCCTTTATAGAGAAAGTTTTTTCTATGAATCAGTATTTTACAAATTCCTAAACTGTCCGTAGTTTACAAACACTGTGAAGACTAACATGCTTGCTTGATTGTAGGTGCTCAAAACCCTCCTTTGAGTTAACAACACCTCTATAGTCTTTCATGAATGCAACGATGAAGTATTGGTCACGTGACTAGGTTTAGAGTACAAGTTCTCCTTCACAATAACATGCAGGGATTATATTATAGTATACCTATAGTACCGCCAAGGCGGTTATTTTTTCTTTTGCAGTATCCTTTTACATATCCTGAATTCCGTCAATTATTGCTTTCATAGCTCTGGTCTTCCCAATACTATACATGTTCCTTATTTTGGTAGCAATTTTGAAAGCTGGGCTAGAAATGCTAAGACCTCTAGAAATTATTTATCCTAGTTTACTCCGTACAAATTAGAAACATCGAAGGCTGTTGTCCTTGACTGTAAGTAGAAGTCTAAGAATCTAGAATATTTTTTATTATGATATCCGTCTTTATATAGCAAATGTCTTCCTTACAAGAACCAGCCAGTTAACATGTGAACCGTCTCTCTGTAAGTTTGGCAACGATGTGCCAGTCTGACGGAGAAGCGGTTTCATCGTTAACTGACATGCAGTATATCATATCACTTGAGTATGTTCTCATCACATATCTGTGTTGGTGCTTTGTTATACCGATTTGTAATTGTTGTGTAACTCTGTATTCTGCTATTGTAACGCTGTATTGTTGTTGTTTATTGTAATGGCAACGCCCAAGACAAGAATTTTTACACAAGGGAATTGTTAGGCTCTAATATGTGTGTTCATTTTGTTTATAAACATTGTCAAGTATTGATTAATGTTAAATTATTGTTAATGTTTTTTATTTAGTGTGATGAAAAATGTGAAAGCGACCTGACAGAGCCACCGCTTCATGCACACATTACCATTGTGAGCATTAAGTATACATTTTACTAGAATTAAGAGTTTTGCATTATTGTGTTTGCTTAAATGAAGTAAATGTGCTTTGTAATCTCTTATATTGTAAAATGCTTTTTATATTATTTTGAAAGAAATACATTGTATTACCTTTTTGTATTTATAGATTATTATTAATTTGTGTTTTGTTTTTGTTTATTTTTTTTTTTTTAGAACGGAGGTGGTGGTGGAGGCGATAGCGGTGGTCGTGCCAATGGGTAAGTCAAACACTTGCATGTGAGCACACAGCTGTAACTCTCTGGTAATGTATCGATTATTCCCAGGTCACGAAGCGCTGTCTCCAACAGCACTATATACTTATTGTATTAGGTATTTAACACCTCACATTCATAAAAGCATGTTTAAGAGGAGATAAATTGACTAGAACTGTCAAATAATACTTATTTAGTTGATTATACACCTTTATAAATAGAAACTTCCTTAAGATGAGAAGGTACTGCACTTGGGGTTACCCGCCTCGGTAGCGAGGTGGTAGCGTGTCTGCCTCACGTTCTGGAGGTCCCGAGCTCAAATCTCGGTCAGGGTGAGTTACCTGGACAACGTTTATTCCGAGGTTTTCCCTTATCCTTACAGACGAATGTCGGGTAGCTCTAAGCTCCGTGGATCCCAGACGCATTTGAGCATCATTTCACCCATTTCATTCACCGTCCGACATGACTTAAAGTTAGAGGACGTAGAATTACAAAACAAAAACTTGGAGTTAAAATTCACCTTCTTTATTTTTACATTTTATTATAATTTCATTCCTCTATATTACAAATATATAGTTAAAAGATTCATTGCAGTAATATTTTATATCTAATTTGCTTATTATATTAGTGGGTGTTAAGTTGTTGCCACGCCCCTTTTCGTAAACTTTCATAAAATCGATCATAACTTCTGTAATACTGAACAAATATTTCTGAACTAAGCCTTGTTTTGTAAGGGTTCTTTCAAACTTCCTCTTCATACCACTGTAACTCCAATGATGCTAGTTTTTCTTTTGTCTTTGCCTGAGTATGTGAACAGCTATTTGTTCTGAATAATATTTTTACTAGATATTGATGGATATATGATATGGGTCGGCTAAAAGCATTTGGAAATGAAAATTTTACATGCAATTATTTTACGAAAAACAGAACACCAAATGCGGAAAATATAAATAGAAAAGACAATGAAACCACATGTAATATTGAGGTTAGTAGGCCCAGTTCACACAATACATGTGCTAATCCTGATAGTAGCTATATACAGAAATTGATGAGCTGCGAGTCCTGAAAGCAGATAAAATGGTTGAAGAACTGTCCAAGAAGGCAAGACAAATGAAGAGCAACTTGAAAAGAACAAGTGACAATACAGAGGGTCAAGACTATGCAGCAGGAATGTTCTGACTCATATGAGAAGTCAGTAATCAATATATCAACTTTAAAGCTGTTTTGCTCAGCTTCACATTTTTCAGGTTCCAGTATGCTTTTTTAGAAAACTATTCAACCAAAACATATGGATTGTTTTATGTGTATTAAGCAGACTTATACCAAAAATAATAAGAATGGATTTTTCTTTGAGACTCCTAATACTTGTTTAAAAAAGTAGAATTATCTGAAATTTCAGTGACTTTCTTTTAAAAGAAACTAAAAAATTATAACAAATTATCAGAACAAAATTTTCAAATAATAATAGGTATTATTCAAGACAAAGGTTTTAAGAACATGCCTGATAATTTTCATGTACATATCAATAGTAATGTCTTAGTAATGTAAACCCAAATATCATGAAAATAGCATTGTGGAGATACGCAGTACCTTCTCACCTTAATTTACTGTAACTATTATTTCTCTAGGCACAATACTTATATTTAAGTATTTTAAAATAGTTTTCCATATACTATTTTTAGAAAACCTAAGTCCTACATACTTGAAGTAGTTTGGTAAACATTATATCATATTTTCTGGGAAGTTTTGTTCTACAAATTGGTACTACTGTCAAGTATGGTAGCTTTTCTATACTCAAACGATATGTTTCCTTCCTTATACGTATATCCAAGTATGTTTTTCCAAATTCTTCTTCCAACGGCTTACATCAAAATGAAATGTTCTTATAAAAATAACCCATTTTCTCGGAAACCTGTGACTAACTATTGATAAGGTTGGTCATTTAAAAAAAAAATATATAGCTGACAGGAAACTTAAAACAGGTTCCACTATTGTATTTCTTTTGTGTGCAAAAACTATATTTAAAATGTGTATAGTGCATTATTTTGTAATGGAATTATAAAATAAGACTAATGGGTTCACCCTGGGATTGGAGAAAATAAATAGAAATATACTGCTATCAAAGACACCACGTACTTCATCGTGTCCATACTCAGTTGGGTATATATCTCACTCGTTTTGAAGTAAGCACTCGAAGGTAACACTTTGGAGATAAATGCTGTTACGCTTTCCTTTATATCACTTTGAAGTTCACTTTCTCTATTTTCCCTTGGTTTTTGTCAGTTGCTACCCTACAAATTGTTTTAATTTTGGATTGTTAACGGAGATAGAAATTCTGAAATGTAAATTTAAAAGCATGTCAGCATTTTATAATTACCACTATTGTATAATGACATATAATTAACATAGTACTTAGTTTATTATATCTTTATTCATAAAATAGTAAAAATAAATATAACTCAAGCTGCAGATGCAAAATGTAACGTAATCTAACAACACAATATAGTTATTTATTGTGTAAGGGAGGTAGGTATAATTTACCATCAGAGGACTCGGCTAGCAATATTGAGTCCAACGATGGTTCATTCTACCTACCTACCAAATTGCATATAAGATTTTTTCCACTCATGCTCATCATGTAATTATTATTAGTTATTTGTGGTACATAATTTCAATTTTATATAATACCCATTCATTTAAAATACTTAATTAGTCGAAATGTTAACTCATATTCTCTTTGATAGATAGAGTAAACATGAAAAATTCAAGGCCATGGCCGGGATTTGAACCACGGATCTCCTGGTTTCCGTCCAGACGCTCTTAACCTTTGAGCTACCATGGCCAACGCGCCGTCCTGACATTAAATTCACCATTTGACTCTATCAGAAACCTTAGCCTGTATAGGCTAGTGTGGAGAAATAATTAATTTCCATCAATTAAATAAAATAATAAGAGTTAAATGATGAAGCCTGGGACTCAAATACTTACGATAGTAAGTCGCCACAAACGGTGTATCACGGATGCGAGAGCCCCTAGTGGTCTACCGGGGAAATATATGACTCAACTGGAGATTTTAATGCCAGGACGGCACATTGGCCATGGTGGCTCAAAGGTTAAGAGCGACTGGACGGAAACCAGGAGATCCGTGGTTCAAATCCCGGCCATGGCATTGATTTTTTCATGTTGACTCTATCTGACATTCTCTTACTGTTTGTTGCTATAAGAGAGTAGTGATTTTTATATGAAGGTGTGGCGACATTGATATTTTATGTAATTATGAATGACAGCATAGAAGTAGCTGCAAATGCAGCTTGTCAATTTGTGTTCTAAAAAGGATACCAACATTTATGAAAATTCGTTGTTGGCATATTTCCTAGCGAAGTCTATAACATTTCACCCCTGGAAAGTTTATGGTGTGAGTATTCCATGCAAAAGACAACTGTTTTAATTGAAGATAATGTAGACATATCGAAGTTGTCAAAACAATGAGTTTTTTTGAAACGTAAAAATGATAGTTTTGCAATTCAGGAAGTAATCTCTCACATCTGTTACTTTTTTCCAAGTTACATTTGTTTTATTCATGTTTAATTTTGTTTCTATTATTGAATATTTTTCTTTGGGCAGCAATAAATAAATATGATTATTTTCTGAATTGCATAGAAATATTGCAAATGATTTCAGCTCTTACAACGAATTCAGTCTTTCATAGTAGGGAGGTAAGTTGACTTATTTCCAATGAGAGGTAATTTCTAATTACACGTAAATATAAAATATACATAATACTATGCTTGAGTGGAAAAAAACTATTTTATTGGTCTTTATAATTTTTACAACGTGTTTGTAAACTTAAATACAGTTTTTAGCTCTTTTCGCAGGTGATGGAAAACTTTTGACCGGTAATGTACACCTATATTATGCATATGCTAATGTTTCAATGTTAGCAGTAAGATTTAGGAAATGTATTAATTTCTATCCAAAGAAAAATTGTGCTCAAAATGTTCTCTTTTTAATTAAATTTTCTATTTGATTCCACGATAAATTTGAAATGCGTTAAAGAAAACAAAAGCCTCTGATTTAAAAGTAATATTCATGTTGGTCAGAATTATTGTTAAAATTTTCAAACGTAACATCAATTCAAAAGCTTTATTGTGGTTTACATAAAACTTCACAATTAAAATAGACGTTAATAATGTACTTTCAATTATTACTAAATCTACAAAGAATTTCTCAATGATGTTCTATTTAAAATCATTACACTGTGGCTTATTCTATCTTTAGTAAGAAGTACTTACCTAACCTCAAAACAAATGTAAAATGTTACATTAACACAAAATAGATTCAAACCCTCTGGAAGAATTAAAGTTACTTAAAATGTACCACGCGTGACAAAATCCTAAAGGTACTATTTGGAGCCTAACCTCAGGCAATAATAACGAACAAATTGCACTATACCTACATGGCATTTACAAATGGAGGAAACATTATTATCGGATGGTAACTATAACCCTAGTTACGTTCACAGAACATATACTTATTAGAAGTGAACCTCCCATGTTAATCGTTGGCAACACGAGGTGATCCCAGCGCCCCTATTTTCGGGTGACAAACTAAATTATGAAAAATCGCGTGCCCAAATGTTTTACCATAGCTGTATTGTTCATACTTGCTTAGCTGTCAGCTGGTGGTATGTTCCAATACCGCATTGCTACAGATGCACAAAGATAATTACGTGAGCTTCGAGAGTTGTGACTGCACTTTCAAACGTGTTGCATTTTCTAAAAGCTCACATAATTATCTTATATAATCTGCAGCAATACAGTATTAGAACATAATGAGGTGAATCTTGCAGTAAATTTTCTACATCGCACCTGTATGATTTTCTACTTCAATTAACTCAAAGTGTTGTATGAACTTTCAAGGCATTAACAACAGGATGTGGTATTTGACAGGAAAATATGAATAATACGGTAATTAGCCGCGATTGGTTGCTATCCAAGACATTTTAACGGTAATCGTCCTAGGTCTTGTAACTGAAATATTCACAAATATCATACGAATTCTCTCACCACTCGGCTCAGAAATTATTATTATTATTATTATTATTATTATTATTATTATTATTATTATTATTATTATTATTATTATTATTATTATTATTATTATTATTATTATTATTATTATTATTATTATTATTATTATTATTATTATTATTATTATTATTATTATTATTATTATTATTATTATTATTATTATTATTATTATTATTATTATTATTATTATTATTATTATTATTATTATTATTATTATTATTATTATTATTATTATTATTATTATTATTATTATTATTATTATTATTATTATTATTATTATTATTATTATTATTATTATTATTATTATTATTATTATTATTATTATTATTATTATTATTATTATTATTATTATTATTATTATTATTATTATTATTATTATTATTATTATTATTATTATTATTATTATTATTATTATTATTATTATTATTATTATTATTATTATTATTATTATTATTATTATTATTATTATTATTATTATTATTATTATTATTATTATTATTATTATTATTATTATTATTATTATTATTATTATTATTATTATTATTATTATTATTATTATTATTATTATTATTATTATTATTATTATTATTATTATTATTATTATTATTATTATTATTATTATTATTATTATTATTATTATTATTATTATTATTATTATTATTATTATTATTATTATTATTATTATTATTATTATTATTATTATTATTATTATTATTATTATTATTATTATTATTATTATTATTATTATTATTATTATTATTATTATTATTATTATTATTATTATTATTATTATTATTATTATTATTATTATTATTATTATTATTATTATTATTATTATTATTATTATTATTATTATTATTATTATTATTATTATTATTATTATTATTATTATTATTATTATTATTATTATTATTATTATTATTATTATTATTATTATTATTATTATTATTATTATTATTATTATTATTATTATTATTCACGTTTTTTGTTATGTATTTGTCTTGTGAATACTTAAATATTTTCAAGATATCTTGGAACAAATGAATGTCGATTAACTTGAGACTAAAATACGGTAATTGTTCAAAATTAAAATTTTCTTTCATCTTATTAGTGCATTTTCGGATAGTGTCACATGAGTTAAGGTTATTATAACAAAACTAAATTTAACTTCAGATTTAACATTCATAAATTTCTATACATTTCAGTTAACATAATCACTTCACAAAGTCCGAAAAAAATCAGAGTTGTTGTTTAAGAAGTGGAAGTATGGAAATATATAACTGGCAAAACAGGAACAATTATTGTAATATTAATTCAGCATAGCATAGCTTTGTTAAAACATACAGTGTTTTCTGTAATGACGGTACACTGATAATATTTATCATATAACATAATTTCCAGTCTTGCGCAGGATGGACCGAGTTTGTTGCCTGTAGGAAACAGTAGCAGAACAGATATAAGGAGGCACCAAACACCAAAAACAATGAAAGCTATCTATCAGGAACCGTCATTACAAATGACAATCAGTAGATGGAATCGCCACCATTGAACATCACTGCAGCTTGGTTTGAGCGATATGACTGATGTTTAACTGGGTGTACATTTGCACAAAAGATTCAACCAAGCAGTTCATTCTACATTAGCGATGGATGGCCACGCTTCGATTTCCGTAGACCACCCGCTCTGATCTTCGGTCTTCCTAGGGGTGGCTTCAATTTCCATTTGCAATTTCCGTTTCCATTATTTCAGTTTCATTCTGTTTCCTTCTAGGACATATTTTAGTTCTGATTCTGGATTTCGTGGTGCGAAGCTGATCCAGACAGATGACAAAGAAGCCTGCTCAAATAAACTATTTCTCAAGTACATTAGAGTTTTGCTTAGTTGAACAGGTCGTTCATCACCCTCTCCCCTATACGCACAAGTTTTCTTGGGCGATGGCTTTACGGTGCGGTGCGGGCAGAGGGAAAGAAGCGAGAGCTTACACGCTCTTATTTTTGCAGAGTGGCCAACCAAGAAAACGAAACATACTTCAGCAAAATAGCGTGTTGGATAAATCAAGATACGTACCGCAAGTGTGAGATGCGTCGACAAACAGTAAATTGAGCTCCATCCGATAAGGTGTATGTTTATATAGTTACTATATTGTGAAACACATAAAACTAGAAAACAAAATATTAGGACACCTATAAATACTCAGCCGCTTTATGATTCTTTAATTTCCGAGACCGGTGCACCACTTTCATCGCTGGTATCCTCTGATGCGTTGATGATTTTTTCATCAGTTGCCTTTATTACGCCACCGCGACTCCAATATTGCATTTCCAGCTCTTGGATCTTCTTGCATTATCCTTCCCATTCCTCCGCTTCTGTAGCAAGTTTCAGCAGATATGTGGCTGACATATCTCCAGTAACATTGCGTCCTCTGAAAATACTCAGTTCAATCGCATTCAGATCACAGTTATCCTAAGGTAGACCACTATTAGTGTGTCCCCCTTGGAGAGCCATAACATCTACAACATATGTACGTCTTGCTTGTTGATTTGTTCTAAGCTGTTAGCTAATAATTAACCTCAAGATTGCTCGAAATGAAACGGAGCACGTGTGACTAGTTAGCATATTAGTCACTAGGTGTCAGAGCGTATAGCGCTTTTCATGTTTCAAAATTGTCATGTGTTTACGGAATTAAGTGAAACATACAGAATGAGGACTTGGGACCCGAGCGCTCAAGAAAACGTGCGCGCATAGTAGGCAGGTACAGTCGTCCTGTTCGAACGGTTTCCATGGATTTATGTTTGGTAATAGATACCTCTCAGATACCGCACTGATTATCCCACGTGGAGTGAACGTCTATCTGTCATTTGTGATTCTTGAGAATTCCATTGGCTGAAGTGATGCATTCATTGGTGCTTAGGACACTACCAGGAGGCGCGTCGGTACCCCTCTCACTTTTACAAGAAATATCAGAGCGTTATCTGAGAGGTTTCTATTAACAAAGATAAATTCATGGTAACCGTTCCACCAGCGGGACTATGCAATAGTGAGACGCGTCTTTGAACCATCAGTTTTTAGGAACCTCCTGGTATCTCTGTACCTTTTCTGTCTGCGATCTGCAGCTTTCTGTAATATGCTCATTTATTCCTTTATCCCGAACAACAAGAAATCTCCTTTACATTGTATGATCTATATGCTTATGCCGGATTTAAGTTGCTCCGCCATTTGCGACTGCATCCATCATTGGTTTGAGTAAAGTTCAATCCAGCAGGAATCAATTAACATATAACTTCAGCCATATCAAAATATGTCCCCCACATGGAGTACATCACGTGCCAGCAGCTCATTTCGTTCTACTGCTGTGAAATTACAATTGCGGCTTCAGTATAATTAAAATGGACAGTAAGTTTCGGGACATATTCAAAGAAACATTTTCCCTACAGATGAACACACACATAGTAAATATTTCTAAATTACGTAAGAAAATAAAGTCGCCTTTGTGTTCTATAACAATCTGTTATGAACATCTCGAGAATCTTCAGAAACATTGCACGTTATAATATACATTCTCAACTAACATCATTGACCAACATTTTCATTTCATACTGTATTTATGTTTCTTTTTTTTTTTTTTTTTTTTTTTTTTTTTTTTTTTTTTTTTTGCTAAGTTTCCAATAGAAAGAAACTTCAGACGTCCTGAAATTGAAAAATGAAATCGTACTAAAGGCCCATGACTGTTAAGAAAGGCCGTTGATATGCTAAACAATTTATTATATACTTTATAAAAATTAGAAATAACAAACTTTAATATTTGCTGTGATGCGCCATATGACTGCTTTTAGAGATAATTTTTGACTTTCATTTTTAAAGTAAATTTAAAAAATGTATACCTACTAGACTCCAGTATTTCAAATGAAATGTTACAATGTGTTATAATGTGTAATAAATATACCAAATGCCAAAATGCAATAACTCGGGAAAGTACAATTATATTTCAAGATTACGGTGGTACAATTTCAAAAGTTTTATTTGCAAAACATAGCAACATGAGATTTGTATAGTAGGTAAATATGAAAAGAACTTTTTACATTCCCTGGCCCTTCAACAATTCTCTGATAAACTTCATTATAGTTCAAAAACATATTTATGTGATATTTTTCTAATAGTATGTGTATTTCATTTTAATTGTTCATTTCTATGCTTTGAACACCTTATACAGCTCTCTGGGAACTTCAAATGTTATTGTTCGTAGCTCAAGCAGTTATAAAAAACAATTTGAATATGATAATGTACTTCAAAAAGTATTCCTAAGCCAAATGCAAACTGCATTATTCTCTCTTAATCAGTGGCGCCATTTTATAGCTTACTTAGGAATTCCTCTGTTGTATGATTTAAGTGGTGGGGTTTCAAGTAAGTTCGTTGTGTTTGAATGATACCTATAGAAGGCTCGCTATTTCTTACTTTAACATCAACAATATCACAGTACAATAAATACAATCTGTATATACTTTCTCATGATATTTTCAACTCGCTACCATAGACTTTAAGTACGAACTGAACAGAGCGCTCAATGAAATCGAGCCATCGTTTGCATAAGAAGACGCCATATTAGACTGGTAGATTCTATTGTGGAGGTTTCAATGGCACTTGGGGTCAAATCATGGGAATACAGTGTTTTGCTTAGTAACGCCCTAAGATATGGAAAAAGTCCTAACTTTTACCCTATGTAAACACCATGGAATCGGCATATTTTAAATTATTGTTATGTCACTGTAAGGTATAAATAGTTATTTATAATTTCATTCATCAATTATTGCGTCTTTTTAATTGTCCGCCATTTAATGAAATATTTTCACTCCTTTATCACTTTATTGATTTCCGTTGGCAACGACAGAGATTCATATTCAGCTCTCAGAGTTCAATCTGTATGCAAATTATATTTTTAGAGTGCTTATTACAAATATAATTTGACATAAACAACTTCTTAATAAACACTTTAATTCCTGTTTCAATTACGTACCTTTAATTAAATATGAACTTTTAGGGAACCTCCTTAAATCACATGCACATATCTATACACTATGAATTGTTTTCTTCTCTCATTTTTTAAATACTTGAATTTTACGCAATAAAATAGTTGCATTTGGAAACATTGAGTCAGAGTGAAAAATTCAATGCCATAGCCGGGATTTGAACCACGGATTTTCTGGTTGCCGTCCAGCCACTCTAACCCTTGAGCTACTATGGCCAATGTGCCGATATAACACTAAATTCTCCAACTGACTCGTGTTTTTTCCGGTAAACTACTAGGAATTCCCATAAACACATGAGACAACTACCTTAATGGCGACGTACAACGTGTAAGTACTTTAGAGCGGCTGTAGTACGGTTAGAGCTGCTGGACGGCAACCAGAAGATCCGTGGTTCAATTTCCGGCTTTGGCATTGGATTTTTCAGTCTGACTCAATCTTTCCATACTTTAGCCTACACACGGCCAGTGTGAAAGAACAATTAATTTCCTTAGTTGTGTTTATTCTTTTTAAAGGCCATTCAATTTCTGCTTCTGATCTGAGCCCTGATGAAGAAAACATAAAGTTACTAAAATAAAATTGAATCCCTTCTCTTACAACCTTTACCTTCACTAGTTAGATATGGAGCTGAACGAAGTATACCGATTTGACCACCAGCAGTGATTTCCAGTAGTAATGTTAGAGCAGGAAATTCCTGTAAAGGGACACTATAGTAATTGTTGAATCTGAATTCCCGATTTCATACGCTTTTATTATGACTATATTATAAGTCTGATTAACCTTCAAACATGAGATACAGCTCTTTTTTCCGGTTCTGGAACATTATGTAATATTTGCAATGATGGCTGGAGAAAAACTTCAGGGAATATTGCATAAAATCCCCCCGCCAGAAAAAGAGGTTTGAGAGAGACTACCTCATAAGTCGACATTTCAATTGGGTTTGTATAATTTTGTCAATGCTATATACCGGGTGAATAAACAGTATGGAACAATGCCTGTAACCCCGCTGTTGCAACTCTGTAAAATGATATTTTGTAGAAAAGCTGTAAGAAATCAACATACCATTGCAAAGGAAAATGCATCATTACTTCAAATTGAGTAAGTTTTGAATTAAACAATACAGTAGGCTACTTTAGTACATGGCTCTGTATTGAAGAAATAAAGACAAAAGATAAGGTAATAAGGACAACAATGTTTACTTCATTACAAAATCTTCCTGAAGGTAATTAGTCATTTCCGGCAAATATTCGGCTCTATAACACTGAGGTCCCTTGATTACCTTCTGATTGTGCAGTCAAATATCTTGGCGTCCGTCTTTATCGTCGGATAACATGGAATACACATATCACCAACAAACTTAATCAAGCCTATGCTCGCCTTCACAAGTTGTATCCATCGTCAACCGCAAGTCATCTCTGTTACTATACAAGAGTATTCTACGACCACTTCTTCTATATGCCAGTCCTGTATGGGGATGTGCCTCACCGACTCCAGGTGTTTCAAAACAAGATCCTGCGATTGTCTGTGAACGTCCCATGGTACATCCGGGATGCACAGCTATATAGGAATTGGGCATTGTCAGTATAAATGTGTACATCTCTACAACGACAAGCAGATTCCTTGCTCACCTTCTTAATGTATCAGGTGCTTTATTCTTTGAACTGGGACGACGCCTAGATGCTGCATTAAGACTGAAGGCACGCTTGCCACAAGACATTTTATTTCTATAAAGTGTTAATACTTTAAGTTATGTAATTAATGTTCCCACAAATCAGCTCAGTTTGCTTGAGAACTCCAGTACGAGTATCCTTTTTCCTTGTATTCTTTAATTTTATTCTGTATCTACCTGCGCAATTTCTATAGCACTGACTGTGCTGATCAATTGATAACTAAATATTAAACAAAAAATTAGTCATGACACAACTTACAGAAGACAACGAATTGAAACACTAATGATGATTGGATATGGTAACAGGAGGAGGACCCAAGAAGAGATTTGCGTCTTGTTTAAGGAAATGCATCCAGAACGAAGGATTACTCTTTCTAATATAAGCAACAAAACAAAAGGTTAAAGAAACTGGAATTACCAAATCATGAATTTCCAGAAAGATGGATTGGCAGAAGAGGAAGTACTGAATGGCCGCCAAGATGCCCTGACCTGAACCCTTTAGACTTTTTCTTGTTGTGGGGATATTTGAAGTTAAGGGTTTACAAGGACCGACCAAAAGATCTTGAAGAGTTAAAGCGAAGAATTGGAGAAGAAATGCAGCTGATCAGGCAAGCAATTTTGCTGGAATAATTAAGTAATTTCAGAGACAGACTTTGGCATTGTTTGGCAGTAAATGGAGGCAATTTTAAGCATTTTGAAGTAAATTCATCATGTCATACAACACAGCACCACTAATTTTGTTATGGCTGTGTTTTCCTGGTTTAAATTTTATGTGCTATAATACGTCCTAATACATTTAAATTACAGTTTAAAAAAGCGTCTGGCTTACGTTTCGACACCTGAGGAACAAAAACATATGTTGTCATTAAAAAGAGTCACGCCCTATTCACAATCATAATAATATGAAAACATGTTGATATCTTACAGCTTTTCTAAAAAATATCACTTCACAAAACTATAACAACAAAGTTACAAGAATTGATCCATACTTTTTACTCACCACGTATAGCGTATTTATGGTTATTGTTGGGTGTCGTTAACATTTTGGCAGCAGCATACAAGATATTAAAATGGAAGCAACAAAGTTTAAAGTTAAGAATTCTGCTTAAGCACTACTTGAAACAAGATTTTAAAACTGCTGCTACGGCTCGAAGAGTAAGTAAAGTCATTTCATAGCGAGTAGCAAATGTTTCAGTAATGGAGACGAAAACATTAAATATTTAAAACATTCTGCAACATCTAAGCTATAAAATATTGAGAATACAGCAGAGTTTTGGAAGGAAATCCACAGAAAAGCACACGAACGTTGTCAGAAGAACTTGAGCTTCAAAATATACCATATATTGCCATATTATGGCACAAATATCGTACAGAATCTTAAATTTACTCTACATGAATTGACACATGCAAGCTCAACATAGAGTTCATACAGTGGATAACATTCTTATTCGTACACTTCAGTTTTCTACGAAAATGTTTTAATATCTGTTAGAAGACAATATCAAATTAATATTTTTCTTATACGTGTGAAACAACATAACAAATGATATATTAGGTGGTAACTAAATATTAAATATGAAGTTATAAAGTAAATTAAATGAAACTGTAAAAGAAACATAACCATTTTTGTACAACTTGTCTATTTTTACATTAGAGATAATAGTTGAATAACAAAGATACAATTGACAATCTAATACTTTGTTGGGTAACCCTTGGCAGATACAAAAATCATAATTTGCCAGCCAAAACTTAGTCGAGTTTAAAATCAATCCTCTATCTTTAAACTATATTTTTTCATTATTTTGTTTAGTGCTCGTTGACACTCCAATTGTATTTTGTAGAGGAAACGTTTCGAAACTGCTTTGAAAGCTTCGTTAAAGGGTTCTAAGTGAATAACTAGCAAAAATTATAGATATGTGCATGTTTAGGCTTTCACGGCCGGCGTTAATCCGGGCATTTTGACCGTGGTCGATAGGCTGAAATAGCACTTGAGGTTTCGCCCGTTACTCCGCCGGGCATCTTCAGAAGTTGTCGACTCAGGCAGGGATCCTGGAGTGGCGTTTGACCGATCGAGGTGCTGGCTGCTGTATAAAGCCAGAAGGCTTTTGCTGCGTGCCCACCCTTTAAGGGTTTTACCACAGGTAGAGCTTTTTTCAGGATATTGTCGGACGGGTTGTCAGATTTTTAGGAAGAATTTCTTTCGAGATAACATAATTTTTATGTTCCTCGGGTTGTAGGAATGGATGTAAAACCTTATGCACACTGATGTTCTATTTTTAAATTTGCTTTATGTTGTTAGGATTAGCTCCTGGATTATCTCGGGTGCCCGCAAGCCATGCGAGGTGCAGTGGCGTTTGCACCAGCAGACCAGCAGAAGAATCGAGTAGTCCAGGTTAACCTGGACGAAATGGTTTCGCCCAGCACCTAGCCGCTTACTGCGGCTTTATCTGGGTAGTGTAGTAGTCTGTCTTTTGTCTCAAGCGTTTATGTCGGGGCATAGGTTTCTCTGATCTGTTGAGTTAAGCCGCTCAGGCTGCCGCCTGGGGTATATATTCCCAAGGCCGTCTTCACCCGAACTCCCCGCTTGAAGAAGGTCGGAATGAAGACAACACGATCAGAGGGGATAGGAAGCTATGTGGGGAAATTATCTAAACCCATTTCTGGTTCTGGTGTTTTCGGTGTGATGGAGAGAACCCCTCCTTATATATGGTACATATATTAGCTGGGTGAGGGACCGCCCACTTAGATGCTCCACCAATCACGTTGCGGCTAGGGCTGCTTTCCCATAATTGGAGACTCCAGCAATCCTGCCTGAGTCGACAACTTCTGAAATTCATGTTTTATTTACAATACAAGTGATACGTGCGTAAGATAGATATGTACCAAACATAAATTAAACTTTATCTCCAAAAGTTTGAAAACTGTAGTGCAAGGAAATTTTTTCATTTGCTGATAAAAAAAGCTTAAAATGTTTTCTTTTTGTAAACATTGCTCAAGAAATGATATCATAGATATGGTAAGAAAGCAACTGATTAAGAAGTACTAAATTTCAAATTTCACAGGTTGTAAACCTTGAAGGATAACAATATCCGTCAAATTTTGTGTTTTAAAGTATGATTATATGACTATACGATTCAATGTCACATTCGTGATGTATAATATGTCCAATATGGCATCGAAGATAACAATAGCAGACGATGGCGCGCGTTCTCGGAACTTAGTAAGCAATCCAGGAACGTTTACAAGGAACGTTTTCGACTAGCATCCATTATGTAATAACACCAAAACTACAAAATAATTTTCTTAATTGATTTTAAATTCTATTCTGCATACTTCAAACTTTCTTTTTGCACTGTTTTTACCTTTATTTACATCATAATTGCACCGTAGAATAAATGTTAGTGGCTGCACCCACAGAACTTCACTGCCAGTCATAATGTCCGTCGTGTAGTGATTCTGATATACATTTGTGTGTCTAGGAAACCATCAACATCACAATTTAAGACTTATAAAAAGTTTAATTGAAAATCTTGCCCTTCGCAATCTAAAATGAAAACCTAACAACAATCAACCTCAAGAAACCGTGAGATACCTAAAAACCTTGCGAAGCGATCACCAAAAGTACACACGACAAAAGAATTGATGTAACAGTGTCAAAATGAACAATTTTAGGGCATGTTGTCTAGGTTTTAAGTTTAGATTATGTATATGCTTAATTTTGATTGCTAATGGGATTTAAGATATCTTACCAGAAGATTAAATGCTAGTGGTATCGATGGTAGGGTGAATTGAAACTGAAGGTCCGATGGTTCTTACATTATAGAGTAGCTTCAACAAACCCATTTTAAAGTATTAAACGAACGGCTTGTTATTTATATCTTTCGAAAAACGCTATCCTTAAGAGATCATTATTTCAAAGTTTACTCCAAAAACAGCTACTTTTCCTGAATAGCCTGACAGATAAAGTTTGTGACAGGTTTTTAAAGGGCTTACAATATCCTAAGATACTTCTAAAAATACTTAAACATTTGAAGAAATAAATAAAAGACAAAAAATAAAAGAATATTTAGCATACTCGCGACGTCCTTAGTTTATGGGGAGATTCAAAAAAACCAGGAAAATGTATTACACTATTGGTGGTTGTCAAAGGAGGTAGTATTCGCACTATTTTATTCCCACGTGGCAAACAAGTGCGCTGTCAACGAACTCCTATGCAAAGTTTCGTTTTTAAGTTTTCGATGTTTGAGTAGAAATGCAAATGTATGTGTACTGTGTGATGCATTTTTCCTTTTGTACGCTAAAAAGTAACTGAATGCTTATAAAAACTACTCATTTTTTTATTTCTTCACATAACCTCACCTCATTTGTAAATTAAAAATTAAGGCACGGTACTTTCTGCGGAACAACAGAGCTAAGTAACTACGTCCAGCCACCTTGGAAATGACTTGAAAGTTCTACTGGAATGTAACTGAATAAACGACTTCCACTTCCGAACTTTCCTTTGATGAGTCCTTCGCCACAACAATATATCCGCACGCTCAACAATTCTATTTTTGCTGTTTCTGTTCACAAATTAAAACCTACATCGCGAAGAATGGTGTGGGAGCTCGTTTCTCAAAGCTGACTAATCGGGATCATTGTTTACTGCTTGAAGAACTCGTGTAATTGTGGTGGCTCGTTTCTTTCAAAGAAGCTATGAACCTTGCGACGAATAAAACTTTTAAAAGTTCATCATGTTCACTTTCCACAACTGGCTTCATTCGTTTTCGGTGTTTTCCTGGAGTAGAAAGCCGGCCCGCTTTCACAACCTCACTTCGAGCTCCATTGATAGTTGGCGCCAGGGGCAGCCGGTGAGGCACTGTATTGGCAGTGCCATAAATAAATGAATGAACGAATGAATGAATGACTAAATAAATATATAAATACATAAATTAAATAAATACATAATTAAATAAACAAACAAATGAATAAATAAATGAATAAATAATGAATAAATAAAAAATAAATGAATAAATAAATAAGGGTTGTTAAAATATAAATATGTGTGCCAATTTCGAACGATTTAGGTAATCTTATCAATAATCCATCCTATTTTATAATATACTGTACCAAACAGAACGTACAGGCAAACGGAAATAGATATTTATTACATCCGTACTCTTGTTACACACAGGTGTAACGAGTGCATTAAAAGTTTGACTATACGGTTCATGGAGAATGTGATACGAAGCGTTCGTGACGATTTCGCGACAGAGAGACAGTTATATTAAGTCTCGTGCTTTACTGCACTCTAGCGGATAAAACGTAAGTTATGCGCCAGAGAAATCTCGGCACCAACTTCTCCCATAAGAAGCCGTGTATAAGCAGACATTCTAGCCCTTAACACAGGCGCTTATGAGTGTAGATGGTGCCGTTCTGGAATCGGCACCAAGTCACGGAAAACAACCAGGACAGAGCGCCTGCGTTTAACGCGCGCATTCGCACGAGGGAAAAGATACTCAGAAACAATTTTTTTTTTTTTTTTTTTTTTTTTTTGTGATTTCTACACAGTTCTCTCTCTTTCGTTTTCATACAGATGGTGCAATGGCACAGCGGCACTACCTCAGAAGCTGCCTCTGCTTGGCGCTGAAACACCAGTTAATTCTGCTGACAAATTAACAGTGTCCTCAATTGCTAAGTTTGGATATTTTCTAAACAACTTGCCAAACAGATTCAATATCATTTATTTTGTACCACTTTTAACGGTTTTTTCTGTGATGTTTAGATATTCTACGGAAGCCGCCATGTTTAAACTGATGGTCTTCCCACTCCCTTTAAACTGCGCAAGCGCAGCATCCCCTCTGATTAATACATATAAACAGCGCTTACATTTACCAAATACAATACTAATTAATTACCGTTCGACTGTTGCATTTGTAATAATGAGAATTTATCTATATATTTTGAATTAGGTGTGCAACAGAATAATTTGTGCAAAATTCGCGAGGAATGGTAAATGATGAATTAATCTCACTTTTCGTGAAGATCTGGAAGAATTCTTGTTGAGGTATATCTCGGCACTCTGGAGCAGTGAGTCTTATCTCTAGCCGTAGTATCGGAGTACTTTTATGCTGTTATTGTAGAAAATAACAAGTTTTTCTTCTTTAAAAGTCTTGGAATTTATTCCCCAAAATCCATTAATATACTTTATTACAATGTTAAGCTTAGGATATTATGTCCTTTTATAAAATGATTAATACTGCATCAGACCTGCATACTTGCAGATCGACATCAAAGAAAACATGTTTTGATAAGGTATGGCATTCTGGCTTGCAACTTAAACTCTATCGCACTGGTCTCCCGGACTACTTAATCCACATTATTACCAGTTTTCTCACTGATCGCACTTTTGCGGTGCGCATAGGAGGCACTCTTTCAACTGAGCGTCCTATTACAGCAGGCGTTCCACAAGGTTCAATACTGGCACCAACGCTGTTTAGTATTTACACCTCTGATATTCTAGGCATGGCTCCAACCTCAGTTGCCCTGTATGCTGACGACACTGGTTTATTTTACTCTCACTCCGATCTACATTCTGCTGTACGAACCTTACAGCTCTCTCTTGATCGCATTGTTCAATGGTGTCAAAATTGTTGCATCTCCCTTAATACCCAGAAAACTGAAGCCAAGATTTTTACTTTACGCCGCTATAATCCCCCTCCGCCTATACGCCTTCTGACTGATCATGTGCCGTGGCGCCCTTCACCTTCGCCAGTCAGGTACCTTGGAGTGTTACTGGACACTCGGCTTACATGGAAGCCTCGTATTGACCGCACCATTACCCTGGCATCCGCTCGTCTTTCACAACTCTCTCCTTTATTTCACAAACACACTTCACTTGCTTTAGAATCTTCACTGCTCCTATACAAATCTCTGGTTCGGCCTCTTATTACATATGCCTGCCAGGTTTGGGGGGCTGCCAGTACTTGTCACCTGAGGCGTCTACAGGTCATCCAGAGTCGATTCTTGCGAATTTCCACCAATGCTCCTTGGTATGTCTGCAACCAGCAGCTGCATCACGAGTTGGAACTTCTTCCTCTCCACCATTTCATCCGACAGATTGCTCGACGCTTCTTCTACAATCTACGCCACGTCCCAGGAGCTGTGACGTATAACATCGGCGTCCGAAGTCGCCGGCCAACGGGACTAAAGCGACGACTACCACAGGACCTGCTTTACAGTGATGACACTTCAACTTCTGAATAATCTACTGTTTCAATTTATCTTTTCTATTCTTCTGTTCTGCTATGTAACTTCTCACTATGGAAGTATGTATACCATTTTATCAGTTCAGTGCCACATTTATATTAGTGCAATAACACATTTGTTTTAGTTCAGAGGAGCCACATTGTCATACCTCTACAATGTTATTACTCTATAATTATTTTGTATTTGTTCTCTCAGATCTGCAAAGCATACATTATTGCTGACCGATCTAATAAATATATTAAAAAAAAATAAAACATGTCTTTCCACGACAATGATCTTTTGCAGAATGACGCCAAATTATCTACATTTTCTGGAATCTCTGTGCACAAGGTTTCTAGAAAATCTAAATTATTGTTATCCTATTGGTTCACGTCATAACATTACGTAATCACATTATTGTGATAACCAAAACGAAAACTATTACGTAAGCTGTGCCACTCTGTGGCCTATCTAGTTCTACATTCTATTTTATACCAACCACATTTTCTAGAGCAATCCATAAAAAATTCCCAAATATATAAATATCCGTTACAGATGTCAAGCCTTTAAAAATAATATGGAACTATATTTTTCATCCGCATAGAGGTACAAGGCCAAACAGCCAATTATATACACGTACATGTGATTTTATTTACATCATCCCATAAACTAAAGACGGCGCCGGTATAGCTCAATTTTATTGCAAAAAAGAACTTATTTTAAACATAAATATAGTACATTACTTAAATCCGAGCTCACTACACAGAAAGACAGCTTGAGTTATAATTAAAATACTTAGACTTATACATATGCAACAAGCATGGTAATCAGCAGATATGTAATGTGTATGTTTGCAGGCACCCTGGAGATAATCCGTTTTACAGCAACATCGACAGCATGCCAGACATTCGACCCCGGCGGAAATCCATCCCCCTTGTATCTGAATTGGTAAGTTGCTATACTCTTATCAACGTTTCTTAAACACCTTGTTCCAAACAGATACGGAGATCCCAGAGAGAGAACGCTATGTATGCCTGGGAAACCAATTGATCTGCTTGGAACGATGTAATGTACAGTGTGTAATTCATTTTGTAACCACCCCGAGCGCTGTGTAACAGGCAATTTACTGCCTCATGTTTTATTCATCTCTCTTATTAGAAGACTTAAAAATGCAAACATTTATGTAAGCATGGAGTAAAATAGCATTTCGTGTTTTGCTGAGATGAACAACGATTCAAACACCAGCTAATTGTTAAACAATTTTATAGATGCGTTTGAGAGTCAGGGAGACAGTTGATGGGAAAGTTTTTGAGCGTTTCTTGTGATCAGTCATCATTTGTATTTAATCATATAGAACATCAATTTTAAACAAGTATTCATATCAAAAAGTTTTGCAGTTTTCAATGAGCAGTTAAGGTAGGCTTAGAACTCAAAATATCACACACAAAGCTAGGAAATTCTAGGCTAATTAATGCAATATCATGAAATGTGGTAACAGTGTAAAAAATACCTTACATTTTTACTATAGGTACTTACAACTTGCACTTTCGTAAATATTACACAATTAATATAGTGCGACCCATATAAACCTGAACCATTTTAATATAACATAACTTTTGAAAAAATAATAGGAAACACGTGTAACTTTGGGAGAATATAATACAAAATTGGGAGATTACATTACACAATTTGCATCTCAGAGAGGGTGGAGGACACTTCCAATATTTTCTCTGAGATATAAATAGTGTAATGTAATCTCCCAATTGTGTATTATATTCTCCCAAAGTTGCACGTGTGTCCTATTATTGGTTCAAAAGTTATGGCCTATTCAAATGGTTCAGGTTTATATGGATCAATGTTATACCACAAGAGCCTATGCTCTGTTCCATTCAGGTAAGGCACACCTTAAACTCCATTTTTCTTGGTCTATTTTTCAGCATTTTAACTGCACATTCTTGGGCCACAGTTTGCAATGTATCAGATTGAAATTTCCTGAAGAGCTTCAGGAATTGAGGCTCTAAATGGTGTCTGCCTAAATAAAAACATTAAGTACTTCCACTAAAACTAATATTATTTTTCCTTATTGATATTGAAAACTTTGAAAAATTAAATAACTTATATTCAAAAACAGTTTATTCTTACAATAATTAAAATGAAAAAAAATCCTATATAATAATTTCTTTACGTTTGTATACTTTGCTAAACTTAAACTTTGGTAGTGAAAAGCTGTAATGTCTAAGGACCATTTCATTTTGCAATACAAAACATGATAGTGAATAAAACTTTTAAAATTTAACAAAAATCTCAAATAAGTGCTTAAAATTTTGTTCGCTATTAAGTAAATAAATACACGTTCATATTTCTGACCCACTTGTCTGCTTTACTGGATTTTCCCCAAGTTCTGCATGTCATAGAAAAGCAATTATGTAAAACATTTTCTACAAATATTATTATAAATCTCCTTGAAATTTCATGATTCATTTTTTGTTTGGGGGAAAGGAGGCTTACGTTGAATATTTTAAACTAATAACCTGATATACTAAAATTTAAATAATATTTCATTAATATAATTGTAACGGATAAGAGGTTTCTGTGCTATCAAAGAACTTCGAAATTCAAGTGAAATGTTTGTTTTATATCTCGGTGATCGAAAACAAATGAAGGAGAATTTCCACTTTATGAAGATGTACGAGGTGCGTTTAAGTTATACTACCTCCTATTTTTTATTTCAGAATTTTTTTTCTAAATACACATGGACTCTTTGTGAATACGTGACAGAGATGGCAGCACTGTATAGTGCATAGAACTCTAGTGGCAATGATGAGAGTTAGAACTGTTTTTGATACTTAAAATTGCGACGCTTTCATTACAAGAACAGTGTGTAATCATTCGTTTTCTCCATTTTCGTGGTGTGACGCCTATTGAAATTCATCACCAGTTGAGTGAGACATGTGGTGATGGTACCATGGATGTGTCTAACGTGCGTTCCTGGGTGCGACAGTTCAATGAAGGCAGAACATCGCGTGACAACAAACCAAGACAGCTGCAGACATTGCCTCCAAAATTGGCATTTTCGTGGGATCTGTGCACACAATTCCGCATGAAGATCTGAAAAATGCTCAATCGGTGATCCTACAAAACAACGTTCTCCACTAGCTGGATCATGTCGTTAGACTGGCTGGTGTGAGGCCGTGACTGTCTTGGTTTGATGTCACACGATGCCTTCATTGAACTGTCGCACCCAGGAACGCACATTACACACATCCATGGTACCATCACCACATGCCTCACTCAACTGACGATGAATTTCAATAGGTATTACACCAAGAAAACGGAGAAAACGAGTGATTACAGGCTGTTGTTACAATGAAAACGTCGGCATTTTAAGTATCAAAAACAGTTCCAACTCTTGTTGCTACCACTAAAGTTCTGTTCACTGTACAGTGCTGCCATCTCGGTCACGCATTCACAAAGGGTCCACGTGTATCTAAAGAAAACAAAAGTTCCTATCTGGTACCAGTCCTGAAAAAAATATGTGTTATAATTTGAACGCACGTCGAATTTTAAGCTGTAGAAGGCAATATTAACGGTTCCATATAATGGACTTCAATATTATGGAAGACGTAATGGCGTGATATCCAAGTCATTTTGAAACTGTATTGTTCGTATCACGCCTACCTCATACGAGTGAAATTCATAATAATAAATTAAATTACACTGTGGTAAATTATCGAAGTACAAACTAGCAATGCTCTAGAAATTAAAATAAATGTATTATTGTTTATTAACTCATTGATACTGAACTCAAATAGTTATTGAATGGAATGTAAACTACATATTAAAAGTTGCCTAACTTCATGTCTCTCTTATCTCAAACGCATTATTAAAAAGTGTTATGTTATGTGATTGTACAGAGAAATCAATTGGAACAATTGATTACCATTTGTGTTATTCTTTAAGAGCCCACGCCAAATGTTGGGCATTTAGTTCGTCTTATGTTTGTGGTTTGTTCCGTGATGTACCATAACTCCTTGTGTGTCCAATGGAAGTGACGTTCCTTCTCGACTGTTTTTGTGCCCGGCTTTTGTTTCATAAAATCATCTTTTCGTCTAAACCTCTCTGGTATATCTCTTTTGTTTTGTTAACGTGAGTTAAATATTCTCTGGCACAGTTGTGCATTTTAGATAGTTATTCTTTCAGAAAGTATTTGTTTCAGTATTCATAATTCTAATACTAAAAGAGATTTAATTCAAATTATAATGAGCAACAATTCCTCTGGAATATTGCGGATTTAATACAAACGGAAATGAAGCCGGGACACAGAACAGTCGCCCTGAATTGATGTCTGTTCCCCCACTCTCCCAGAAACTCCAGTTGTTTTGTGTCGGCCTCGTTTGCATCTGCACCAAAGGAGAACTTGCAATTGCTAGAATATTCTGTCTATAATTCTTCGGTGACCGAGAAGCCATTAAAGAACCTTATACTATTTTGAAACCGGTTTAAACTGTGGAAATAAACTTCATCTGCAGAGACTAGCTTAGTACGCCCTTTTATTCTGCATTTCTAGGTCCTCGATATATGCATTTCACATAATAAAGCATACATGCATTTAATAAGAGTTATAAAAGACATTTTCTTGCATGATATTCAGGTAAACAATGACAATAAAGATGACATATATTAGAGAGTATAGTAGATGTATTAAGAGTATCACTTCTAGTTTTGATTATCCAAGCCTGCGACAATTCCAACGGCTGTTACGGTTTAATAACTGCTACACTAATGGCACTTACGCACAATATGAATCCAATAGGGTAGAAACGGAGAAGTAAATGTGCTGACCATCAAGCCACGGCTACTTGTTCCCAGTGTAATATAATTCTGGCATTGCATTTACTACTTTCTTCGTTTTTAAATTATTTAGCTCAATGCTATACATAAATTTATTGTCATTAAGATAACTCATACACAAAATTTATATTTGATATATAATTTTCGAGATATTAAGTGCTACTATAAATTGTGATTTGAAAATACTGATAATTTTGAAATGGTGTTTGTAACTTAAAATTTGAATTATAACAATTAAATTTTTGTTTTAAATTTAAAAAATAAGACTAATTATAGCTTGTAAATGATATACGAAAATTAGTAATAAATTATTCTTTAAACTGGACCAAACGATTTCTGGAAGGAATAATTTACATCTTAAAAACGAATGATGGAGGAAAATACAGAGAATGGCATTAGCTTTAAATGTTTACTCACTGACAATTTAAACAACGTTAGTGCAGATTTAAAATACAGCGCGGTCCACATAAACCTGAACCATTTCAATAGGTCATAACTCCGGAACCAATAATAGGAGACACGTGCAACTTTGGGAGAATATAATACCCAATTGGGAGATTACATTACATTATTTACATCTCAGAGAAAATGTTGGAAGTGTCCTGCAGCAGCGTCTATACATGTTTGCACTCGTCTTACCATATTCTCTGAAGTTTTAAGGAGAGTATCCACGCCAATGTTAGTTATTTCGGTTCGAATGCATTCCTTGAGAACGTCAATTGTTAGTGGCCTATTCTTGTACACTCCCCTACAAGAAAAAATCCGGAGTGGTTAGGTCAGGGGAACTGGGGGGGTCACAGACCTTTTGAGATTATTCCCCTGACCTAGCCTCACCGGATTTTTTCTTGTAGGGTATCTAAACATAGAGTGTACAAGAATAGGCCACGGATAATTGATGTTCTCAAGGAATCCATTCGAACCGAAATAGCTAACATTGGCGAGGATAATCTCCGTAAAACTTCAGAGAATATGGTAAGACGAGTACAAGCATGTATAGATGCTGGTGCAGGACACTTCCAAGATTTTCTCTAAGATGTAAATAGTGTAATGTAATCTTCCAATTGTGTATTATATTCTTCCAAAGTTTCACGTGTCTTCTATTATTGATTCAAAAGTTATGACCTATGGTCCAGGTTTATATGTGTCGCACTACAGTAGAATTGTATTATGTTAATTATAATTATTTTTGAAATGTTAAGTTCGACCAGTTTTTGCCGTTCTTCATAAAAGGAGAAGGTATTGCACATGTGAAGTAAAGTTAATATCGTATTGTTCTGTAGTTTTATCGTCAAAATTATTAAAAAATATCGAAAATTCTAAGCGAAACAAAGTTCTAAACATTCAGTGAACTAATTATCCATGTTTGTTTTTAATTACAATGCAATTTTAAAACTAACTCAGTAATAGCTCTGTACTATGAAAATAGGGAATGTAAATACAAAATTGTGAACTCTCCTTTGGAAAGATGTGTGTCTCTGTTGTATTGGTGACTCGTTCCCCCACCCCCTCCTATGAGTGTTCTCTGTTGTGAAGGTTTGATTAATGTTTTAACAGGCCTGTTCATTGCATTCGCAATCATTACCTGTTGATAAAGAGGAGTGCAGTTTGCAGGCCTGTATGTGTTAATTGGTTCTCATTACTAAGTGTTATCTTTCTCTCTCTCTTTCTATCTCTCTATTCCGGCTTCACCTCCCAAAGGTGCTGAAGGTACTGTCCACAGATATCCTAAACCATTCTGCACAGCATGCCTACTGCAGAACTTGCTAAGAGTGCGTGTAACATGAAAACAAATGAACTGGGAAAAAATAGACGAAGATAATTTTGTAGTACTTTCTTATTGCTTTCTTCAAAGGGACAGAAAAGTGTGTTTGGGTTTACTTTCTAATGATCTATGGTACTGTACATGGTAATAAGCAGCTTCTGTCTAATACTAAACTATTTGGATATGATATTTATATTTTTGATTCCTTAAAAGGGGGAAGGAAACCACGTCATTTTGCTCCTTTTCCTTTAAGTTCGTCGAAGAACAAAGCTTATCACGAGTAATGTCACAAGTTACTCCGAATTAATCTACAGAAGTTCAAGACCCCAAGTTGCGATAATTCCTAAAGTCATCGTAGAAATAAAATGTAACGATTTACATAACTAAATTGCCATCATTAAATAAGGCAATAAGAAAAGTTTACTTACTTTGAAATTCAATTTCTGTTATGTATAAATATTTAACAAGAACCTATATCATGATTCCGTAGTTAATGTAACTTCGTCAGGAAAAGCCAGCCAGTGGCTTTGATTTCCTTCTCGATTTACATTATCAGATAAAGTAACATACCCTTTCTCCAAATGAAATTAATTTACGTACAAACGTTTAAATATTCCTTAACAAATTACCTTTGAATTGAACATTTCTGATATAACTTTACAGAACTCTCAGGAAACCTCAGAATCGAGTTTTGAAACTTGCATTGACGTACAGTTTGTCTTCAAACAATTAGGAAGACAGCCAATAAGAACACGATACTCCAACACATACCGTGGTTAGAACACCAACTTTATTACAGAAGTTACTGGAACAACAATCTATATTAACATACCTAATAAAGATTGGAATTGCATCCTTGTCTTGTTCCATAATAGTCACTTTGATTCAACTTGAAATACCTAACCTCAAAGATAAGGATCCAAACTATTTGCCTGGTCTTACAACAACAAAATAAAATACATTTTGTAATAATGACACAGAAGTTTGTCGTAGTACTGAACTAACAGTGATCTAAAGGGCACAACAAAGAAAGTCTTTAAGCTAATTACATTTTAAATCAAAGAGGTAGAGTCAATTTGTTGGACAATTTTTCAGTTAGATGTAGCCCCAATCGGTTGATGTACAGAGGCCGACAGAAGTATTCGAATAATATAAGATGTAAACATTAACCTTTTGTATATTGTAAACAATATTTAAAATATCACCTTGCATATATTTATTACACAATGTGTACTGTACGTATTCTATTGTCCCTCTTATTGGAGGACATAAGTAATCGAACGTACCCAATTTAACAGAGAGAAAGGTGGTTGGACGTACCCTACAGGCCCCTACCACATAGCAGTTATGTTTATGCTATGCCTCGAGACAGTGTGCTCAAAGTTGTTCAGCCAATTGTGAACTCATAGCTAATATGGGACGTAAAGGTAAGGAGACAACAGTGGTAGAGAGGAATATCGTGATAAATATGTACAAACAAAACAAATCTCTCTCTGAAATTGCCAAAATCATTAACTACAGAGTTCTGCATAATTCAATGCTTCAAACAGACAAATACTGTTGTAAGTAAACCTAGAAATGGCGCTCCTTCTAAACTCACCACGAGAGACAGGAGGTAAATATTAAAAGTGGTGAAGCAGAATCCGAGAGCCACTGCATCTGAGATTAGAGGATGCCTTGAGCAATATTCTGGCACACTGGTTCACACCAGAGCAATTGAACAGGTTTTAAATAGTACTGGGTACAATGCCTGCGTTCCTAGGAAGAAACCATATGTTAATAAGGTGAATAAGAAAAAGCGTATAGAATTTGCTAAACAGTATGTGGTGAAACCAACAGAATTCTGGGATAAGGTTCTCTGCTCGGACGAGAGCAAATTCTGCATATACAAGAGTGATGGACGTCTTATAGTGTGGAGACTGTCAAATACAGAATGGAAACCTAAGAACATGGTAGCTACAGTGAAACATGTTGGCAGTAGTGTGATGGTATGGGGCTGTATAGCTTCATCTGGCTTTGGAGAACTGGTGTTCATAGATGGGATCATGGACAAATTTGTATACAAGAGGATTCTTGACGACAATCTTAAAGAGGGTGCAGAGAAGCTGGGATTAGGGCATGATTATAACTTCCAGCAGGACAATGATCCGAAGCATACTGCTGAAATTGTAAGGCTTTGGATCGTGTACAACACTCCTCACACTTTGAAGACACTGCCCCAATCTCCAGATTTAAATTCTATAGAGAACATCTGGAAGGAACTCGAGGGGTGTGTGAGGAAGCATCACATCAGAAGCAGGACGATCTGAAAGAACTTCTTCAAACAGAGTGGAGAAATATGGACTCTGTAGTCACATACAGACAATACCCAAACGATTATCATCAGTAATTCAAAGAAAGGGGATGATAACTAAATACTAGCTGTTCTCTGTTCGAATACTTATGTCCAGATGTAAAGTAACCGTTTTATTTCTCCTTATAGTGCAAATTAGTTTCAGTTGCTATTTATGAGTTTATATGTTTAATGGAAGACTCAAGTTTATTTTGTATCAGTTGTATTTACTTATGCTCACTCTGTGTAGCTTTAAAATAATATAAGTAATAAATATGTTTACGTTCGAATACTTATGTCGGCCTCTGTATGACGCATTCTATATTGTTGGTGCCACTTTATGTCCTTAATCTGAGTGGCTCACTTCGTTATGCACTGGCTTACTAATCTCAAGGCCGCGGCTTCAAAGCCGGCCCAGATCAATGGTTTTTAAGTGTGTTTAAAAGTAACAGTCCCATATCAGTAGGATAGTGTGTAAAATTACTTCTGCGGGACAAAATCACGGCACACCAAAGGCGCTGACAGCGTCGTTACCCAGCAAAAGTGTTTACTTCGGAAGTCAGTTGCATTTTTAAAACCATAAATCAAATACAACTTCAAGTGCGTAAGTTTTCACGGCCGGAGTCTATAAGAGAAAGAACAATTTCTCCGGTCGAAAGATTTCTGAATGATAAAATAAGACCTGACGCCTTCCTGGCCACGAATATGCTCAAGTTGTTCTAGGGAAGCAAGCTAGGTGAAAAGACGATTAGAAATCGACGTTTCGGGAGTGTACATCTCTCCCATCATCAGGATATTTATTAAATTTTTTAACCACAAATGAATCGCTGGATATAACACAAATATAAACAAAGACAAAACACTACCAAAATTCGCATGACTGAACAAAATACTGTTTTCAGTAAATTAAATGCCAGGTCAGGAGATGGTGTGAGTATAGAAAATTAATTGCGTCAAAGAAACGTAACTACTTAACTTGATTATCAAGCTGTATTGTGCCCGCCTCGGTAGCGTAGTGGTAGCATGTCCGCCTCACGTTCAAGAGGTCCCGAGTTCGAATCTCAGTCAGGGTGAGTTACTTAGATACGGTTCTTTCCCGGGTTTCCCCTTATCCTGAAAGACGAATGTCGGGTAACTCTAAGCTCTATGGACCCTGGGCTCATTTGAGCATCATTTCACCCATTTCATTCATCGTCCGATATTACTTAACGTTGGAGGACGTAAATTACAACAAAAACTGTATTGATCTGTGCTTCTTAAGTTGAGGATTTCCATTTTTAAGGCCGGTTTTCAAGAGGAGCTTAACTGGAGTCCAGCATCACGATTGAGCGTGTTTCTTTCAGAGGAAATCGCCAAAGCCTTCTTAATTCTTCAGTCCTAAGGAGCACGCTTAATCATGATGCTGGATTTCAGTTCAGCTCCTCTTGGAAACCGGTCTTAAAAATGGAAATCCGTCGACTTAATAAGCACAGATCAATAAAGCTTGATAATCAAGTCAAGTAGTTACGTTTCTTTGACCCAATTAATGTTTATTACTCACGCCATCTCCTGATCTGGCATGTAATTCACTGAAAACAATTTTTTGCTTAGTAATGCGAATTTTGATAATGTTTTGTCTTTATTTATATTTTTGTTATATCCAGCGATTCATTAGTGTTTATAACATTTAATAAATATCCTGATTTTTTTTAATTTACGTCCTCCAACGTTAACTCATGTCGGACGGTGAATGAATTGGGTAAAATGATGCTCAAATGAGTCCAGGGTCCATGGAGCTTAGAGTTACCTGACATTCCTCTTGAAGGACAAGGAAAAACCCCGGAAAAGACCTTATCCAGGTAAGTCACTTTGACCGAGATTCGAACTCGGGACCTCTTGAACGTGAGGCAGACATGCTACCATCTACGCTACCGAGGCGGGCAAATACCCTGATGATGGGAGATATGCACACTCCCGAAACGTCGATTTCTAATCGTATTTTCACTTGGCTTGCTTCCCGACAGCAACTTGAGTTCTGGACGACTTGCTTTCTCGTGCTATTTAGTCTAGTATCTTCTTATATTCAAAAAATTATGTTGTAATGAGGAAATGAAAATTATCATTGATGCAGATATTGTCAAAATCGCCTAAATGGTTACCAGAATTTGGTTTTATACCAATATATAAACAGAGTCCGTTGTAGTTGACAAAAACAAGCTGGAGCCTACATTGAAGTACGTCTCTTTTTAAATTAAGCTCCACATTTGTGCAAACACGCTTGGGTAGGAACTTTTTTGCTAAAAATGCAGTGATGTCATCCTCTAAATATTACTAATGGCTGTTTTCCATTTAGCTCACATTGGCTACGGTCTACTTCGTATATTATTGTTAATATTTCAGTTAGCTTTTACCCTTCCCATTAGCTACTGTAACAGGAAATGTACTGCAGAAGTCAATGAAGCTAAACAGGGCAAAACTAACAATGTCGAATGTTGCATGTATTAAAGAGTACCATTAAGCGACACGCACTTTTTGCAGAGTTCTGCACTCACAGAATAGCTATAGAGTTGATACTTGTGCTTCGTTTAAACTTGTATGATATCAAGTAGAAAATGTAACGAATTCTAAAGCTTACATAAGCAAATGGAATAAATTAACTTACTACTTTTCCCCTCTTGCATGCTTTCTAAATACTTCTCATCTTCTTTAAGCCCCTTTTCGCTGCTTCTTTAAATGTGCAGTATAAATATATCGCTTTATAAAAAAATTTTATAAGCCAAAGCACAACCAAGGTAACTATGAGCTTAGTCTGTGAATACGGACTGTGCTCTTCAAGGATAGCAAAACAGTCTTCAACTTTTTGTACGCCATCTAAAGATGAAGTCATCCTATTACTTCCTATTGCTATTAATCTTGGAAGAAACGTGATGTCAAAATAAGTCTGAGAGTAAAACAGGTATTCAGTGATCATTTATTGCATCCTAGCATGTGTACTTTAAAAAGTACCTGAATTTGTATTACAGAAAGATAGAGTTGATTTTGTGGCTCTAATTATAAACAGGATAGTCCTGTGTTGCATATACTGGGTGAGTAAAATGTATGGATCAATGTTTGTAATTTTGTTATACAGTTTTGTGAAGTGATATTTTTAGGAAAGCTGTTAGTTATCGACATGTTTTCATATTACTATGGGATTGGGATGGGATTGCAGATGTGATTCGGTCCGTAGGCCATGCTGGGCCCATTGTTCCTATGCCCACAAATGGGGCACTCCCGGTAGGGAGGATGAGGCGAAGGAATCAGAGGGTGTCCGACCCAAGGAGCCACGACAGTACAAAGGGCAGGGTACCTACAGTATACTTGGATAGAGACTTCCCCCGACAGGACAGGACAACGGACTCGCTACCCTACTGCAGGACGACAACGAGCGCAGCAGCCGAGCCCTAAAGGTCCCTGGCTGGTGGTCTCCAAATGGTCCCAGCAGACGGTTTACGAGTAGGGTCTACAAGGCAGCCGTCGCTGACCTCCTTCTTGTACCAGGAAGTTACCAGCTGTCCCCGAAGGGTGCCCGGCGACTCCGTGGGGCTTTCCAGTAGGGCAAGACCTAAAGTTTAACCGGCCCCTCCATCTCTTGCTGCCGAAAAAAGACGGGTGGGAGTGCATACGCCACTTACGCGCGCCAACCTCAAAGGGAAAGGCTAACAAACAACCTCGGTGGGGAGGCCGCGCCGTGGCTCAGTGGTTAGACCGCTTGGCTCTCACCAAGGCGGCCCGGGTTTGATCCCAAGGGACCACAACGTGAGATTTGTGATGGACAACACGGCGCTGGGGCGGGTTTTCTCCGGAATCTCCGGTTTCCGCCTCCATGTCATTCCACCGTGCTCCATCTTCATCTCATGTATCATGCCTGCGGTGCCATATGTAGTAAAAGCGGCCGTTAAACACTATACACACACCTCGGTGGGGGCGCCTGGTGATCTAGCACACTTTCTACTAGCTATGCAGGCTAGTACGCGGGAATATATGGCTTTCTTCAACCCCGTCTGGAGACGTACCCGATGTCCCACGGGTATCGGGAACCACTGCCACCTCGAGTCCAACCCAATCCGAACAACTGCTATTCAGGGAGGGGCTCGAATGTTCGGCCCGAGGTTCCTCTAGTAACGTCAGAGGTACCACGAGTGCTAAGGGTCCACAGCGCCTGCACCACGGCAGCTGAAGGGGACTGATCCCCTCCCCTACGGGGGTCCCAGCAGAAGACGGAGACCGGCGACTGACCTGCCGGAGAAGGAAGTAGTGTTCCTCAAAGCATATCATCCTGCCATGCACCACCGAAACACCCGCCGACACTTCTACCCTGAAAGAGACCACCAGATGAGAGATGATATGAAATGATAATTGAGAAGGGACAGGAAACTCGGGGGATGTAACTAACCTACCCAGCATTCGCCTGGCGACCTGGAAAACCCCCGAAAAAGCCATGGGTCTGGTAGGTCGGCCACGGAAATTGAACGCGTGTCTCCCGAATGCAGGTCACAGCCGAAAATGCCTGAGCCATCCCACTCGGTCATATTACTACTATTAATAAGGCGTGTCTTTTTTAATGGAAACAATTTTTTTTAATTGTCCTCAGGCCTCGGAACGTAAAGATAGATGTTTTTTTTTAACAGTTATTTAAATTTATTATGACGTATGAAATTTAAACAAATAAAACACATTCATAACAAAATTAGTGGGGCTTGTTGTAGCACATGATGAGTTCACTTCAAAATGTACTCAAAGTGGCCTCCATTTAATGCCAAACAATGCCAAAGTCTGTTTTTGAAATTAGTTAATGCTTCCGCAATACTGTTTATCATTGTATTTATTCAATCCAAAGCCACATTTGGAAGTAGCCTACTGTATTGTTTAATACAAAACCTACTCAATTTGAAGTAATGGTGTATTTACCTTTACTCAGTACACATGCATTTAAATTGCGTTTTGAAAGGGTATTTGTTTGTACGGTCTGAAACTTGAGGACTGGAGGAGTGCAGAAAAAAGAAATGTTGCCATTTCACACACAAAAAAAAACCCTCGATTTTATTTGTAATCTTAGTAATGTGAGGACATGTTGATATCTTACAGCTTTCCTAAAAATGTCACTTCATAGCGTTACTGTCATTGTACCATACTTTTGCTCGCCCTGTATATAAAGAACTAAGGGAAAACTGTTTTGCTTCCACCACTTTCTCAGAGCAAAAGCTACAAAACTCACCTGATTTCAATGTGGCTTTGACATAAACACTTTTTTAAAACATTGAATATAATCACGCTTACTTGCTTGTATTGTTGTGCATGACGCACCTTCTGCATGTCCAATGAATATTGTACATAATTATTCTTTTTCAGTTTATTTTGCTTAGATCGTCAATTTAATACATAAGGAGCACAGTTTTTTTTAAAAAAAAAAAAAGATTGTAGATATATGTAGAGGTTGTGTAGAATAAATACAGAGTATTTTAATTAGTGCTGCACGCCACTTCAGGTGTCTGATGGAAGAATCCATTTCTAACTTATTGTTCTCTGTTCAGACAATGGCTGCCACAAAACGAAATGCAGGACTTACATCAGCTGTCCCTCGTGCAACGCTCAACGATGAGGAACTGGTAAGTTTCTACATAACTACATTTATAAATTCATACGTGTGATTCTGTTGCTTAAATTAAATTTGGATTAAACATTTCTTTGATTTACTTGATTTTCATTTCGTTAAAGTTCGAATACCTAAAATTAAAGTGCATATTTTAACTACGTACCTATTCAGTTAATAAAGAGTGCATATATAAATATTCAGGTAAGTAAATATGACGATTATATGTGTACATATAGGTAGTGCAGATATACAGGGTGTATAAAAATGAATATCGGGGTTTTAACTCTTCATAATATTTATTACATTAAACTTACAGTTATAAATGATATGCAGGGGCGGCTGGTGGCTCTGAAAATGGGTAGTTCACAAAGTTATCCCTGCAACTTAATTTTTTAAAGTAACAAAATTTCTTTAAGCCTGTCACTACAGACTGCTCCACACACAAGTTAACGGTAATTCACAGCATATAACACAACATTCACATTTCATAAACACTCTAGAATATTTATCCTATACATCGTTGTTAAAGTTCCTGTTAAAACATCTAGTTTTTGTTTTGACTATCTGTGTGATGTTTAGTTTCAGCGTGGGTCTTCCAAGTCGCTTAACTTCAGTTTTTTATTCTAAGATCATGTTTGAAAAAGGATGTGCTAAAAGACACTTTAGGGAATTCATTGTTTCTTCTTATAACACAATTTACCTGTATTTATATAAATATTTCTGATGCACTACTCAAAACACGGCACAAACCATGTGGCTATGTACTCGTAGGTTACATTTAACATACGCGCAATAGATGCCGCTGCTGTGATGAAAGAACAAGCAGGTTAGGCATCCACTATTCTCTGGCAGCTAGGTTAACCAACCACATGCAGCCATACGCCCCGCATCGCCCCCCTACTTGCTTCGGCAAATCCCAGGTTCGTCCTGCCCTATACCTCCCTATTGTATGCCAGTGGTTTGCATCTGGGAGTGAACTACTTGGCACCTGCAAACAATACAGCGCTCTCAGGTCCCCTGCACTAGACAAGGTCGAAATGAACTCCAAATGGAACACGCCATTAAATTAAAGGAAGACCCAGCATTTTGGTTGTTGTAGCGCAAACATGCTAACCCCCTCAGAAGCTGCCCCTGATGATATGTCAAATGAAAGAGCAACTCAAACAGTTTTACCAAGAACCTTATAAATATTTAATGTGACTACCCTTTATCACACGGCACACATCAAGTCTATAGCCGAGTTCTTCCCAAACGTTGATAAGTGTGTATTCAGTAATTGCAGCAACAGCCGCTTCAATCCGGTTTCTTAATTCACGGAGGTCAGCTGGTAGCGGAAGCACGTACACACGAACCTTGATGAAACCCCAAAGGTAAAAATCGCATGGCGTTAGGTCAGGAGAACGTGGAGGCCATGCATAGGACGCCCTGTCATTGGGGCCCTTGCGGCATATCCAGCGCTCGGGTACAGTGACGTTCAACCAATCGCGTACTTCGTTATGCCAGTGAGGTGACGCACCATCTTGCTGGAAAATGAAGTTCTTTGGCTCATTTTCTTCCAACAGAGGGAAGAGCCATTCCTGTAGTGTATTCAAGGTAAGAAGTGTCAGTTACAGTAGGTTTACCAAAAAAGAAAGGCCCAAAAACTTTTCGCAGGTATACGGCACAAAAAAATCATTCAATTTAAGGGAATCTTGTTGCATTTGTACCATCTCGTTAGGATTTTCTGAGCCCCAGATGCGCACATTATGAGTGTTAACATGTCCACTAAGGTGAAAGGTCGATTCAGCACTGAAGACAAGACGATCCATAAAATCGTCGTCGTCATAAAACAACATGTCGTTTGCGAAGTTAGCACATAATCCGTGGCCTATCAGCTTTAGTCTGTAATAACTGTAAACGGTAAGGACGTACCTGCAGGCGTTTTCTTACAGCTTTCCAAACAGTCGACACAGGAACTTGTAATTCACGACTAGCCTTCCGGACTGATTTCTTTGGGCTACGAGTGAACGACTCTCTCACTCGCTCAACAGTCTCTTCACTTACTCTTGGTCGTCCCTTTACAAAGGCAGCCGGTATCCTCAAACAGATGATACCATCTACGAATGTTATTATCACTAGGAGGATCACAACCGAACTTAATGCGGAACGCACGTTGCACAGTAACTACAGATTCGATCTTTGCAAACTCCAAAACACAAAACGGTTTCTGTTTACTAGTCGCCATCTGTGCTACTACCGCTGTCTAGCGGATTGCGGCAGAAACATTGCACGCACATGTGCACTGGTGCCAACAAACAAAACTGAGTTGCTTTTTCATTTGACATATCATTTATAACTGTAAGTTTAATGAAATAAATATTATAAAGAGTTAAAACACCAATATTCATGTATATACACCCTGTATAGTCATTTTTATTTATTCAACTGTACTAAGACTTTTCCATAAATATACATATCGATTTAAAATGTTATATTTTTAAAGTTTTAAAGGTCGACAAGGAGAATGTTTTGCCTATGATTAACATAGAAAATTAACCCCAAATAAGGTTAATAATTTTTCATTGACTCTAAGGTTCCCTTTCTGTAATTTTATATTGCAAAGACAGTGTCACACCATTTCCAGAAGGTACTATATCAGGTGGCCCAACCGCCTCGTCTTTTACGTAAGTAGGTATCCCTCCTTAGTTGCAAAAGGAAACGGGGTAATTTCAGTTAACTACATACCCTAGTTCCATCCTGGGAAAGACCTCTCGTCGTTAGGAGGGTATTCAAGTTCAGTCCCCCTGCGAGTGGTTTTGAAGACTATTTACCCACAGATTTTCTGCAGTGGATGTCAACAGAGCAGCACAGGAATATGTCTATACGCTAATTGAACCACTTGTAACGCCGGAGATGAACGTGGCCTTGACTGAGGACATAAGGGAAGAAGAATTGCGCACGGCATTAGCGTCGGCCAGTATGACTTCTGCACCAGGACCCGACGGTATTGGGTATCAGTTCTACCGTGACAATTGGAGTATAATAAAAGATACGTTGCTTGGTGTAATGTTGGAGTTACAGCGAGGTTCTGAAATCATGTCTGGATTTAATGAAGGCGTCATTGTGCTCATTGCCAAACATGCGGCAGCACTAGATGTGAACGATTATCGCCCAATCACGCTTTTAAATTCAGATTACAAATTATATACCAAGATTATCGCCAACAGGATGAAGAGATACCTGCCTGACATTATTGGGAAAGGACAGACCTGTGGAATCCCAGATAGGACGATTACGCATATTCTAAGAACGTTGCGAGATACCATTATTGAATCTGAGCGCACACCTGATGAACCGGTAGCAATCTTGGCGTTGGATTTTACCACAGCATTTGACAGAATTCATCACAGTTATCTATGGGGTGTGCTACGACGCTTTGGATTCTCTCCCTCATTTTTGAATGTCATACAACGGCTCTATGCAACGGCATATTCCAGAATCCAAGTAAATGGATTTTTTACGCAGCCAGTGCTTATAGAACAGTCCATCCGTCAGGGATGTCCACTGTCGATGATCCTATATACGATGTGTGTAGAACCCTTAATAAGAGGCATAGTCTCCATACTCTATAGGAGAAAAAACCTCTTGAATCTTGAGAGAGTATTTGCGTATGCGGATGACATTACACTGGTGCTCACGGATGCTGGTGACCTCACAGCAATTGAACCAACGTTACTACAATATCAGAGTGCGTCAGGGGCTTTGATCAATTACAGTAAATCACATCTCCTGGCCTTGAATAACTGGACAATGGAGGACGCTCGGTTTACACATCAATCCGAAATTAAGGTCCTAGGTCTGTTGCTAACACCCCGCCTGGAGGACCTGATCGCAGTAAACTGGAGAAGAATTGTTAACCAGTGCATATATAAATTGACCTCACAGTTGACGAGGAATTTAAATTTTGTGCAGAAAATTTGGCACGTGAATACCTTTGTGCTTGCGAAGCTGTGGTACGTGGCACAGGTGCTTCCGATGCCCCATCAGTTCTCACAACGGTTAGAACGGGCAATAGGCTATTACATTTGGAAGAATAAGTACTACAAAGTTGCCCGACCGCAGTTGCGGAGGGACATAAATAGTGGCGGATGGAATTTGGTGGATGTGCAAGTGAAGTGTCGTGCCCTGTTATTGCGTTCTATCCTGACAGCCATCAATGGCCAAAGTAGCCAACAGGATATACAGTTCAGCAAACAAGTGATCGGCGCACATATGGTAGCTCCTGCAGCCTTTCGACAGGTGCGAAGGGATTATGAGAGAGTTTTGCCTTTAATTGCAAGGAAAACAAATACGTTGACATCCAAAATTATATATAAGGAGTTATTAAAGGATTTCTTGGCAGTACCGGCGATTGTTCGCAAATATCCAAATACTCCCTGGAAAAATATATGGAAACTCTTCGGCTATCGTTTTGTACCATTGGACTGGAAAGTAACCTTGTATCAGTTTGTAAATGAAATCATTCCCACGGAAGCTAAGAAACATAAACACAATATAGTGCCGGCGCCGTGGTGTAAACATTGTGGAGACGTAGATACGCAACTTCATAGAATAACCAGCTGCGTAATGGTACGCGACATTTGGAAATGGACCAAGAAGCAGACGGGACACATGATTGGGGTAACGTCGGAAAATTCGGTAACTTCAGTTTTGTTAGCTTGGAACTTCCAGAAGGGAGCAACAGAGCACCCACAGATATGGTTGACTTTTGGTTTCTACCATTACTGCCTGAATTTCGAGCAACCGACTTTAATAGAGTTTAAATCATGGCTAAAGGCCGAAAGATATAGGATGAGACGATACCCTAACATATGGAATCTCCTGAATAAGCACCTGGACTTTAATTTATGAGACTTACAAAAAAAAAAAAAAAAAAAAAATCAGAGCCCATTCTTCTTCCCAATCACACTTAGTACGTAAATAGACTTTTTTCCTTTTCCCTTTTCCTTTAAAAACAAAAAAAGATGTTTTTTAATAAAAAATTAAATAAAAAAAATAAAAAAAATAAAATTAAAAAAAAAAAGACTCATTGTGAAGGTTTCAGAATTTCTCAAGAGCACCTTCCACGCACTTGAATAAAAGTATATAAATGGTACAAAAATGTAAATATCCCATGATATATCTTTAGATGAATCACGGATTTTAAATAATTTGTTTAAATAAAAAAGTCTGCTTATGGCCCTGCCGTGCATTCAACTGGAATTGCCCCATTGCATTCTGCAACTCTTTTAACGCTAGAAGGGATATCTACTTAAGTGAAAGATGGGGCAGTTGAGCCAGCTGGTACATCTGTTTTCAACTCGTAATTTTCTTGGGCTTCTAGCCAAGTAAATAGTTGGTTTGAAAGCAACGTCTTCAGAACAAATTGATGTTGGTTGAAGCCTCGAAAATTTAGTTACTTTACAGTCAGGAAAGCTTCAGCTCTGTTTTCTTTTGTTATTCTAAGAAACTTATTGAAAAATTATAAAATTTTAAATCGATTTCCTTGCTACCAGATGCAGGCATTTGGATTTATATGGTGTAATAGATATATAACTGAAAAAGAAAACAGACATGGAACACGCAAGACTGAATAGAAGGCAATTAGATAAAAAATATTTAAAGGAACGCAGAAAAATGAACTTTGTTACATCACGCCAGATGTAGAATACATCATTAAATATTCAAAGACTCTGAGATTCGACTATAACGAGGTAGGTAGTGTATATATGATATTGTGATTCAGCCATTCTCCAGGTAGAGAGTCATTCTGCTAACGAGCACTAGTATCGGTTCTCATTAGCAGATATGCAGGTAAAGGACGCAAGACAATCGACCTGTACGTTTTGTTATGGAGGAATTCAAGAAGAGATGCTATTGCAACTCTGCCCCACGAATCAACTTAATGTTTCACATTTTCCAACACAGATTTTGCTTAATCAGTAATTATTAAACATTTCAGAGGGAATATTGGGCTTTAAAATTAGTTAACTGCACATTTAAAAATGTAAAACAAGACAACAGTTCAATAACAGTTGAAAGTGATGTTATCTAAAGAAATGGATGTTGAAAATGCTATGTTGTGTTGTCCAGAAAATGCACGTGTACAAGAAGACGTTGCAGGCGCTCATCTACCCCATCTCCAGCACTACGCCCCACAACTTCCTGCTGTGGACTGCCACATCGCCCACATATTGCTACGAATGCGAAGGGTTGCTGTGGGGCATAGCCCGTCAAGGTGTACGATGTTCCGAGTGCGGAGTCAAATGTCACGAGAAATGCAAAGACCTCCTCAACGCCGACTGCTTGCAGCGTAAGTACAGTCATGATATCCTGAATACGTCTGCCTCTGGCCATTTTTATTTACATTTTTTATTTATGTTTCTGCAGTGATCATCCCATAGATGAAATCCTTAAAAAATAACACATATAGTGTTTTCTGAATGTGTTTTATGACTCACGGTACATAAAAATCATCCATTCACGATATTTATCAAAATACGAGTACAATCTTTCGCTCATAAAAGAATTTGGTACGACCAACTTCATAAGAAGCTGCAGGTACTGGTTCTTGAACGACCACCGCTAAGTGAAATTTGTGATGGACAACACGGCGGTGGGGCGGGTTTCTCCAGGGTCTCCAGCTTCCCCCGCCATCTCATACCACCGGTGCTCCATCTTCACCTCATGTATCGTCAGTGTCACCAAAAAAAAAGGAAAGTAGATTTTCGAGTAGTACCTACTAGAAGTGAAAATTTAGAAAGAAGGGCACTGACAGGAAAAATTGACACATCATCAAAGATAAATTTAACGCCGCTATCCAGTTTACCTGGTCGGCATGACTTCCTGTTTAAAGTCTTTAAGTTTATAATCTGTAAGATTATGTTGAAGCTAATTACGAGGGCTGTTCAATAAAGAATGATCATAATTTTTACGGTTATAATTGTTTGCAGTAAAATTCAATCTTATTATATTCTGTTAGCTTAATGTGAAACAAACACGCCGTAGTAGTTTCATTGTTGGTACTTCTGGTTCCCACCTGTGAGAACCAAGTAAGCTCAGACATGTCCAGTATCGCCTACGGTCTGTTTAGTTAACGCGTGTGCACGTCGGCCGCTGCCTTTGACGAACCTTTATAATCGTTTTACAACACTGACCCTCCCTCTCCCAGATCTTTCTGCAAGGTTGCCACCTTTCTCGATACGTCATGGGTATCGTACGAGGTTTCGTCTAAATAAATTAGCTTACGTCCATTACTGCGAAACATCCTTAGTTGTGACACACACATATATATATATCGTACTGCGAAACTTCCTGGGTTTTGACAAAACTACAATTCTACTGGATTCTATAATAACCCTGTCTTATTCGAAGTGCGGTATTTGAAACCCAGCTCCTTTAGGAGGCCGCACAAAGTGCAATGCCCATAAGGAAAATCACAAATTTCTTGCAAATGTGCAACCAATTCGTCTAAGGTGGACGCTCTCCCTTTTGCATAGAATCTATAAATTTCTCAACGAATTAAATCGCATGTGAAATTATCTACTTTAGAGAAACGTTTGATTTTGTTTTCACACTTTACCGGCGTCTCTGGTATTCCTTTCGTTACAATATTTCTTACTGTATTTCTGTGAATACCCAGAATTTATCATCAGGTTCATTGCACGACCCCTTACCAAGATTATTTTTCTGCACATATCTACTATATGTGTTCAAAACAAGCGCTCGAATTTGCTTAGAAACAGTTCCCGTTATAACTTTGTTTTTGAGGCTTTTCCAGTAATATAACTCGGCCCAGTTATTTACACTATTGTCATCACTTTGATTATTTTCTCTTGACTGAAAGTTATCTACTACTTCATTTGCATTTACCACTGCATTTCCTTCCTACGGTCTCCACATCGTGACACACAACGAATTTCTACACGTAATGAAACAGATCAACTGGAAGTTGGAGCTTTGGCAACTGAGACTCCACGTGGAGTAAACATGCGACTGTCATTTTAGAAAATCAGGGTTGCTATTGGTCCTCAACGACAGTGTTCCATTTCTGAAGTGTGGAGATAGATTTATGACGGTCATTAGTGGGTGGGAGGCTCAGGATCCTTTGACTCCAAACTGCACACGCGATAACTAAATAGACTTTACCACTGCAATGGAGGTAACATGCGAGGAACAATATGCGGCTTTGAAATTCTGCTTTCGTCTCAACAAATCTTCAGTTGAGGCTTACACAATGTTACAGGAGACCTATGAAGAGTCTATTCTTCACTACAGCACAGCTCGGAAGTGCTTTAAAATGTTTAAAGAGGGGAGACAATCAATTTCAAAGGAAGGTGGAACCGGTGCTCCAGTTACTGCTCTTACGGAAGAAAACATTAACACTGCTGCTGTCATTGTGAGAGAGGATCGACGAATTACCTCAAGATCACTTTCTGAAATACTGAACATTTCATTGGGTGTCACCCACACGTTGGTGACAGAAACATTACACATGAGACGTGTTTGTGCGCGATGGGTTCCAAGACTGTTGACTCCGGAACAAGAGGACATTCGCATGCAGGTCTGCATGCAGTTAAAGTTGATGTTAGAGGAAGATCCGGAGCTTCTTTCAAACGTAATTGCTGCTGATGAAACTTGGCTACATCATTTTGATCCTGAGAGCAAACAGCAAAGCTCAGTGTGGAAATCTCCTTCATCGCCAACCCCCCAAAAAACAAAAGTGGTTGCTTCTGCTGGGAAAGTTATGGTCATCTCATTCTTTGATATTCATGGAATGGTTTATCAGCATGTTGTACCTGCACACACATCAGTAACTGGACAATACTACAGGTATGTCCTGAAAACATTGCAAGTCCACATCAGGCGCAAAAGACCACATTTCCGTGAAGCAGGCTGGATGCTGCACCACGATAATGTGCGGCCACATATGCCAATGTTGTTGCTGAATATCTTGCAAAAATCAACATGAAGTGCATTCCTCACCCTCCCTACAGTCCGGATTTAGCCCCATGTGTCTTTTTTCTATTCCCTAACTTGAAGAAATGCCTTCGTGGGAGGCATTATCCATCATCAGAAGCAGTAGTGAAGGCTGCAGAGGCAATTTTGAAGGATCTCTCAAAAATGATTTCCAGCATGTCTTTGAAGACTGGCAGAAACGCTGGGACAAGTGCATCGCATTCAGGGCAGACTATTTTGAAAGTGACCATCAAAATTATGAGGATGAGTAAGGGTATGTTGTCAGAAATTTGTGATCATTCCGTATTGAACAGCCCTCGTAGAATTTGTTCCATGACATATGGCAGTGTGTTTGGACAGGCGCAATGTTCACAAAGAGTAATTGAAGCAGAAATTATACAACAATAGAATGATATAATGACTAACCAATACTATATGACTCATGTTTAATCATTTTCTGTATATATTGTAGGATTTTGTTTCACAAACTTTGGATCTGTTGCTAAAAATGTTCAGAAGATGTCTAAAAGTTCTAGAATATTTCACTAATTTTGAAATATTCTGATGTATGTGACACTTAAATAATTATTTATTTATATGCTCTCAAAAAATAAAAATAATAAGAATTTTAATAAATAGCAAATGTGTTTTTGATATGAAGGGGCGGCGGAGAAGAGCTCGAAGCATGGCGCAGAGGATAAGGCCAACAGCATCATCACCGCTATGAAAGAGAGGATGAAGCAGAGAGAAAGGGAGAAACCTGAAATATTTGAGCTTATCAGGTACAGCAAGTTTATCTTATTATTTCAATCCTTACTTCTTTATCTTCAGCTTTCTCAAGCAAACTGCTGTTAAGATTATAAGTAAAGGCTCTTTAATTATTAAATGCATAGAATAGATATAGAGGATATTTTATTTTATGTTTTCATGCAGATAGAAGAAGAAAATATGCACTGCAAAAGCCTCAAGTTAGGCATTCTGCCATGTTTGTAATACAGAGGAGTGAAATTAACCTCCCGTCTGTAAACTGTCTTCTCTTTAACATCCCAAGACGTGTCGAATGTTATTTTAGGGATGGTAGACAATCTGATGTGTACATAGAGTGTTGATCATAAGGCAATACAGGAGATAACATCACTTGTGCAACTGTAAAGCAAAACAATTTATTAGAGAAACTTTTGTTTAATAATTGCTATGACATTTACAGCCTGAATTTAGTGTGTTTTTATCGTGTGGTAACAAATTGAGAGCTATGTAGATTGAATTGTATTTTAAGGTATTTATGTCCGCTTCGGTAGCGTAGATGGTAGTATGTCTGCCTCACGTTCAAGAGGTCCCGAGTTCGAATCTCGGTTGGCGTGAGTTACCTGGATAAGGTTTTTTCCAGGTTTTTCCCATATCCTGATAGACGAATGTCAGGTAACTCTAAGCTCCATGGACCCTGGACACATTTGAGCATTCTTTCACCCATTTCATTCACCCTCCGATATGACTTAACGTTGGAGGACATAAAATTACCACAAGTGAGTATTTATTATTGATAGAACCAGGTTTTATTTTCCTTATTTTGCCTTTTTAAGTTAATCTATTTGTGAAAAAACACAAATCTACTGAACACTTTTATTCTTTGGCCATATACTCAGAAAATAGAACATAGTGCGAAGAAAATCTTAATGAACCATGTCAAACTGTTGTTAAAATATTAATTTTTTTATTCATAATTAATCATTTTTCTTATTGCTTCTTAGAACTGTAGTTTATTGTGATAATCCTAAATTTTTAACTTGAACTTATCATATAAACATACAAAAATTATTGTATGCATATTCCTTAATTTTAATTGTTTGGAAGAACAATTTCTATACAGATTATTGAGTTTTTGAGCTTTTCAATGTGTATTATGAGAAATAATTAATTTCCACAGAACTTTTTATTTAAGTCAATTGATGGAAATTAATCGTTCCTTCACACTAGCCATGTATAAGCTAAGGTTTTGAACAGATGGAGTCAAACTGCAAAATTCAATGCCATGGCCGGGATTTGAACCATGAATCTCCTGGTATCCATCCAGTACTCATTGAGCTACCATGGCCAACGTACTGTCATGACATTAAATTCTCCAATTGAGATATATTTTACCGGTAAACCACTAGGGGCTCTCATGTTCGAGATACACCATTTGTGGCTAAGGTTTTCAATAGAGTCAAACTGAAAAATTCAATGCCATGGCCGGAACCTTTGCCTATACATGGCTAGTATGAAGGAATGATTAATTTCCATCACTAACTTAATTAAAAGGAGTTTAATGATGAAGCCTGGGACTCAAGTACTTTAGCTGAATTCTTCATTAAATAATTATGATTTAGGATGAAGTGACCAATATGTAATCTGTTGAGTAGAATCTTTTTCCTTTATTTCTACATATTCTCTCACAAGTTTACCCTCAATTGTTTCTTATTCTGGTTCACTTTTAACTAAAGTTTTTAATAATTTCCAATGAATTCTTTTCTTAATAAATTTAAAATAAATAAATTGAACTATAAACAATATTTATGGGTTTAGAATAAAAAAATGGTCACAAGTTGGGAATATATAATTTGTTGGCATGGGTAACTCGGTCAGACCAGGGGAACAGAGAACTGAAGATTTGTTTCAACTATTGACTGTGGCACTGTATATTTCAGCTAGTTTCTAGCTTTCCAGCTTTAGCCTATACTTGGCATCTGCGGAAGAACAGTTAACTACCATTGATTGACCTAATTATGTCTGTGATTATAGAGACATAACTGTACAAATAATTATCTTGGAAGCTATGGTATGGAGTACTGTCTCCAAAAGTAACAGTTTTTTTGGCAGTGGCAAATAACATTTATCATCAGGGATTTATCATGAAGAGAAAGAAAAGCTATTGTATGAATAATTTGCAGATAAGTAATGAAAATATATGATATTTAGAAAATTATTGGACACTTACACATCAGATATTTATACAGAATCACTAACTTGGAAGATGGCAATATAATTAAAGAATGTTTTCATATTCAAAAGAGAAGTAACTGGGGTGGGTCTTGGGCACATAAAATGTATGACTTGTTGAAGCAGATAGGTATGGGTCATTCTTGGATAAATGCAGAGTATGGGTATAGAGGCTTCTGGAAAGAAGTTAAACTAAGATTAGAAGATATTGACAGCCAAGACATTTTTGCCAATACAAGTGACAAAAGCTCACTGAGATTATATAGAGAAATAAAAACAACCTGGGGGAGGGAAGGATATATAGATATATGTAGTAAGTTAGGGCGAGAAGGTTTTGCTTGGGCGAGAACAGGAGTGAGAAACTTGAAAGGTATAGGTCAAGAGAGGGAGCTAGATAAATGTCCATTGTGTGGAAAAGAGAATGCAGATTTCCATTGTATATTAAATTGTAGTCAAATAAAGATATGGAGAGAGCAGGCTTGGCTACGTAAATGGGACAATTTGGGGGGTGAAGTAGTAATTAGAAAAATGTTGTCAGTAAAAGGAGAAAAGAACACGAGAAATATAGGGAATTATTTATGGAAAGTTAAAGAGAAATGGCTAAGAACAATTAAGAGAAAAATGTAGAGTGGGATAGGTGAAATGGCAGAAAGTGTAAAAAGGAGCAGAGGGCCTCCAATACACAAAAACCTAGGGGCAGGTGTATGGGGACTGAATTACTATTCAATGGTGGGCAACATGATAACATGATAGGATTTTCGGGATTTAGGAATATATGGCATATTTCAGTATGGATTTTATAATTTGTAATCTTGATTTTGTATTTCCATTTGTTGATGTAAAAGGAAATAAATTACTATTACTATTACTAAAATGACCAAAGGTATATATTGGAAATGTTATAGTAGGTAATAAGTCTGTGAAGTGCTCTTAATTCAAAAAGAATTTTGTATAACTGTAAACGATAATAGATAGAATAAAACCTAAGTAAGTACACATCAGATTTTTCACCACTGGTCCTTCACTAATAAAGGCTAAAGCAAACATATTTTCATACTCTATCTGCTAGTACATTCATTGGTGTGAAATGTTATGGTAGTTGCTGTATTTAGTGCTTACTGCTAATCTATACTTATTTATTATGTATACCACAGACAAATGCAAATCTGCATTTTTACAATTTTCTCTATAATAACTATTAATTATAATTTGCAACATTAATGCTTATATTTATGTTAATAGAAGTCTACTGTGCTATAAAACTTTATGTTAGCTAGAGAAGGCTGAAGAGTTTACTATTAAATTCCTCGATGAAGCTACTGAAATAGTTCAGTTCTTTCTCTTGTAACAAAAAATTTTATTTACTATGTATTGTTACTGAAATATGATTTGAAAATGGATCTAGCTATTGTTTGATAAAGATATTGAATTAATTTATAGCTCTAAAATATTCGCACATGGCATTATTAAGATGAGATAAGTTGTAACAAACTAAGAGTATCGCAAGAGGTACTCTAGAGACACAAACTCCAGTCTGTTTAAACAACAACAGAATCTTTTGTAATTTTTACAATCATATAGCTTTATGTTTTCAGCAATAAAAATAGTTTTTACTTGATATTATAAGTACATATTTTCATCTGCAACCATTTAATAATGACTATTTATCTTTCATCATATCGCCATGACAATTAATTTTTTTTCATAACTTATAATCATTTTATTTATTCTTTGCATTCAGCTATTAAGCCTTGAGTAGTCAGCTGATGCTTTGTGATGTGAGTGGTCGCGTGGGCTACATATATAGTCCATATAAGATCTACTTTATGTGTTGTTTATAATTGTTTTAATGACCTTCTGAGATATTCCTTTATTTCTTTATAGTGTTTACTTACATTCAAATTTAGTTTTATGAACTGTTTAAAGATAATTAGATATTAAATTAAATTGTACTATGTGTCATCTAAATTATACAGTAAACTCATTCAAAGTGTTCCTTTACATTCCTGAATCATATTAATCAAGTTAATAACAGTGAAAACAACAATATCTGATACAGAACATATTAAATGTTTACATTGCTCCAACAATCACCATATGAATGTCTAGTAATAGTCTCAAAATATGACACAAGCACAAAATTACTATTTGTAGACATTCTTTTGGCATTACCATGGAATGATTATTGCAAATCTTTCTTTGACACATGCTGCAGCTCTTCCTGGTAGATTTATTCTTGCTTCTTACACATAAGTAGCACCTACCTACCTTGTTGTGAAGCTGTGTGACTTGTGTTCTGCGAAAGTTTTCAATTCCAAGAAGAATCTTAACGTGCTTTCTTAGTGAGACTGATATAGAGTTCAGTTTTGCTCTTCTTGCTATTTGAGGCTTTATGAGCTCCCAGGATATTGTCTTAAGAAACAAACGTCATTTGACTTTCTTATACTTCTGATTTGCTGAAAAAGTACACATGGCATTGATCGCACTGATGTGGGTTCACTGTCCGTTGCTTCATCACTTTATTCAGTTTCATCATCACTTGCTTTCATCACTTGCTTCCTCTGTGTCTGAGTAATGCACATCTGAGGAAACCCGAGTTCGAATCTCGGTAAGGGTGAGTTACCTGGATAAGGTTTTCCCGGGGTTTTCCCTTATTCTTCAAGACGAATGTCAGGTAACTCTAAGCCTCATGGACCCTGGACTCATTTGAGCATCATTTCACCCAATTCATTCACCGTTCGATATGACTTAACATTGGAGGACGTAAATTACAAAAAAAAAAAAAAAAAAAAATGGGGAAACATGAGCCTCTCCTCCATCGTTGTCATTGAGTTCAATGTCTCTTTCACTACTTTCATTTAGAGCTTCATTAAGCCACTGTGTAATTAGCAAATCATCCTCAGGAACTCCCACACGACAAACCTTTCTCTCAGTAGCCATTTCAACAACTGTTACATTAGTGGTCACGCAGGCTACATATGTAGCCCAGCTGTGCACAACTGAGTTTAATCATTTAACAAAAATACTGTCTTGCTAAAATATGTTATAGGGTACTTACCACTTGCATCAAGAAGCTACCGAAACCCCAGCACTATAAAAGCAGAAGAAAATACACACTTGCAAAAATAAAATGGCTCGAGGGTTAAAAGATGTCATATTTGCATATATAAAATATATTTATAACTTTATCTAAATTATGTTCTAATTTATATTCTGATAAACTACAAAAAGTACATATTTTCAGTAAATACTTTTTTTTATAAATTTTAATATATAGTTGTTATTTTTAATTGTTTTTATTTTCTTTAAGTCCCTTCTTGAATAGTTTTTTCTCCATACATTTTACATCTTGTTATTTAAAGTAGTCCTAAGAGTTGATCTGAAACATTCATTATTATTTCTCAAATAATATTTATAAGCATTGCTGCATTTTTGCTTCCTTTTAACAAAATTGGTTTATGCCTTCATATTGAAAGTCTAATGCTTTTTAAAAGTAGGTCTACATAAGTACTGTTCATCTACTTTTTAAATATTCTAACTGCTTTTCTTTTCTTACATAAATATCTTCTTCAAGTGTAATTCCATACTTCATGTGGGAATAAATGAGTACATAGTAGATCTGCTTAACCGTTTCCTTACCATATATTCCTTCCCTGTTTCATTATATAGATATCTTGATTTATTATTTTTATTGATCAGTTTCGTATGGTTTCAAATTAATATGTGATCAATGATCACTCCTATAAAATTACTTAGATTTGTTTCTGGCATAATCGCTACACTTATTTCTATTTCGCTGCAAGTTGTGTAGCTCTTTTGTAATATACTTACTTATCATGTTTAGCATTCAAAATGACTTCTGAATCATCATCATCATCATCATCATCATCATCATCATCATTATACAGTCCTTGCAATAAAATAATGAATATCACATAATTATAACAGGATTTCTTAACATTATATTGCTTTCATTCGGAGCACAGGTGGTTGTATGTCTGCCTCACATTCAAAAGAATGTGAGAGTGAGTTATCTGAATAAGGTTTTCTTTCCAGGGTTTTAAGATTTATGGACCCTGTGCTCATTTGAGCATCTTTTCACCCATTTCATTCTTTCATTCATAGTCCAATATGGCCTAAGATTTAAAGAAACCTGAATTATTACATTACCTTTCTGATTAAGAATGTTTAAAGTGAGAATGCTTTCCTCAGAATCACTAATTATTCAAATGAACTAACTATTCCAAATAATTGTACCATTTTATTGTTGTAAACAAATTAAAATCCATATATTATTTCTTTTATTTCTAGAACAACTTAACCATGATCAATTAATAATATTAACTATTATCTGTTTCAAATGGGATGATGTTTATCCTTGAGTACTGCTAGGTAAGCAACCAATTGGAGTACTGCGGTGTTGTCGTATTGCATTCCCCCTGTGTGGTGTGTGACTAGCGCCAACCTAATCAATGTCCATTGAATACTATTCGCCCTACAAAAATTCAGATTTTGCAAAAACTGATCTATGAGGAAGGTAGAGAGTAAAGCATTTAACATAACCATAAAAAACCCATATTTTTAGCTCACTTATAGTTTTCCTAATACAATTAAAGTACTATTATATTATAACAATGCATTGCATCGTAAGCAATATAATGAATAGCATTATTGGTGGGCTTGTATGCGTGTGCGTATATTTGTAATCACTCAGAATTAAAACGTAAACATTTGACATGACGTGATAAAACAATTACTTTGAATAAGCCAATGTGTTTGTTAAATTCAAACAAAAAGAAACAATACACTTTCTACTGGCCTAGCATAACGTATCTGGTCACATTATATCTTTATTTATGAATGGTTTCATAATCTCTATTTGAAGCAAAAGATTAGAAACAATTATATTTGAGTCGGATAGCTGCTGACGATGGGGACAAACTGTTCTCCGAAATATGTCCAAGTAAGGATAATTTAAGTGATGTTTATGTTTGAATTACCGACTCATTACTTTCAAATTCATATTTACACTAGAGAGTTCAAAGCAGCATTATTCAGTTGTTTTTTCAGGGAAAGTGTATCAGCTAAATCAGCTTGCAATTGAAATGAGACACACCTTTCCCCTTACCACTGCCAGAACAATCCAAATGAGTTAATGTGGGCTCAAATTATGTTGCAAGCAGAAATAATACTTTTAAACTGACTGAAGTTGAACGACTTATTGACCAAGAAATTGACAAGTGACCCAACAAGGCGTGTAAAACTGCATGAAACATCAGATAAACTACAAGAAGACAACTTTTGGAAAGAAATGGGAGTTGACGGGATTTTGGAACATATCATCAAAAATTTAGAATACTCACATGATGAAGACAATGACAATAACGAATTATAATTAAGTAACATTTACAGCTTTATGGATGCACTGCTGATATTTTCGTTGGATTAGAAAAACAAGTAATTCATAGACTATAATTATTTTTAAACTATATACTTAAAACATGTGCGTAATATATGAATATCCATGTTGTAATTGTGATTTCAACAACTGCATTATTATAAAGCTTTGGAAAATTCAGTTTGCGTTCCCTTACATTTAGCGCCAAGAAGACTCGCAAGTGAGAGAGAGAGGGAAATATTAAAAGAGTGGGAGTGACAAGGTCGCAGCACTGAAGGCTCCAATGCATCTGATTCACTAAAGGCGAGAACTCTTCCCATTTGAAACACATAATAGGTACTGGTGAATCCTGAAATATCACAATGTTTATTGAATGATGATGCTTTTATTTATAATTTATCAAGGCATTATAAACATGGATAAGGTAAGTAGTCATTATTAAATGGTGCAGATAAAATATTATATGCAACTAGTGGGATGTCTTTGTTGCTCTTATCATTATTGCTTTTATGTAGTTACAGTACTTAGTTTATGCCTTGTTCTTGCAAAATACATGCAAGCAGTAATGATCCCTATATCCCACTAGTTGAATAAATAACTTTAATACTTGTTGGTGAGAAATATTGTGATAAAATATTAACAAGTTCTTTTCTGCCAGATAACTATTTCGTACATGGCAACAGGTTTATATCTATGATAAAATTTCTGTTGCCAAAATTGTACAAATAAAGGTAAAACATTTAAATATTGCAGCTTACGGAGTTACACTAATCATTGTTCTTCTTTTTTAAGTATTTAATACGAAATTTATTTCAGAAGTAGATGTAAATTTTCAGCTAGAAGTAGATACATCATCTTCTATTTTAAAGAAGTAAGTGCAGATTTAAATTTTTATTCAAACCCCGGTGAACGATGTTGTTTACCTTTGAAAATAAGTTTACAAAAAAAATGTTTTGTTCTGCCCGCACATCACAGGTCGGTTTTTGGAGTTGAAGAAAAGAGTCATATTGGGCACATGAAAGCTGTGAAACAGTCCGTTTTAGACGGCACCAGCAAGTGGTCAGCTAAAATAGCCATAACAGGTTTGTTTCAATTAAAATTACCAAAGCAAGCAATAACAGCAGCGAAAGCAAAAGAGAGGATTCGCTGACCATATTTTGTTCTTGTTTATTTTTTTTGCAGCAACAATATTTGGGGAAAGGAAACTTCAGTGGCATGTCAGTGTACTGAGCTTCCTTTCCTCCTGCAGTGTCTTTCTGAATGGAATGTCTCCCTAAGCCTCCTTATATCCTGTGTGCAAGAGGTCACCATGTATCCTAGACACAATAACAAATATACATGTACATCATGCTTCCCCTAGATGAAGCTAAGGAGTGTTATTTACAATAGCTTCTCAAAGTCATGTTATACTAAAAATAAAATAAATATATCCTTTCTTAATGCTACCGTCATTTATCAAGGTCATATCAATTTTGTCGTGCAGTAACTTTATTGATGTGGGACTGTTCCTTTTAAGCACACCTAAAACCAATTGTCTGTGTGGGTTTGAATCCATAATCTTGGGATCAGTGGGCCAGTGCCTGCTCTTTTATCAATGTAACTCTATCTACTTCATGACTGCCACATTAAAGTGATCGTATAATGTTCAATGTGCACTTTCATATAAATGGACAAGAAAAGCTTCACATTCAAGGGTGACTTAAAACACATATTCCATAACTGGAAACTGAAATGTTATTAGAAGAAAATTAAACTAGCTACATTGAAGCAATGAATATTACACAAATATAAATATTTGTAACAAAAGGCTTTTGGCCCAAATGACCTTGTTGTCGACGGGCCCTAAAACACCACACACTCACTCACTCACAAAAGGCTTTACTTATCTTAAGAAAATGGTGTTAATTCTTCTTTCTAATGGAGATCGATTTCAAAAACAGATTGTTTTCATCATCAGTCAACTTCGTAGTCAACAATTCCAGTTACCATGTTTTTTTTTTTAGTATTACCAACATCTGAAAATGAAACAAACCTAAAAACAGAATTAAATGCTGGTGTTTCAAAGTTCATAACACAATGCCTATTTTTAAAATAAATATCTTTTCCCGAACCACTAAATCTATTGGACCATTTAATTGTTTTAATAATTTAACTTCAGGATTTATTTCATGGTTAAATGACCAAAAAATGATCTGCTACGGCCGATTTATCAGTTTGTTTATTCTTAATGTTATGAAAATGTTCTTTCGTTCTGGTCTCCAAATTACTTTTCGTCTTTCCAATATAAACCTGATCACAATCAAAACAATTAAATTGATAGATACCATATTTTTTATTATTAGGAATTTTATCTTTTTTAGAAAAATGCAGTAAATTTTAATACTATATATTGAGGAACTAAATTTAAACCAACTTCTTTAAAAAAAATTTGAAAATGTTTATTAACCCAAGGATGGTAAGTAATAGTCGAGAATCAGCTGATGATGGGAGCAACAGCTCTTGAAACATGTCCTGTGGAAAACAGTGTTAGTGAAGCAATGTGTCAATATCTCCTCAATTCACTTTTATTTTAACTGGTACTTCATTCTCTATGCTTCTTTCAGTTTTTACATTTTAAGTACCTTCCTGATATTTTCCAGTTATGATGACTAAGAAAACCTAGAAAAAATCAAGCCAAAAAGGACTAATCCAATGGGTTTTGAACCTCTATTTCTGATTACATAGAAAATGAATCTAGCTACAGTGAAGCAATAAATATTACACAAATATAAATATTTGCCACTAAGGCCCCACTTATCTTAAGAAATTGATGTTAATATTTCTTTCTAATGGAAATATTAACATCAATTTCTTAAGATAAGTGGAGCCTTAGTAACAAATATTTATATTTGTATAATCTCTAGTTCTGAGTCTGCGACAGCAGCTTAACAATACATTTGATGCATCTGTCATTCATAAAGTACTCTTGTATGCCATTTTCAGCCACTCTTAGCGCTTACATATTTAAGATCCTAAAACTCAAGCAAAAGTATTCTGACTTTTAAAACTTATATTCTATTTTGTTTTTCTGACTTACTCTTACAGTAATTAGGCTAGGTATTATCAAGGACATGATGATCTCTTGTCACAAAACAAAGCTTTTTCTTCTTCTTCTGTTTCTTCTTCTAGACTCTGTCTTTCCTGTACCTCAGCATCCCATTTTCCCTAATGTTAATGCAAGGAACGCTTTGCTTACCCTCCTCCCCTTGTATTTTGATGTGCTGTTGTTGCTGTTCTTGTTGTGTATTGTTTTATTTCTGATATTTTCCACAGAAACACCTTTTCAGTGGACCCCGACACACACATAGATTCAATCGAACAAGCCGAAGAAATGGTTTTAGAAGGGACATCCAAATGGTCTTGCAAGATCGCTATAACAGGTATCAGGGACAAGAGCGCACCAGGCAAATTCTTTGGGACAGACACCTCTTTGCTATTTCTTATTACGTAAAGAAAAGGGCCTGCAGTTTCTTCGCTAGAATTACCTACACCCGTAATACCACTAATACTTCACAATAGACAAAATCCTGCAACTCTATTTCTCTCTGTCTCTAATTATTGTTCTCTCTTTTTCTCTCTCTCTCTCTATGTTGACTTCTCTGTCAAGCTATTTGTATTTCTATATCTCTTGTAAATACAAACATTTTCTGCTCTATTTGTTCGTGTGATGTGGAGTCTGTAGATTTTGGAAAAATGCTTAATATCTTTTTTGTTTTTGATTTGAGAATCAGACAGAGAGCTGTAAATAAATAGGCTTTATATAGAGCCTGCTTATTTTTTACACTTTATAACATCCATAATTTTCTTTGTTTGTTACCATAAAGACTAAGGCTGTATATATATATGCATGCAGTGTTGGAGAATGAAGGTTAGGATACTACAAGTTTATCACTAAATGGGCACTTGTGTATCATGCTTGAGCAGAAATCTTTCTTAAAGTACTGATTAAACTTATTAAAGAATTGAGAAGTGGAACATATAACTGCAATTATTGAAAAATCTCAAAAAGTAAATTGCAATATACTTATATGCAAAATTAAAGTATACATCATTAGTAGAGCATTAGATTTATTCATTAGAAGTATTCTGGTATAAAATCCAGTTGATTTAAGTTATAATGAATAGAAACATTAAAAGTACCGCATAGCTAAATTTTTTCTTTTAATTCTGTGCCGATCCTCATCAGAAATGTGAAATGTGTAGTGTTTAACGGCCGCTTTTACTACATACGGCACCGCAGGCGATGACACTGATGATACATGAGATGAAGATGGAGCACCGGTGGAATGAGATGGCGGGGGAAACCTGAGGTTCTGGAGAAAACCCGCCCCAGCGCCGTGTTATCCACCACAAATCTCACTTTGCAGTCACCTGGGATCGAACCTGGACTGCCTTGGTGAGAGCCAAGTGGTCTAACCACTGAGCCACGGTGTGGCCATCCTCATCAGAGGGGAAGGTATAAGATTTTAAACATATTAAACAGGATGACAGGAAGACAATGAGGAATCGATGGAGTAAAAGTAGGAAGGTATACGGCAACACCTAACACAAGGTGAAGGTGTGCCCCTTTCTGATATGCCTAACCAAAAATATTGGTGGATCTGTTTCAAATATTATTTTATTTTACCCCGTCATTATATACAGGCTAATAAGTTCAGATCTTACGAGCACTGGCCCCAGGCCAGAAACTAAAAGCACGTTTTACAAGAAACAAATTATTACATGTTAGAATCCGCCACTTACCCCTTACTGACTAGGTGAACCACTTATGCCGACTAACACAAGGGTGCAGAACCATTTGAGAGGAAACCTCGGATCATGCACCCCAACGCCACCAAGTGCTTAAAAAAACACAGCAACTCCAGACTAGACCACCGGGCCGGTAAGAAAAGGAGCAGTCGGCTCACTCAATGTTAATTTTTTGGAGAGGTGATGGAATAGGATTCTCTTATATACAGATATTCCAAAAAGTATTCGTCTAATCATAGCACATAGAATATAACAAGCACAATCAGAAAAAATATAGATAAGAAATGAAAAATAACTATTTCCTTACATCAGTTAATATCTAGAGTTAAAAATAAAACATAATTTGGGTTCATATATTGCTTAGTTAGTAAAAAGCTCTACGTTTTTTAAAATCATATCCCATTTGATGCCAAACAAGCATTCGTCTAGTAAACAAGATCCCAGGTGTGGTGCCTCGCTGACATGCACCCCTTCCTTTTTCTGGTGCAGTTGTGTATCATCCACTGTTATTGACAGTTCCATATATGTTTTCAAAGCTGTTGATTGCTATTTAAGTAATATAGGTCGAAAACGTTGTGCAACTGCAAAAGAAGAGAGAGAGATTTGCATCGTCATTTAAAAACGGAAAATCTTTTCAAGAAATTGGAGAAGCCATTGGAAGACCTACTAGTACAGTGAAGACTATTATATACATGTATGATCAGAACAAAACTTATGAAAATCAATCAAGAAGGGGTCGTCCTTCAGTTCTATCTGAGATGGAGAAACGACAGTTACAGGTCAAGAAAAATTCTAAACTAAGTGCTCCAAAACCTGCTGTTGCAGTTCAAACACACACAGGAAAGTCTGTTTCAGCAAAAACTATAAGAAACGTGCTTTATGAGGCTGAGTATGGAGACCGAACAGCCCCTAGAAAACCATAAATCAGTAAAATCAACAGAAAGAAGTGATCCTTTCATGGAAGTGTTGAAAACAATGTTGTTGTATAAATTAAATAAATTGAGAGTCGATTAATGACACAAAACAACACTTACTTTTAAATTTTCCCGGAACCAGTTTCTGAGGCCTTCCCTCTATCTTCAGTCGGACATCGACTTCTTCTCATTGGTGTAGCTGGCAATATTTTGTCATCGGTCTCCTCTGGTGGCAGTTCGAGGAACTTGCTGAACAAATCTTTCTGGGGGATGTCAAAATTGAATACTTTGTTCCTATTTTTTGAAATAAAGATTTGTTCCCATGTGGACAGTTCTTCTTTTCCTGTTGTATGTTTTAGTAATTTTGGTTCTGGATTTATGTTGTGGTTTTTTTCCCAAAAATGCGTGGCAACTGCTGATTTTTCTAATTGTTTGTATTTTATGTTCCTAAAGTGTTCCTTTGCTCTTGTTTCTAAATTTCTTTTGGTTTTTCCAATATAAATTTGACTACAGTCACAGCATTCAATTTGATATATACCAGATTTTTTGTTAGATGGAATGGCATCTTTGATGTTTGAGCAAATTAGGTTTTTTAAGGAGTAATGGATCACTGGAGCTAGTTGAATGTTTTGTTTTCTGAAGACTTTTTTGAATTTATCAAAGGCCCATGGATGGTAAGTGAATTTTTTGAAGATCATTTTAGTTTCTGTAGCTGAGGATAGAGGGAAGGCCTCAGAAACTGGTTCCGGGAAAATTTAAAAGTAAGTGTTGTTTTGTGTCATTAATTGACTACCAATTAATTTAATTAAAGAAAGAAGTGAGTTGCTTTTGCAAAAGAACCTAAATATGATGGGTATTATTTCTGGAAGAAGGTTGTATTTACTGATGAGAGCCAATTTGAGCTCTTTAAAACAAAAGGGCGAGTAATAGTGTGGAGAAAAAGAGTTGTGGACTTGAGAAGAAAAATATAACAGCTTCAGTTAAACATGTAGGCGGTTCTGTAGTTTTCTGGGGCTGCATGAATGCAAATGATGTGGGAGATTTGTGGAATTATGAATCACAAGGTTTATACACATCTTAAAAGCACATCTGTCCAGAAGCGTAAATAATATGGGTCTTTCTGAGGATTATATTTTTACACAAGATAATGATCCAACACACACAGCTCTAGATGCAAGGCTATGGTTGTTATATAATACTCCACAATGGATGCCGACATTTCACCCATCTCATTCACTGTCCAATTTGACTTAACATTGTAGGAGGTAAATTAAGAAAGAAAAAAAAAGGCAAAAAGGACAAGAATAGCTGCTTCTGAACTGTGGAACAGAATAAAATAAAACCTGTTTACTCATTAGAGGCTACAGTGATGAAGAGAAAGTTAAAATATTTTGGAATTATAATGACAGTAAAAATCTTGATGGAGCAAAATGAACACAAGTTCATTAGACTAAGCTTCAAGAATGAACTGCTTCATCTGAATTAGTCTTGATGAATGAAGTGACTCACAAGAATAAATTGATTAAACCCATCACTTGAGAATGTTGTACAATTCCAATTCTCAAATTCTTTTCATTATTAAACTCTCCTTCATACATGAAGTAGACCAAAAGTTTCCAACTTAAACTCTCAGGTAGCAGATATTTTTAAAAGAATACCTGAAAGTTATATCATAATACCTTTTTAACTGCTAATTATAAAAAATAGTTTCACGTAGGGATTTTTTATCTATAAAATACTTGAAATATGAGCTGAATCTTTCCTGGCGGTATGTATGTTCTAGACGTTCTCGAGCTTCGAGCCAGGTAAGATGATGTTGTGACATCAACGTTTCGGGAATATGCATCTCTCCCATCTTCAGGATGGAGTGCTGATGCTGATTCAGCAACCCGAAGATGGGAGGCATGCACGCTCCCAAAATGCCAATGTCACAACATCTTCTTACCTGACTCGAAGCCCAAGAACGTCTAGAACAAAATATAAAATACTTGCTGCTAAACCCAATTTCCTAATAAACTCACTATTTGTATGCACTAACATAAAGTGCCCATAAAGTGTAACAAATAATGTAGGAATCACTTTTATGAATGCACTCCAACATTGTAATGCTACCTGGAAGACATTTTCCTAGACAGTACACTGTTCATTGATCAAGAAACACATAGTGATAGTCATCTATAGCAGAAATACCTTTGTAAATAATCCCAAACATTATAGGTTCTAATAAATGCTCCATTCCGAGCATGATATATGCATTTCACATGTACATATTGACCAATACTGAAGCATATGATTGTTGTAGATTTCATCACATGATGTAGCTTAGTTGCAAATTTTAGAAGCATACTTGACTTGAAGAGCAGAATTGGCCTCATTTGAAGCAGAACATTGATGAAATACATAAATGAAACTTTTTTGTAGATGTAGATATGTTACAGTAGATTTTTGGCTGTTATCTCTCTTGGTTTTAGATTAATACAGAACATTAATAGCTTAAATGATTCAAAGAAGTATAATATTTGAATGAGCTGATTAATACTACCTCCAAATCATTTGGATAGTGTATATAAGTACAGAAGTTAAACTTTCAGTTTTTGAAATTTCCTGCAAATTAAAATACCATTTGTACTTTTTTTTTAAATATTATGGCTTCTTTTTTTCTGCCTGCTGCGATTATTGTAGATGAGGAATGGTTTTTAAATTGTTTTGATAATCTAGAAGTGATCTAAGGTAGTGTGGATTTGTTTGCACACAGTTAAACAAATAACCTGCATGGTTCAGTTATTATAAGTGTGCATTTTGGATGACAGCTTTATGAAATGCCAAAATAACGTTTTAACACCTTGTTCCATGTTTCTGAAATAGAAAATTGCCCAGAATGAGTGAGAAAATTCAAAATTCAGCTCAATGAATAGCTATGATTAAAAATATTCAATCTTAAGCGAGATTCTATTGTAACCTCAAAAACAAATAGTCTGAAGATATAAATCCTTTTATGGATATGCTTATACAGAAAAGACTAATGTTCTTGAATGGAAGAACATTACTGAAATGTACTACATTTCCTTCAAAGCTCTTTACTTTTTATTAATTTGCATATTTCTTCTATAGAAATCTTCTACTTATGACAGAAGCTTTATAAACTAAAGTCATTTTGGAATATTATGATAATCTTCATCTTTAACTTATAAAACTGCATTACCTAGGCCCTTTGACAGCTTTGGTTGTGTGTGTATAAGCAAAACAACACGATAAAGTTGCACAAAAGAGCATAAACAATTGGGGAGCACATGAATATAACACTTAAAACTTGCAGGGTTTCTGGACAATAGAGAATTCATTTCTCTTATGCACTGCAACACTCTCTGTCTCTGAATAGTTTATTTTCATGTTTTGGCAACTTGGCATGGTGTTGGCAAAGCACTAACCTCACCAAACACAAAACAGTTCACTACACATGTTGCACAGCTAACACATGCACAAACAGTGCTAGTTTAAGTGATAAAAATGAAAATGGTACAAATATGTAGGGTTGTCCCTAACTGTTCTGTTACACTGGCCAAAAGAACAGGTTTTCTCAAGGATCATAATATGTTGTACATTTAAAAATTTGTATTAGATTTAATCCCCTACATCATTTCTTTGATGCTGGAGTAATATAGTGAGATTCACAAACTTTATACCCTGAGAAAGTATAATCTATGTGGATGATTGGACCTGTAACTTCTCTTTGTGTATAATGCTTGTTTTAGCTTTGTTTATGGTGCAAGGAACTTACATTGTTTGCCGACTCTTTCTTAGCCATCCAGGTTACATGAAGTGCATGGTTGTTAGAGTCCTTTAAGTTTTTGAATGTTGAAAAATTGTAGAAAACCTCGTAGAAAAATTGTAGATCCTGAAAGTGATAGTTGAATACTAAATCTTGCACTTATTTTATCCTTTGGTGTACATTAGCAATTTACAATATTAGAAAACTTAGCGTGTTGAAAATATACTTTGGTAGAAATGATTAGAACATTATAAATAATGAATGAAGAATATTGTTACTCCAATGTAAATTTTCCAACAACAAAAAAAAAAAAAATTGTTTTAAGCATGATGGCTTTATGGGGTCTCTTTCAGTATTTTCATGCCACTGTTGGGCTAGGAATGAGTTGGCATTACTTCCATGCTGAGAGGCCAGCATAAACTGATTAAACTAGTTTAATCTAGCTTTAACAAGTATCTCATTTGAGGTGCAGATGCTCATTACAGTGACCACATTTCGTTAAGTCATATTCACTTTACAAGTTTTTCTGAATAGGTTTGTCCTAAATTTAAATGAAAAGAAAATACAGGGAATACTTTTGGAACTGTGCTGTAGATTTCAAAGTAAACCTAACAGACAACATTAATTATTATTAGAGATATTAGTCCAATCATTTTAGATATTGATACAATTTTTAATGGGTGGCGCACAGTTCCACGTTGACGCTACAGTTTGAAGCAAATAGTGTTTAGCTTAGGGTAAAGCAATGAGGTTTCTCTCAGGGTATGCGTGAGTATGTATGAGAAGGATAGTTTTAATGACACTGGAATGCCCGTTTCAAACTGATTTAATGACTGCTTCTTTTTATCAGAACATCAAACTTGAAGTTGCCGACCAAGGGTTACCAATATCACTGTTTAGAGTATATGTGAAATGCTTATTACTCGATAAAACTTAATTCATTCTTCATGTCTATATGAACCGACAAATATCTTCTCTCATCGCTTCTAGTCTGCCCTCGACCAAGACAGAAGAAGAGGACTGCCCTAATCGGCTCCAAGCCACGACCTGAAAGTCCACAGCTGCCCGTGGGTGTGCATGACTTTCAATTTCTCGTAGCCCTTTATTCAACCAAAGATTCCCTTTGTGACTATTTTGTCATGTCATTATGAAGGGTCCGAAGAATACCCTATTGAAACAAAGTCAAGTGCTACCCTTTAGAACTCTGCTAAGGACACTGTTTCTTATGTTTCTTTTGTTAAAACAACTCTTCACCCCAACTGCTATTCGACTCAACTGCACCTGCACGCGCTGTAACAAAGAACCAACATTCTTTTGAAATCCATCATGATTCTTTACTTATGGCAATCCTTTAATTTCAGTATCAATATATGTAAACAGTATTAAAGTATAGAGAAGTTCAATAACTCACAATGAAGATTCACATTTGAAATAGCAATACACAGCACATTTATTATACGAGAGCTGATCAACAAAGACTGAGACTGATTTTTTCCACAGATGTTTATTACTGCAGTTCAATGTTTACGTGATCATTTTCAAAGTAGTCCCCTCCTACTTCAATACACTTTTTATAGCATCTCTACTAGTCCTTGAACACGTGCTGCAGATCATTCTTTATCAGGTCCTTGAGAATCACCTCACTTTTCTTGAGCACTGCTTCAGAGTTCGCAAATCAAATACCCCTAAGCTTTGCCTTTAGTGTTGGGAATAAAAAAAAGTCACAGGGTGCAAGTGATGAGTCATGGCTGCATCATTATGATACTGAAGGAAAACAAGCCAGCACAGTGTAGAAATTGCCAGGTTCTCCAACACCAAAAAAGGCAAAAGTTGTTTGACCTATGTAGCATCAAAGAAATCTAAAAACCAGAGTCAAAGAGCACTTAAGAAACATCAGAATGAAACAAGAAGAAAAGTCAGTAGTAGCATTTCATTTTTGGAACCAAAATCATGACATTTATCCAAATCCAAAAGTATTAAAAGGAGTGGTAAACCAAAGTAAACTAACAACATGGGGGAACATATTGATATGGAAAAATAAGGGCCGTGTAAGGAACTTTGAAATCCCACAGTAGATAATTTGACATAGAAGTTCATAGCTCCACCACCGAGAGAGAGCAGATGACAAAAGATGCTAGTTGGAGAGAGGTTGAAAATGGAGGCAATTAGCCTTTGAAACTAGTTCCTGAATAATATAGCAAAAGTAAGTGACAAGTGTCAATAAACTGACTACAAATAGTTTTTATATGAATGTTGTTGTCCTGAATTTTTGGGACTCATGGTCACTCTTACCATCCTATCTGAAGAGGTTATACTTATAGTAGGTATGCTTTATTTGCATAATAAAACTATGTAAATATGTTATATAGCAGCAGATTAGGAAATTTATGTAGTAATGATTTTCTGTTTGTAATTTTCATATTTATACAGCAAATTATATTGCATGTGAAAGAACTTGACTGGCCTCTCAGCATAATCTAGCCATTTGTTTTGTACATGCTTGTGGTATAGTTAGCTATGTTGTAGAAGTAGATAGAAGTAAAGGGTAGAAAGATGGCTTATAAAGCAGGACATTTCCCTGAGACTGCCTGGAACTTTGCCTTACAGTAATCTGCGCTCAGGGTCTAATAGCCAAGGATAAGAGTGGAACTTCTGATCCTTATGTCACTGTTCAAGTGGGCAAAGTCAAAAAGAGAACGAGAACTATGCCTGCTGAACTCAACCCCGTCTGGAATGAGAAGTTCTACTTGTAAGTACATTATTAATATATAAATATTTCTCTAAAGCTTTTTAATTTTTTGAGCATAACTAAATACAGGCTGGGAAGCGAATAAGTGCAAATAATTTAAGTTAATTGGTGGAAAGTAATCATTTCTTCACACTAGCCGTATGTAGGCTAAGGTTTGTCAATGTCAATGGCATTGAATTTTTCAAGTTGACTCCATCAATCGAAAACCTTAGCCTATATATGGCTAGTGTGAAGAAATGATTAATTTCTGCCAATTAACTTAAATAATAAGAGTTTATGGTGAAGACTGGGATTTAAGTACTTACAATAGTAAGTCACCACAAGCAGTGTATCTCGAATACGAGAGCCCCTAGTGGTTTACCGGTAAAATATATATGAGTCAATTGGAGAATTTAATGTCAGGACGGCACATTAGCCATGGTAGTTCAATGGGTAGGAGCAACACAACGGAAACCAGGAGATCCATGGTTCAAATCCCAGCCATGGCACTGAATATTTCAAGTTGACTCTATCCAAGTGCAAATAATTTTATATATAGTACAGAACAATGTATGTACATATGTACATCTTGGTTTGTCCGCTTGCTAATAGCAATGTCACAAATGATTCGGAATGGCCCTGCACATGACAACACCTGTGTTTGCATCACACACAAGGCGGGCTGTCATTCAAGCGACTTACACCAAAGAAACAAGAGCAGATATTCAGCAGCACACTATCATTTACAAAGTATACAGTATGAGTGGTATTATGTATGCTGAAGTAGCAGATGTACATTTCATTTACGATGCTGCTGGGGAATCTGCCAGTGCTTCAAGGGACTTGTATCGACAACAATTTCCAAAAATACGTAAAATATGAAGCTATTAACAGTGAAGCAAACAAATATATACAAATATAGTAATTTGTAACTTAAAAACTTCACTTATCTTATAAGAAATTGTGGGTGTTTTCTTATAAATTGATTAGAACGTGATTTTGTGAATATCTTATTCACATCTCATTGTTAACATTACAGTTGCTAGATGTCACTATGTTTTTGTCAGTACTACCAAAATCTGAAAATGAAGCAAATTTAAAAACAGAATCGACTACCGGTATTTCAAAATTCATTACGCGATGTTTATTTTTTTAAATAAATATATTTTCCCAAACATTAAATCTATCAGACCATTTAATTGTTTTAATAATTTAACTTTGGATTTATTTCATGGTTAAATGACAAAAATGATCTTCTACATTCGATTTATCAGTTTGTTTATACTTAATGATACAAAAATGCTCCTTTGTTTTGGTTTCCAAATCACATTTTGACTTTCCAATATAAACTTTATCACAATTGAAACAATTAAATTGATAAATACCAGATTGTTTACTATCAGGAATTTTATCTTTTTTAGAGGACTGTAGTACATTTTTAATACTATATTTATTTTGAAGAACTAAAGTTATACCTAACTCTTTAAAAAATGTTTGAAAATGTTTATCAACCCAAGGAAAGTAAGTAAATATTTTAAAATTATAATCATCTTTAATTTTTTAAGGGTAGAAATATCATTAACAGTTTTTTGATATTTAAATGTTTCAATTTTTTATGTACAAATTCTATTGAAACCATTAATTAATGCAGTATCAATAATATGTTTATATTATTTATTAAATTCCTCTTTATTCATTGGTATATTTATTAATCTATAAATCACACTATTGAAAACAGCAAATTTATGTGAAAAAGGGTTAAAACTTTTATTTTTTATACAATTATGATATGAATAAGATGTTCACAAAATCATGATCCTAATCAATTTATAGGAAAAATCCATCATTTCTTATAAGATAAGTGAAGTTTTAAGTTACAAATTATTATATTTGTATATAACGATTTCCAAATTGTTGGCACTTGTTGTAGCAGTAAAGAAGTTAAAGTCATATGACGTACACAGTGGCATTTTCATTTATTTTGTTTAACTGTATAGGATATTGTACACCTGCTTTAGTGTTGTTTTAGTTGGGTTTTTTCTGAAGAGTTTTTGTTTTATGACTTAAATTTTTTACCGTTGTAAGAGCAATGTACGGTTGTTTGTACTCTAAGGAATTGAAGAACAAATGCATGTCTATTGATGTTAATGGTGTTGTATTTAATGCAAATAAAATAAATTTAAATAAATCATGGTCGGCCATGCCAGCAGCAGAGCGAGGCCAGCAATGTGACCTCTTATGTAATCAGATGCCTATTAGAGGGAATACTAGCCATCCTAAAAACATCGCAACATTTTCCCCACAAGTGTCACTGTCAGAAATAATGTAAAAGTGGACATTACAGGTTAATCTGATCACACAAAACGCTGATACAAATATTTGCGCTTATTCACCTCCCACCCTGTATATTCACTGCTCATGTCACTTAAAATATGCATTTTGTTATATAAAACTGATTTGTTTCTCAATGTATCTAATTGAATTTTATGTTTACATATGATATTAAAGACATAGTTTATAAACACTTTTATTTCTTAAAAAATCAGGAAAAGCAATATTTTGATGGGAAGCACATAATTACCAACTTTTATAAATTACCTGCAAAATGTATGAGACTGGAAGCCTTTTTACTACTTTACAGCAAAGTGGACACTTTTAGAGCTTTGTGGATAGAGTTCACAGCGTGACCATAACAAAACTTTAAATTTTATTATATTATATTGTAACTTAAGGTTACAGACAGAATGTACCTGCTAATTTGTATATAACGCTATGATTAGTCATTGTCCACCTTCACTGGTCCCTGCCTTTGCAGTGTATGGTAGCGTGTCTGCCTCACATTCAAGAGGTCCTGAGCTCAAATCTTGGTGAGGGTGAGTTATCTGGATAATGCTTTTTCTGCTGTTTTCCCTTATTCTGAAAGATGATTGTCTGGTAACTCTAAGATCTATGGACCCTGGGTTCATTGAGTATCATTTCATCTATTTCATTCATAAAATATTATTAGGAGGATGTAATTTAAAAGAAAAATAATAAACTTTACAGAGCTGCAACAAAATGCATAGCATGCAGATTTAAAATTTGATTGCACAGCTACTGACCTCTAGCAACCAGCAGTAATGGGGGCAAACATTCAGTAATGGATAACATGAATTGCAAAGAAATTGATTCTCATTCTCATGTTTCCCATTTTTTGTAACAGTTTTTGTCTATAGTTCATGCTATAAAGCTTACAAAATGGACTAGAAATTTGTGTATATCCTAGTTAATGACGTTGTTTGGTTTAATACATGTTTATTTTGGCAATTTTACAAATATGATAGAACAAGAAGTACTACTAAGTCTTCAAGGTTTCTTAAATCTATACGTAATGTTCTTACATTTACTGCACCTAACATTTTGCACAGTCTCGTTTTCATATCATTGCAAAATTATTGTACTTTGCTGGTTTGCTGGAGAAGGAAAGTCTTGCAGGTTTCAGTTTATAAAAGTTGGCAAGTATAGATTCAGAATAAATGAATATATGGTTATATCTTAAAATTCTGTAAAATATCCAAGTAACTGCTTCTTTGGTAAGCTTCATCAAGACACATTTTCTAAGTCAGTGCTGATGGTTGCTTAGCATCTAAATGACATTATACAGTTTTCTGTAATTAATAAGATGACTTATGGCTGGCCCCGTAGCTCAGTCGGTAGAGCACCTGCCTACCATGCTAGGGGTCCCGGGCTCAATTCCAGGCGGTGGGGGTGGGGATTTTTCTCCGACCAAGATAATTCCCCATCTTCCCCAGAGTCTGGAAGTATGAATGAGAGTGCAAATGTGTGCGTGATCTAATGATTAAAAACCAAAGATGATGAGTTAACACCCACAGTATGTTCCAAAGGAGAACGGCTGCCGATATGACCATAGTAGTTAAAGGCAGGGTATAAATGGAACAACAACAAAAAAAAAAAAAAAAAAATAAGACTTACATTATTTTGGTGGGATAGTCCCTAAATTTAGATATAGCATAATAGAACATCTGTACGGTAAATTCATACTTCATTTTAAAAGATGTCATGATTTATTGCAGTTTGTTCCACAATAATACATTTTTTTAAGAAATCTGAACTACAAAGTTAATATAATTAGTTCCCACTATTGGGTAGGCAGACATATAATTTCAATAAAGCACTGAGATCATTTGGTAGCGCCAATGACAATGCTAGTTACAAATCATGTGAATGACTAGTGAGCAAATTCAATTTGTACCGAGGTTTTAAGATGTTATTGACAGAAAAGTACCATTAAATATAATTCTTGGCCTTAAAAGTAGGTAAATCACTTGAATTTTAGACTCATTTTACACTATAAAATGGGATTTATTTTCCTTACAGTCAGTTTTGATATGCATTAAGATGATTTCTGTTTTTATCTTAAGTGATAACTAAATTGTGTAGAAGAAAGGAGGAAATATTGTCTAAGCAAAAAGGCACTGAATGTAATATCTAATACCATCACAGGCAATCAGTCATTCAGACACCCTTTCTGACTGAAGTTTTCTCAGTCTTCATAATTCGCAAATGCCAGGCAGGTATCCTAAATTTAAGCCTGGAACTTTCCTTCCCAAATTTCTTTTCCTATTTATCATTTCATTTCATGTATCACCAATCTAACTATCTGCGGTTTGTATGAACTAAAAGCAGTCATTAAACACTATTCAAATTATACTTGCAATTTACAACTTGAACTCTTCTGTAAGGAGCTCAGTCACATAAATATATCAAAAAGGTTTGCCTTCAATAAGTATCATTGAAATACGGGGACTGTTTAATAAAGAATGATCACAAACTTTTTTTTGACAATGTACCCTTACTCATCCTCATAATTTTGATAGTTCTTTTCAAAATAGTCTTCCATGAATGTGATGCACTTGTCCCAGTGTTTCTGCCAGTCTTCAAAGACATGCTGGAAACTATTTTTTGAGAGATCCTTCAAAATTGCCTACGCAACCTTCACCACTGCTTCTGATGATGGATAATGCCTCCCACAACGGCATTTATTCAAGTTAGAGGATAGAAAAAAGTCACATGGGGCTAAATCCGGACTATAGGGAGGGTGAGGGATGCACTTCACGTTGATTTTTGCAAGATATTCAGCAATAACATTGGCAATATACGGCCACGCATTATTGTGGTGCAGCATTCAGCCTGCTTCACGGAAATGTGCTGTTTTGCACCTGATATGGACTTACAATTTTTTCAAGACATCCCTGTAGTATTGTTCAGTTACTGATGTCTGTGGCACATACAACATGCTGATAAAGCAATCCATGAATATCAAAGAATGAGATGACCATATATTTCCCAGCAGAAGGAACCAATTTTGCTTTTTGGGGGTTGGTGATGAAGGAGATTTCCACACTGAGCATTGCTGTTTGCTCACAAGATCAAAATGATGTAGCCAAGTTTCATCAGCAGTGATTACGTTTGAAAGAAACTCCGGATCTTCCTCTAACATCAACTTTAACTGCATGCAGACCTGCATGCAAATGTCCTTTTGTTCGGGAATCAACAGTCTTGGAACCCATTACGCACAAACACGTCCCAAGTGTAATGTTTCTGTCACCAACGTGTGGGTGGCACCCAATGAAATGTTCAGTATTTCAGAAAGTGATCTTAAGGTAATTTGTTGATCCTCTCTCAGAAAAGCAACAGCAGAGCAGTAACTGGAACACTGGGTCCACCTTCCTTTGAAATTGCTTGTCTCCCCTCTTTAAACAATTTAAACCACCTACGAAATGAAATGTGTAGTGTTTAACACCTGCTTTTACTACATACGGCACCGCAGGCGAACCACCTGCAAGCTGTGCTGAAGGGAAGAACAGACTCTGCACAGGCCTCCTGTAACATTGTTTAGGCCTCAACTGAAGATTTGTTGAGAGGAAAGCAGAATTTCAAAGCCGCATATTGTTCCTCGTGTGTTACCTCCATTGCAGCGGTAAGCGATACTGAACATGTTTGAACTTGCTTGGTTCTCACAGGTGGGAACCAGGAGTACCAACAATGAAACTACTATGGCATGATTATGATCATTCTTTATTGAACAGCCCTCATATAATACCAAAACATGATGCTTAAAACACCCATATTATTATCCTATGCAATATTGTTCATTGTTGTTACATTTTATTTATGCTTGCCATGGTAGCATAGATGGTAGCAAGTCTGCTTCACATTCAAGGGGTCCTGAGTTTGAATCTCGGTTAGAGTATCTGGATAAGGTTTTTCTGGGGGTTTCCCTTATTCTGAAAGACAAATATCGGGTAACTCTAAGCTGTATGGACCCTGGACTCACATGAGCATCATTTCACCCATTTCATTCATCATCTGATATGACTTCACGTTGAAGGATGTAAATTACCAAAATAAAAAAAAAAGTAATACTTTATTTACTGCAACCTGAACACAAATAATAAAACAAAACAAGCATCCAAATACTGTGTTGCATATGACAACACTCTCTCCTCTAAATAAAAACAGCTTGTTGAATATTTGTGTTGGGTTGAGAAGTGGAATTAAAGTATATCTCATTGTTCTTTTGTTGCAGTGAGTGCCATAATTCTTCAGATCGCATCAAGGTCCGAGTTTGGGATGAAGATAATGATCTGAAATCCAAACTCAGACAAAAGCTTACACGAGAGTCTGATGACTTCCTTGGCCAAACCATCATTGAGGTGAGCAAATATGTAAAGAAATGAAGAACATTTGCTCTTTTACAGTACATCATCATTTTTAACTATAGAAGGGCTGCGTTTAACCTGCACTAAACTTACACAGTATAGCATTACATATATAAGGTTGCACCTTACCTTTGTTTGTCAACAATAAAATTTTGTAACACAGATTTTCCATTCAGCTTGAATCCTGGACTTTATTGAATTCTTTGTATAGCTGACGGATCATGAAGTTTGTGATTGCATTTTGAGAACTTGAAAACAAAAGCACCTAACCGAGAATTACACTTGTCTGAATAATAATCGATAATAATCAATAATCCACAAACTATTACCAATTTTAATGGTAATAATAGATATGGACAGGTAAATGTAATGTTGAAATTCATACTTTAATGTCTACATCTTCACCTTCAGAATTTAAACTCCTTCAAATCTCAAAAGCATATCAATAAATGTTCTAAAACATTCTGACAGCCTGAAAAAAGAACATACCTGCACACAAGAATAAAAACTGCATGGACACCAGATGTGAGTTTCAAACAGAGGAGATCCAGTAATGCTAGGTAAGCCATCAATAAGGTACTGTTTTAGTGAATCTCACAATAACAGTACAATAACATATTTTAGAGAGGAAAGTAGTTCCAGAAACCAATAGGTATTTTGTCTTGGATGGCGATTTCTTCTGCTTATTTTAGACTACATAATTAAATGGGAGCTAATTTGTTAACATCTTCAATTAGCATTAAAATCAGTTGGGCAACAATAATCTTCAAAAGTAAATTTTTAGTAGTTGGTAGGAAATCCAATATGCAGAATAAACACACAGTATGAACAGTCTTTCCCTGAGTATATTGTCACAAGGCCGCTCGTAAGCGAACGCTGAAAGAGAGGGAAGCATGGAGTGAAAGAGACAGATAGTGCCTAAGCCACGCCCAGAAAGAGAGCAACAGAGGGAGAAAGAGATGGAGATGGTCTGGACGTTTCTCGCTCCACCACGAGGGTCCATGAGGCTTCGTAACAAGTTGTGCGGTTTCGTCAGGTGTCGAGAAACATCGAGAACAGCTGATCGTGTATAAATAGGAGGTACGTGCAGAGAGAAGGGTAGACAGTAAGGGACTGTGTCCTAGGATGGCAATAAGTCAAAGGCCCCTGTTCCGCGGAGCAGGGTTCACCTTCAACAAACCTCCGTGCTGCTGCAGAGAAGGGCAGTTGGGAGTTGTTAATGGTGCAGATTGTACATGTGTCAGACAGACTTGAAGGTTTCATATGTGTGTGTTACGTCATTCTGCTATTGGTAGAGCTGTACAAGTTTCTCTTTTACTCCCCATTTCCCTCTCTTTCGGCGTTCGCTTAGGAGCAGTCTAGTGACACTATATAATTTTTCCCATTGTCTATAGTATATCCCTTTCAGTCACAGTGTCCATTATAATGGACATAGGCATTTTTTGTAATGCTTTTATTGGTTGTTTATGCTATATTCTTGTTATATTCTCCGTCACCAATTCAACATGTGTGTTTGAGATGTTCTGAGTTGAACAAAATTAATTTTGTTTTATAAAAATTATTTGTGGTTGGTTTATTGACACTCGTCACTTACTTTTTCATATATTTATGAGAGACTAGTTTCAAAGGCCCTGGCCTCCATTTTCAAAGTAAGTGACGAGTGTCAATAAACCAACCACAAATAATTTTTATATTAATTTTGACGTCACTGTTACTAAATTCCTCCAAACACACATTAATTTTGTTTTGTTTACAATTCACATTGTAGTGGTTTTTTTTCTTAAAAGAATAGAAAGTAGCAAAGTACATGCAACCATAGTCAAATGACACCCTGTCATCATCCACGCGTGCCATCACAGCAATTATTTTACATGAGCCTTCCACATCCTTTACCTCAGGCACATTTGACTGTGGTTGCCGAGACGCTACCGAGGCAGGCATGATGATGATGATGGTGATGATCACAACAGACAGTATAATAATAACAACAACCATACTGTAACTGTCTACTTGTGTCCCGCAACTGTTCCAGCATCGTGATTTGTTTATCACCATCTAATTTGTTGTAATCACTAGCATGACAAGTGTCATAGTGGCGCTAGACATTATATATTCGTGTGACATCCAGTACCTTAATGCATATTAAACATTGCACAGCATTATCAAATGGTGTAAAAAAAATATGCCTGCTCCTATGAAGGGTTAAACAACGTAAGGGTAGAAGATCTTCGTGAATATGTAGCCATCTTGTACACAACGTCCATACACAGGTAACTAACAAGCCTATACTGATTACCCCATAAGCTAACAGGTTGCCTCTTTCTCTCCACCCCTCCCGCACTATAGTGCATTCGCTGGTGCACTACTTACCCAATATCCGTTTTAGCATGTTGTGAAAACCACTGCTGTAAATCATAAAACATCATTTGAGCGACTAAGTTATCACTATATCAAAACAATAATTATATCAACATATAATGAAAAAATTAAAGAAGGTGATATATTACAAACAAAAGGAAAAATATGGGAAAATTTGTGTAACAGCATGACTAGATTCATTACACTACCAAGGAAATCCTCTATAGCAACTTTTAGACTTCTAACAGGCTGTGACTGTCTCAATAAATATTTATTCAGGATTGGTATAGTGAGAACACCTCTGTGTCCTTTCTGTACACTTAAAGAAGATGTGGATGGAAACCACCTACTGTACAGCCCAACCTTTAGTCAACATACCATGTAACATTAAAATACTGTAGTGTAAGGGAGCTAACAGCTTCACTGCCAACTGCTTAACATTAGATAACAACCTACAAACCATTTTCTGAATTCATTCATGTCATCATATATAGTGTGATCCATATGAACCTGGACCATTTCAGTAGGCCATAACTTTTGAACGAATAATAGGACTCACGTGCAACTTTGGGAGAATATAAGACACAATTGGGAGATTACATTACACTATTTACATCTCAGAGAAAATGTTGGAAGTGTCCTCCACCAGCATCTATACATGTGTGCACTCATCTCACCATATTCTCTGAAGTTTTAGGGAGAATATCCTCGCCATTGTTACTTATTTCGATTCAAATGGATTCCTTGAGAACATCAATTGTCCATGACCTATTCTTGTACACTCAATTTTTTAGATATCCCCACAAGAAAAAATCTGGTGAGGTTAGGTCAGGGGATCTGGGGGGCCACAGACCTTTTGAGATTATTCGATTATCAAAGAAACTGGTTACAAGTGCCATGGTGTCATATATATATATATATATGGCACATTGCTCCATCTTGCTGGAAATAACCTTCTCTCAATTCGATATCATATCCAGTTTCTCTGGATACATGACATTATAACAAGCTTTCATATCATTTTTTGCTGTTCTTCACATTACAAGATCCCCTTTTGAACAGTTTCTGAACTGTAATAGATGCTTTCTCTTACATAGATGCCATTCTGACCCTCAAGCATTCCTTAATTACACTACCTGTAACAAAAGCAAAACTTGAGACCAAAGAAACAAATGGGAAACTAACATGCTGCATCAGTGGGAAATTTTACAATATTGTAATAGTAGAGTGATGATCATGACTAGAGGCTAAATCTTCCAATACACTCACAGTGTACTTTTTAAAAAGCAAATAAATATTGTTATGTTTTCTATTCAGTATTAGTTAAGCGTACAGGCAATGATTTTAGACACCTAAAAAATACTACAAAAAAATTATATACAATGTTTGATTAAAGGTGAGAACACTTTCTGGTGAGATGGATGTTTGGTACAATCTGGAGAAGAGGACTGATAAATCTGCAGTATCAGGAGCAATCCGGCTGCATATCAGTGTCGAGATCAAGGGTGAGGAGAAGGTAAGTAAATCTAACAAAATGACATTAAGTAGTCAGTCTTTGTAGTAACTATGTAGATATTTGTTTATAATTTGCAATAAGATTGTTTTTCTGTGGTGTGCAAGCAGGACATATCAGATTATAAACAATATAATAAAATGAATGCAAAATGATCCTGAAATAGCTTAGATTTACCCACTGTTTTGTCCATTTGGAATAAGGGTACCTGGAAAGAAGTCTTATCTGCGTAATCTATTCCACTGAAATTTGATTAGGGTTCTCAGTAGTATTCTGTGTAAATTAGATTGCTCAGGATTTCAGACAAGGAGAAAATATTATCTGCAACACTCTTTAGACAGTTGTTCTTTCTCCAGCACTTATTTAAGATACCAGAAAGACTACATTTCACCAAAACTTATATACCAGTGTTTCACTACAAGTAGATATTTTGAGTTCTATTGAACCCTAAAAATGTAAAATATAAAAGAAGTTTTTCTGTTCCAGATAACCCTTTATGTAACTTGAATGATTTTGATTAAAATCACATATATCTAGGTTACTGATACAGAAAGTAAAGCATGTGTCTTAATTTACATTTATAAAAGCAATCAATAAAAGGGAAAACCTTAAAAGCACAGGACTTAAGTAATTACTGGGAAACTACGAGGTAGTTAGAGAATTTAATGTCACACTGACATTTGCCAGGATAGCTCAGTGTTCAGAGCAGCCGCAATACAGCAGAAGATCTATGGTTCAAATTCTTGCTATGGCAATGAATTATCTCATCTAATTATTAAATTTTAGATGAGTCGCATTTCTTACATCTAATTCTACCTTTCATGTATATTTTATTTTCTATAAATAAAATTCTCTTCAGTCTTAATGAATTTGGTGAGTTTTGGAATGAAATAATTATAACTTATAAACCATGTAATTGTGCTGTATAAAGCTACAAAGGTGAGTCAAATGAAAACCTTAAATTTGTAATAACAAATCAAAATTTCGCACCATTATCCTATAAGTTGGTAAGTATGCTACAAACAGCATGCAGAATGGCCTGTAGGTGACAGCATAGTGCAGATGCACACATACCGTCGCAGTATTTATTTTGATTGCGTTAACTTAGAACTACTAATAGAAAAACTACACAGATATGGAGTACGAGGAATTGCACAAGATTGGGTTGAATCTTATCTAAAAAAGCGAATGGAATGGGTGGAAGTAAATTTTAAGAACACAAAGGGAGAAATTGAAAATATTAAGTCAGACTGGGGATATGTAACATCAGATATACCTCAAGGTTCAAAATTGGGACTTTTTTTATTTTTACTTTATATAAATGACCTTTTTGAGTTGATAAGGAAGCATGGTGGTACTGTAATAGGATATACAGATGATATAACCATAATAATAAATGAATCTACAGAAAGAGAAGTGGAAGATAAAGCAAAGGAAATCCTAAAAATAGAAAAACAGTATTTCTTAAACTTAGACCTAATGATAAATTTAAATAAGACATGCTGGATAAAGTTTGATCTCAAGAAGTGTTCAACAAATATAAAAACTACTGTTGATGGTGAAAGTATTCCAGAAACATGCCAAATAGAATTTCTGGGGGTAGTAATTGATAAACACCTAGGGTGGAAGCAACACATAGAACATATAATAAAAAAACTAAATAAAGGTATATATGTAATGAAACAAGTTAGACAAACTATGGATAATAAAACCTTAAAACAAGTGTATTATGCATTTATCTATTCACATATAAAATATGGGATATCTTTATGGGGTAATATGAAAGCAAAAGAGATGTTAAAAATTTTCAGATTACAAAAGAAAGCTATCCGAATAATTGAAAATGTTGAGAGAAGATCTAGCTGTAGGCAGATATTTAAGAAGCATAATATTTTAACTGTTCCATGCATATACATATATGAAAGCATTAAATATGTAATAGAAAGGAATACATGTAAAAAGAACTGTAATGTACACTCATATAATGTAAGGAATAAAGCTGACTATTATAGGACCACACTAAGGGGAACACTAAAAAACAGATCATTAGAAAGTATTGGAAAAGACATGTATAATAGATTGCCAGGTAAAATAGAGAATGCTAAACTGTGTAATATTAAGAATATAAAAAGGTATTTGTCAGAACAAGCTTTTTATAGTGTGGAAGAGTACAAAACAAAAAATGGAAAATAAACAATGTACATTTTAGTTTCTAAGCAGTGCATACAGTAGACTTTTGAGTGTATTTTTATGTTTTTCTTATAATGTAAAATGACGTATTCTCTGTATGAAATATAGGGGATGAATAAATTTAAATTTAAATTGAAAAGTATCAGTAAAAATTGGGCTGCCCCACTTGCGACTTTCACCAGGGAACAACAGCGTTCTGTTATTCGCTTTTGCGTAGTGAAGGTGTGAAACCTATTGAAATTCATTGACGAATGAAGGTTCAGTACAGTGATGCATGTTTGTCGCAACAAGTCTGCGAATGGAGTAGGAAGTTCGCAAATGTTGTGACTTCAGTGGAAGATGCTCCACGTCCAGGTCAGGCACAACGAGTTGTGACTCCACAGAACATTGCAGCAGTTCAAGCCATAGTGAAGAAAAACCAACGAGTGATACTGAATGACATTGCAGCATGTTTACACATTAGTCATGGGTCAGCACACCACATTGTACATGATGTGCTCCAGTCTCACAGTGTCTGCAAGAGGGGTGCCACAGCAGCTGACTCCTGAATAGAGAGAACGACGTGTTGATGCTTGTGAAGAACTTCTTCGGCGCTTTGAACAGGAAGGTGATGGCTTCCTTGCAAGAATCGTTACTGGGGACAAAATCTGGGTTCACTTCCACCAACTGGAAACGATGAGAGCGAGCAAGGAATGGCGCCATTCCTCATCACCAAAACCATAGAAGTTTCGAACAAAACCATCAGCAGGGAAGGTTATGCTGTCTCTCTTTTGGGATGAAAAAGGCATCATTTTGGAGCATTACATACCTAGAGGGACCACTGTCATCAGGGCATCATACACAGATCTCCTAAAAAATCATCTGTGGCCTGCAATCAAATCAAAGCGACGTGGATTGCTGTCAGCAGGTGTCCTCTTGCAACATGACAATGCAAGGCCCTACACTGCCCTTACAACAGTTGCAATAATCACAGACCTACATTTTGAGCATCTTCCTCATACACCATACTCACCAGACCTTGCCCCAAGTGATTTCCATATGTTTGGAGCACTCAAAGACGTCATGGGAGGAAAGAAGTTCCATTTTGATGAAGAGGTATGCCATGTGGTGCATGAGTGGTAGTGCTGACTACCAAAAGAATTTTTTTCAAAAGGCATTTATGCACTTTGTAAGCCCTGGAGGACTTACACTGAGCATGGGGGAGATTATGTTGAAAAGTCATACAGCTTTGTACCACTTCTGCACAGTAAATAATATTTAAAAAAATATTTTAAGCTTTTCATTTGACTCACTCTTGTACATAATCTTGTAAACAGCAAATTTTACTCATGTTAGTTTCAATTGTTAATCCATCACGTTTCTGCAGTGGTTTCCTGGAGTAGTGTCGCTTTTTAATATATCTCTGCCTTTGAAAGTTTTCAAGCTCTTTACAAACATTTTGTGCTTCTGGAATGGTAGAATCAGACTGAAAATTCCTTCACATAAAATTGGTTAAAAATATTAAGCAAGAATTCAAGTATGATAATCTAAAATCACAAAATATAAACTTCTGTTTCAAATAAAATTGAATTTTCATACCTTAATGGCTCAAATTTTCTTTCAGTTCAGCGTATTAATAAATTAAAGGGTACCTTTTGAAAGTAATGAGTCGGTAATTCAAACACAAACATGACTAAAATTATCCTTACTTGGACGGATTATCCTTACTTAGTTGGATAACTGGGGACAAAACGTTCTCCGAAACATGTCCAAGTAAGGATAATTTAAGTGATATTTGTGTTTGAATTACCGACTCATTACTTTCAAATATTAAATACATCACTGTTTCTAACCTTTTGCTTCAAATAATAAAGAGTACCTATTAATTCCCTAGTAAGATGCATTTAAAGTGGAATCTATATTACAGGTGGCACCATACCATGTTCAATACACCTGCCTTCACGAGAACTTATTCCACTCTCTTTGTGAGCAAAATAGTGGCATGGTGCTTTTACCTCAAGCCAAGGGTGATGACGCTTGGAAAGTTTATTTTGATGATGCAGCTGAAGAAATAGTAGACGAGTTTGCCATGAGATATGGCATCGAGTCAATCTATCAGGCTATGACGTAAGTATAACTTTTAACTTGCATTTAGTCTTGATTATAACCTGTTTTTGACATCTCCCCTTCCTGTGACAGTTTTGGTTCTGTTGGCTTTCATCTAATTAATGATAAATTGGTTACAATCTAAGTAGCTGTAGATTGCTAGAAAATTGGTTAATTTTCTGAAACAGAAACAGTTCTAGAAGAACTAGGAATGACAACTTATTATGTATTTCAACTGGGAAGGTGTTTGTCCTTGAGCGCTACTAGGTGAGCAACCAACCGAAGTACTGCGGTGTTGTCGTATTGCATTCCCCCTAAGTGGTGTGTGACGAGCAGCAAACTAATCAATCAATATTCACGCTAAGACAAAAATTCAGATTTTGCAAAAACTGATTCATGAGGAAGGAGAGAGTAATCTATTTAACATAACCATAAAACACCATATTTTTAGCTCAAATAGTTTTTCTAATATAAATAAAAAAAGTAGAATACCATTATATTATAACAATGCATTGCGACGTAAGCACTGTAATGAATATTATTATTGGTTGGCATGTATGCTTGAACTTATATTTGAAATTACTCAGAACTGAAACGTAAACATTTGACATGACATGGTAAAAGAAATATGTACTTTGAATAAGCCAAGGGTTTCTTAAATTTGATGAGAGGAAACAATGCACTTCTTGCTAGTCTGGCAGAACGTGTCTGGTCACATTATTTCTTTGTTTATGAATGGTTCGTAATCTGTATTTACTCAAGAGAGTTCAAAGCAGTATTATTGAGTTACTTTTTCATTAAAAAGTGTATCAGCTGGATCAATGAGATGTGATCCACCTTCCCCTTACTACTGCTAGAACAATCCAATAGAGTTAATGTGGGCTCAAATTATGTTGCAAACAGAAATAATATTTTTAAACTGACTGATGTTCTTATGATGACTTATTCATGAAAAAATTGAAGGAACACAACAAGTCTGGGAAAACTGTGTGAGACATCAGATAAACTACAAGAAGACAACTTTTGGAAAGAAATAGCATGTAACAAGATTTTGGAACTTATCATCATAAATTTGCAGTACACAGACGTTACAGACAATGACAATGACGAATTATCTCTTAACCTAAGTAACATTCACAGCTATACGGATGCACCACTGGCATTTTTGTTGGATTAGAAAAATAAGTAATTCTTAAACTATAATTAATTTTAAAATAAAATATTTAAAACATTTGCGTAATATAGAAATATTCATGTTGCAATTGTGATTTCAACAAGTGAATTATTATAAAACTTTGGAAAATTCATTTTGCATTAGTGCCACGAATACTCACAAGTGTGCAAGAGAGAGGGAAATATAAAAAGAGTGGGGATAAGGAGGTGGCAATGCTGAAGGCTCTAACGCATCTGATTCACTACAGGCGAGAACACTTCCCATTTGAAACACATTATAAGAGCTTAGCTTCTTCATACCCAGTTTATTTTGTTTTGTGTACTTAAATTAAAAATTAAAAAAAAAAAAAAAAAAAAAAATTATGCCTCTATGTTAAAAGTAGGTGATGTTTAAAGAAAAAGATGTGCTGATTTAGAAACTCACCACAGAAATCTCCTATGACATCAGGTTAAAAAGATATTGTCACTGTGTGGCATTGTGCTGCTGCCACAAGCCGGAGTGGTGCATGATAGGAGAGAAAGAGACAGAGAGAGGCTCCAGAACATTCTGCCCATTGTTGGTGCTGCTTAAGTTCCCGAATGGTCTGTGGCTTTCTAGAAAGTATGGCTGGGGCGGTATAAATACCCACCAAGAGTTAGGAGCGGCAGTTGTTTATTGGTTATTGTGACAGTTGACGATTGAAGGGTACTGCAGTGATTTCTTTCATTTGTTTTCATGCAGCAAAACACCAAGTCAGCCTTGAAGACAACTGATTGTCAATTTCAGGTGCTTTTACTGCAGCAAATGTTGTTCTAAATTTCTGCAAACCATATTTCCGAATCTGGGCAACCCACACAGTCACAATATGAAGACATTTACGTTCTCACCTACAAGGTTTCAGATAAGATATGTTACATGTATTATTCTGATATAATGATATATGGCATAGTGCTACATATCATGCTGAATTAAAATTAACTCAAAATGTTGTTTTCCATGCATGCAATAATATTTGGACTATCTGTTTAAAGGATATACCTGTAACTGAGCTTAGAAGTGCTTGGTAGTATGTGATTGCCTCTTATACTCCTGTCTGCTTTTCCTCACAAGAACCAGCAATAATCTGCCATCATTACTGGGACCTTACGAGCTTGACACCTCTTCTCCATGATGGAAATACTCTCATAAAACTATTCGCCTTGTTCAACACTAACGTCACTCAAGTTTTCCAGAGAAAAGTCTGAATGTGAATGGAGGAAGATGAATTTTCAAAGTCTTTCTACAACCCATGTCTTTCTAGCTACTTCATCAAATATGAGACCAAAGTTTTATAAGTTTTTGCCTTTGTGTTTCCAAGGAAAGCATGCACAACTCCTGTAAATGATTGCCAGGCTGCTAATTTCACCATTTGTAACGTTTTTCCAAATATTTCATCCTCACAAGTTCTCAGATTTGAGGTCCAACAAAAATTCCATCTTTCACTTTTATGTAAGTTAACTGTAGAAACTTACCTTGCAAATATGCAAATCCACTACCATCCTTGATGAGTGCCTTAATAAAATTCTTCATCAGTCCAAATTTTATATCGTGACTTTGTGGGTTCGTAGAATTAAAAGTCCAAGTTGCAGAAATTTAAAATGCTCTTCATTTCCAGAGAAACACACTTTGATCAAACGTTACAGTAGCAGAATTACGTAACATACACAAATACCATCTTCTAAGGTTGTTGACCACAAACAAAAGCGTTCACTTTCAAAATACAATTGCAGGCACACAATACTCAGTTCCGATTACACTCTCATTTTGACTCCATTTACGACTCTACCTTGGCAAGTCGCAGCTTCCTTAAATACCTCTACTCATATTTCTAGACATTTCTGGAATATTCTGCAACAAACAAGAAATCAAAACTTCCAGTCAGCTATCTGTCTCTTTATCTGTTTTGGCAAGCTTTTATCTCTGCAATGCACTATTTGTCCCTTATCTCTCCATGCCAAACATTTTGTGCGCTTCACCGCCAGTCACGACAATATGTAAGGGAGGGAGAAGAACCTTGAAACAAAATTTTATTCGTAGTTAATTTATCTCCATCTTATCAGCCACACGTTCGGGTGCCATATGAAACAAGATTTCTGTGTTGGAGATGGGATGCACATTGACTGTTTCGAAAACCCAAGTCGGGAAGCCAGATATAACAGGATTACTCCGTTGTATTTTGAGTTGTTTCTTGATGATTGTGTTTGATTAAATAAGAGTCATGAGATCTCTCGTTTTCAGGTGTGGTTTCAAGTGAAATAAATAAAATTTTGGTTACGTTCAATTTCGTAATACATATACTTTAATTATATAAGCTGGATTACATTTTACTTGAACTTTCTTTCCTAGTCAATCATTGCAGGTTACGTCCAGGATATTGATAAAGCCTTACTTCCTTAATAAATAGTTTCCGTTAATTACATAAAATTTCTCACTTCTGCATGTCCACTCATCACTATCAAGATTACAGAATATCTCCTTCTTGAAAATTATTCATTTTCCATTATAAAACTTTTATATTCACCGCGACATTTTTCCATCATCATGAAACAAGATTACAGAACATATATCTCTCAAGATTATTGATTTTCTTTCCCTAACAACCATTCATCATTTTTTTATATAGTCATTACATAGCCCACTAATATGGATCAGAAAACAAAACTCATTTCAAACAAAAACTACCGTTAAAATCTTGAGACTAAACCAATGGTCTTTGTTTTATATTTCTCTCCTCTGGGACATATTCTTGCCGCTTGCTCCACTGTTGTACCACATAGTGTTTTTGCATATCACGGCTGTCTCACAAACACAAAGAAAACAACAATATTGTGTTAATCCTCCTTGTAACCAATTACTTTAAGGTCACCACATATTTTCCAACAAATGAACCTCATATTTTAAGACACATACAATGTTGACCATACTTTCATTACATTCTTTAAGACTTATAGAATGGAAACTTGGAACAGATGGAAGTCCATTGCCATTATGAAGCAACACAGCATCTAAGTTGAACTTTGATGAATCTATAAACAATTGTCAGTCATCTAGATTAAGATCAATTCCTAGCACCATTGGTGCGAGTAATTGCCATTGTTGCAACCTACAACAATTTAGTAAAATGATCATGAATTACTGTGTTCACGGTTCCAAATGACAGATTACACACCCTTGCGATTTCACAACAGGTTATGCAATGATTGTCCAGGATCAGCTGCTCCATGTGCTGAATGTTCTCAGGAATGACTACCGTGGGCTGTGAACCATCACGGCCAGGATCGTCAGTGATCGAGATAAGGCCATCTTTGAAGTGCTTATATCATTCAAAGTGTCTTACTGCGACTGAGTATCTCATCACCATACTGAGCCTGAAGTCTTCTGTAAATTTCAGCAGGTTTTATGTCCTCATTTACTAAAAACTTCATCACAACATACTATTCCATGTGGACATTCACCCTGTTGTCTACCATTTTGAGTAACGGTCCATCAGAAACACTGGAAATGAGTGCCGTCTACCAGTACACAGGTGCCGCTGTCTACTGCATACAAAACTTCCAGCCTAAGCATCCATTTAAACCTGAAAAAAAGAAATGTCCTCTGATTATTTGATTGACTTGAATGACCCTCATATTAAAGTAATTCATAGTCTTGAATTATCAGTAATAGAACTGAAATATTATAATTAATTGTCAACAAAGTTATAATAGGAGGAAAATGTGTATACCTTTAGAAATGTTTTATTTTAGTAGTTAAAACAGATTTCCTGAAATATGCTTAATTATTGTGGACTACATTAACTTTATTTAAATCCCAGGCAATTAAATCTAGAACTATTATTGTTCATAAATATGTCTATCATACATATAACTTTTGAGTTATTGAAATTTTAAACTTAAAGTTCATATCACAATTATTATATTTTATTGCAATATTTGTATTGTTTTACTGTCAGAATCTTCATTTTTTATGAAATAAATTAGTTCATTACATACTTTCTTCTTTTTAACTTATGACAACATATAATTTAAACTTTAAGCATAACTCAGAATAAATTTATATTTTAAAAGATAACTAATTGTTTAGTTAAGAAAATTTCTTAGGTAGGTATGCCACTTCCCCCACATCGGAGCTCCCACAAAAGAGCTCATTGGAGCTAGTGGTTTTGATATATCAAGAACATGCAAAGTATTTTAATGTTATACTTATATAATGGTTTTCTGTTTTGCTTCCAGGCACTTTCACTGTCTGTCAACAAAGTACCTCTGTCCTTCTGTGCCAGCTGTGATGAGCACACTATTAGCAAACATAAATGCTTACTATGCGCACACCACAGCATCATCTGCTGTTTCTGCTAGTGATCGCTTTGCAGCTTCAAACTTTGGGGTAAATATTCTCATTTTGTTCTAGAATTTCTGTAACTGATATCCAAAATAATATCTGAAATATTTATTCACTGAATAGACAATTATACAGTGCAGTTTGTTTTTAAGTCCAGCTCATGTGCATGCAATACACTTTATCTACTACACAGGGATGTTTTCCATTCTAAAATTCCTACATTACATACTCATAAATAATAGTAACATATAGTATAATGAATAATGACCTTGTTATAAATGGTGCTGAAAGTACAGTCTGATTTTTAAAAGAAGATACATGACAGCAGTCAAGCAAGGGATATGGAGGTAAAAGGGGAACTCGTTGCTATGGAAACATAAACAAAGGTTGTAGATTGGTTACACTGGTGAATCACATATTCCTCAGGTCAGTTATCACTAGTTGTGTGCAGAAAACAGAGTTTGCTTAAGCTTTCAGTTGCATTGCATGTTGTTATCCTACTTTGTTAAATCACTATTAAAGTACGTCATTATGCAACCAAGACTTACTGACAGTAGGATTAGAGTTTGACCAACGATTTGAACTGTACTGTGGGGATGAGGTACAATTATAATGGGGAGGGATTCAAGTGATAAGGGCCAATGTGGTTGGGGTTAATCAACAGAACCAATTCTGGAAAGGTATGCCTTCCACTTTCCTCGTCAAGTGTACCACAAACGTCTGGATTAATTGCATTTAATAACAAAATAGTACAATTCTTGTCTTACAGGCGTCACAAATTACAAACAACCTTTTGAGACTACCAATGCTTTATCCCATGCAACATCCGCCACACCGAGAAATAGGGCGGAGTTCAAGCCTATTTGAAAACCCAAATATTCACGTAGATAAATTTGGTGTTTCGAGAATTACTCCCCTAACAAATTGTGGAAGTATGACCCAGACAAATTTACGGTCAGAGCAACCATTCTATAAAGTACTATCCCACGAGGCTTAAGTCCAAACCAATGAGTAACTCACCTCCACAAGTCAGGAAAGCTGAGATACGACTGCTTTGCCTCGCCTCTTGTATGCACGCGGCAGGACAGGCAAAGCGACGACCACATGCCCTCGCAGGAAAAACAGGAAACAGAGCAAATGAAGCACGACAAAAGAACGTGCAATCAGCACAGATTCATGGCTCAAAAAAGAGGGTTACACAGAAAATGAAGCTAGTTACACTGGAATAATAAATATAATACAAATAAAATATTTAGTGATTATTTTCCACTTATCTTAAGAAGTTGATGACAAAACGTCTGTCTTCTATTTGAAATTTCAATATATTATAATATATATATAATAATTTATAATTATTTATTATATATATAATAATTTCTTAATTTACTCCTTCATAATGAACTGCTTATTGTTTTCAGCCAGGCTGCATATGTCCTTAAAATAAGTAAGGTGACTGTTTCTAGAATGTCTAAAGAGAAACAGCTACAGCTAGGTCCATCACAAATTGTAACTCCTGCAAAACAAAGAGGAAGAGCATCTCCAGTCACACAACTGGATATTTTCAGTACAAAAGTGAATCGAGAACATATTGACACATTGCTTCACTCACACTGTGAGTGAAGCAATGTGTCAATATATTCTCGATTCACTTTTGTACTAATTTGTGCTTCACGGTCCCTACGCTTCTTTCAAGTTTATACTTTGGATATTTTCAATTAGATGCCATAAGAAGTCACATCTGTGACTATTAAACCTGAAAGGAGCATCCTACCTAATGTAAGCTTTGTTCTTCTCTTAAAGAAGCAGAGCTATTTTAAGGAAGTCTTAGCTCTTTGAACAAAGTTTTCAATGATCTGGGATTTGATTTCAAAAAATAAATAACAGAAAACTAATAATTTGAAGGATCGTATATTGTAGCACTAAGCATTTTGTTTTTTAAGAGAAACCTGAGAAATAACATGTATGAAATAGTGTGGTTGGATGAAATCTGGGTAAACACCACCCATACTGTGTCAGAATGGGTGGTTGCTTTACTATTGGTCATGCTGGTATATCGCATGGTTTTGTTGATAATGCCATCTTGCTCTTCAGATCAAAAAATCTGGGGACTATCACAAAGACATGACCATGAACTTTTGTGGGTCAAAATTCCAGCACGCTGGTGATGCTAATATGATGATCTCAACTGACGGAGTCATTAGTAATTTAAAAATACTCACACTTGTGAAGACATTACAAGTGAATTTAGCGAATGTGCACTGAAAATTTATTTTTGTTCTTAAAGTAGGCTAATACAGATTAAATTTGTATTGTCACAAACCCGATCGTGTTAGTGCAGCTTGTGCACACAAAGGAACTGAGTGAGTGAGTGTGTGGTGTTTTAGGGTCCGTCGACAACAAGGTCATTTGGGCCCACAAAGGAACTGATAGGCAGCACAGAGATAAAGAGTATGCCAGAACAAATAATGATAGCATGGAGATAAAAGACTTGCGGGCACAGATAAATTTTCCAGTCTAGAAAATTTGAGTTTCATCTGGTGACAGAACATTCGATTTCTTGATTGTTACAGAACAGTCTCGAATTATCAATGAGGTAAAAAACCAACTTTGAACTTTGAACTTTGAACCAACTAATGAACTTTGAAATCCCGCTAGAAGAGAATCCCACATTTCAGTTCATCACTAAATCAACAGATGGCAGCAACAATCCCAGAATTACCCACACTGCTGGATCTAGCTTCAGTCGCACAAGAGCCGTAGATGCAAACGAAGATTTGCGAAACATGTCCTCAAAATAGGTACGAAAGTGAAGCAGATGTGTAAAAAATACGACTCATCTAAAATTTAATAATTTAATATCAATGAGGTATTTAAGGAAGCGACGACTCGCCAAGAGTGAGTAGTAAACAGTTGTAAAGTGTTGTAACGAGAGTTGATGTTGTAAACAGATGTAATCAGAACGCTGTTTGTTGTGGTCATCGACCTTGGTAGATTGTGATTGTGTATCTGACTTAATTCTGCTTCTGTGAGAATTGAACAGAGTGTATTTCTATGGAAATAAAGAACATTTAGAATTTCTGCAAATTGGACTTTTAATTCTACGAACCCACAAAGTCACAATATGTTTTTGTGGAGGTAAGATAACCTCAAATGCTTGTTTATGTGTTTCAAGTGTTGATAGGATAAAGAGGGGGATATGCATAACTTGCTATCTGCTTCTAGGCAACAGTAACCCTCCATGTGGAGAAACTTGCATGTATCTTGTTTTAAAAATCAGACTGTAGTGTCCATCAGCGCTGAGTAGCATGGGGGTAGCACATCTGCCTTACATTCATGAGATCCCGAGTTCAAATCTTGGTCAGTGTAAGTAATCTGAATAAGGCTTTTTCTGGCGTTATCCCTTCTCCTGAAAGCTGAATGCTGAATAACTTTAATCTCTATGGGCCCTAGGTTCATTTCAGCATCATTTCCTCCATTTCATTCATTGTCCAATACATTAAATTTACAAAAATCGGTTTTGAGACATTCATCATCTTCCCAAAGAAGTAATTAATGAACAATACATACTCTGTAAGGTTTCAATTTTAGAAATGTAGTAGCTGTATGAACTGAGATTTTCTTGCTGTATAACGTCTTAAAGACATCTTTGGCGAGAATTTGAATAATGCACCAATAATGCAACTTTTTTTCTGTGTTACAAAATATCAGTTTCTTTCTTAGATTTAATGTCCATACTATTTTCCTCAGTTCATTAACTAGACATTCGAGAGTATTTCTGTTTAGAACTTGAATACCAGGAAATGTTTCCTGAAATAGTCTACACACATGTCTAGCCGATTTACTTTTAATGTATGTATGTATTATATATAAGTTCTTTGTATACAAACTTAATTTCTTTGTAGGCATTTAAGTAGACTAATAATAAGACAGGAGCAGCAACAATAATAAAAACACTCTAAACTAACACACAGAAACAAAGATATTTGAATAAGCTTTTACTTTTGAAATGCATAGCAGAAAAACTCTGAAAGGAAATGTTTTAGGCAAAGGAAATGTTTTTTTTTTTCATTAATTGGTAATAAATTTAAAGTAAAGTTTAGTTGTATAATAAATATAAAATAAAATATATCGAAAATATCTTTTGAAAAATAACAAATTTATAATATTTTTATTTTTCCTTACTCTGAATGCATTAAATGAAAAATCCAAATTAGGTTTCTTATTTCTAACTGTCACTAACAGCATTACAAGTTTTTACTTTTTTAAAGCAGAATATCTTGGGGGTAAGCGGGCTGATTTTGAAGATATCCAATCTATGAGTTGTAACACTAAGTGCAATATTTACATTCTGAACATATTTTTAAAAATGTTGTTATATTTCACATTTTGTACTGTAAATTCTGCACAGATTTACAGAAGAATATAGAAGAATATTCCTTAATAAAGAAAGTTTTTGGATAAAAGTAGAATATAAACAGTATGCAAAAATTTCAGTTTTATTTTTAAGTAACTGGTCATGAAATTAAGATTTTTAATATTAGTGGGACAGTTATGTTCATAAATGCAACTTATTTTATGACTTTGCATCTTTTTGAACACTTTTAAGTCCAAAAAATATTAACCACTTTATGGTCTACTGGGCTCCTTCATATTCCCAAACGTTTCGTCTGCGGCTGCGTCTGGGAGGATGAAGAAGGAGCCCAGTAGACCACGGCCCACAAGCCCGGTTAATACTTTGTCTTACTCTGACACTGGCCGTGAAAGCTTATGAATGTTAATTAATCAGTTTGTTTAAAAATTGTTAATGGAATCAGCTTATTCTATGAGTAAGTAATGAACCTATAAACTTGCCAAATGCTAGGGTTCTCATACATATGGCATATTTACTTGCAGAAAGAAAAGTTTGTTAAGCTGTTGGACCAGCTGCACAACTCGCTGCGCATCGATCTATCGATGTATCGCAACAACTTCCCGGCGTCAAGCCAGGAGAAGCTCATGGATCTTAAGTCCACAGTGGATCTCCTCACCAGCATCACCTTCTTCCGTATGAAGGTGCAAGAGCTGTCGAGTCCGCCAAGGGCCAGCACAGTGGTGAAAGACTGCGTCAAGGCATGCCTTCGTTCCACCTATCAATTCCTCTTTGAGAATTGTTACGAGCTCTACAACAGAGAGTTCCAGGTAAATATCTAGTACCCTATAACTTTCTACTTTTTCTGTTACTTGTCTATTGTTTTCTACCCCAAAAATTTGGCACTCAATACACTTGTATGTATATGTATCTGTGTGATTTTCTTATATTTTTCTGGGGATTCTTCCACCCCCAAAACACACTTTCATGGGGAAAAGGTTTTGCCTTTTTCTCAAAAATGGCTCCAATAATTTTGATCCCAATATCATATGTTTAAGTGTAATCTCAGTCATATATTTCCAAAAGAAGGCAGTTAAAATATTACATAAATAAGAAAATGTAAAATTGAGTTTTCTTATGAAACTGAAACTGCTTCATTTAATTAATGCTCAAACTAACTATGGTTTGTTTAATGTAAGAAACTAATAAATGATCGAGAATACACAAATAGCAAACATAATGCACTATTTAGAGTACTGAAGATATATACCCACCAGTACTAATATTATTTCATACGAAATAAAGTCAAGATTTCCACAACATTACACTGATTTAAAAAAGTTGTCACTTTTTCTTTTCTTTGGTTCTTCAACACAGTCATTCTCTAGTTGATTATATGCACTAATCACAGAAATCATATCAGTAGTTCAACTTAATGATGGTAGAAATCATTATATAGCTTCTAGAGCTTGAATTGCCTAATGCATTGGTAACATTTTCATTACTTTGGCCAGTTTCTTCATCATCATCATTAGTATCATCAGATGCAACAAAGAGAGCCTGCCTCAGTAGCATGGTGGTAGTGTGCCACGTTAAAAACGTTCCAAGTTCGAATCTCGATCAGGGTGAGTTACCTGGATAAGGTTTTTTCTGGGTTTTTTCCTTATCCGGAAAGACGAATGTCGGGTAACTCTAAGCTCTATGAACCCTGGGCTCATTTGAACATCATTTCACCCATTCCATTCATTGTCCGATATGACTTACGTTCGAGATCGTAACTTACAAAAAAAAAAATGCAACATAGAGAAGAGTGAACTTACTGAACAATATTATATGTGTATAGAAATAATACTTTAAAAATATTGATGCCTTGCCTAATATTGTGCTGTTTCAAAAAGAATACACTACATCGAAATCATGCATAATGTATGATAACATAATGTATAAATATATATATTGTCACACGAGCGTTGGAACACCCGGTGAAGCAGCTGAGAGCGGAAGACAGGGGAGGTTTGGTTAGCCACACCTCCCCCTCGTTTGTCTTATAGTGGTGACAAGGCGGCGGTTGGGAGGAAAAACATGACTGTGCCGTATGTTTCCTTACACCTGGTTCTCGATCTTTCTGTTACTAGAACAATCCTGTAAACACCAGAAGTCGGTGATATTCCTATATAAAGAGGGTTACAGACAGATGGAGTGGAGTCGGTCGGTCAGTTAGTTAGTGAGACGGTCGCAGTTCTTGGTGTAAGAGTTAGTCAGTGACGTGTTAATGAACGAGAAGATTGTGCAACGGAAGAATGCAGTGCTAGTGTACGACGCATCGGAAGATTGTACGTAAAGACGAGGACAAGTGAAACTGTAACGGACGAACTGGTGAATTGTAACTGTGTGCAGCACGAAATTCTGTGTAATTGGCAAGAGTTTAACTGTAAGTCGGTGGAAATAAAGAACATTTTTGAGTGGTGTAATTGGACTTTTCATTTCACGAACCCACAAAGTCACAATATGTTTCATATATTTTATGTATGGGAATCAGAAAAATGTAATGCATTGATGGGTAAAAATGAAATTGAAAAAATGTATGATTGAGTTGAATATTAATAGACAAAGTTTCCGCTTACATATATATGTAACAAATTTAGTGTATCTCTGTAAAAAATGCAGAAGTGAATAATGTATAAGTACACTGTTTAGTAATACTATATATTTTGTTAGGCATTTAAACAAAAATAGTTATGTAATCAGATTTATAATCTTGTACTCAAGATAAATTGAAATAAGAATAAATTTAAATTGAAATTGAAATTCTAGATCTGAGGGGCTGTTTAGTGGTCCTCACTTTAGCCACCAAATGAGGCTAAAGTATCATACATCTCTTTCCGGCATATAACTTGGATTCTCTAAAATATTTCACTTAAAACTTTGGTTGCTAATAAGGTTCATTTCATTGATTCTATACCTATAAAACTGAGCTAAATGAATATTACATAAATGTGATTGTGTGCAGGTGGATCCTAATGAAGCTAAGAGGGACCAAGAGGACCACGGGCCTCGGCTAGATAGTCTTGACTTCTGGCACAAACTCATAGCACTCATTGTGTCGGTCATTGAGGAAGACCGCAACAGCTACGCACCTGTCCTCAACCAGTTCCCACAGGAACTCAACATTGGGCAGGTAAGTAAAATGAGATTACACTGAGATGGAGAAATTTTGTACTGTGCCAGAAATAGGCATACATGAGTTAGCTGCAAAACTTGTGTGATGTAGGCCCAAAAGCACATATCACCTAGCACCCAGGAAAGCACATTAGACACATCCATGGTACCATCACCACATGCCTCACTCAGCTGGTGATGAATTTCAACAAGTGTCACACCACGAAAATGGAGAAAACGAATGATTACACCCTGTTTTTGCAATGAAAACCTCGTCATTTTAAGTATCAGAAACAGTCCTAACTCTCGTTGCTGACCCTAGAGTTCTCTGCACTGTACAGTGCTGCCATCTCTGTCACACATATGTGTATTTAAACAAAAAGAGCAGAAGTTCCTATCTGGTACCAGTCCTGAAAAAAAATAGGAGGTGTTGTAAGTTGAACACACTTCCTAGTAGGACATCCTCGAATAAGGTAAGCAAAATATCTCTAAGAAATACGTTGGGCCCAAATGACCTTGTTGTCGACGGGCCCTAAAACACCACACACTCACTCTAAGAAATACGAGGTAGATTGTGAGTAGATAGGACCATTGATATGGTCAACAATTATTCCAGCCCATAGATTGATACTAAATATGTGTTGGTGACTTCAATCTATGCACATGGATTTTCGTCTGCTCAAACATGCACTTAGGACATCAATTCTCTAATTTTGACATTCTACAGCATCCAAACTGTGTGTTTTGGACATGGGATCCTTCTTAAAAAATAATCAGTGTGCTGCCCTTTGCAACATAGTAAGCGTTAAGTTTCAAATATTAAGTGACAAACAAAGGTATTGATCAAGGCTTCGTGGGTGATCAGCCGTGTCAGGTTTATGAATATTGAGCTTTTGACCATTGTATACTCCATGGTCAAAAGCTCGAAATTCATAAACGTGACACGGGTGATCACCCATGAAGCCTTGATTAATAACACTCACCGTGAAAGCTTCAAGTCTTACAGACAAAACTATATTATACAAAAAGTATTAATATATTTAAAACTTAAAATTTATTTCAAGTAGCCTTTTTGTGTCATAAACCATTTCAAAGATATCAATTACTAGTAGTTCAAATTGTTCAATATTTGATATTCCTTTAATTTTTTTTTTTTTTTTTTTACTCGGGACAAATAGCTTAAGCTGTGTTTATGTGTGCTGGTGGTAGGAACTACATGTTGTGATAGCTGACTATAGGCTGTGTATTAAGTTGTTAAACTAGTTGTTAACTGTGGTGTGACGCATGTGTAGTGCAGTACAGTGTAGGATCATATCACAAAGTATGAATGTCGAATAATCTTCAACATGGAAGCTTAAAAACAGTCACCTCGGAGGTTTGTAAACTCCCAAAGCAGGATTATTCAGAATGATTCAGAATGTTTCCCAGTTCTGCATGAAAGAAAAGCAAAACAGTTTAGTTCTTCCCTCGCAAAGGATAGTGGCAAGAACTACTATGGCAGTAGGAAAAAGTGAAACCACGGTAAAAAGAATCATCACAGAATTTGAAAAGACTAGTGTTTCAGATACACAAATTACCACTCCAGGACAGCAATGTAATCAGAAAAAGAAGTTTCAAATGGACAATTTTGATAAGTGCATCATTTATGGAGCCTTTTTAGAGTATTATGAAGAGCATAAAGAAATTGCAACAGTAAAGATGTTATTCTATGCAGTAAATGAGAAAATTAATTTTGGTTGTGGACAGAAAGCATTCTGGTGAATATTAAAGGAAATGGGATGTACTTCAAACAAATGTAAGAATATATGGCACATTTTAATGGAACACCAGGATATAGATTGCTGCCTTATCACTGTGATTTAAACCCCATTAAACTGTTATGGAATATCAGGAAGTAAAAATAGCAGAAAAGTATGTGCTCTATTACTTCAAACACACTTAATCCTTGAGTAGTCGCATGGGCTACATATGTAGCCAGCCATTTTGTTTTTGCAAGTGTGCATCTTCTTCTGCTTTTGTGGTGGTGGGGGTTTTGGTAGCTTCTTGACGTTATGTGTCCTCAGTGGTCAGTTGGCTATAATATATTTAAGCGAGATAGTATTTTTGTTATTTGTGATTAAACTCAATTGCGTAAAGCTGGGTTACATATGTAGCCCATGTGTCCACTAATGTAACAGTTGCTGATATGACTATTAAGAGAAAGGTTTGTTGTGTAGGAGTTCCTGAGGACGATTTGCTAATTACACAGTGACTTAATGAAGTTCTAAGTGAAAGTAACATTGAACTTGACGACAATGATGAAAGAGAAGAGGCTCATGTTTCCCCAGATGTGCATTACTCAGACACAGGGGAAGCAAGGGATGAAAGTGAATAAAGTTATGAAGCAACGGATGGTGAACCCCAGTGCGATCAATGCCATGTGTATTTTTTATGCGAATCAGAAGTATAAGAAAGTCAAATGACGCTTGTTTCTTGTGACAATATCCTGGGAGCTCATAAAGCCTCAAATAGCAAGAAGAGCAGAACTGCACACTGTATCAGTCTCACTAAGAAGGCATCCTAAGATTCTTCTTGGAATTGAAAACTTTCACAAAACACAAGTCACACAGCCTGACAACAAGTTAGGGAGGTGCTATTTATGTGGTAGAAGCAAGGATAAATCTACCAGGAAGAGCTGCAGCATGTATCAAAGAAAGAATTGCAACAATCATTGCACGGCGGTGTGTAAAGAATGTCAACAAATAGTAATTTTGCACTTGTGTCACATTTTGAGACTATTACTAGACATTCGTACAGTAATTATAGGAGCAATGTAGACATTTAATATATTCTGTATCAGATATTGGTTTTTCACTGTTATTAACTTGATTAATATGATTCAGGAATCTAAAGGACCACTTTAAATGAGTTTACCATATATTATAGACAACATTTTGTGTAATTTAATTTGATATCAAATTATCTTGAAACACTTCATAAAACTCAATTTGAATGTAAGTGAACACTATAAAGAAATAAAAGAATATTCCAGAAGGTTATTAAATCAATTATAAACAACGCATAAAGTAAATTTTATACATGCTACATATGTAGCCCACGTCATCACTCACATCACAAAGCATCATGTGACTACTCGAGGGTTAAAGGACTAACCAGACAATATAGCGTAGCATGAATTCTGCCTTCAATAATGTATATACTTTTATGACATGCTGTTTACCTGATAGCCAGCCGTACAGTGTAAACAGAGAACAGTACCTCCACTGTGAATTATCTTCCTAAATACTACACAAATATAACTATTTGTAACAGTAACTTCACTTACCTTAAAAGAAAATGATGTAAATTTTTCTTATTAATTGCTGAGATCGATTTTGTAAACATATGTTCACATCTTCAGTCACAAACAACTGCGTTGTCAATGCTACCATCACAAGAGTTCACTACATTTTTGCTAGTATACCAAAATCTGAAAATTAAATAAACTTAAAAACAGAATCAACTGTCAGTATTTCAAAATGTATTATGCAATGCTTTTTTTTTAAATAAATATTTTTTCCCAAACCATTAAATCTATCAGACCATTTAATTGTTTTAATAGTTTAACTTCTGGATTTATTCCATGGTTAAATGACTAAAAACGATCTGCTACAGCCCATTTATCAGTCTGTTTATACTTAATGTTACGAAAATGTTCTATCGTTCTGATGTCCAAATTACATTTAGTCTTTCCAATATAAACTAGCTAGCTTCATTTATTATGTAATCTTCCTAAATGTCCTGGGTAATAATTGTTTCTCATGATTGGATGAAAACAGCATAGAATTTTAAGGTCAACTTACAGCATCTAGTTCTTAGGCAGACTATTGTTGTTCTCTAGTATGTATAAGAAAGCCTCTAATGCATCAACAAGATTGATGAAAGTAATGAGTCGGTAATTCAAACACAAACATCACTCAAAATATCCTTACTTGGACATGTTTTGGAGAACGGTTTGTCCCCATCATCAGCAGTTATCTGACTGGTTGGATCCGTAATGCATACAGTAAACAATTAATAGAAAAGAAAATTTGGAAATTCAAGAAACAGAAACACATATCGGACACCAAACAATTAACAGAATCAAAAACTGAAACACAGTTCAGGAAATTTCCATATCATCCCAGAGTGCATCATAAATTCAACAAGATATTCAGGAAGTACAACAGCACATTCAGTTTAAAAAACTTATTATGCAACAACCTGAAGGACCCAGTACCTGAAACAGGAAATCAGGTATATACCAAATCAACTGCTCAGATTGCAATAAGTTCTACATATGAAAAACCAAAAGAAGTTTAGAAATTAGATTACAGGAACATATGAGATGTGTGAAATACAAACAAATAGAAAAATCAGCAATAGCCCACCATTTCTGGTCTACCAATCATGAAATTGTACCAAATATAAAACTATTAAAGCCAGCCAGTTATGCAGCCTAACTAGATGTTTGGGAAAAGTTGCTAATTATAAAAAACAAACAATATACTTTAAATTTCGAATTTCCACCTGAAAACTCTCTTTGGAAGTTCATCTCACAGTCAACAGATACCACCACAGACAATCAGCTCACTTCAGGAAACCATGTTTTAACAACCAATCGGATAACTGCTGACAATGGGAACAGACTGTTCTGCGAAACATATCCAAGTAAGGATAATTTAAGCGATGTTTGTGTTGGAATTACGGACTCATTACTTTCAAATGTTAAATACATCACTTTTTCTAACCTTTTGCTTCAAATAAGATTGATGATTCTACAATATTCATTTCAATTAAATTGAAGTAGATAAAAATGTAAAGTTTCAATAGCTACTAATAAGTGATATGGGTACAGAAAATCCTGTGAATCTAACACATCAGATTTTTGTTTATAGGTGTTCCATCTCATTTCCATATAATCCTACATGGGACGGTACCTACTATATTTCTACTTGTTTGAACATTGCTAAATGTCTTATGAAGTACATTTGTAATTTCCAATATAGTTCATACATTCGGTGTTTTTGAAATGAAATATACACACAATAAGCTTTTAAGCTATTCACTAAGTCATTAATTTACTCTGAATGAAAATGAAGAATTCATTTTATGATGAACTTGATATATGTTACAGCTCTCAGCAGCCACGATGTGGAGTTTGTTTGCGGTGGACATGAAATATGCATTAGAGGAGCATGAGCAGCATCGACTCTGCAAATCTTCGGCCTACATGAATCTCCACTTCAAAGTCAAGTGGCTGCACACGAACTATGTCAAGGATGTGCCTCCCTACAAAGGATCTGTACCTGAATACCCTGCGTTAGTATTCCTTATAAAGACTTTTTAAGAGCTCAAGTAAATGGTAACCTGTTTATTAAAAAATTGTACATATTCCAGTTGTTTCTCATTTTATAGCAGTAGAGCACCTTTTTGTGATCAACTAAGAAATTTGTACCTTTAAACTACTTTTTTTGCAAACACTTTTTTCTTGTATAGGTGGTTCGAGCCATTTGTAATGCAGTGGCTTAATGAAAATGACGATGTATCCCTCGAATATCTTCATGGAGCTTTCAACAGGGACAAGAAAGACGGAGTGAGTTAACTTTTCAAATATTAGCAATTTTAGGAATGTATTTTTGCCATACCATACCTTATTAGAGAGCATGAAATGAGCTTTCAAATATTCACTTTCCATGCTGAAATTTATAAATTTTGGGGGCAGCTAAATTCATACTACCTTTAATTTCCATAGGTCCTAACCTTTTGAACATCCTTTCCTTAAAAGGGCAGTTTTCTTTTTTATTTATTTACTTATTTATTTTATGAAATACTAAATAAAAGTGCAACTGATTTTTATAGTGAAAATTGGCCAAGGCCATTCATTCAATAACTGTTATAATTACTACAAATTTAATAACTGTTTTCCTTTCTCTGCACAGGTTATATCTTCTTATTCTTTAAATTACATATTTTTTGGCACAGATAATTACCTTCTTTAAATATTCTATTAATCTTCTTTCCTTTACAAACTATCTGTGATTAATAAATACTTCCCTTCAGTTTTTAGTTCATTACAATCATACATTATGTGCACTTAATCTTCCTTACCTCCATAAAATGGAGGTAATCTCCACTTGTATAAAGCCATTTTACTGATTATTTAATATCCACACTCTAATCTTGCCCATTTTATGCCTTCTTTTTCCTTCTGTTTACTTTATCAATATGAGAAATGTTAAGATCTCACTGTTTTGAAATAGGGTGATAATATATTTTGAAAATGAATAATAAAGAATCTTTTTAGTTTATAAATGAATAATTTGTGACTCTTTTTCAACTATTGTGGTTTGTATAACAAGGATTTTGTCTTTTGTTGCAGTTCCAACGCAGTAGCGAACATGCACTTTTCTCCAATTCCGTTGTAGATGTATTTACCCAGCTTACACAGTGTTTCGATGTAGTCTCAAAGCTGGAATGTCCTGATCCAGAAATCTGGAAACGTTATATGAAACGTTTTGCAAAAACTATAGTAAAAGTCCTTGTAGCCTATGCAGATATTGTGAAGAAAGAATTTCCAGGCCACCTCAAGGAAGAAAGAATTGTGAGTATACATTACATTTGGAAGTAGTTATGACTAAAGGCATTAGATCAATTAGTTCATTTTGCTGCAAAATTATGTTTTAAAACACATACTGAGAGCTTGGATCACATATTACTTAGGATATATAAAAATTATTATATACAATGTATGTTACCAACATTCCGCAGACACAGTAAATCAAGAATGACATTTTTATTAGTTTAATTTATATTACTATAATCTGAGGATATAGATACCTGAAAGGGCATCATACATGGGAAACCAAGCACACTAAACATAAAGCACATTAAATATGCAGATACTTGCCCAATGGAAAGTTCTCAGTCCTACCAATGACAGCGCTCTCTGAGCCACCTTAGGGTTCAGTACTTGCACCACTCCTCTTTAATATATACATTTATGATCTTCCTGCTATAACTCCAATATGCACAGCTTTATATGCTAATGATACTGCTCTCTTTTATTTCCACTCCAATATCCGTCATGCCATTTACGAATTTCAAACTGCCCTGGACCGACTAGCTCACTGGTTCTCTAATTGGCACAGTTTCCTCAACACTAACAAGACATAAGTTAAGATCTCTTTACGTCCTTATAGGGATGCTCCTTCACTACAGCTGCTTGGGTGGATTAAGTCAACATGAAAAATTCAATACTAATCTCCTGGTTTCCGTCCAGTCGCTCTAACACATTGAGCTACCATGACCAACGTGCCGTCCTCACATTAAATTCTCAATTTGACTTGTATATTTCCCCGGTAGATCACTAGGGGCTCTCGCATTCGAGACACACCGTTTGTGGCAACTTACTATCGTAAGTACTTGAGTCCTAGGCTTCATCATTTAACTCTTATTATTTTAGTTAATTGATGGAAATTTATAATTTCCTCATACTAGCCGTATATACCTAACTTTTTTATGGATTGAGTCAACATGAAAAATTCAATGCCATGGCCAGGATTTGAACCACGGATCTCCTGGTTTCCATCTAGTCCCTCTAACTCATTGAGCTACCATGGCCAACGTGCCCTCCAGACATTTCCACCAATTAACTAAAATAATAAGAGTTAAATGATGAAGCCTCGGACTCAAGTACTTACGATAGATAGTAAGTCGCCACAAACAGTGTATCTTGAATGCGAGAGCCCCTAGTGGTTTACCGGGGAAATATACGAGTCAAATGGAGAATTTAATGTCAAGATGGCACGTTGGCCATGGTAGCTCAATGGGTTAGAGCTACTGGACGAAAACCAGGACAACCGTGGTTCAAATCTGGGCCATGGCATTGAACTTTTCATGTTGACTCAATCCATCAAAAAATTGGCGTATATACGGCTACTATGAGGAAATTACCAATTTCCATCAATTAACTTAAAAAAAAAACTCTCATGGTCACCAACCAGTGTGCCAGTGAAGTATCTTGGGGTGCTACTAGACACTCGACTTACTTGCGTTTGCCCGGCTATCAAAATTGTACCCTTTACTCAACAGGCGCACCTCACTTGGTTATGAGTTCTCCCTTCTTCTTTACACATCTCTAGTCTGTCCCATTTTTACCTATGCAGCTTTAGTCTGGGGTGGCACCAGCAAGACTAATCTCCGCTGGTTGCAGGTACTACAAAACAGGGTGCCTTATATAGCTACAAATGTTCCATGGTTCATCAGAAACCAGCAGCTTCATCACGAGTTTGGTCTTCAACTCGTTCACCAATACATCCGATGGCTGCTATGTATTTTCTTTTACCCTCTCCAGGAGCTGTTACCTACAATTGCCAACCTACTAACCTCATGCGCAGACTGCCATTAGACTCCTCCTGAGTGACCTCTCCAGCACAGATCACCCAGACGAGTGATTGCTACCATCAGACTTATTTACTTATATACTCAATTTGTGTTACAGTTATCATGCCATATTTAGGTAGAGGAGCCGTTCATGGCTACCTCCATTGTTAAGTGTTATGTTACTATGTTTCTCCATAGCAAACATCTGTGAAGCATACTTGCTGATCGATGGATAATAAATTTAAAAAGAAAAAGAAAAAAAGAAAGAGCTGCCTTAGCTGGGCTGAGTTTTCCCTAGTTCCACCAGAGGAACCCTTCTGTAAGCTCTGAGCTGTCTGTGTGACCAGGTCATCAAGCTTGGAATCATTGGGATCTTCTGAACATTTCTGTTAGGCAGCCTGTTCTATCCCGCTGCAGGTCTTTCACCTCAGCCATTCCTCCTGGGGGTGCTAAGCACAAAAGATTACTTTAGGTCAAGTTGTGAGGTGTCCCTTGGTCATAAATGTACCTTTGTGGTGTAGTACTGAACACATTTCAACAGACAATATGAGATTAATTAACTGAGCAACATTCACTGTTACAGGCCTGTATATTGATGAACAATGTACAGCAACTTAGGGTACAGCTAGAGAAGATGTTTGAATCTATGGGTGGTGAGAAGTTGGAAGAAGATGCTGCTAACATCCTCAAGGAGCTGCAACAAAACCTTAACACTGCACTTGATGACTTAGCAATGCAGTTTGCTACCAGGTTAGTTTACCATACTAGTTATTTAAAAGGATTACTTATTTAATTCCATTTTTTTTTTTTTTTTTTTTTTTTTTTTGTTAATTTATCACAAACTCATGCTGAGTAATGTTAATAAAAGCACATAAATTCAGAAACTGGAATTAGACATCAGAATGAGAATAAAGGAGTTACAATGTGAGCATTTGCAATTTGTGGAAAACTTTCACTGTCCCATGAAAGATGGAAAGAAGAGTACTTAGTTTTAACTTCAGTTCCCATTTCCAAGAATGGTATATTAGCTTCATATTTTGCACTTCAATATAAAAATTATTCTAGATGGCCATGACTTGAGACAGGTACTAGAGCTCACTTGTGAAGTTGAAAACATTCAGTTGAAAACATTCCAGTAAATATGTCTGCTCATTCCTTCAGACTGACTTCGTCTGCTGACTCTTCTGAGTATGATAAGCATGGAAGGCTCATTTAAAATACACATAACTCACCCGTACATAATACCTATCACTACATTTACTGCAACAAACATTAGATCTGACAGCATGGGTGACTCATATGCACTCTCATACACTCATTCCCTAGTAAACACATCTGCTACCAGAGCACATAAACAGTTCAAGCTCCTCTGCCCTTCATTCCCCTCTAGCCTTCTTGTCGTGGGCATACAGTAAATGTTTGGCATGATATGATAAGAGAATTACTTTGAATAAGCTGAGGTGTTAAATTCAAGCAAGAACAAACAGTACACTTTCTGCTGGCTTGTAGAATGGTGCATAGGCAGAACATGGCTTGTTACATTCTATGTTTATTTATGAATGGTTTGTAATCTCTATTTACTCAAGTTCAAAGCAGTATTATTCAGTTCTTCCATTTAAAAACCATGAAAAAGGTATCACCTGTATCAGTTTGCAATTGAAATGAGACACTAGGTATTATAATCCACCTTCCCCCTTACCACTGCCAGAACAATCCAATTGAGTTAATGTGGGCTCAAATTATGTTGCAAACAGAAATAATACTTTTAAACTGACTGACACTGAACGACTTATTCACAAAGAAATTGACAAGATTACACAAGACTAAGAAAACTGCATGACACATGTAGATAAACTACAAGAAGATGGCGCAAAAGTGAATCGAGAAGATATTGACACACTGCTTCTCTCACACTGTTTTTTCACAGGACATGTTTCAAGAGCTTTTGCTCCTATCCTCAGCTGATACTCGATTAGTGTAAGTTGTAGTGGTTTCTTCTTTCTCCATATTGTCAATAGATGGCGTGATGTACTTGTCAAAGATGTCCAGCGGTGGAGTTTCAAAATTCATGACTCTAAGACGATTTTTGTTAATGAAGACTTTTTCCCATACGGAAAGGTCTATGGGGTGATAAACGTGTTTTATTAAAGATGTTTCCAAGTTGATGTCACGTCTAGTATTCAAAAACTGAAAAGCCATTGCTGATTTTTCTGATTCATCATTTTTAATGTTTCTTATATGTTCTTTAGTTCTGATGTCAATATTTCTTTTTGTTTTTCCTATATAAATTTTAAGACAAGTTTCACATTTGATCTCATAGATCTCATAGACATCAACTTGGAAACATCTTTAATAAAATACGTTAATCATCCCTTAGACCTTTCTGTATGGGAAAAAATCTTCATTAATCCAGGAATCTATAACAATTTGTATTTATAGTAAATCAATTTGACCCCTGCAGATGACTATACTAGGCACTTTCTTTTGACCTATAGTACAGCTTCCACTCTTTATATCAGCAATTGGTATAAAATCTTAATATATTCTTAACAAACACACTGCTGTGTAATACGGTAACACAATTACACAAATACAAATATTTACCACTAAGGCTTCACTTATCTTAAGAAATTGGTTTTACTACTTCTTTTTTTAAATGGATTGGTGTTAATACTTCTTTTTAAATGGAGATCGATTTCGCAAACAAATCGCTTGCGTCCTCAGTCCACAAATAAACTCTGTTGTCAAGGTTACCATGTTACCATGTTGTTTCTTAAGATAAGTGAAGCCTTAGTGCCAAATATTTGTATTTGTGTAATATTTATTGCTTCACTGTAGCTAGCTTCATTTTTTACATAAACAGTAACACAAGTTTCTAATTTTGCAGCCTGGAACCACGTATCACCGAAAGTGTTCGACAACTGGGAGACCTACTTCTGGCTGTGAAAGGTGGTGGGCAGGTGACGCTGAATCAGCCTTCACAGCGCAATGCTGTGGCAGCTGAGGCAGATGAAGTATTGCGTCCTCTCATGGATTTACTTGATGGTAAGGATACATTATACATCTTCTATTTAGGAGTGTTAATGTATTACAATTAAGATTTTACTAGCTCAAATAGGAAAATAATTGTATTGAGGTGAATCTCTTAGATCAATTTGACCATCATGCAGTTGTAACTTGACCATCAACCATGCTTCATGCTAAATTAAACAATTCACCACAGTGTTCCACAGGCTGTAGAACTGGCAGCGAAGCAGTTTGCATGTGAATATCAGAGTTGTTCAGAATCGGCATGTAGCTCTGTGTTAGATGTGGACCTGTTGTAGGTCAGAAAGACTATAGTGGCACAAAGGGCGCATACTACAAATACATTAAGAAACACTGTAGAGACATGTCAAAGTAGAACCAGCAGCAGTTAGTGTCAAATAAAGAAGTTTGAAGCAAACTTTGTTGTAATTCCTTTCTTGGAAGTGTTGAAAACAGTGTTGTTATGATAAATTAACTTTAAAGAGAGTCGATTAAAGACACTAGACAACACTTTTAAATTTTTCCGGAACATGTTTCAGAGGCTTTGCCTCTATCATCGGCCGGCTCTCGACTGGTTCTCGTTGGTGTAGCTGATGATACCTTGTCACAGGTCTCCTCTGGTGGCGGCTCAAGGAACTTGCTGAAAAAATCCTTCTGGCGGATGTCGAAATTGAATACTTTGTTCCTATTTTTTGAAATGAAGATTTATTCCCATGTGGAAACAAACCACAACATAAATCCAGAACCAAAACTACTGAAACATACATCAGGAAAACAAGAACTATCCACATGGGAACAAATCTTCATTTCAAAAAATAGGAACAAAGTATTCAATTTCGACATCCCCCAGAAGGATTTGTTCAGCAAGTTCCTTGAGCCGCCACCAGAGGAGACCTGTGACAAGGTATCGTCAGCTACACCAACGAGAACCAGTCGAGAGCCGGCCGATGATAGAGGCAAAGCCTCTGAAACATGTTCCGGAAAAATTTAAAAGTAAGTGCTGTCTAGTGTCTTTAATCGACTCTCTTTAAAGTTAATTAATAAACTTTGTTGTCTTTGTCACAATATGTAAGATAAGTGAAGTTTAGTCACTAATTATTATAATTTATTGAAAGTCCTATTTCATGTTTGGCAATTTGGGGGAAGTTTTAAAACTAATTGTTGAAACAACAGTTAAAAAGGATTATTAATATGAACATGTCCTATAATTCATATAGAATTCATACACTTAAATTCATATACTTCTAGTTGAAACCTCAGGTCAAATTTGACCATCATAGTGTTTGTGATTGGAGATCAATCATGCTTCATGCTAAATAAACAATTCACCACTGCAGAACTTGTATTTCACAATTCCAGGTAATCTAGTATATTCAAACAAAATAAAAACTCACATTTAATATTGTAGCTTTGTGGGTTCATGAAATCAAAAGTCAAGGTTACAAACACAAAAAATTGCACTTTATTTCTGTAGAAATAAGCTTCATACACATACACAATACAACATACAAGGTCAACAAACACAGCTGTTTTCCCGCATGTGTTCAATAACCAACTGACTCCTCTTTGGCGGGCGGGCTGCCATTTTATAGTTTATTAACTTTCCAGAAATTTCTCAAACAATCGAGACCCAGCTAGAACCAAGGCAGGCTCCCGAGAAATCCGTCTTCTCCCGCCCACCATTTCGGCGAGCTTTTATATCCGCACTGCACTGCCGTCTCTTTGATCTCGTTGCCCGCGCAGCCTCCAATCAACAATGGCCTGGCGACTATATATTGTAGATCCAAAATTATAAGATAGTCACAATGAAACATAGGCTATTAATAAATCTTGAGAAATAGGGAGTGTTTGTGCAAATTATTACTAAGTTTTTGTCATTTACAGACAACCATATTTTAAGACTTCTGCCAGCTCTGAAAATTTAATAAAGTAACACAATTTCCCACTATAATTTCATTCTTACTGTTGTTCTGCCTCCCATCTAGAAACCTCTCACACATTTTTACCCCCAAAAATTCACTAACTTTCTCTTTATTAGCCTTGTAATTAATATTTTAACTCAAGTGTCCAGACTGTCTCTATTTACACACTTTTCCAGGAATTTACTTTTGAATAATGACACAATTTTACTTTGTTTCTCAGACCTGACAGAGGTCCATAATTTACAGAGATCTAAGCTTACTTGAACTAATTATCCACAGCTTGCCTTGCATGAATGTACAGTGACTGCACACATTAATGGATAATAACAGATTAAAGAATAATAAAACAAAGATAATGAAGATTCAGTTTGAACTGCTGACATATGTAATGTGGTTTCCAAAAAAATGAGCAAGATCATGGGTCTATAATATATTTATATGATCTTTAAATGCATTTTTTTTTTGTTGCTTTATTGATATCAACAGTATGCCCCATTACATAGTAATAATACATGCTTTATAGTTACATGTGCACTTTTGAATTAATAATTGTATACATTATAAAAATTTTACATTGAATAATTTTTCTTTTCTAGACACTATATACATTAAATTGAGTCCATTTTTCCAGCTGATTCTTTAGAGTTTCACTCTAAATACCTGTGATATTTGTAGAAATGAGCTTTATAATTGTAAAATTATAATGAAACCAGAGTGAGTTGATTGTATAGAGTTCACAGTTTCTAATTATTACACTCCAAAAATGTCAGTCCATGTCCATGATTTTTATAGAAGTTACAAATTTTACAAACGACTTCAGCTGGTTATTCGCAATCTTCTCGTTGGTGGTAGGCCATTTCCCCCCATTGTTTGTTATACTTTTTGTCAATTCTAGTCTTTGTTTATCAAGCCTTCTGCAATTAAATATTATGTGGTTAACAATCTGTTCTTCTTCTCTGCAAGGACACAGTGGGTTTAAGTTAATTGATGTGAAGAAATGAATAATTTCCATCAATTAACTTAAATAATAAGAGTTAAATGATGAAGCCTGGGACTCAAGTACTTACGATAGTAAGTCGCCACAAACAGTGTATCTCGGATACGAGAGTCCCTAGTGGTCCATCGGGAAAACATATGAGTCAATTGGAGAATTTAATGTCATCACGGAAAATTGGCCGTGGTAGCTAACTGGGTAAGAGCCAGTGGATGGATACCAGTAGATTCGTGGTTCAAATCCCGGTTGTGGCATTGAATTTTTCATGTCAACTCTATCAACACAGTGGGTTATTTATGATTCTTAATCAGTAGAGGTACGCATTTAATTTTCCATGGCCAGTTAACATTGTAGTGAAATCTGGGGATATTGGAATCTTTTGAGGCAATCTGTTTTTCACTAACAGGAAGAATGCGTCTTTAAATGCATATTAATGTTAGCTCATTGGTTTACAATGCGCACATGTTGTAGGTGTTCTTGTTCCATTAACTGACCATATGAAAAAGGACCCCCTAGAATTACCCAGAGAAGAGAGTCTATTTCGTTTAATAAGGGGTTGATAATGGTAATGCTATGGAATAAGAAAACCTACAGTTTTTTCTGTGGACCACAAATCACATTGGGTGTTGGGAATAATTTACACAAGTGAATGCAAGAGCTAGAGAAAGATCCTTAATTCAAGAGCCATGAATGAAAACACTGAGTTAGTCTGGCACCATATACATATTAGTGTTAAAATAGTCATAGGGCATGTATATATTTGTTTATGAATTATGATTTTAGTGCTTTTATAACAAATTTCAGCGATGATGAAACAATGATGACTTAGTAATATTAACCTAACAAGTGTTTTAGTGATAATCTTAATATTATGATTCACCCCTGTTTAATGATAAACATGTCACTGTTTCTAGTCTTCTGCTATATAAATATCAGTAATTCTATTTGTTCATGCCAAAGGCTTAAATTGTTGAGCTACCTAATTTTTCACTTTTAATAATTAAAATATTCATTGTTTTATTTTCTCAGGCTCGCTGTCTCTATATGCTCAGTCCTGTGAGAAAACTGTCCTTAAAAGATTGCTCAAAGAACTTTGGAAGATCGTTATGAGAATCTTGGAGAAGACTGTCGTCCTGCCACCTATGACAGACAAAAGTGTAAGTACATTGTGATCACCAACATTTATTACTCAGTACAGTTTGGGTCCATCATGTTTAATCAGATTCAACCCTCACGTCACAATCCTTTCTTTATCTCAACTACTTCTGGTTTATTTTTTCTAGATATCTTTCACAATCTTTAATCTCTAATATATTCCTTGTTAGTATAATTTTGAGTCGAACTAATACTCAATGCTCCACTTATTGCTAGTATTTACCTAGAACGTGTTTCGTCAGGATCTTCCTAACATCATCAGCTGTTGTCGACTAATGGATGTTGTTTTGGTGAATTTCTTGGAGTCGATAGGTGCGTCTCTGTCGGTATCTGGATGAACTTGAAGTTGGGTTTTCTTCAAAGGTAGTGCCAAAATTAAACAATTTTCTTTCATATTTCTTTATGAAGATGTTTTCCCACGTGGTTAAAGCAGCTGGACCTTGGACACTTTTTAATAAGTGGATTTCTCGTTCTATATCATGATTCTCCTTCCAAAAATGGCACACTACCGCTGATTTATCCAATGTAAAAGTTGTCACAGCCTTTGCAGTTTATCCGGTACATACCTTATTTTTTGTCTGTTGGTATCTCCTTTGTATTATGTGATTTCAAAAGGTGTTGTACACTAAATTTGTTCTGTGGGGCCAAAGTAATATTGTGCTCTTTGAAGACTTTTTACCAGCATGCAGTTCCCTCTCACACTACTGTTACAGCAGCATACTACACGTCAGTATTGGCTACACTGAGGAAGCGCATTGCAAAGAAACGAGCAGAGTTTTTTCGTACTGGGTGGCTACTTCATCAAGACAATGCAAGGCCTCACGTCGCAAATCATGTCATGCAGTTTCTGGTTCTAATCAACATTACATCCTCCTTATAGTCCCGATCTTGCACCCTCTGACCATTTTTTATTCCCATCACTAAAGGCAAAGCTTAGGGGTATTCAATTTGAGAACTCTCAATCAGTGCTCAAGAAACGTGAGGCAATTCTCAAGGACCTGACAAAGAATGGTCTGCAGCACGTGTTCAAGAACTGGCAGAGATGCTATAAAAGGTGCATTGAAGTAGGAGGGGACAACTTTGAAAAAGGTCATGTAAACATTGAATTGCAGTAGTAAACATCTGTGAAAAATTAAATTTAAAGGGAGTCGATTAATGACACTAAACAACATTTACTTTAAAATGTTTCCGGAACATGTTTCAGAGACTTTGCCTCCATCCTCAACCGGCCATCGACTGGTTCTCATTGGTGTAGTTGATGATATTTTGTCATAGATCTCCTCTGGTGGCAGTTCAAGGAACTTGCTGAACAAATCTTCAACCGCCACCAGAGGAGACCTATGACAAAATATCGTCAACTACACCAATGAGAACCAGTCAATGGCTGGTTGAGGATGGAGGCAAAGTGTCTAAAACATGTTCCGGAAACATTTAAAAGTAAATGTTGTTTAGTGTCATTAATCGACTCCCTTTAAATTTAATTTATTATAACAACACTGTTTTCAACACTTCCAAGAAAGGAATCTGTGAAAAAATCAGTCTCAGTCTTTGTTGATCAGCCCTCATAAAAGTATATTCACGTGAAGGTGCCCGCCTTGGTAGTGTGGTGGTAGCAAGTCTGCTTCATGTTCAAGAGGTCCCGAGTTCGAATCTTGGTCAGGGTGAGTTACCTGGATAAGGTTTTTACAGGGTTTTCCCTTATCCTGAAAGACGAATGTCGGGTAACTCTAAGCTCTATGGACCCTGTGCTCATTTGAGCATAATTTCACCCATTCCATTCATCGTCCGATATGACTTAACATTGGAGGACGTAAAATTACACACACACACACATGAAGGTATTTATTTTGAGTCAAAGATGAATTTTGATCAGTGTGGAAGATGTTGGCTTATCTTTTCCTACAAAATCTTGAAAAACCTTTTATAATTCCAATCAAGTTTCTTCCCTGTTACTATAAATGTGCCCCTTCATAGTCCTCAGTTTTCTCTCCTTTAAAGACAGTGTATTTACATCTGGTTGCAACAGTATAGCTGAACAGACTGCCTTTCCCTTGCCTTAGCTTTCTCTTAGCATTCCTGATTAACAATGTCCTCTTTCAATATTTGATTTATTAGTACTCAATGTTAAAGTGAAAGCAAATATAAGCAGATTCAACAAAGCTTGTCTTAAAAATATGTTGTATATTCTGTTTCTGGAGAAACAATACTGCATAGTTAGCATTTTAATGGTAATTTTCTGTGTGTGTTGGTAACTCCAAAACTGCATGTGTACTTACAGTAATGTACATATATAATGGCTTTGGCTTTTCTTTCTTACTTTCTCTATCATGTACCTAGGAAGGTAAAAAAGAAGTTGCATTGAAACCAAGGTTTCACTAAAAATAAATGTTGTAAGGTACTCTGAATTTAAAAGCTGTATTTTTTAGAAAAGGGTTCATGTATGTATGTATGTATGTATGTATGTATGTATGTATGTATGTATGTATGTATGTATGTATGTATGTATGTATGTATGTATGTATGTATGTATGTATGTATGTATGTATGTATGTATGTATGTATGTATGTATGTATGTATGTATGTATGTATGTATGTATGTATGTATGTATGTATGTATGTATGTATGTATGTATGTATGTATGTATGTATGTATGTATGTATGTATGTATGTATGTATGTATGTATGTATGTATGTATGTATGTATGTATGTATGTATGTATGTATGTATGTATGTATGTATGTATGTATGTATGTATGTATGTATGTATGTATGTATGTATGTATGTATGTATGTATGTATGTATGTATGTATGTATGTATGTATGTATGTATGTATGTATGTATGTATGTATGTATGTATGTATGTATGTATGTATGTATGTATGTATGTATGTATGTATGTATGTATGTATGTATGTATGTATGTATGTATGTATGTATGTATGTATGTATGTATGTATGTATGTATGTATGTATGTATGTATGTATGTATGTATGTATGTATGTATGTATGTATGTATGTATGTATGTATGTATGTATGTATGTATGTATGTATGTATGTATGTATGTATGTATGTATGTATGTATGTATGTATGTATGTATGTATGTATGTATGTATGTATGTATGTATGTATGTATGTATGTATGTATGTATGTATGTATGTATGTATGTATGTATGTATGTATGTATGTATGTATGTATGTATGTATGTATGTATGTATGTATGTATGTATGTATGTATGTATGTATGTATGTATGTATGTATGTATGTATGTATGTATGTATGTATGTATGTATGTATGTATGTATGTATGTATGTATGTATGTATGTATGTATGTATGTATGTATGTATGTATGTATGTATGTATGTATGTATGTATGTATGTATGTATGTATGTATGTATGTATGTATGTATGTATGTATGTATGTATGTATGTATGTATGTATGTATGTATGTATGTATGTATGTATGTATGTATGTATGTATGTATGTATGTATGTATGTATGTATGTATGTATGTATGTATGTATGTATGTATGTATGTATGTATGTATGTATGTATGTATGTATGTATGTATGTATGTATGTATGTATGTATGTATGTATGTATGTATGTATGTATGTATGTATGTATGTATGTATGTATGTATGTATGTATGTATGTATGTATGTATGTATGTATGTATGTATGTATGTATGTATGTATGTATGTATGTATGTATGTATGTATGTATGTATGTATGTATGTATGTATGTATGTATGTATGTATGTATGTATGTATGTATGTATGTATGTATGTATGTATGTATGTATGTATGTATGTATGTATGTATGTATGTATGTATGTATGTATGTATGTATGTATGTATGTATGTATGTATGTATGTATGTATGTATGTATGTATGTATGTATGTATGTATGTATGTATGTATGTATGTATGTATGTATGTATGTATGTATGTGTTTCTGAACAGCAAAACCCAAATTTAAAAAATGATAAATACCAAATTTGGTATTTAAGTTCATATCTTCCAAAAGTCTTATGTGATTTTCAAGAAAATCTATCCACTCCAAACTGAACTTTACATGAATAGCTTTTTGTAATTTTTTATTTTCTCAAAAATGGCACTACATGATTTAAATAAACATTTATTCATTTAAACTATGTATATGAAAATAAAATGCAAATTCTGAATTTTCTGGAAATATTCTGTAAAGTCCTTTTCATTTAGAAGGAATTTTATGCCATTTTATGTAAAAGGTAAACCATAAGGGATAGATAAAAGTTCAATACACAAGAAATATTGGTAATTTAATTCAATTCAGTTTATTCATCCTTTAAATATCCATACAAGATTGTGGACACATCAAAACAAAAATGTATACAAAATTTAAGTACAGAATTTACAAAAAACATGTATAAAGATAAATACCAAAATATAATAATATAACTAACTTTCCAAATACTCTTGAATAGAATAAAATCATGCTTCACTTAAAAATGTGTGTAGTTTCAATTTAAAAATCTTTTGGTTGTCAATCTGTTTTAAATAAAGAGGTAACTTACTGTACAGTTGGGTACCACTATAAATGAAGGAATCTTTGTGTAACGTGGTATTATGACTAATTGCTAGTAGGTTTGAACTGTTTCTTGTATCATGCTGGTGTGTCACTGCATATGTTTAAAGCAACTTAAACTAGCTTTTACATGTAAAAGAACTTTGTATATGCATAAACATGACAGGTTATAATTTTCAGTTCCTTAAAATACACTCTACAGCTCACATGTGCAGGTTGGTTCAGTATTATTTTTATGGCTATTTTTGCATTCAAAAAACCTTTTCCGGCATATTTGAATTACCCCAAAAGATGATACCATAATTCATAAGGGAATGAAAATATGCAAAATATGCCATAATTTGTGGAAACGTAGTGTCAGACTGAAAAATTCAATGCCATAGCTGGGATTTGAACCACGGATCTTCTGGTTTCCGTCCAGAGCAGCTGGACGGAAACCAGAAGATCCGTGGTTCAAATCCTGGCTATGGCATTGAATTTTTCAGTCTAACTGTACGTTTCCACAATTTAGCCTACACACGGCCAGTGAGAAAGAACAATTAATTTCCATTAATTGACCTAATAATGGTTAACTATAAAGCCCAGGCCTTAAAGTACTTACATGTTGTAAGTCGCCATTAAGGTAGTTGTCTCATGTGTTTATGAGAACTCCTAAGTGGTGTACCAGGAAAATACGAGTCAGTTGGAGAATTTAATGTCATATTGGCACGTTGGCCATAGTAGCTCTATGGTAGAGTGGCTGGATGGAAACCACAAGATCCGTGGTTCAAATCCTGGCCATGGCATTGAATTTTTCAGTCTGACTCTACGTTTCCACAATTTAGCCTACACACGGCCAGTGTGAAAGAACAATTAATTTCCATGCCATAATTTATTTCAAATAATTTTTATTTGTAGCATCAGCCATTTTCCAGAAATATTTTATTACTAATTTAAGTTTTTCAACAATTTAAATGTGATGTTGCTATTTAGTTGTTTCTTCCAGTGGTAAGTAAAGTGTATATAGAATTTCAAAGGCTAGCTAGCATAGAGCAACCCACCTTTGTGGTTGCCTTTGTTTCCTGCATTGCCCTTGTTAAAGATATGATTAATACTCCAGCCCATTTCTATAACGAAATGTTTCTGCAAACGTTTATCTCAGTTAACAAAAAATCACTAGAAGAAAAAGCATTTGTAAGAATAATTCACAGGAGTTTGAGTAGAGAAGTTAATATGAATGTAAGGTAATATTTCAGATGTGTTTCCTGTGTGATTGATATTTAATTGATTATGCATATTGTTTCTTCAATGACAATACAGACAGTCTGTCTTTCTCTCTCTGCTTGCATGTGCTTAATAACAACCTTAATGCTTTCAGATGATTCTTAAAAACCTCACAGATAATGCTAAGAACATAGCAGCAAATGCTAAGATAGAAGACATGTCTAGGCTGTTCAAGAACCACATGGCAGGCAAACAGGATATCAGGAACCCTCTGAGTGGAGTCATGGTAACTTGTGTTATTGGCGTAACCCAGTAGTTAGATGTTTGCACTCTATTTATGTTGGTGTATGGTGAAAAGCATGTGTTATACCTGTTGAGTTCTTTAATCTTTTTGTTTTACTCAAATTTCTTACTAATTTTTTAATTTTTACACAGCACTTTTTATTTTTTTGTATTGCTCTTATTCTTATTTGCTATAGTGCCAAAGTTCAAACTTGTAACTTATCTTATTGTGATCTTGGCAGTTATCAACAGGAAGGACTAAATCTTTTTCATTTCATTTTGAAGACAAAAGGACTTATTCTCCCACTGTCCCCCTTAATATGTCCCAGTTTTGAAGCAAAACTATATTTCTTATTAGGCTGCAAAAATCATTTACCTCATTAAAAATATACCACTCTAACATATTATTAATTAAAAATTTTGATTTTGAAGGCAAAACACACAAATTCATTTTGTAAACCCAGAGAAATAGGAATATATTTCTTTATTGAGTGACAACCCAATTATGCATAAACATACAATAATAAAAACAGACTAATCAACTAACCCAAGGATAAAGTAGAATACTTCAAAGAACAAAAAGCCATACTACACATAGCAGAAGAGGAAATATACAAAAAAAGTCTGGTGTTTAATAAAATTAGAAAAGCTAAAGTGAAGACAATCATTAAGGAAGCAGCCACATTTACAAAAGAAAAAGATAGCAACAGCATATCTAGTTCATTCACATATCACCCAAAAAGATTTAATAAATTTAAAAGGATTTTTAAGGAGCAAAATATCATCTTGGCACTTACTAATGGACACTCAATTTTAAAATTGCTAAATTCCAAAACAAAAGATGAAATCCCATCAACTAGCAATTCCGGAATATACCAAATAAGTTGTAAAAATTGTGAAAAATGCTACATAGGTCAAACAAAACGAAATCTAAAAACCAGAGTCAAAGAGCACTTTAGAAACATCAGAATGAAACAAGAAGATAAACCAGCAGTAGCATTTCATTTTTGGGACAAAAATCATGATATTGATCCAAATCCAAAATTATTAAAAGGAGTGATAAACCAAAATAAACTGACAACATGGGAGAACATATTCATATGGGAAAATAAGCACCGCGTAGTGAAATTTGAAATCCCACCAGTAGATAATTTGACAAAAAAGTTCATAGTTCCACCACCAGAGAGAGAGCAGACAACAGAGAGAGGCTGAAAATGGAGGAAATGTTTTCCAAAACTAGTCCCTCGATAATATAAAAACTTAAGTGATGAAGTGTTAAACTGACGGCAAATGGTTTTTCCGATTAATATATTTCTCAATTATGTAAAATATGAAGCTATTAACAGTGAAGCAAACAAATATATACAAATATAATAATTTGTAACTTAAAACTTCACTTATAAGAAATGATGAAACTTTGCTTATAAATTGAACAGGATCATGATTTTGTGAAAATTCTTCATCTGGCTGATGATGTGGAAGAATTTTCAGGAAATCGCGATCCTGTTCAATTTATAAGAAAAGTGTCATCATTTCTTATAAAATAAGTGAAGCTTTAAGTTACAAATTATTATATTTGTATAAATATATTTCTTTTTTGACATCAAGTGAGAAATACTTCCTGAGGTTAAATAGACTTTATGTTAATCCTGCAAATGACTTCTTGCTTACTGGCTGCTTACTTGAAGATGCCAAGCGCAGTCCTTGGAAAAACATTGGGATATTCCAATCCTACTGGACCATGGCCTACAAGCCTGGAAGAAAACTTTACTGTTCTTCTACAGGACTGAGCTTATGGGAAAAAACTTATAACAAAGGTTTTGAAATTTCTGCAGATGTCAGCTAAATCTCAAAATTCACTATCACAAAGATAATGTTCCAGATATAAAGGGAAGAAAAAGATTAGAAAATCACAAGTTAGTGGGCCAATAGTTAAAAATGGGAACAATTTATTCTTGAATATGTCCTTTCAGTAATTTTGTAGTATGTGGAGGAATACGAGTATTTAACACTGATCCATTCTTCATAATTTAAATTTAATATTTGTTAGCAGAGCAAATTATATCAGTAATGAATGAAAGCATGAACTCAATGCATAGAAGAACCCTACTCCTTGAAGCTTAGAGATATGTAATATTTGTTTTCTTAGGAGAAAAGAAAATCTCAGGACTTATCCATTGTTTATGTCATGGCCTTCTAAGTAACCAAATTGGGTTTATATGGTAAATCATAATTTATTTTTAAGTAATGCTTCCTTACTGGCTAACCAAAAGCTTAAGTGTTACCTTTGTACATGTAAGACAATTATTTCATGTAAGACAATTTCTCTATAACAAATAGAAAATCTAAATAAAATTAAATTATTCACTCCTATTGTAATTCAGTACAGACTGATCATTTATGACAAAGATAGGTCATTTTCTACTCATGGTGCAGGGCATTTTCATTTCTTGTTTACGTACTAAAGTGTAAATGTTTTATTTGCAAACTGTGATAGACTAACCAACAGCTAACTCCCTGTTAAGAACACCCCTTCTTATCCTTGCCTAGGAGTATTTAATGAGTATTTGCTTTGTTTACCATATGGATTTGTTTTAGATGCATTCCAATTGAAATGTGGGGCACCTTCAGCTTTTGTTTGTCCATCTGCTTGCTCATCCATCTGCTTATATGCATGAAACAATGTACAAACAGCATATTTCATATATAAGAACTAAGAAACATGTTTACTACTTTAAAATAGTTGACATTAGTTAAACATTAGTTCATTTGCAGAGCTTAGCTTCTGAAAGTGTGTAATAAAGAGTTGTTACTTCATGTAAAAGAGTATGGAGATATTTATAAACTTTAAATTAAAATTCTCTTATTAGAACTAATGAACCACTTAAATACAGGTGAGTAAGAATGAAATTAACCTTTAAGAACTAATCAAGAAGAAAAGAAACAATCATCATTTATAGTGCAGCTTCAAACTCGATTGAAAGATGTCATTTGGCCAGTGGCAGGGTGTCAATATTGCCTCCATTGCCACCAACTAACAACCAGCTAATAAATTGAAGAAAGTATATTCAAATTTTACATTATTTTTTGTTAAAAAAGTAATGGAAAGTCTAAGCAATTTCCTTTTCAGATTTCAATTGTGTTAATTTGTGTTTATTTCTGAAAAAAAAAAAAAAACAGATATATCAGAAATTTAATGCTGTACATATCTTTACAATCATCATTTTAATGAAATTGATAATGTTTTATAATAAGAATGACTGTTTCTTCCCAAGTACTGTTTGTTGTACAACTTTGCAGGATATATCAAAGGAAATGGAGAAGAACTTGTCACCGAAACAGTGCGCAGTCCTTGACGTGGCGCTGGATACCATCAAGCAGTATTTCCATGCTGGAGGCAATGGCTTGAAGAAGAACTTCCTTGAGAAGAGCACAGAACTGCAGTCACTACGTTATGCCTTGTCTCTGTATACACAGACAACTGATACACTCATCAAAACTTTTGTTACCTCCCAGACCAACCAAGGTAAGGTTATGATTCAGTTGATTTGCTTCTCCGTGTTCTCATCAGCTTCTCTCTCTTTGTATATGAAAGTGCTTCATGGATAATAGCAATTCACATACTTTTTAATAGAAATTAGGCTTTTACAAAACTATATTGGATAATTTATTTGCAGTAGCTAGGAATTCTATCAATACTGTTACATGTCATAGAAAATTGTTTAGGTGGAATACAATTTCATTCAAGAATTTAAATAAATACCAGAACTTTTAATTTGCCAATCTGATACATACAATGCAATCTAAATGGTCACATAACATTAAGAGTATGTACAAAGACCTGGGTATAGAAGCAAACCTATTATAAGTCAGAACTGCATGTTGTGTTCAACAGGAGTTGAAAAGGAAAATATTTATGCAAAGTCTATTAAAAGATCCTGCTACCATCGCTTCCTCTGTTCTCAAAAATTGAAATAAATGAAACCTATTAGCTGTTAATTATAAAGCCAAGAAAATAAAAAGCATTTGCAATATTATGAGCTGCTTTTAGGTATGATATCCTGAATATTAAGAATGCCTGAAGATCTTCCAGATGGACTAGTACTATAGTATAGATATAGGGGACACCTCACATGCTGCTACCCAGGTGACATCTATTTGATTGCCATCCCCCATAGAAAGGGATGAATTGAAGGAACTACAGGAGGCTACAGTTTGCAAGCACACAGGCCACAGAGCTGCACAGAAATTTACAACAATTTCTAGCTCAACTGTTGCAGTACTGCAGGGTGGTGATCGAACTGAGCAGCACTCTAATATCCATGAGTAATACTCTCTCCTTGAGCAAAGATACAGACCATCTGCCCAGCATGACCTCACACCACAAAGCTTAGAAGCACATCCTAAGTATGACGAGATCAAAGTAAAGAGGAATGAGAGAAAGCAGATCATGGTAGATGAGAACTTCCAGCATTCACATACTACCAATGTGAGAGTGGGTAATTGACAGAAATTGAACCTGGGACTACCGTAATGTGAGGCTCACAGGTTATCCAAAGTTGACTCGCTCAAGTTGTCATGGTAACTCAGTGGTAAGAGCATCAGCAGGCAGAGTGAAGTTCCATGATTCAATAACCAGTATTGAACTGAACTAGACTTTCCAACTCCTACCTACGAGGGCTGTTCAATAAAGAACGATCACAATTTTTTTTTTGACAACGTACCTTTACTCATCCTCATAATTTTGATGGTCCTTCTCAAAACAGTCTTCCCTGAATGCGATGCACTTGTCCCAGCATTTCTGCCAGTCTTCAAAGACATGCTGGAAACCATTTTTTGAGAGATCCTTCAAAATCGCCTCCGCAGCCTTCAACACTGCTTCTGATGATGGATAATGCCTCCCACGAAGGCATTTCTTCAAGTTAGGGAATAGAAAAAAGTCACATGGGGCTATAGGGAGGGTGATGGATGCAGTTCACGTTGATTTTTGCAAGATATTCAGCAACAACATTGGCAATATGCGGCCGCGCATTATCGTGGTGTAGCATCCAGCCTGCTTCACGGAAATGTGAACTTGTAATGTTTTCAGGACGTCCCTCTAGTATTGTCCAGTTACTGATGTGCGTGCAGGTACAACATGCTGATTAACCATTCCATGAATATCAAAGAATGAGATGACCAAAACTTTCCCAGCAGAAGCAACCACTTTTGCTTTTTAGGGAGTTGGTGATGAAGGAGATTTCCACACTGAGCTTTGCTGTTTGCTCTCAGGATCAAAATGATGTAGCCAAGTTTCATCAGAGGTGACTATGTTTGAAAGAAACTGCAGTTCTTCCTGTAACATCAACTTTAACTGCATGCAGACCTGCATGCGAAAGTCCTTTTGTTCGGAAATCAACATTCTTGGAACCCATCGTGCACAAACACGTCTCATGTGTAATGTTACTGTTACCAGCATGTGGGTTGAACCCAATGAAATGTTCAGTATTTCAGAAAGTTATCTTAAGGTAATTCATCGATCCTCTCTCACAATGGCAGCAGTGTTGATGTTTTCTTCCATAAGAGCAGTAACTGGAGCACCAGGTTCACTTTAATTTGAAATTTATTGTCTCCCCTCTTTAAATCTTTTAAAATGCATTCGAGTTGTGCTGTAGGGAAGAGCATGTCTCCACAGGCCTCCTGTAACATCGTATAAGCCTCAGCTGAAGATTTGTTGTGACAAAAGCAGAATTTCAAAGCTGCATATTGTTCCTCGCATGTTACTTCCATTGCAGTGGTAGGCAATACTGAACATGTCTGAACTAGCCTGGTTCTCACAGGTGGGAACCAGGAGTACCAACAGGTACGGCCTGTTTGTTTCACATTAAGTTAACAGAATATAATAAGATTGAATTTTAATTCGAAAAATTATGACCGTAAAAGAATTATGATCTATCTTTATTGTACAGCCCTCGTACATACAACTAGCATGTGTAAGAACAATTAGCAATAAATTGGATCAAATTTTTAGATTCTTGCTGTTCCCAAGAACTTTATCAATCTCCCTAATGTATCAATTAAGGATGGACAAAAGTTTAGGATGAGGTCATCACTGAAAAAACAAGGAAAAGAAAATGTACATGTACAATAAAACTTATCAGTAAAGGAAGTCCCCATTGAAGTATTATTTTATTTAAATTAACTATTTATTTAGAGTGGAAATGAAGGAAATTTTGTCGCAAAATATTGTACCATTTCATACTTCCTCTTAATGAAGTAAAATTGACAAGATAAATCCTCTATAAGTTTATTTTATTGCCGTAAGAAACCAGTCTTATTGGTTTGACAACTACAACAATACACGCCATTTGAAACGTCTTTAAGTGAGTGAAATATAAGTAGTGTGAAGTTACAATACTAACTGTAGGCCAATAAGTTTGCAGTAACACATCAGTCAAAATGTACATAATGCAGAGTTCATTTCAAAGTACTCTAAAAGAAAAAAACTGAGTATATCACAGAAAGTATTATGATATTATGACAGCTTTTAAAGGCAATGATAGTTAACTTATTTCTTGAATTTATTAGTGTTGTATTGCTTCTGCTAGCTGGCTATTGTCTGAACTGCGCTACTGTGTACATATTATATGCTGTGGTAGTAGCTTCATAAGTGGATACTGCTATACTATAATACATGGCATTTATATAGCAAATGTTACATTGCCACACTGAAGAATGGAACATCATACATAATTGTTGAACCTCAAGCACCACACTTCAGCACAATACTACTACAATCCAGATACTAGACAACACGTGAAAACATTTTCTTCTACCCAATTTCAAAGAGAAAGTTTGGGGAAGTTAAATAAAGAAACATATCTTAAAGGTGGAGAATTATTTTTCCTATATAAATCTTCCTGATGTAACATTAACTTGGTTTAAAAAAGATCAATGGACTATATAGCATTAACCAAATCATGTTTGATACCACACATACAATGAAATTACATAGGCATTCATAAAATGTAACTAATAAAACATAACCTATTTTGTGTCAATGGCTAGTTGGCACTTCTCTGCTGGATTTTTTAATGCAATTTCCATTTAAAAGACAATAAGAAATAAGAAATGAATTTTCTATCAGAACTATATTTGCTAAATGAGGTAGATTTTACTTTGGAACTAATTCCAAACATCCATAAAAAGTCAGTATTTTACTTCAGAACTAAACATTTGTGTGATAACTAAGGTTCCAGGAATCAAAGGACACATAAAGAAATAAAAAAAAAAATCACACTAAATGCATCTACTGAGGACTAAAATGACATATTTAAGAAGATATCAAGTTAATATTTCATTTAAATGACTAAATCTGAAGCCATCGAGCAAGATGGTTCTTCAGTAATGTGCAAGGTTTGCATTTGGAAATCTTTGGTTTGATTCCTGAGGCCAGCTTCTCTGGTCATGGATGTTTTGTGGTTTTCTCAGTCAGGAAGGCAAATGCTGGGGTGGTTTTTCTTTTGCCACAAATTTCCTGTCACTCATTTCCTATCATTTCAATTTCTCCTTATGTATCAGGTAGATTGACGTATTGGACAGATGATTGCTCGTTACAAAACTATTTCTCAGTCTCACCAGATGGCAGCCTTCTCTGAGCTGCCTAAGGTAGACTGAGTTCTCGCTGGTTCCATCAGAAAGAAGCCTTCTTTGAGGAGCCCATTAATTTGATTGGTCCATCAAGGTGGGAATTATTAGGACTTCTGTACATCTGTCATCCAGCCTGTCTGTTAAGATACCAATCTTCACCTCATTCATTCCCCCAGGGTCTAGTAAGTACTAAAGATCCAAGTTGGGTCATGGTACATGGTGTCTCTCTCCATTCTCTGGTCAAATCCCAGGTCCCAGAGCTGGAAATCAGTGAAAATCAGAGTTAATTTTGACAAAAGTTTGAAGACAACCTCGCTCATAGTCATATCATATTTTTCATCATGAATAGTGGCCGTAATGGAAATCAAACAATGAATTTACATAATTTTAACTTCTCTTTACAATTAGTAGTTGGTAATATTTTCCTTGTCCTGTACCGTGGCATAATGGGCAAAGGCAGCATACCTTGGTCCCTGGCCACGGAAAGTGGCCCGGGTTTGATCCCACCCCTGGGGGTTGGGATTTTAAGTCCCGGGTATAGGACCGGTGCCCACTCAACATCATGAGGAAAGTGAGGAGCTTATGCTAGATAAGCGGCTCTGTTCCCTAAAACCAACATTCTGGCTGGGGGATGCCGAGATGTTGACCACATCTCCTCCCCATATTGTTTGAAAGATCGGGCTGGCAGTCAGGTTGGTAGGCCTTGGCCCTCTTAGGGCTGTCTTGCCTTGGTTAACTTTTTTTTAATATTTTCCTTAACTTGTATCACCTTAATGAGTTTCCTAGGCATCATGTCTACTAGATTTTCAAAATAATTTTTGTCCATTTCTGCACATAACTTTAAGACCTCCTGCTGTTCCTTAATATTTGATGGTTGCAGCTCTTCTATTTTATTTCTCATTTGATCCCAAGCATTTTCTATTGGATTTAGGTCAGGGGAGTTACCAGGCCAGTCAAGCATAGGTATATCAGTGTCTTTTAGGATGGTACCCCTACGAGAAGGGGTACCATCATGCATAAAGAACTGACACTGATGAATTGGTTAAAATGTGACCAAATGCTGTTGCAACACTTTTAAATAGTTATTTCCCTTCATTGTTACCACTAAAGGCACCCCATACCGTCACATTTTCTGGAAGTTTAAGAGTTTTGACTGTAAACTTTGGATCATACCGTGACCCATTTTTTGGCCTTCTCACCTTTTCAGACTTTCCTTTGATCAATTTGAAGGTACCTTCATCAGAAAATATTAGTTTGCATCAGTCCTCTAATGTCCAGTGCTGATATGTTTTGCAGAAATATACTCTTTTCTTCATCATAGCTCCAGTGAGAAGAGGCTTCTTGGCAGCATACCAAATGGGTAAACGTAAATCCTTTTGAAGTCAATGCTGAATTGTTCATATTGCAACGCTTTTGAGCAGTTCTGGATGATTCTTTTTTAATCTTGTTGCTCTAATCCATGGTTTAGCCATCACTTCATGTTTTAGAAGGTCATCAGTCCCTGGAGAAGTCTTTCTTTTACCACCTGAGCCTATCTTTTGAATAGGTGAGGTGCCATGTGGCAAAAGTGCTGCTGCATTTGTTAGGTCGTAAATGGCTTGTCTTGAAACCTACAGATAAAGCAGATATACGAATTACAGAGGTATCTACCTCTAAAGGAGTTAAAGCACAAGTCTTCTCCTCATAAGCGAGCATCTTGCATCCTAGTTTGTGTATTGGATGCAGAAATACACACCTTCAAAAACAGCACAGGTATCAAAAATTGGATGACAATAACATACAGTAAACAACTTGCTGTACAGCAAATATCAGAGGCAGACTGAGACTTGGGCTGCTAATGAAAGGAAGTTGCTGCTGTGCGCTCGAGAATCATATAATTTGCAGCTCCACCCGCCTTTTTGTGTAGTGATGGGAGAAGACAAACTGAGTGCAATGTCTATGTATACATTTCCATTGTGGCGACTGTATTGTGATGAGAAATGCAGGATCTCATAGAGATCCAAATTGCTCTAACAAAAGTACAGGATAACTGACCTTTGTGAACCAAACATAGTGGATGAAAAGGGATCTTGCAAACAAGTGAATACAATAACGGCAATCAAGTAACTCTTTCCTAAATTACAAACCACATTACACATCCAACTATGGCTACTACAGCAGTTCCTGCTGAGGATGGTAAATGGAAGTTACCATAGTGTGTATCCCTTACAAAGAAGCATGGAGTTGCTTTGAAGGTGATAGTTTAATTATGAATACTCATATTATGAGACATGTACTTTAACTTTGTTGCCTCATCATGGTTTCCGTTCTTTATTACTGTGAACTTTGCTGTGATCATCAGCCAGACTTAGTAAAGAAAAGATAGTAAAAGTGTGGTGAATACTAAGAAACTGGAACTGAACTGAGCTGAACAGAGTCAGATGTTGTAAATAAAAAAATAATAAAAGTATGAGTATTAAGAAATAATGAATGAACAGAAGAAAGTTAAATATTATACATTAAAAGATAGTAAATATGTGGTGAACATTAAGAAATGAAGAATGAACAGAAGAAAGTCAGGTATTGTAAATAAAGGAACACTAAAATAGTGCTGAATACTAAGACATGAAAAATTAACTGACAAATGCAGATTATTGTAAATAAAAATAAAGATAACCTAGGTATATTGACTGCTAAAAATGAGTATTAATATACTTGAAGCCCCAGATACATTTCCATTGAACTTTAAGAATTTTGGCTATGGAAGACAGAATTCACATTTATAAATTTTAATTCATGCAGACAATCAGGGAAACCCTTACAAAAGATCCAAATCTAAGCAAGATAACAAGTTTAGAGGAGCCTGAAGTATAAATCTGACTCCTTAATCATTAGTCTTGAAATACAGATAGCCAGGATCACCCAGAATTCCAAAGTAGTGATCAGAAGGGAACTCATTTTAGAAACAAAATATATGTTAAACAATTGTATTTGTAATTTTACGATTAATTCTGTAAATGAAAGTTGTTTAGAAACTAAATAAGGACAAAGTATATTTTGGCTTTCACCCATATAGAATATTTTCTTTCTTGTAAAAAGAATATTCAGCATATATTTTCTAATCAAGATGATGACAACAACAAAAGCTGGTTATTTTGCTTAATTTGTTAGGTACAGAAACATTTAAATGTATCTCATTATTGTTAATAAGCATGCTCTGTATCACTAAGAAATTACCCCCTCCCAAAAAAAGAACTAGTACAGCACTGTACATAGGTTCTTCTTGCACAAACAAGCTCTTCACTCCCTTTCTGTGTCATTAGGTATTACAAGAAGGACATTATACTGCCAACTGCATGGAAGAAGGACTCCAGAGCACTTATTTATATCAATTAATCTTTAGAATTTTTGTAACAGTAAATGCAAGTTTAGTACTTAAACAATTGGAGTCAAATCTGGAACATATTTGTTTTACTTAATGTATAATTGACATGTTTCAGAAGGTTTTGCTTCTATCATCAGCTGTAGATCCAGTGGTGACATTAGCATCATCTTTATTGTGGTCTCTGGTAGATAACATAATGTAACCCATGGCGAAATAGCCCAAAGTTGGCCTGAGCCTGCCAACCCGACTTCCGGTCTCATGTCCACATATGTAAGGTAGAGATGGGAAATCATCCAACCGATAGAGAGAGATTTGGTCAGCATATTGGCACCCCCAGGTGGAAAGTTGGTTTTCTAGACCAGGGTTCACTACCTAGCATAGCTTCTCACTTTCCTCACAATGCTGAGTGGGCACTTGTCCGACACCTAGGAATTAATATCTGCACCCCCGAGGGGTGGGATCGATCCAGAGTGCATTCTGGACACAGGGAACCAAAGCACAATGCTCTAGCCATTGTGTTACAGAGTAGGACGTCTCTGGTAGATGATGTAATGATTTTGATAAAGATGTCTAGAGGCGCGATTTCAAAAAACACCATAATAAAACACACAAACACAGAATTATGAACTTTGATATTCTATCTCTGGACATCTCTATACCAAATTCATAACATCATCTATCAGAGATCAGAATGAAGATGATGCCCATGCCACCAGTCAACCTGCAACTGATGATGGAACCAAAAGCTTCTGAAACATATCCTTTTAAAATTATAGAATAAGCAAAGCAAGCACGTTCCAAAATTCAACTGCTACAATTTCAGTACCCACTTATACTTTGATGTTAAATTTTTGTGGACAGACTATATGGATGAAAGTCAGTGCATAGTTCTGTTTATTTTTCATACACTTTTACTAGGAAAGACAGACACATAAATTTATGACATCAATGTGACAATTATATGTAACAGTGAAAACTGTCAGTGTATCCCCTGCATGGATTTCTTACCACAAATGGTGTAGTTATATCACAATAAGCTTGGGAAGTGACCATAAGGCACATACAAAGGTGAATCAATAAATAACTAAATTAATTTAATAGCACTGGAACAATCACCTAACAGTGTAAGTGCCATTCATGCAGATATGGAAAATCTGAGTAAGATGGGAATGAGCACATGATGAGGTGTTTGGAGAACTGCTCTTTATTTATCCAGATTCTTATGATTGACATACAAATAAACAGAAAAGTTTGGAGTTTGCAAACTTATATGTTTATATCAATGCTAAGTAATTTAAATGTGTGCATTAAAATATTAACATGAAATAAGCTTCATGCTTATTTCTAGTTTAATTGTGAATGGTCCCATATTCATTTATATGATAAAAGCTGAGAGCTGTTTTAGGTTATGTTCAACATACCTACTCATTCACATCTTGGAAATGGTACAGTAAGCACATAACAACAATGGGTTAAGCAAAACACAAGTCTTTGAGGTTTGGCAGCAGTCCAAGGGCATAGTTGTAAGAATGAAATCAAGGTGAACACATTATGCAAGAAGATTTCATATAACAATACATCGTGTAATGAATTTTGAAATACCGGCAGTCAATTCTGTTTTTAAATTTCTTTTATTTTCAGATTTTGGTAGTACTAACAAGAACATATTAACATCTAGCATTCGTAATGGTGACGACAGCTTTGTTTCTGGCTGAGGATGTGTAAAAGTTTTTACATGAAATCGCGATCCGGGACAGTTTATAAGAAAATCCTCATTTCTTATAACATAAGTGAAGTTTTAAGTTAAATGCTGTTATATTTGTATATATTTGTTTGCTTCACAGTTAATAGCTTCATATTTTACGTTTTTATTAAATATGAGTAGTTTCATGATTATAATCAATATTAAAGAACCTTCAATCAAGTTATTTTTCAAATAAAAGCAGCCTGATACTATTAAGAAGTAAAAGGGGCCTATATAAATGAAAGAATTAAAAAACTTAGCATATTTACTGATTCACCTTTGTATGTTAAAAAAGATGCATCTCGCCATGTCTGCATCAAAGTTTCTGTGCTATATAAATGTTTGTGTATTTTGGGGCATGCACATCTGAAACTTCAGTGTGTGCTTAAAATGTTTAGTTATTAATGTTTTCTATACCTAATGATTGTGTACTTCTCTCTTGCTTTACTTGGACTAGTCTGTTATTGTGCTCTTGTTGCTGTTCTTCTCTTCTTACCCTGTTCCTCCTCCCACAACACAGTCCCCCTTAATGACAAACCAGACCTCAGGCAGCGTTCCATCTCCATTGAGCGTGAAGAGGAAGAGGGAACAGATGGGCTCGAGGAGCCCCTGAAAGCTAAGAAGCGGCGTGAGTCGCGGCAAGGTAATGCCTTGGCAGCATGTTGGAAAAATACTGAAATTACAAAGTCAGTTCAACAAGCAATAATATTTAGTTTTTTTTTTTTTTTTTTTTTTTTTTTTTTAATGATTTCAAAGGCCCACAAGTATTACACATATTTCTCAAGGTTTTAAGTGGTGTTGTATAAGATGAAAATTTTATAACACTACAAAGTTCAAAACTAGCTACTAATTTGCAAGGAACATATCACACTTGCTTTGATAAATATAAGCCAGTTTTCAACTTTTAATTAAGTCATATTTTAATATTTGACACAGCAGTTTGAGAAACCTTCAACAATATAATACTTATGCATTATGCATTAGAGAGCAGAAAAATAATTTGTATTACACTTGTCAATTCTTCATGCTTTTTTCCACTAAAATATATAAACATGGATCAGTAGAACAATCATTAAAATTATCCAACACTTAATAATGGAAATTACTCCATGGTTGTAATTCCTGAACTGCAGCTACCTTATAGGTTTTTAAGTGGCATTCCAAGGCAAGGTTTATGAAATTCCTGATTCCTGTGCAAGTTTTCTCAGAGACTTCTTTGAACTTTATTCTCAATTTCCTCCAATGTCATTAAGTTCTTTCATATCTAAGAAAAGGGTGCTTTTATTTAAATTTCTTGTCAGAGGACGATGTTTCCCTAAATTAATTCATCAGGTTTTGAGCTGTTTCCCTTTGAAGCACACAATCAGCATGAAATCTTGTCTAATAATTTCCATCTCACTTCACTATAAGAGTTGGCTGTCACATAGTAATCGTACATGAAGATTAAGTGTGATGAACTATACAGACTTTTGGAATTATAACATATGATCACATATCGACCTCTATTCATCACAGACTTCATGTCACTGATTCCTCCGTAATATGGGCACACAACAAAGTGAATTTGGCTAGCCCTATAGCTCAGTTGGTGGAGCACCTGCCTGCCATGTGAGGGTTCCTGGGTTCGATATCCGACTGGAGTGTGGAATTTTCTCCAACCAAGATGATTCCCCATCTTCCCCAGAGTCTGGAAGTATGAATGAGAGTGTGAATGTGTGCATGATCTAATGATTAAAACCAAATGAATATGAGTTAACACCTTCAATATGTTCCAAAGGGAATGGCCGTCAATATGACCACTGCAGTTAAAGGCGGGGTATAAATGGCACAACAAAATAATGAAGGCTCTGTATACCAAAATAACTGAATGGGAAATTTGGTCATTTTGGTTAGAGTACAACCAAGACAAGATTATAAATTATTTATAAAATAAAATAAGTGGAAAAAACATTCAAAGATCATTGAGACGAATGCCATGAGTCAAAATAGAAGGAAATATGCTACCACGATCTTAAGGCAGTGTGACAAACTTGTGAAATGTTGGATTTTTGTAGCAGTTCTTATACTTTTTATCCAACACTATTGCTTTCCTAATATTAAAAATGAAATGTTCATGGGATATCAGCCCAGTTATACTGAAAGCTTGGAAGACTTTCTCCAACATTGTTTGACAATATCACAAAAATATCCCAGCGCTAATTACAAATTATCCTTAAAAGAAATTCATGATTCCATTTAAGCAAAGCAAAGTGCTAAGCTTTAACAGATTTCTATGAACACTTTCTTTTGGCATTATTTCTTTTCAAAATGTTCACTGAATGATATTAAATTAATTTAGATTTGATAAATATTAGAAAGGGCTGGTAAAGGTGTGTTGGAATTTATAATTACTAACAAGGTATTCATAATTCAGACTCTTGGAAATTATTATTATTATTATTATTATTATTATTATTATTATTATTATTATTATTATTATTATTATTATTATTATTATTATTATTATTATTATTATTATTATTATTATTATTATTATTATTATTATTATTATTATTATTATTATTATTATTATTATTATTATTATTATTATTATTATTATTATTATTATTATTATTATTATTATTATTATTATTATTATTATTATTATTATTATTATTATTATTATTATTATTATTATTATTATTATTATTATTATTATTATTATTATTATTATTATTATTATTATTATTATTATTATTATTATTATTATTATTATTATTATTATTATTATTATTATTATTATTATTATTATTATTATTATTATTATTATTATTATTATTATTATTATTATTATTATTATTATTATTATTATTATTATTATTATTATTATTATTATTATTATTATTATTATTATTATTATTATTATTATTATTATTATTATTATTATTATTATTATTATTATTATTATTATTATTATTATTATTATTATTATTATTATTATTATTATTATTATTATTATTATTATTATTATTATTATTATTATTATTATTATTATTATTATTATTATTATTATTATTATTATTATTATTATTATTATTATTATTATTATTATTATTATTATTATTATTATTATTATTATTATTATTATTATTATTATTATTATTATTATTATTATTATTATTATTATTATTATTATTATTATTATTATTATTATTATTATTATTATTATTATTATTATTATTATTATTATTATTATTATTATTATTATTATTATTATTATTATTATTATTATTATTATTATTATTATTATTATTATTATTATTTAAATGTTATTTACAGTAGAGCCTAAGATATTTAATTAAAAACTTTGCATAATTTTTAGGAAATATTAAATAATTGTAAAACCTCATATTGCTAAAATTAAAATATCCAACAACATATAATACAGTTATATCTCTTTTCTAGTATACTAATTAAAATGGATCACTATTCATACAAAAATATGTTAAACTCAAGATACTATTTTAACCCTTTCACTGGCACAGAGATACTTAAATGTCATTTGCTATCCCGGCAGCTTATATAAACCTTAAATCCTTTAAAAATATGCAAGTATAAGGTGCATTCAAAAAGAAACGAACCGGAGAATAATTACAGAAACCAGTACCTGTATTAAATTAAAAGGGAGTCGATTAATGACACTAAACAACACTTTTAAATTTCTCCGGAACATGTTTCAGAGACTTTGCCTCCATCCTCAACTGGTCATTGACCAATTCAATTCTTGAAGACTTGTTAGCCTAATTTTACAATTCCTTTCTTGGAAGTGTTGAAAACAGTGTTGTTATAATAAATTAAATTTAAAGGAAGTCGATTAATGACACTAAACAACACTTACTTTTAAATTTTTCCGGAACATGTTTCAGAGACTTTACCTCCATGTTTAGTGTCATTAATCGACTCTCTTTAAATTTAAGTTATTATAACAACACTGTTTTCAACACTTCCAAGAAAGGAACAGTACCTGTATGTTAGAAGTATTGGCCCTGGCTGTTGAGACACTTATACCACTGGGACTAGGCGGTGAATGACTGTCTCATAAAAGTCCCGGGGCTGCAATGTGAGCCAGTTCCACATGTACAGTTGGATGTCGTCATCCAAGGTGAATCATTTGCCCCTCAGAGCTCTTTTAAGGAGACCAAAAATGGCATAATCACAGGGAGGTCTGGACTGCATGGAGGGTGGCCAAAAGCTTCCCATTTGAATTTCTGCAGGACTGCCGCAACTGTGTTGTTCGTATGAGGCTTTGCATTGTCATGGAGCAGAATGACCCCATGGATTGCTTGGCAAAGGTTGGTCAAGGATTGCGAGTAATGCTGGGCATTCACTATTGTCCCATGCTGCAGAAAGTGTATCAGAAGGGGGCCATCTTGGTCTAAGAAGAACCTTTCCTGCATTTGTGTGGATGGCCTTGGCTGTTTTTGGTGGTGGTGATGCTGGATGCTTCCACTGAAGACTTTTTTCGTTTTGATTCTGGTTTGAAGTTATGACAACATGACTCATCTCCAACCACCACTCGTGCCAGGAACTCATTCTCTTCCCTAGCATAGCGCTGCAGATTACTAGGACAGTGGGCCATTTGACATGCTTCCTGGTGTGGTTGAAGACTGTGGGGCACCCATTGGACACACACTTTGAGCAAGAGCAGTTGTTCCTTCATGTTGGTGTAAACACTTCCAACACTCAATCGACCTCGGCGGCTATGGCTGTCACTGTCACTCAGGGGTCCTGGGTAGTGAGTGCATCAACCAGCTGGGCGATGTCATCGGTAATGCAGTTTGGTGCTCCAGACCATGCATCATCAGCTAACCACACCCGTCCTCCCCTGAACTCTTGTGCCATGCCTTGAACCTTGCAAGGGACATGCAGTGTTCACCGTACACTTGTAACATTCGTCGATGAATGTCCATTCCCCCTACTCCTTTCACTGTCAGAAAATGAACAACACCATTTTGCTCTCCTTTTGACACTTCCATTTCACTGTTTGCAATGCAACTGGCAGTGTTGGACGACAGATGTGTGCTGCTGCTAGCTTTGTATAGTCATGTGACATGCACATGTGTCCTCTAGCGAAGGGCTGTGAACTTCCACGCTCTGGTTGGAACAACACTTCATAACACATGCCAAGATATTCCATCCTGTCACCAGTTTGCGCATACCCGACTCTGGCTTGTTTCTTTTTGAACGCTCCTTATAACATAACTTAATAAATACCTTAAGCAAATATCATTTTAATTATGCAAAAAGATTGATAATGTAATACATATCTGTTTTTATACATGCATTATCTTGGTTGGTCCATGGAACTATGTCAGATACTGGTGCCATTTTATTATATTAATTCATGAGTATCACATTACATTCATGAAAATCCAACAATATTATTTTATCTTCATTGTCATGGACTGTAAAAATTTCCCAGTGTTCAAACTCATCTAATGGAGAGGCTTTGTTCTGTTCCAAAGCCACTGTGAAACTTTAAAAATGTGCCTTTAATTCCTCTGTTACTCACCTTTAGCTGTTATCTGAGAAGTAAATGGTAGTCACAGGCTCAAGTGAAAATATTTATAAATACAATGAACATTTTTTTAATTTATGAGTTATGAGCCACTATAGACCAGAAGCATGTACCAAAGCATAAAAATATACTAATGCTAACAAACTGATGGCTTGCCTCTGCAAGTTCTAATGCCGTCACCAGCGAAAGGGTTAAGATATTGATATATGAGGTACGTCCAGAAAGTAAGTTCTGTTTGGTAATAAAATTAAATTGTGTACAGATACAGAAAAATTATTTATTGCACAAAATTCTACAACTCTTAAACTACTTTTCCCCATAACTGCCGAAATTTTGCAGGCATTTGTCATAGTGAGGCTCAAGTTTTTGAATACTTTCTTCATAGAAGTTTGCCGCCTGTGTCTTCAACCAGTTGGAAACATTTTCTTTCAGCTCTTTGTCATTTTTAAAGTGTTGACCGGCAAGGAAAGATTTGAGATGCAAAAACAGATGATTCCATAGTGAGAGCACTAATTGTAAACTTGCGGTTTTCCTGGATCTTGTCATCAATCACGTGAACCAGTTCTTCTGTAACCAAAGATGGACGCCCACTTCGTTCTTCATCGTGCACTTCACTACGTCCTTCATTGAACTGTCGGACCCATCCTCTCACCATTGTATCACTCATTGCATTTTGTCTGTAAACATCTCAAATTTGCCGATAAATTTCAATTGGTTTCCCTTTCCTAGCATTCAGAAAACGAATCACAGATCTGATGTCACAAGCGGCGGGATTTGCAATCAACACCGACATTGTAAACAACCACAACAAAGCATACATGGCTCACAGCGATCTCACAATGGTGCACGTTTCTTCTCCTTGATACAGAGCGTCCACCATGCATGTGTGGAACTGCGATCGCAGCGCTGCAGTGGAGATAAATTGAAACAGAACTTACTTTCTGGATGCCCCTTGTAATAAACTTTTTCTACTAGAAGCATTCTGTGTTAGTACTCAAAAGGATTAATTATGAATAAAAATAATTATAAGTTTGAAATAAATCATTAAAATGTATATTTCATTATTTCTACATTCTGTATATATGATAAAAATTAAGTTGTTCAAAAGAAAGTTTATATTTCCTTAAAAGTACATCTATGAATTTAAATGAAGAAAAATGAGAATTTAATCACATTTAAATTGTATTTTCTTAAAACTACAGCAATACTATTTGATATAAGGTTCACAAATGATAAAAAAATATGCAGCAATCCTATGTGAAGCATTTAATGTAGTTATGCAATATGAAAAGAGCTATTGATAGACATTTTCCAAGACAAGATACTTGCTTCCTGGAAGGCTCTGTGCAACTAATGAAACTTCACAGTTTTCTGCTCTCTAATTATAACAAAACTGAACATTGTCAAAATATGCATGTTCAACAACTGACTTGGTAATTTCAGTTGCATAAGTAGCGACTTTGCCAGCATTACAGCATTAGCATTCGATATGCTTATTCATCGAATTGATTACCTCAGACACTCAAAAGCATGGTATAGCTTTTAGTGCACCTGCATAGAAGATGCACATTTCATTAAAATATTATCGTAAATGCCATTATAACTTACCTGCTTGCTTGACTAAATAAAGTAGGTAGTTCAACCATTAAAATACATAGGTCTATGAGATGTGAAATTCTGTACTACAACATTGTTTAGAAACTGGGATATTCAGTATAAATAGTTAATTGTTCACATCACGTAACAAAAGATAATTTTTAACAGGCAACAATTATAGTCAGTGTGAAATTGGAAGATTGAATGCATTGCTCCCTCCAGAGCATTTTCTTTTATAGTTGTATGTATGTATTCTATGATTTACAATAGACCAATCAAGTTCTTGCTCTACTTTAGTGTTTTGTTAACTATCTGCATTTATTTCTTTTTAAACTATGCATGAAACTAGGTGTTTATTTTCTGAAGTGATGCACCTTTCCACATTTGAATGCTATTTTAAAAAGGCTTACAGATATATCTTTTTGTAATTGTGCATAATCCTATTGTTCTTGAAAAACAAGTGATTTAAACCTCTTGGAGTTTTGATTAAAATATGATTATTAGATAATTTTTGTGAAATATAGAACAAACTGTTTAAAATGCAGGATGTCTTAAAAAAGTGTGGAACATTAGATAAATTGAACATCCAAATAAAACATTCAACTGCAGATATACAGCTTATGTATATTCCATATTTTTTATAAAATATTGAAACTATTTGATGATGATGTTGATGATATCATGTGTATAAGGGCACCCAACTGCATTGGTTATTAGCGCCCTTTAAAAAGTCATTCATGGCAAAAGCCGGATATAAACGTTTCTAAAACTCAATACAAGTGTAAATAGACTCACAAAAAATACATATGCACAACAAAAACAAAAGTAAAATAAAAAGAAATATAAGGCCAAACAGTGAAAAATTCTCTTCACTAAATTCTAAAATCTAACTTAGAAAAAAACTTAAAAACTTTCTCCACCACTTTGTTGTCATCCGCTAGCATTTCTGCAAAGCTGACCAGCAGCTGCAGAGACGTCCTAAGGTGTGCTAGGTAGGAACACTCTAGCAGCACATGTCGGACAGATAACACTTCGTTGCAAAATGGACAGACTGGAGCAGGCTCTCTTTTAAACCAAAAACTATGCATAAAATTGCAGTGCCCAATGTGCAACTGAGCCAAACTCACCTCCTCACGACGAGATGAACAACAGGAGGTAACCCAGGGAATTGGAAGTTCTTTCACAGATCTAAGTTTTTTTCTGCGGAGAGCGGACCACTCTTCCTGCCAGCAGGTTTGCACAGCTCTCCGCAATACAGCTCTAAAATCTTCCGATGTAAAAGAAGGTACTCTAACCTGGGCTCCATGGTAGCCATCTTAGCTGCTGAATCCACCATTTCATTCCCCGGCAAGTCAACGTGACCAGGAATCCATGCACACACCATGCTAACGTCAGAAGCATGCAAAACATGGAGGGCATCCTGGATATGCTGCACATTAGGGTGGTAGTTGTACAGCTACTGAAGGCTTTGAAGTGCACTGAGGGAATCACTCAGGATTAAGCAGTCCCCCATCTTTTGTCAACGTACATGTAAAATGGCCCAGTATATTGCATAAAGTTCTGCAGTAAAACTGGAGGTGCTAGTATTGAATCCGAATGTATATGGTCCGGTTCCACACACATAAGCACAAGCAACACCATTTGAATGAGACAAAAATAATTTGTAATTGTCTAAGGATCTGATCTTATATGAAACATTAGGCTTGTATATCCTGATACTCTTCATAACTGAAGTTCTTAAAATTGTATCTTTGAAAAATTCAATTGTGATAATTTTTTTTCTATCTTTTTACTGTGCAAATGTCGAAGGACACATTCTCTCAATATTAATTAAACAGTTTAATTCATCATTAACATTTACTCCCATTAAATATGAAAAGGTTTCACCACTTCAGAAACTAACATACTTTAGTAGATAGCTAATATTTTATATATAGTTCCACATTTATACTGGTCAACTCTATCAATTTATTTTCTCTAAGTGGTTTTGAACAACATAACACAAACTTCCAAAAATTGTTACACAAATAAAAAATATTTGCCACTTAGGCTTCACTTATCTTAACAAATTAGTGTTGATACTTCTTTTCAAATGGAAATCAATTTTGCAAACAAATCGTTTGCATCCTCAGTTCACAGATAAACTCCGTTGTCAAGGAGTTGCCTTTCTTATGTTTTTTTAGTATTACCAACATCCGAAAATGAAACAAACCTAAAAATAGAATCAGCTGTGTATTTCGAAATTCATAATGCAATGTTTATTTTTTAAGATAAATATTTTTCCTACACTATTAAACCTATCAGACCGTTTAATTGTTTTAATAATTTCACTTCAGGATTTATTTCATGTTTAAATGACCAAAAATGATCTGCTACAGCCAATATATTAAAGTGGCAAATATTTTAAAAGTGGCACATATTTCCAAAAATTGTTTCATTCTAATTCTGGAAGACTTTATTCCTTGGACATTCACTGTATTATAGTTGAAGATGAAGGATCAAGACTGTTGCAGGAGTTCAGATTTATCTTTCTTAGAATAACTATCTAATAATTTAACTTTTAACTGCATAAATTAGACAGAAAATAATTCTACAAAAGCTCAGAATATTCCACCATTACTAGTAATTATACATGCCTTACTCAAATTCAGACATAAAAATAATTTCGGAGATCATAGAGGGGTCTTACGGAAAAAATTGAGATAGTAAATGTATTGTCCAGGAATAAAAATAACACTTTTCCCTGATTTGAAATCGTATGTTCATTAATCAGTGGCATATTAGTTCCTTAGAAATGTATGCTGTAGTTTGAAAATTAAAATTGAAAGTAAATTGAAAGCTCACTACAGATTTCAAATTGTGTTGTTGAAATTTATTTAACATCCTGTGATATAATCAGCTTACTGCTTGGACTCCTGGAGCTTTAAAAATAATCTAGGTAATTAGTGAGAAATTTGGCTTAATCTGCAACTCTATTAAACGCAGTGCATTCCATCAGTAATGTACATTTGAAACCGTCCTAGTAAAATACTTAGATTTTCTTTAGTAATTCCGTTACACTGCTGTAAAAATAGTTTCTTCATTAAATTGAGTGAGTATATTGCAAGTACTTTTTGCTCTTAGACTGGTTGCTTATTTGCTCCTCTCTGAATTAATAATATTTAGTATTTTGGGAGGTAAGTAGTATTAATAAATATAGAAAATACAGTTATGTGCATGAAAATTACAGTGCAAGAGTTTCTTAATTAAAAAAAACATAAAAGTTGCACTGTAGCATGGACATATTTTTGTGTCATGTTAACACCACAACATTTTATACACAAACACAGCTGCTGATTTTATGATTCTTGCACTCTCTTATGTGAATGGACTTTGTGGCTGAGTGGTTACACTGCTCGACTCTCACCAAGGCGGCCTGGGTTCGATCCCAGGTGACCGCAAAGAGAGATTTGTGGTGGACAACACGGCACTGGAGTGGGTTTTCTCCGGGATCTCCAGTTTCCCCCGCCATCTCATTCCACCGGTGCTCCATCTTCATCTCATATATCTTCAGTGTCACCGCCTGCAGTATCGCATGTATTAAAAGCGGGCATTAAACACTACGCATTTCATTTTTCTTATTTGAATATATTTTAATTTTACCTATGAAAAACCATATTCTAAAAGCATTTAATGATAATGTACTCATATATGACTAGATTTTAGAGTAGCTACAAAATAAGAATGAACATGGGTTGAGCCAATACGGTTATCGTACTGTCTTGGCGTTGCCAGTTTCCTAACAAGTATCATACAGATGCTGAGATGTACAGTGATATAGATGCTGACAGAAGTTCGCTTAATATTTCTGTATGTGTACGAGAACATAATGATTATTGGACAACCTGAACCTCAAAACCTCGAACTGGAGAACAGTTTGCTTACATAGCTATCGTTCATATGCACAAAAAATAAAATAATTCAAATTAAATGCGTTCTACAAAATAAGGTGTTTGTTACAGTGAAACAAAATAGTGACATTTTAACAATTTGTGAATATAGTTTTTATTTTAATGATGCCATGTTCGTATACTGTCTGTAATGGACTTTAAACAAATTTTTGTTTTATTAAAATACTTAATCATTATGAAAGATATGAATGCGTATTTATGAAGCATTTTTTACCATGAATCACATGTACTAATGTTATGCATTGTGTGCAGAAATTTTAGTTTTGCAGCAACAATATCGCTTCTTTCAAGCAGAAATTTGCGACCATCATTGGTTCTCCTATATTTGAAACCAAAAGATTTCAGAATATTATGCCTGGAGGATACAGAATCCGTATATTCTATTTATCCTCTTCATTAAATTGGTCAGCCTTTTGGCAGTTGGATATTCACCCTTGTCATATAAATCATAAATTTTTCTATGTGAAACACACTTTTGAAAATTGTCTAAGTTGGTAGCACATATTTTAGCTGCCTGATGCTTCCCTAGAATTTGAAATATGAAAAATTCTAATTTGGTAAACTTTTTGCCTTCTTTAACATGTTTGTTACTGAATGAGCACTCACGTGACAAGCTTGTAACATTAATTCTCGACTCTGAGCGAAATTTGTACTTTCAAAAATGTCTTTAATTGACAACTGTTCGGAAAAAGAATACACATTAACAAGAATATTTCTAGCCTGCTTATGTAAAATCTTATGAGTTGTTTCACACCAGTAGTAAGCGGTATATTTACTAACTTTGAAAGGCTTGTGTGCACTTTTAAAAGATCACCACTTTACTGAATGCAGGTACAAAATGCAACTGCAGCTTAGCACGTGTGTGCTTTTCTTCACTGACAGTTAATAATTATTTTCTTTCTAGTCAGGCGTCTATTCTTTCCATTACTCCGAAACCAGATGTGCTACAAACATGGAGTTTGGACAGTAATCCTCAGAAAAAAATAGCTCTGTAACATGGGAAAAACAAAATGATTCTTTAATTGGTATCTTTAGAGCACGCAAAGAAATTAGCCGTATACTTCGGCAAAGCGAGCCAGTATGCGTGCTTAACTGTACAACGTTGCACATACTGCACTGGCTAGTAGCGGTAGATCAGCCATACCTAGTCCCACCTTATGTTCATTCCTATTTTGTAGCTACCTTAGTTAAATATATTTTTAGTTTATAGGTGATAGATCATAAATAAGAATGTATTGTGTGAAAAAATATATTAGTAAGGAATACATCATATTTTTTCTTGTAATATCACCTGTTTTGAGAAATGTTCTGAGTCACGTTTATGCACTCTATTTATCAAAATCTGCTTAATACTGTCTTAAAACTGCTTTTAAGACAACAAATAAAACCAAAGCATGATTAGAGTTGTTTCTTTTTCCAATATTGTATTTTTAATTTTCAGTTTCTTTTCAAATAGTTAATTCATATTTATACTATGCACACAAGTCAAATCGGTAACTAAAGTGTACCTATTGGTCCTATATTATTAATAGGGCATGTTGTTTTTGCTTTGCATCATATTTGTGGAACAATAAGTAATTTAGGATTGTGGTTGCAATTAATATTTATTTTCCACTGAACAACAGCTATGAGGAGAACCAATGGGTATGTCTCATCACTGATTTTAATGCCTTCTAATAAAAAGAACTGTCATTTCTGAAGTATGGTGCTATAATCATCTGATGAATAATGGCTTTTACCTTCATAGGATGGGAAAATGTATATAGAATTAGAACTGGGAGTATTCTAAATTATTCAACTCATTACTTCTATTGCAATACATTTTGGTAGATTACTTAGAATTGATTCTGTACGTAATTCAAAAGGTACTTTTTTAAAATAAAAAATAAACTTATATTTAGCAATTCAATTCAAAGCATGTAAAGCTGTCAGTTATGATAGTGCAGCTTTAGCAATATATGTTCTTCAAAGATAATTTTATAATGTTGCTCATTTTTGCTGCAGTTTTGCTGTAGGCTGGGAAAAAATTATATTTATTATTTACTCTCATAAACGAGCATAGCTCTTGTTGCACTTTTTTTCCAATTTATTATCAGACGATGAATGAAATGATTACTTTCTTGGAAGTGTTGAAAACAGTGTTGTTATGATAAATTAACTTTAAAGAGAGTCGATTAAAGACACTAGACAACACTTACTTTTAAATTTTTCCGGAACTAGTTTCAGAGGCTTTGCCTCTATCATCGGCCGGCTCTCGACTCAGTCGAGAGCCGGCCGATGATAGAGGCAAAGCCTCTGAAACTAGTTCCGGAAAAATTTAAAAGTAAGTGTTGTCTAGTGTCTTTAATCGACTCTCTTTAAAGTTAATGAATGAAATGATGCTCAAATGAGCCCAGAGTCCATAGAGCTTAGAGTTACCAAACATTCTTGCAGCATAAGGGAAAACCTGGAAAGATACCTTATCCAGGTAACTCACCCTGACCGAGATTTGAACTCGAGATCTCTTGAACATGAGACAGACATACTACCTTCTATGCTACCAGAGAGCGGCAGAGAGAACGAATCTGGCAGGCAGGTCTTGAGGTACCCCGACAGTGACAGCGGTATGGGTTGGAGGAGACATTGCAGTAGATTGCTGTTGTGGTGGTGGTGCTCTGGTGTGACGACTGTGGGTGTAGACAGCCGGCTGGAAAGACCTGCTGGTGGCTGCATTGTGACTGCTTGTATTCGACTGGAGGGCCAGAGTACCAGGTGAGGCGGCGATGTACTTGGCGCCTGGTGGGTATCAGGTCCTGCAGGTGTGGTGGGCCTCCGTGGAGAGGTGCTGGCCCAGAACTTCCCAGTCAGTTCTGCGGGCAGCTCCCCCTTGTTTGCTGGTAATGGCAGAGAGGTGGGAGATGGTGGCCAGGAACTGGCAGGCAAGAGCTGCAGTGTAGTTTGCTTGACCGGCTGGCTGGGCTTCTTATGTTCCGGCGTTTCTCTTCTTCTTGCCCATGATCTGTGTCGTCTCTTAAAGGTGATGTTCACTCCTCGGAGACTGCAGCGTCATTATTAAAATTTCCCTAAATCAGTCTACAACATTATAAACCAGTTCTTTGTGAGACACATAAACAGATGGATGGAAACCAGTAGATCTGTGGTTCAAATCCCGACCTTGGCATTGAATTTTTCATGTCAACTCTATCAATCCAATACCTTAGCCTGCATACGGGTAGTGTGAAGAAATGATTAATTTCCATCAATTAACTTAAATAGCATGGAATCTGTTATAAATTGCTGTCTCACTTCTCTATAACAGTCTGTTATGATACATGAAGTTTCTATGTTATAAATATACAGATTTTCTGACCTTACACTAGCACTAAGCATTATACACTGCCTCAGAACATATCAATTCTGTACAGCACACGTAGACATAGAGGTGGAAAAGTTGAGGGTAAACAGAACTGATTAGAAATCGTGCAGTGAATTCCCTGTGTTATGGCCACATATCAAAACCAGATCTCTACATTATGGTAATCTACCGCAATTTAGTTACCAGTAAGACATCAGTGATGAGACATACCATAATAATTTGGCTTCAAAGAACTGAAGGCTGACATGAAACACAAATGTTGCAGATATGCTGAATCTGGACGAGGGGAGCGTTGGCGAAGTATCCATCCAAGTGGACCTCTTTACACATCCTGGTACTGGAGAACACAAAGTAACTGTAAAGGGTAAGCATATTGGTTCAATTATTACTAAACAATTAAGGAAAATATTCATTCAACAAAATTAACTGTATTTTAAATAAATTAAATATTAAGCATTTAAGCATTTAAAATGAAGTAAAATGATATTAAAGGGCTAAAGAAAACATTGTATGTTTGCATTCACATGATTTTCTACATCTATTCTTGAAAATACTATACATTTTTAATAACATTGTATGTTTGCATTCACATGATTTTCTACATCTATTCTTGAAAATACTATACATTTTTCTATCTACCACAAGTTAATCGAGATAGACATTTATAAAAAATGGTTTTATTGCATATGTCCTTGTGGCTACAATGGGAATAGTTGAATATGGTCTATTTAAAAAATTAGTAAAATGTTTAAAAGCTGGTTGCTACATTTTCAATTTCAATTTATTCATCCCCTATATTTCATACAGAGAATATGTCATTTTACATTATAAGAAAAACATAAAAGTACACCCAAACGTCTACTATATGCACTGCTTAGAAACTAAAATGTACATTGTTTATTTTCCATTTTTTGCTTTGTACACTTCCACAATATAAAAAGCTTGTTCTGACAAATACCTTTTTATATTCTTAATATTACACAGTTTAGCATTCTTTATTTTACCTGGCAATCTATTATACATGTCTTTTCCGATACTTTCTGATGATCTGTTGTTTAGTGTTCCCCTTAGTGTGGTCCTAAAATAGTCAGCTTTATTCCTTACATTATTTGAGTGTACATTACAGTTCTTTTCACATGCATTCCTTTCTATTACATATTTAATGCTTTCATATATGTATATGCATGGAACAATTAAAATATTATGCATCTTAAATATCTGCCTACAGCTAGATCTTCTCTCAACATTTTCAATTATTCGGATAGCTTTCTTTTGTAATCTGAAAACTTTTAACACCTCTTTTGCATTTATATTACCCCATAAAGATATCCCATATTTTATATGTGAATAGATAAATGCATAATACACTTGTTTTGAGCTTTTATTGTCCATAGTTCATCTAACTTGTTTCATTACTTATATACCTTTATTTAGTTTTTTTATTATATGTTCTATGTGTTGCTTCCACCCTAGGTGTTTATCAATTACTACCCCCAGAAATTCTGTTTGGCATGTTTCTGGAATACTTTCACCATCAACAGTAATTTTTATATTTTTTGAACACTTCTTGAGATCAAACTTTATCCAGCATGTCTTATTTAAATTTATCATTAGGTCTAAGTTTAAGAAATACTGTTTTACTATTTTTAGGATTTCCTTTGCTTTATCTTCCACTTCTCTTTCTGTAGATTCATTTATTATTATGGTTATATCATCTGCATATCCTATTACAGTACCACCATGCTTCTTTATCAACTCAAAAAGGTCATTTATATAAAGTAAAAATAAAAATTGTCTCAATTTTGAACTTTGAGGTATATCTGATGTTACATATCCCCAGTCTGACTTAATATTTTCAATTTCTCCCTTTGTGTTCTTAAAATTTACTTCCACCCATTGTATTCGCTTTTTTAGATAAGATTCAACCCAATCTTGTGCAATTCCTCGTACCCCATATCTGTTTAGTTTTTCTATTAGTAGTTCTAAGTTAACGCAATCAAAAGCTTTACTTAGATCTATGAACACTGAAATAACTATTTCTCTTTTATTTAAGGCATTTATTATTGTGCTATTCACTTTATCGATTGCTTGTATTGTGGATTTGAGTTTTTGAAATCCATATTGTTCCTCCCCTATAATGTTCAGTTTTTTAATGTAAGACTGTAATTGTTCTAAAAATACCCCTTCTATGATCTTTGAGTAACTACCACATAGTGTAATCGGTCTATAATTTTCCTTTTCTAACTTTCCACCTTTCTGTTTGTATATTGGTTTTACAATAACTTTTTTTAGTGTATCTGGAAAAATTCCCTGTGTCAGAGAGACATTTATAATATGGCTCAATACCTCTGCCATTTCCAGCTTTATAGCTTTGACAATTTTGTTTGAGATTTCATCCAAACCGCTAGATTTTTTAAATTTTAACTTATCTATTTCTTTTATTACATCGTCTTTAGTGATCTCAAAAATTGCCATTGACTTTAGCTGTGTTTTCTGTGTGATTAAGTTTTTGTCCTTTGAAGAAGTATTTATGGTTTTGACTTTTTTTAACTATGTTTAAATAGTGATTATAAAATATATTACAAATCTCTTTTGGACTTTCAATTACTTTATCATTATGCTTTATTTCTATGTTTTCAATTTGTTTACTGTTATTATTCTTATGGATTCTGTTTACAATATTCCATATTGCTTTTGTTTTATTTTCTGATCTTTCAACTATTTCTCTATTGTAATTTGTTTTTGCAATTTCTGTTACTCTCTTTGTTATTACATTGTAGTCATTTATATATTTTAATGTTCTTTCATTCATATGTGGTGTTTTTATTGAGTTTAAAAAATGCATTCATTTGAGGGATATTTTTATACCTGTTGTCATACAGGGTTCCGTTTTTTTTTTTTTTTTTTCCACCTGTGCTAATTTTAATCCTTGTCAATGGGATTTCGGTGTCTAAACCATGCTTTACTATTTTATTGAATATATCATATTTTTCGCTTATGTTTTGACTTTCATATACCCTATTCCAATTTGTTTGTTTCAAATAATCTTTTAATTTTTTTATGCTTTCATTATCTACTTGTCTTTTATATATAAAAATATTTTGTATTTTTTCTTTCTGTGTGTTAATTTTTAATATTTGCCCATAATGATCTCCTATCCCTGTTTTTATTACCGATGCTTCCCATTTCAATTTTGGAAAATTTGTGAAAACATTGTCGATGCAGGATTGCGAAGTCTTAGTTACTCTAGTGGGTTTATCTATTCCCGTTGATAAATTCTGTCTGTCTAGTAGTTCAGTCATTGTGCATTTTTTTTTGCTATTTTTAAGCATGTCAATATTTAGATCTCCCATTATTATTAACTTATTATTTTTTTGTAATAGATTTAATAAATTTTCTAAATTATTGAAAAATATTTCTCTATCTCCTGATGGGGATCTATATACCCCAATAACTATTATATTACTTTCTCTTTTAATTATCTCAATTGCAGCCACCTCGCAATGTTTATCAACAAAATTACTGCAATTTATCTCCTTAAACTTTATATTGTTTTCAACATAAGTAGCTACACCCCCACTTAGATACCCTTGCCTGCAGTAATGAGCCCCAAGTACATAACCTTGATAATTATTTGCTAGCACCTCTTCCATTTTTAGGCCATGCTCTGTTAAGACCATGATATCTGGTCTGATCTCATTTACATTTATTTCAATAGATAACCTCTTATTGCTAATGTATTGTACATTTTGGTGAAATAATATTAATTTCCCCCCACTTTCGTTCATTTGTTTTCTTATGCTTTTTCCAGTATCATATCCTACTTTCTCCCTGTGTCTGTTTGTCATGCTATTTTGTATTTCCTCTGATTTCCTCTGCCCTACTATGATTTTTTGTTTCTTTAACATCGTCTGCTATCTTTATTAGTTTCCCTGTCCCATGCAAATGCTTACAATTTTTTCAATTGCCTCGCCCAAGACAAAAGCTCCCTTTCTATTTAGATGTAACCCATCTTTTCCTATACAACTATTATCCAAAAAGCAATTTATATGATGGCTTTAAAATTTCATTATCTTTGTGTCAGAACATTAAAAAGAACAAATTATTTCCTATATATACAAATATAATAATTTGTAACTTAAAACTTCACTTATCTTATAAGAAATGATGATAATTCTTATAAATTCTCCAGGATTGTGATTTCATGTATACTTATGCACATCTTCAGCTGGAAACATCGTTACTAAACACTAGATGTTGATATGTTCTTGTTAGTACTATCAAAACCTGAAAATAAAACAAATTTAAAAACAGAATCAACTGCCGGTAGTTCAAAATTCATTACGCAATTTTTTTTAACAAACATCGCGTAATGAATTTTGAAATACCAGCAATCAATTTTGTTTTTAAATTTGTTTTATTTTCAGATTTTGGTAGTACTAACAAGAATATATCAACATCCAGTGTTTAGTAACGATGTTTCCAGCTGAAGATGTGCATAAGTATACATGAAATCACAATCCTGGAGAATTTATAAGAATTATCATCATTTCTTATAAGATAAGTGAATTTTTAAGTTACAAATTATTATATTTGTATATATTTGTTTGCTTCACTGTTAATAGCTTCACATTTTACGTACAAATTATTTCCTATTTGAGAAAAATTTATTCATCCCATCTACACTCCATGGATTAAACACATTATCTGTTCCATTTTTCACAGTAAGTCTCTCCATCTCTTCTGCCATCTACCCACATCTCTTCTCCCTGCTGGTTTATGGTTTAGTGCAATTTTCAGAAGTCTATCATAGTCCATCCTTTCCACATGTAACAGCCATTTATTTCTGTAATGCTTTATTTCTTTGTTTATAGATTTCACTTTCAGCTCTGTTCTTAATACATCATTATTTATGTGGTCCAGTTTTATTATTTATTTATTAATTATTGAACACATTGTGTCCTTAGATAGGGAAGTTATTATCATCTGCGTAACATTTAAGCAACTTTGTTCTTGCTATACAGTCAAGTAAATGATCACATGATTGGACGTACAGAGTGCAAAGACACTGATTCAGTGCAAGATGAAACTCTTTCTGAATGCATATTCTGCAGTGAAATCCGTGTTTAGCAGTGCTCGTAAACACAGTGCTCGTAAAGTTAGGCTCCTTCCAGTCTTCAGAATTCATTGCTGGAGTCAAGAAAAATCTTTGATCAATATCTTCAGCTTTTTCAGATATCTCTTTTATGTGCACTTTATAGACTGGGATGTTAGACAGGTTCTATATTGTGACTTTGTGGGTTCGTAGAATTAAAAGTCCAAGTTACAGAAATTCCAAATGTTCTTTATTTCCGTAGAAACACACTTACAGTAGCAGTATTACATCACATACCAATTACAATCTACCAAGGTCATTGACCACAACAAAGAGCTCACTTTTCAAACACACCAGTTTCAATTACAACTCTCGTTCCACCTCTGTTTACAACTGTCCTTACTACTACTACTCTGGCATATCGCAATCTCTTATGTATACCTCTACTCATATTACTAGATATTGCTGGAACATTCTGTAACAAACAAGAAATCAAGTGTCCTCTATCAACCAAGACGTCACTAGAATGTTCCATTTATCTCTTTATTTGCTTCCGCAGACCTTTATGTCTGTGCTATCTTTATCTGTTCCAGTATACTCTTTATCTCCGTGGTGCCTATCAGACTATTATCGCTCTGTGCCTTTTGTGCACGTACGCCGCCAGTCGTAATAATGGATTTGCGACAATATTGACACAGTTTCCCTTATGAAGAAGTCAGTGTTGGCAAGATGATAAAATATTCTGGATCTTGCTGATCTAGGTATCTTAAGTCTCTCTGCAAGAAGGAGGTTTTGACTGCTTCAACTCTTTTCAGATTTTCAGCATTTAACTGAGTCCAGATTGCGGCAATTGCATAGTACGCTATTGGAGAAATCTTAATGTGAAATAAATAGTCTTATTGGAGTTTCAACTGACAGCTTTTCAACATTTTTTTATATCAAAAGTGGGATTTATTGCTGCATTGCATCTTTGCTAGATATGCTTGGTGAAGGACTTCTCTGTCACTTTAGAGTTACACCCAGATATTTGTAGCAGTTGTTAAGTTCCAGTCAGGCTTTCCTGTATTTGAATATGTCTTCTTGTTCATATTGCCTCCTCGTCTTAATTTCATTTCCTATCATAAAAACTATTTTTAGTTGGTTTATTGACACTTGTCACTTACTTTTTTTATATACTATTGAGGGACTAAGTTTCAAAGGCCATTGCCTCCATTTTCAACCTCTCTCCAACTGGAGAGAGGTTGAAGAGAGAGGTTGGAGAGAGGTTGAAAATGGAGGCAGTGGCCTTTGAAACTAGTCCCTCAATAATATAAAAAATCTAAGTGACGAGTGTCAATAAACCGACTACAAATAGTTTTTGCGGTTAATTTTGATGTCACTGTTACTAAATTCCTCCAAACACACATTCATTACCTATGTTTTGCTTGTGTTAACGTCTAGTTCATTCCTGCATGCTCAGTAATGTAGTTTATCCAAGCTATTCTGAAGAGCTAATCTATATATTGACAGGATAACTAGTGGTCTAGTTTTGTACATCTTTTTGTTCTTCTCAAGAATTTCATTTCATAGCCTTGTATCTTACTTTCCAACTTCTTTGTTATAATACAGGCTTCACTTTCATATAAAAGCAGTGGGTTTGGCAAACTGGGTTTGTTTTATAAAATTTAATTCTTGTATCCTTTCTTGTTTTATTTCTTAAGGCATTGTGTAATATTCTGCAAATAGTTTGCAATCTTGAGAGTTTCAGATTAATATTTCATTCTTTCTCTGAAGCTATTTTACATCCAAGGTATCTTAAACTTGAGACCTATTCTAAAGGTTTATCATCTAAACTAATTTTAGATCTTATTTGTTGCTTACTCAAAAAAGTGATTATCTTTTATTGAGAAAATTGTAAGTGTATAAAAATTCATACTACAAGGAATATCTTGGAGATGGTTATCTGCAAAAAAAATTTTATTTTATGAACTGTCTGCTTTAACAAGAACTACACTTTTTGTGCAGTAAGATTTTATCTATTAACATTTATAAAAAAAATCATTCAGAATTAAAAGAAATTCAAAGGGTATTCCCAGAAAATTCAAGATATATGAAGTGCGTTCAAGTTATAACACCTATTTTTTTTTCAGGACCAGGACCAGATAGGAACTTCTGTTTGTTTTAAATACACGTGGACTCTTTGTGAATGTGTGACAGAGATGGCAGCACTGTAAAATGTATAGAACTCTATTGGCAGCGACCAGAGTTAGGACTGTTTTTGATACATAAAATGGCAACGTTTCCATTGCAAGTACAACGTGTAATAATTCATTTTCTCCATTTTTGTGGTATGACACTTATTGAAATTCATCGCCAGTTGAATAAGGCATGTGGTGATGGTACCATGGATGTGTCTAATGTGCGTTCATAGGTGTGACAGTTCAATGAAGGCAGAACATCGTGTAACAACAAACCAAGACAGTCACGGCCTCGCATCAGCCGGTCTGTCGACATGATCCAGCAAGTGGAGAACATTGTTTTGGAGGATCGCCGACTGAGCGTTTTCAGACCTTCATGCAGGATTGTGTGCACAGATCCCACAGAAATGCCAATTTTGGAGGCGATGTCTGCAACTGTCTTGGTTTGTCACAGGATATTCTGCTTTCATTGAACTGTCGTACCCAGGAACGCATATTAGACACATCCATGGTACCATCACCATATGCCTCACTGAACTAGTGATGAATTTCAATAGTTGTCACACCACGAAAAAGGAGAAAACAAATGATTACATGCTGTTCTTGTAATGAAAACGTTGTATTAAAAACAGTCCTAACTCTCATCACTGCCATTAGAGTTCTATGCACTATACAGTGCTGCCATCTCTGTGATGCACTCACAACGAGTCCACTTGTATTTTAAGAAAACCAGAAGTTCCTATCTGGTCCCAGTCCTGAAAAAAAAAATAGGAGGTGTTACAACTAGAATGCACCTCATATATTTCATTTGTTATGAATATATCTAAACATATAGTACTTTAATAAAAAGTACTAGAGCTACTGTTGAGAAAATCATGTGAAAAGTATTTTGGGGTTCAGAGAGTTTCTTGAAAATGTTTGTGTCATTTCTTGAAAGAACCTAAACTTAAATACCAGTTTAGTGTGTAAACAACTTTTCATTTTTGAGTTATGCTTTTCACAGATGAACAAAAAGTTGCACATGCATACACACACACACACAAACGTACACACACACACACACACACACACACACACACACACACACACACACACACACACACACACACACACACACACACACACAAACATATATGGACCTTTTATTCATTACTTCAGGGAATTTCAAAGTTTGGGTTTCTAGTGAAATCTGATATCAAATATCTGGGTAGAATACATTAATTTTTTTTACTTACTTCAGGTAAGTAGTAGAGAAAATAAAAGATCTTAAGTTTAGAAAATTTCATGCACTTACACAAAACAATGATGTTTCAGTGGTAGCAGCAAATGATCTGAAATGGCCAACAGTGACTGGAATGTTTCGTCCATTTGTGGAGGTTAATCTTATTGGACCACATCTTGCTGACAAGAAGCGTAAACATGCCACCAAATCTAAATCAAACAACTGGTCACCTAATTACAATGAAACATTTCACTTGTAAGTAGCCATATATTTTTAGTACAAGTTCTTTATGGATGATAGTACAATATAATAGTATAAGAAGAAGAAAAACAGACATCAAATATGCAGGTCATAGGTTAGCACTGCTTGAGAAAATTCCACATTATATGAGGATTAAAATATATAATAAATTGCCACAAACATTTATGGAAATCCAAAACCAAAATCTCTTCAGAAAGCCCATTAAAAGTTTACTTGCTAATAAAGCGTACTATTCAATCAAAGAGTACATAAATGATTAACTGTGATCTGGGTGTATCTTACTGTATAATTTTAGGAAATGTATACACTGTACATACCTAGTATTTCTTTACTATACTTAGCAAATATTGTAGTATTAAATTAAATTTAAAGGTGAGTCAATTAATAACACTAAAAATACTGACATTTTAAATTTCTCGGAACATGTTTTGGAGGTTTACTTTCCTCCATTATCAACCAGACATCGACTCCTCTGTGGTGCAGCTGGTGATTTTTGTCTGAGGCCTTCTATGGTGGCTGCTTGAGGAACTTACTGAGCATATTCTTTCTGGGGGATGTCAAAACTAAATACTCTATTTCTATTTTTTGAAAATTTGTTCCCTTGTTTTCATGTTGTGTCCTTAAGAAGTTTCAGTTCTGGATTTATGTTGTGATTTTTTGCCCAAAAATAGGCAGCATCTGCCTATTGCTGATTTTTGTGCTTCATTGTATCATAGTCTTTACTCACAGGAATACTCACTGGAGTCTTTATTTTTAGATAGATAGAGTCAAACTGAAAACTTCAATGCCATGGCCAAGGTTTGAACCAGGGATCTCCTGTTTTCCATCCAGTTGCTCTTACCCATTGAGCCACCATGGCCAATGTGCCATCATGACATTAAATTCTCCAATTGACTCATATATTTTCCCAGTAAACCACTAGGGGCTCTCATATTCGAGATACACCATTTGTGGCGACTTACTATTGTAAATGCTTGAGTCCCAGGCTTCATCATTAAACTAGCCCCTAGTGGTTTACCCGGAAAATATATGAGTCAGTTGGAGAAATTAATGTCATGACAGCACGTTGGCCATGGTAGCTCAATGGGTAAGATCAACTGGATGGAAACCAGCAGATGGGTGGCTAAAATCTTGGCCATGGCTTTGAATTTTTCAGTTTGACTCTATCTATCCAAAACCTTTGTCTTTACATGGCTAGTGTGATGGAACGATTAATTTCTATCAATTATCCTCTTTTTTGCTAGTTTCACTTTATTATCCACTAATGATTTGGAGAAGCCATTCATTTTTGCTATTTAAATTATTTTGTTATATTCTGCTTTGTATTCTTCTGCTGTAAGGGCAAAGTGCCCCAGTCTATGTGTAATAGCCAAGGCTACAACCCAAGATCTCACAAACAGGCAATCTTCAATAGTTTAACACATAGACTGGCAAACATCCCTCTTACAGCAGAGCAATACAAAGCGAAGTATAACAAAATAATTTAAATAGCAAAAAGAAATGGCTTCTCCTAATCATTAGAGGATAATAAAGTGAAACTAGCAAAAAATGTGTTTGATTTATAAGAGGTCAACTGGATCTGTTCATTTTGTGAAAACCCCTCTGAAAAAGTCTTGCAACTGTAGGTGGTCAATGTCCAGAACTGTGTAATCTTCTTCTGGATATGCATAACTTCCTCGCTATTGTTCAGAAACACTGTCAATGTATGTATCACTAATTTAATTGGTAACTCTTGTTCCAAAAAGTGAACAATAAAATTTTGATCATCATCCTAATTGCCAGTTGTCCAGTAACTTACAGCTGCAGTTGCATTGCGAGTGGCAGATGTAGCCATCTATATCCTGCTATTCATATGCCTCACACAGAAAAAGTTCATAATCTTCAGCAGATTCAGGGAAACAGGATCTTATAAGAAACAAATGAAAAGTGGGTACTAAATGGAAAAAGGGTAGAAGTGGTCAATAAAATTTGAATACTTAGGAGTAAGGTTGAATAACAATGGAAAGTGGGGAGCACAGAGGAGAAAAGTCGAAGCAAAAGGAAGGGCGGCAATGAATGGGATAAGAATATGCAAATATAAGCTAGAAATGACAACCAAGTGGTTAGAAAGAATGTACGAAGCACTAGTTGAATCCAAAATGTTGTATGCAGTGGAGATCTGAGGGGGGGGGGGGGGGGCACAGAGGTAATCAAAACGGTGGACCAAAAACTACAGAAGGTTTTGCAAAGAGCTACTAGGCTTACCAAGATCAGCACCTAGGGAAATAGCTTTAGTAGAAGTAGGAAAGACAAGAAGAAATGGAATAATAATGGAAAGAATAATAAAATTTTGGTATAGGTGTTTGGCCAAAGAAGAAGGGGAAATTATGAAATACATGAGACAGCAAAAAACTTTAGCAAACTCAAATAATTGGTGGGCAGAGAAAGGAGAAATTATGAAAAAATAGGAATGGGAGATATATGGAGATTAGAGGAAAGGAATACAAGCGATGTGGGTAAATTAGTAAAATGCAGAATAGAAGATATAGAAAGACAGGGAATATGGAGAAATCTAGAAAATATGAAATCATTACAATTTTACAAGCAAATAAAAAGAAATTGGGGACGAGAAGTATATGTAGATTACTGCAGTAGGCAAGAGAGAGAAGGATTAGCATGGATGAGAACAGGAATAATATTTCTAAGAGGGATAAGAGGTAGGGAAAAGGGAATTTGTGAATTGTGTGGGGGACAAGAAAGCATAGAACACTATGTAACAGAATGCGAGGAGGTTGCAATGTGGAGAAAAAAGGTTTGGGAAGAAAAATGGGAGAAAGTAGAGAAAAGGATAGTAGCTATAAAAATGTTAACAGGAAAGGAGGAAAAGAAGGTAAGAAGTATTGGTGAGTTCTTGCAGAAAGTAAAAGAAAAATGGGCCAGAAATGTAAAGAATATAAGAAAGGAAGATGAGGGAGAAGAAAGGGGCTAATTAAGTAATAAGGAGGCACAGAGGTTAAGAGCTACTTGGCACAGTAGAAGACCAGGGTGTCATGTAAGCCAAGGTAGCAACAAGGTAAACACAAATAAATGTAGCCTAAAGTTGTAAATTGTAAAATTTTGAAATATGCACAATAAATATATCATATCATAAGAAACCAAATATAAATTGCCATATTCTCACAGAGGATAGCACAAGAGAATTATGACACCATGTTATCTCTGATGTCAGAGAAAAATTAGAGAAATCATGCACAGGAAGCAGGAGTTTTGGAAACTTTCACTTGGAATGCCACTAAACTTTTAAAATTGAAACCCTATAAGATAATAGAATTGTAGTTCAGGAATTGTAATTACCTAATAATGTGAGTAGAATAAATAAAACAAGAATATATGGAGTCTATATGTCCTATACATTGGTGTGTTGAATCTATTCTCAGGTAAAACCTGTTAGTTTTAATTCTTATGTCTAATTTTTATCATCTTTTTCCTTAATGGATGTATCTTATAGGTACCATGCAACATTATTAATCTGGAGGCACGTTAAAGTGATTTTTATACACAAGACAGGCAATCTTACTGCAGCCCTAGGTATTTTTGTCCTTTCAACCTGACATACTTTGTGCAGATGATACTGGAAAAGCTGGACCTATACATAGTGTTCATTTTTATCTGTTATTTTACCGCGCAAAATTTGACATCATCAATAGCATCGCTGATGGAGCAAGTTTATATACAATTCCCCTAGCAGCTTGCAATTGTACTTGATGTGTTGACAGCAGCTTTGAGGCCTCCCTCTACCGGCAGGTAAATACACTATTTCAGGGGTGGCTCTGCCCGCGTAATATAAAGGTGCGTAATTTTGCCTGGTGCGTAGATACATTAACTGCTTTTAAAAAACTATATGCAATGCACTGAAAAGCTAATTATGCAGCCATAAAAGTATATCATGAACAATATACGAAGTGATAAGTCAATGAACACTTATTTCACAATGAATAACTGTTTTTCTGTTATAGTAGACATATATGCATATTTATATCAGGTCTTATTTTATATATGCATATTGTAAACCTGTCACATAAAATAGAAATATTTCAATTTGATCTCAATTATTTTCTATCACCCATAGTTTCCTCACTATATAACTTCATTACAAACCAGAAATTTAGCAGAACATGTTCTAGGAATGAAAAATAAATCAGTTTTGCAATATGTACAAAGCTTTTATCCAAGCCTAAACAAGAAAATATCTCTAGTACATAGTCTCATGGGGTAACCCGCTTAAGCAAACCCCCCGTGTCATGTGCTACTGTTTATTATCAGTTTGCATCTTGTGTAAAAGCATAATTTTTTATGTGATCAGTGATCATTGATATGTGAAGTGTTTAATTTTTCATATTTAAAGGATTTACAATGAATGCAACACCCGACTTGGTGTGTCTCCAAACACCCTTTTCTTTACATAGAAAATGAAGTTATTTACAGTGGAGTAACAAAAACTACACAAATAAAAATATTTAGTAAATATTCTCCACTTAACTTAAGAAACCGATGACAATACTTTGACAACGAATTGTATTTGACTGAAGATGTGGGCAAATGTCCACGAAATTAATTTCGCAAAAAACATAATAGAAGTATTGTCATCGGCTTCTTAAGTTAAGTGGAGCCTATTTACTAAGTATTTTTATTTGTGTACCCTTTTCTTTATTGAAAAATGATGACAAACGCGTCGTGGTAAATATCGGTAGGCCAACACCAGTGCTATGTTTAGAAAAACTAACTTTGTGGCAGAGCATCTTTAAAATACACAAGGAAATTTAAGACTATTTGGTATGAGGAACATGATTATGTTGGATTGAAGTAGCTGAGAAAAAACTAACAAAATCGCAGACGCTCTTCAGCAAAGCTCACATCTATAGATATTGTAAAATACAATGAGAACGTTAAGCTTAACAGGCTTTTCAAATATAGTTTCTTTTTTGAAGGTAGATTAATTCCTACATTATTTTTAATTTTCAATATCCTATTAGAGAAGTAGACAAGAAATTACATTTCGTGCACATAGTGAAAGCGAGGAATTTCTAAATAAAGGTAATTTTAAGGAACTTTTGGATTCATATACAGAGCGAAGCCCCATTGAAATTCAAAAGCACTAATCCAATATAAAATCCGTTTTTGTGATGCCCATTTTGCGAATTTAGGTTAGCCAATTTTCCGAGTCACCTAATCAATTCGCCCAGAGTTATGCCTTCCTAAACTGGAGCTCCATATTAGCCAATCAAAAATTGGCTGGACTCTAATGTTTTTTCCCCACTCTTTTTACATAATCATCAGCAGCACACAAGGGCTGTTTCACCTGAGACTGTTTTCATAAGCTATCTTCCTTCTCTTCCCCTACCTTATTTACACCCGTCACCTAGCAAACCATATATCTGTGTCACTTCTGCGTTAAGCCCTTTTCAGAGCAGCTACAGGCTTAGCACACTTCGGGCTGTACCTCAGCCTGATGATGATACTTTTACCATCATTATTTTATAAGGTGCATTACCCAGATGTTTTCTTACAGCTTTTACTGTAAAAAAAAATTTCTGAATATCTTGTTTCTTCAGTTTGATTTTTGTAATTTTGCTACAATTCTTTGTAAGCAATTTCCTTTCTTCTGTTATTATATTACTCTGATATAGTCAATGTGCCTTTTGTACTCTATTTTTAGTTCTTATAATTCTTTATTCTATACTTAATTCATTACAATTCTTGGTTCTTACTTTTTGAAATGGTACAGGCATTGCTTCTTGAATTAGTTCACTTAATAGTTTAGATTTTGTATTAAGCATTTAGTAGGATTAATTTCCACAAATGCTGTTGAAAAATGTTATTCTTTGATAGTTGTATAATTTTTTTGTGGCTTCACTTACATGGCCATGATGAATAAATGTGATTTAATGCAAATTGTCTTAAAAGGTGTGAGAGATGTACTAAGTCAGGCCAAGAATCTCACTTCCATCTTCTATGATGAAATTACTAGGTTACCATAGTTATAATTTATATAAGAAATCTATGTACTGTATGCCCACGACAAGAAGACTAGAGGGGAATGAAGGGCAGAGGAGCTTAAACTGTTTTCTGCTCTGTTAGCTGATCTGTTTACTAGGAAATGAGTGTATGAGAGTGCATATGAGCCACCCATGCTGCCATATCTAATGTTTGTTGTCATGATAGGTAATACGTATAGGCAGTGGCGGTTCGTGGAATACAAATGTGGGTGTTCACAAAACCTACACTTAAAATGCACATTAGCACTATCTGCTACTGCTACCACCAATGCTACTAGTGAGTGGGAGTTCAAAAGCCCAACAAAATTTTATACAATCTATTAACCTCTATCAACTTAAATCCTTTTATGGAAGTGTTGAAAACAGTGTTGTTGTATAAATTAAGTTAATTAGGAGTCGATTAATAACACAAAACAACACTCACTTTTAAATTTTCCCGGAACCGGTTTCTGAAGTCTTCCCTCTATCTTCAGTCGATGTCCGGCTGAAGATAGAGGGAAGACTTCAGAAACCGGTTCCGGGAAAATTTAAAAGTGAGTGTTGTTTTGTGTTATTAATCGACTCCTAATTAACTTAACTCTATCAACTTGCTCATTGTGTCGCTTTACTGACAGTCTGTAAGCGCTGAGCACTAATATAATATTTGATATTTATTTGTACATAAGAAAATAATTTACAAATGTGCTACAGAAAACCTTTTTTGTTTACATACTATCCTTCCTTAACCTATGTACAAGAATTGACTACCTTCTTTCACCCCTCAGCCAGCTTGTCAGAACAGCCTTATACTTCACTGAGGGGTTACCTGTGTCCCTTACTTTTCCCTGAAAAATCCTTCCTCCCCCCCCTTTTCCTTCCCCCCTTCATAACTTTTGCTTCTAACTATCCTCAACCATTTATCTTTCATTTTACCAAGAAATCTTCCTACATTTTGATTCCTATTCCGTTGCTTCCCTGTCAGTATTCTTACTGCTACAATTTTATTCTCAACTTCCTCCCATTTTTTCTCCCATGCCTCCTTCCTCCACTTCTCATCTCCTTCACATCTTACTACATAATGCTCCACACTTTCTCCCCCCCCCCACATAATTCTCATATTCCTACCTCATTCCACCTTAATCCTTTCATAAATATTGCACCTGTTCTCATTCATGCTAATCCCTCCCTTTCAGTCCTTCTACAGTTGTCTATATAACCTTCTCTTCCCCAGTCCCTTTTCAAATCCTGTAAAACTTCAATGAACTTTTGTTTTCCATGCTTCTCCATATCACTTGCCTTTCTATGTCTTCCATTCTTGTCCTTACCTTTTTCCAAAATCCTCTCTCATTACCTGCACCTGCCCTCCATATATCCCCCATTCCTATTTTGTCCATACTTCTCTCTAGCACTTTCCACCAACTGTTCTTATTTACTAATGTTCTCTGTTGTTCCATGCATACCTTTAAAATATTTCCATCCTCCTTACTCAAACAACTAAACCAAAATTTCACTATTCTCTTCAAGATTATTCCTTTTCTCCTGGTCCTCCCCATTTCAAGAAGTGCTACTTCACCTGGAGCCGTCCTTGTCAATATGAGAGCCTCTTTACGGAATAACTTGTACATATTGTCAACCTTGTTACTTATATCTGAGCCCCCACAAATCTACTGCATATATCATTTTTGCCTCTACCATTGTCTCATATAGCCTCCCTAACCAATTTTCCTACCATGTGCTCCCCACTCCCCATTACTACTCAGCCTTACTCCTAAATATTCAAATTCCTTCACTACCTCAAGCTCTTTCCCCCATTCAAGAACCATTTCTCATCCGTTTTTAATGTTGCCCCTTTTTTACAAACCATAATCTTAGATTTATTAATATTTATTCTTATTCCCCACTCCTCACAAAATCTTTGCACTTCATCAATTGCCTTTTGCAGTCCTATTATAGTTATGGATCCTATCACCAGGTCATCTGCATATAATAAGCCTGGAATCTCCTTATTGCATATTACCGGGTTATGTGTATTACTCTTTGCCACTTTCTCCAGGATGCCATCAATAAACAAATTAAGAGCATTAATATTCACACGACCAAAAATGGTGAACTGAATACATGCATTCTTATGTGAGTGTGAATTCCCATGCTTCTTTATCTTTTTACTGAGATGTACCAAGTTGGCATATCCTACTTTTGTCCAATTACTCACTAAACATAAGGCACGGAAAGCAAAAAAGCACATTTCTAATACTGTAACCGCATAGCCATTTACAGGTTGTGTATACATTGTTGTTCAATTTGCACTTTTAGTCCCGCTTCTGATTTTTCTAACATGCTCAACTGTTAAATTGGGCTGCAGATGCCCTAGTCTCTTTATTATGAGCTTTGTAGCTCATACTGTTTCTTTGTAAGTCAGTCTATGTTTTACTTCTTAAAATGGAATTCACCGAGTACATAGCTACCTCTTAGGAGAAGTTCTACAGTCACAAAGATTCGAAAACCTGGTGGTCGGTCGCTGCACACAACAAAGAATAATTGTTCTGTGCTAAAGCATTAGTTGTACTTGATGTACTAGAAAACTTACAATTATCTCACCTGCTGATCACCTATAAATTCCAAGTTTATTACAGTGTTTAAAACAAAACATCTATTTAGAAACTGGACTGTAAGAACACATTGTATTCAAAGCAAAAATAGCTGATAGCACCAGGAGTTGTAAACATTATTTGTGTTTGGAGATAGTTGCAATTAAGCTTCATAGATAGTACCACTTCCCAGAGATGATCAAGAACTCTGGCAATGCCAATGTGAATTAATGTGCACATCATAATTGTGTTATGATCTGAGTGTATGCCACCAATGCCTATCTATAGCATTTGTCGTCTACGCATGCGCAGAGCTTTAAACATTACATGATGTGCTAGCACAAGGGATGTGTGCTAGCTGCAACATTGCCATGTACTCATATTATCGCTGTCTACTTACTAAACATTCTAAAGGAATGATCGCAGTAAATATAAATAATGAATGAAAAGAGGAAAAGGGCTTCTACAAGACAAATATTGGGGGTTCACGTGCTCTTGTGCTCCTAAACGGCAGCCGCCCCTGTGTATAGGTGAGTTATGTGCCAACCTTGTGTATTTTAAATGAGCCTTCCAACCTTATCATACTTGGAAGGCGAGCATAAACACCGAGGAGACAGCAAAAGTGATTACGTTACACATTCCTCTAGCTTGCCTTCTTGTCCTGGGCAAACAGTACTTGAATTTAAGGGGCTATGAATATAAGCAGTACGCTTCACAGAATCAAGAAAATTTCCTAAGCTGCCCAAGTCAAAACTAAGGCTCTGTACTGTTAACAGGCATAACTCATTATATTAGCAAATGTAATATCATTTCTGCCACAGAATTTCAGAATGTGTGATTAATGGTATAATTTTTATTCTGTTCACAGTATTATTGGGAATGAAGAACAGCTGGATTATTTTGAACTTCATATCTGCGTAAAAGATTACTGCTTTGCTAGAGATGATCGTTTGGTTGGTGTCGCAGTTATGCAGCTCAAGGATATAGTGGAGAGGGGCTCATGTGCCCGTTGGCTCTCACTTGGTAAGCGTATCCAGATGGATGAAACTGGCTGGACCATCCTCAGGATACTGTCACAGCGAACCAATGATGAAGTTGCCAAAGAATTTGTTAAGCTCAAGTCAGATATCCGCACAGAAAACCCTCTACCAAACCAAACATGAGGGGACAAAACAGACATGTAAGGTGTACGTGTGAGTGTGTACTTAAGTGAAAACAAGGTGACAGCAACCTAGTTACTCAAATAGCTTGAATAACAAGCCATATCTGTTGCTCTCCGAGAGAGGGGGAAGTTTTCATTAAAATCATAAAAAATGTATTGAAATTATAATTATCAGTATTTTGAAAACACAAGCAATTATTGATGTAAAATTAAAAGAGAGATCCAGTGGTAAATGAGAAGACTAAAATGTTAAAAACAAAATTACTAATAGCCCTGGTGACATTACTTATGCCAGAGTTAACAATACAATACAGTACACAAGGCATTATGGCAACATGAAATTCAGCCTTCTCTCTCTCTCACTCTCTTTCTCTCTCTCTCTTCATCCTTTTTCACTAAATTTGCAGTGAATACGTTTATAGGAAGCACTATGGATGGTAAAATTGCTATATCTATAGTAAACGTAAGTCATCATGATATCCAAAAGCTTTTGAAGAAATAAATTTGCCATTTATCAGTCATGGCATCTAAGAAATTCCATTTTCTCTGCAATTATTTTCAAGAAAAATGTCTTTTCTATCTAAATTGCATAGTAAATCTAGCATTCTAAAACCATATATGCACTTAACAATTTTCAAAACTTTTACTGGAAAAAAGATAAACGTTTTCCTCGGACCTTGCTTGTGTATACCATTATTATGTATATTCCACTGTGATAATTTGGAGACCTGCCTTTTATCCCTATTGGTGGGTAAGTTCATCCAATTGGTCTCATTTCTCCGCTGCAGCTTCTTCTTGTATGATGATGTCCAATGTATAACTGATGTGTTGTTCTTCGTTTCAAGGTAATCAACACCAGAGTTTTATATGTAAGTATGAAGAGCTGTACCCTTAACTGACAACAATGAGCCTTAATAAAATATCTTATCAGCGTTACTTTTAAACTGAAGTCAACATCTTTACTAACAATCAGCATATCTCTTTTGTCTGCTGGGAGTAATATTGTAAGATATATATGTGTGTGAAAGTATGAGCATGTTGGAAAGCTGAAACAGAATTGCATTCAGTAACATAATAATATGTTAGGAAACTGTAAAAAATGTTTCTTTCTTAATCTTTTTACTTTTGTTCTTTTTTCTTTTCTTACATTCATTACTTCATCTTTGTTAACAGCTGGGCTGGAAAATGGAACTTTTTTTGTAAGGGGTTTCAAAATTTTAATTTTCTCTTTAATGATAAAATTATTTCTGCTTCATAAATTTGTATGGAAAATGGAAAATCAAGCAAACTTGAGATGGTCTGATTCGTGTAAAGTGATGAGATATCCTTCCTTCATTAAGTGTTACTGATCAGCATGTCCCATGTTTGTGCACATGTCACTGCTGCTAAATCTTCCAATAATACAATAATACAAGGGGCAGGTGGAGTGTTTATTTTATATACTTCAGCCAACCTTTGCTGGTTTCTTCCTTTGTTTAAATGTGCCTCAATGTATTATTGTACTATATGAAACATTTTCATACAATTTAATTCTAGTCAGATCGGGTTTAAAAATATTTTGAAGCATCCAAAAAAATAAATAAAAACACAAAAAAAGAAAAATGTACTATGCCAATAAAAAATGGAAAATAATGACAATACAATACTAATTGTATGCATGAAGTGATGTTGATCTAGCATTCAAACTTAACATTCCAGTCAGTAGCTGTTACCCTTAGTCTTGCCTTTGTTACATTGATTTTGGAATTATGTACTATAATTCTGTCTTGTATTGTTGAAATTGTCACCAATGTCACTAGCTGTAAAATAATACTAATAATACTACTAATAATACTGACCTGTTGTAACAGTGCTCCGTTGTTCTCTGTTAAACTGCAAGAGGAAGTTGTTAAAACAAACTTTTTTCTATATGAATGTATAAACATTGAATGAAGTTTAGTGTAGAAACTTAACATGTGATTTCATACAAGCATATTATTAATATATGATATAAAACTATTATATATATTATATATATAATTATATATTCTCCCGTTCTTCCATTGCGGATTGTAATAAATGCTATACATGTGTGATGGCATGCTGATATCTCGGCTGTGAGCATCTCACCTTGTTTATATTCTGTGTTTGTCTTGTTGGTCCCCGATATGTCACGCTATCTGACTGAAAACTTTACACGTAAAATATCTGCATAACTCTGTGCCTTTCCGTTGGCATTGTCTTGCACAGATCACAGTTTCACATATTCGTTCCTATAGCTATACTATTCGATGTATCCCTCATCATAACACGTTAAAAACAAAATGTTTTTCTTTAAAAATCTGAGCACTGTTGGGAGAGAAAAATTGTATATAATGAATACACTCTATGCAGTAAATTTATAAATGTGTGAAAGTTGGTTTCTAGACTGATTTTGCTTTCCCATGGATTTTATTTACATGTAAAAATGACAGTCTATACTAGATGAGTAAATGTGTGTGTGATGAATAACAACTATATGTCAAATCATTTAAATAATAATTATTTAGTTATTTAATTAACGTCTTGAGCTTCATTTGCTCTATTTTATAGTTTTGGGTTTTCATTTAATTTAATGATTTTTCACTTTAACATTATATAATGTTAACAGTGATACAGGAATATATTTCCTAGAACATAAAAAGCAATATACTTGAAAAGAACCGAAAGGATGAAGCAAGTCATATTTTAATTGAAATCAAGTTTTTAATATAAATTACTACAAAATTGATTTACTCCCCCAAAATTTTATAAATATAAAAATTACTTACATTAGAAATGAATTTTATTTTGACGAACTATCAACGGTGAATTAGAATTTGAATAGTTATAAATAAAAGCGTTGTTAACAGTGAAGCTAATTTCATGTATAAAGACTAAAATTGAGTCATACCTTTTAAAACTTGTAACTTCACTCACGTCCTTTTACAAAATCAGGAACGTTTTGGAAACTGTTGCAGTTTCATCCTCAGCTGATTAGCGACTCATCACAGTTGGTTGTTGTCTCTATCTCTTGTAATCGGCTCCCTGTCTCAGAAGATTCTTTACGTAAGTTCAGTTGACCACTTACTGATGGTACATTAAAATTTAGAATATGTGGAATGTTTTTAATAATAAAATTTTTTTTCCCATGTTGTAAGTTCAAGTTTTGTTGACAATGGTTTTAGTAAACAAATAAAAATATTTAGTAAATATTCTCCACTTATCTTAAGAAGCCGATGACCTTACTTCTTTCTATTATGTTTTTGCGAAATTTATTTCATGAGCATTTGCCCACATCTTCAGTCAACACAGTGTTCTTAAGATAAATGGAGAATATTTACTAAATATTTTTATTTGTGTAGTGTTTGTTGCTCCACTGTAAATAGCTTCATTTTCTGTGTAATGGTTTTAGTATTTGAAAGTAATGAGTTGGTAATTCAAACACAAACATCACTTAAATTATCCTTACTTGGACATGTTTCGGAGAACAGTTTGTCCCCATCGTCAGCAGTTATCTGACTGGTTGAATCCGTGGTTTCCTGAAGTGACCTGGTTGTTCGTGGTAGCATCTGTTGTCTGTGAGATGAACTTCCAAGAGAGTTTTCAGGCGGCAATTCGAAATTTAAAGTATACTAGTGAATCGAGAAGATATTGCCACATTGCTTCACTCACACTGTTTATTCACAGGACATGTTTCAAGAGCTCTTGCTCCTATCATCAGTTGTCAACTTACACTAATCAAGTATCAGCTGATGATAGGAGCAAGAGCTCTTGAAACATGTCCTGTGAATAAACAGTGTGAGTGAAGCAATGTGTCAATATCTTCTCGATTCACTTTTGTACTAATTTGTGCTTCACTGTCCCTACTCTTCCAAGTTTATACTTAAAGTATACTGTTTGGTTTTTATAATTAGCAACTTTTCCCAAACATCGAGTTCAGCTGCATTACTGGTTGGCTTTAATAGTTTTATATTTGGTACAATTTCATGATTGGAAGACCAGAAATGGTGGGCTATTGCTGATTTTTCTATTTGTTTGTGTTTCACACAACTCATATGTTCCTGTAATCTAATATATAAACTTCTCTTGGTTTTTCCTATGTAGAACTTATTGCAGTCTGAGCAGTTGATTTTGTATATACCTGATTTCTTGTTTTCGGGTACTGGGTCTTTCAGGTTGTTGCATAATATGTTTTTTAAACTGAATTTATTTATTGGGGCTAGGGTGATGTACTTCTTGAATATCTTGTTGAATTTATGATGCACTGGGATGATATGTGAATTTCCTGAACTGTGTCTCGGTTTTTGATTCTGTTAATTTTGTAGTATCCAATACGTGTTTCTGTTTCTTGAATTTCCAAATTTTCTTTTCTATTAATCGTTTACTGTATCCATTAATTGCAGCTATGTTAATCATGTGGTTATATTCTTTGTTGTATTCATTCTGTTTCAATGGGATGTTGACTAGTCTATATGCTAAGCTGTTCAAAACTGCATGTTTATGGTTTTAGTAGGTTGATCTCCTCTCCACTGTGGTGGTTATCATTCCAGAAATGGTTTGTTTGTATTTTATGTTCCTATGGTGTTCTGTTAATCTAGTTTTTAAATTTCTCTTTGTCAAACCAATATGAAATTTGTCACAGTCTTCACAATTTATCCTGGAAATATAAAAAATTCACTTACCACCCTTGGGCATTTTCGAAGTTTGAACGAATATTTAAAGATTATGGCATCACACTAGCACCAGAAAACAGATTCTCACTCAAGAAAATGTTAAATAATCCCTTAAAAAATGCGATCCCACCAGAACAAAAATCAGGCATATATAGGATAAATTGTGAAGACTGTGACAAATTTTATATTGGTTTGACAAAGAGAAATTTAAAAACTAGATTAACAGAACACTGTAGAAACATAAAATACGAACAAACAGAAAAATCAGCAGTTGCTTTTCATTTCTGGAACGATAACCACCACATCAGAGAGGAGATCAAACTACTAAAACCATTGTCAACAAAACTTGAACTTATACATGGGAAAAAAATTTTATTATTAAAAACATTCCACACATTCTAAATTTTGATGTGCCATCAGTGATCTACTGAACTTATGTAAAGAATCTTCTGAGAGAGGGAGCCAATTACAAGAGATCCAGACAACAACCAACTGTGATGAGTCGCTAATTAGCTGAGGATGAAACTGCAACAGTTTCCAAAACGTTCCTGATTTTGTAAAAGGACATGAGTGAAGTTACAAGTTTTAAAAGGTATGACTCAATTTTAGTTTTTATACAGGTGAATTAGAAGCCTAAACTTTAGCAGGGTTAACAGTGTTGCATTTAAGATATGATGGACTCATTGCTTTGAATTTATGCCAGGACTTATTAATCATATGACAGTTTAGTGTTTGTTTGGAGGCATCAATCTCAGCAGTAGGGCATTGGTACAGTTAGCCAAAGGTCCTTGCTTAGCCTGGCTTTTAAACCTTACTCAACTTTGCATTAGTAACTAATTATATATTACCCTGGGAATTAGGCAATCTCATTGACTTTGTTGGGGCTGTATTATTTAGACTCTTTGGCTTTGATTACCAGCTAATAGGGTGGTAATTTTAAATTATCTGGCTAGCTTTAGTGAAATAACTTCAAGGTTCATGTGGTTTGGAGTCCATAGCTGTACTGTCCACCAAAGCAAAGTAAGTCCAAGAAAGGAATGCGCCCCCTTACATAGTGGGACAAGGACAGCAAATGTGTGTGACAGAGAAGGCAAGCTACACAAAGAACAGAACCGTTAAGCGCCCTATTTACTCTGTACACTAAAACCAAGAAAATTCATTCACAAAAGTAGAAGCCGTCAGAATGTTTTTGAATGGTCTGTAACTGAATTGACATGGGGGTGTCATAAACTACCGAGGGAGGGTGTAGGAACCTTCTCCAACCCCCCTGCATCTCATCCCCCGGAGACTTTCTTTCCTGTGGTATACTATAGTTCTTCTAGCTCCATTACCAACCTATCATCCTACCATCAGAAGTAAGATATCATCTACTAACTACCTCCAGCTAATAAATGAGCCAAGTCATTACTTGATCATAAATAGCATAAGGGAAGCAGCAGAATAATTAGCAACATACTAAATAAAATTTTTGTCATAGCCATCTATGAATATATAATTCTTTAATATGCAGGTTAAATACAAGAGAAAATATAAAAAGTATAAAGGAAAAATAATTATTCCCTTAATGACTATTTATAGAAATACATAATATTGCCTTTTGACACCTTCTCTGTTCTTCCTTGTATGATTTACCAATCTATGAATGTAATTTTAAATGTCCAAGCTTTAAATCACAGTAAAAGCTAAATTATCCATCACTTGGTTAACTATTCAGATCATTAGCCAATGTCTCTTGTTCTTTGAAAGTGTTTTGCTTGGCACTCTGGAATGAACATTCACTGTACGTTACAAAAATTAACTTGTTTTGGAATTAAATATAACCTAAGGTTGCAACAACATATATGTTATGGCTCAACTCAAGCTATAATTGGAGATTAAACCTAACCTGTACAGCAAAGATATCTTGGTGCCCTGTTTTAGTTTCACATAAAAAAGTATTGATGCAATCAGACAATATTATCATAATGTATTGCTTTTGCCTGGTGATGTACCTACAAAACTGATGAGAAACAGATGTGTGGGAAAAATGGCATGCATCTGTAATGGTCTTATAGAACAGAAGTCTGTTATCTCTCACCAGACAGCCCTGTTTTGCAAACAACAATCACCTTCATTGCCAAAATAACATGGAACTCATGTATTTAGTAAGTTCTTTGTTGTTTTGTTTGTTGTTACTCATTAAACCTACTGTTTATATTAATCAATATCTATTAAATTATAGATGATTCGTATTTATCACACACCAGCTTCACTTATGTACCTACATTCAGGACATGTTTCGCGAACCATCGTTCGTATCATCAGCTCTATTGCTACTAAAGCTTAGGTACAAAATCAACAGATGGCAGCAGCAACTCCAGAACTACCCACACCACTAGATCAAGCTTTAGTCGCATTAGAGCTGATGATGCAAATGATGGTTTGCGAAACATGTCCTCAATATAGGTACGTAAGTGAAGCTGATGTGTATTAAATACGACTCATTTATAATTTGATAATTGTTTTACTTCACTGTGGTGTTCCAATACAGTTAAATTTCAATAAATCGAGTTCAATTATTTGTTATTTTGCATTAACTGTTAATCCCAACCTTTGCATTACAATGGCTAAATATTCTGTAATGGAAAACAGTATTTTCCCTCTCATTTATACACATATTCATTTTAATAATTAGTGTACATTATTCTTGTGCCTAATTTATAAGCAACAATGACAAATTATTGGAAATTGGTAACTGCTATAGCAATAAGCTACTGGAAATCTCATTTGTAATTTTCCCTACTGTATTTGATTACATTGATTTGCATTGAGTATGCAAATTGATTTAGCTAGCATAGCTCCTCAGTTTCCTCAGGATGCGGAATGGGCACTGGTCCTATAACAACAACCTAAAATCCACACCCTTCAGGGGTGGGATCGATCCCTGGGTGCATTCTAGGGAGGGTAACCAAAGCACTAAGCCAGGCACAGGACCTATTTTCCGTTACGAGAGAGAAATTTTCAATACATATTTACAAATTTCGTTATAAGAAGAATACAATAAAATAAGACCTAAAGCTTTCCTGGTGACAAATATGCTCAAATTATTTTTGGGAAGCAAGCCAGGTGAAAAGACGATTAGAAAGTGATGTTTTGGGAGTGTGCATCTCTCACATCATCCGGATATTTCTTAAATGTTATAACCACAAATGAATCGCTGGATGTAACACAAATATAAACAAAGACAAAACACTACCAAGATTTGCAATGCTGAACAAAAGACTGTTTTCAGTAAATTAAATGCTAGGTCAGGAAATGGCATGAGTATAGAAAATTGATTGGGTCAAAGAAACGTAACTACTTCATTTGATTATCGATTTCTAATCATCTTTTCACCTGGCTTGCTTCCCGAGAAAACAACTTGAGAATACAATAAGTTAAAGCAATAGTCCATCTTTAAGCAGCAGATTGCTATGTGAGAGCTCTTATATGCTATGCTCTCTGCAAGACCAGAAGAAAAAAGAAGAAAGAAATGAAAACGGAAAATGAACAACATAACACTTGAAAAACCTGTAAGCAATAAAAGATTCCAGCCAATAACAAGGAATTTCTCGGAAATGTTCAATGCATTATTTCACAAGTATTAAATTAGATATATCATATTAATCACAGGATCTAAATTTTCTGTGTAGTATTGTTTATTAACTCATACATATATCAGTTACATAAAAGACATTTAAATGAACAGATTTCGGCCACGCTGTGGCTCAGTGGTTAGACCGCTTGGCTCTCACCAAGGCGGCCCGGGTTCGATCCCAGGCGACTGCAAAGTGAGATTTGTGGTGGACAACATGGCGCTGGGGCGGGTTTTCTCCGGGATCTCTGGTTTCCCCCGCCATCTCATTCCACCGGTGCTCCATCTTCATCTCATGTATCATCGGTGTCATCGCCTGTGGTGCTGTATGTAGTAAAAGCGGGCGTTAAACACTACACATTTCACTGAACAGAGTTCACTGGTGATTTGTAGATTATCTGAGACCTCGTTTTATTTCTAATAAATATACTTTTACATTGATATTTTTATAAAAATGTTTAATCATAGCAGGCTATGGAAACCAAGGCAGGCATAATTATATATGATACAAATTCAAACACTTTTTAAATCATTTGGCTTTTGCCGGTACGTCTCAACCTTTTTGTAATGGCAATGATTTGTCATTGGAACAGTTAGATTCTACTTACAGAACTACATAAGCATTATCAGGATAATTTGTTAATTAGATAGTCTTGTACAGAATAAAATGATTTTGAGCATAGTTACTCTCTAGCAGCATTTTTAAAAGTACCAAAATGATCAGTTTTTTCTTTAAGATAATTAGGAAGGGTGCCAAATATTTTGATGGTTTCTGGAAGCAAGAAAGTTTAGTACTGGGATAATGGATATTTTACCTTTGTCTAAAGTTACTGAGAAATATGTCATGATGGTACAAATTCTTTGATCATTAAATACTGGTTCACAATAAATGGGGACTGGAAATCAAAACAAGAATGAGAATAGAAACCAAAGAGATGTAAATTTGGTCACAAACAAAAATGGGAATGCTTATAAATAACAATGTGGAATGGTTTTTCGTTCTCTTTTAAAATGTTTAGTGTCATTCTTGTCACATACAGCTAATGGACATTTATAATGCATAAAATTAAAATATATTTCAGAAAGGAAACTTTTTAAGGATATATTTCCTGGCCTAAATCTTTCTACCCTATACCTTCCTGGCATTTGCCAGTTATGACTGAGAAAAACCTGGAAAATGCCTCAGGGAGGATGGTTCTGGCAGGATTTCAATCACAGACCTCCCATTCACAAGTTGATGCCTTAACGACCTTAGCTATCCTTGCCAGTATCATGATTAATTATGTGCATCTATTTACGACTGATCAATGACGTTTTTACCTGGCTGCAATTCAGCCAATGTAATGTTAAGCAACTGAAAATTTTGATACAATTAACGTTTTCTAAACATTATCGTGTTAGTATTTCCAATTTCTCTTGTGAAAGCATCTTCCAAATAAATTACATGACATACATTAAAGTTGTTTTCAGTAGATTGTTGTTCTGAACTTGAAACTAGCAGGAGTTTTAGGTCGCAATCTTCTTGAACAATTTCTACATCAACAGAACAGAAACAGAAAAGCTGAAACCTGTTTTTATTCCCAGCTTCTTGTCAAAGTAAACACTTAGATTGTAATCTACATATAGTAACTTTGTCGTTTTCATTCTCAGTTATTGTGAACCATGCTTAATGGTGCTAATAATTTCAACACTTCTGAGTCAGGAAAAAAAATTCATATTGGTACAGAAGCATTGGACTAGTTTACAGATACCATACTTATATGAATAGCTCCTTATACGAGGTACATCCAGAAAGTAAGTTCTGTTTGGTAATAAAATTAAATTGTGTACTGATACAAAAAATTTATTTATTGTACAAAATTCTACAACTCTTAAACTACTTTTCCACACAACTGCCAAAATTTTGCAGGCATTTGTGATAGCGAGGCACAAGTTTTTGTATACCTTCTTCATAGAAGTTTGTGGCCTGTGTCTTCAACCAGTTGGAAACATTTTCATTCAGCTCTTCATCATTGTTGAAGTGTTGACCACCAAGGAAAGATTTGAAATGCAAAAACAGATGAAAGTCGCTAGGAGCAAGGTCAAGGCTGTACGGGGGGTGGTCAAACACAGGAAAGATTTGAAATGCAAAAACAGATGAAAGTCGCTAGGAGCAAGGTCAGGGCAGTACCGGGGGTGGTCAAACACGTCCCAGTCAAATCCCTGTAGGATGTTTTTTGTCGCATTTGCAGTATGTGGTCGTGCATTGTCGTGAAGAAACACAACACCTTTTGACATTGCAAATTTGCAGATAAATTTCAATTGGTTTCACTTTCCTAGCATTCAGAAAACGAATCACAGATCTGATTTCACAAGCAGTGGGATTTTCAATCAACACCAACATTGTAAAGAAGCACAACAAAGTGTACGTTGTTGACAGCGATCTCACAATGGCGCACGTTTCTTCTCCTTGATACAGAGTGTCTACCCCACATGTGCAGAACTGTGATCGCAGCACTGCAGCACAGATAAATTGAAACAGAACTTACTTTCTGGATGCCCTTTGTATTTTGAAAGTTATAAATAAAAGCGTTGTTAACAGTGAAGCTAATTTAATGTATAAAGACTAAAATTGAGTCATACCTTTTAAAACTTGAAACTTCACTCACGTCCTTTTAAGAAATCAGTCTCAAAAACGTTCCTGATTTCTTAAAAGGACGTGATTTGATAATTACATTTTGATGAAACAGAGGGATTTGGCATTCTTTTCTTTCACTTAGGGTGCAGCAGAAGCAATAAGCGGGTTTAAAAGTAAAAAATATTTTAACTCCTAGCAATAAAAGTACATTTTGGGGGAATTGGAGAATACTTTCATAAGCAATAATTTCATAAGATTTTGCAGACAATTCCTAGAAAATTCTTAAAAAGAGAAAGCAAATGTTATCGTTTAAATAACATAAATATATGACAATTTAATCAAAACTGAGAAAAATTATATGTGTCTGGCATTTAGATTTTGAGTTATGCCTTTAGGTACACGAGCACATGTATACTTGGATCATTTCTTTTTTAAATTTAAGAGACTTCAAAATATATTTGTGGTGAATACTCATGCGTAACTTTTGGGAAGAAAACAATGCTTTCTCTTACCTAGGTATATAGGTAGATGGCAGAGAAAGTACAAATTTGTGCAGAGTATCACCATCAGTGCTCCAGAAAACAAGGCTATGATTATCATAGCAAAAATTGCTGAGAAAAAATAAGTTTAGAAACCAGCTTTTACAACACATTTTCAAAAGGCTATAAGCAGCATAGAAAACCTGCTATTAGAGTGATCTTTTGGAGTGATTGTGAAAATGTGCACCAGTTTTCAGTCTGTGAGATGTGACAAATTCATGTGGAGTAGATTTAGTAATGTGTATGAGATATCTCACAATGTGTTCTGTTGAAAAACATGGATATACTAATTTAAGCCTCCTCATGAAGCAGTCCATAATATGTAATATTGTTATTTTTTTAAATGAAAATTGATAAAGAAAACTGCATCATGTTAAGCAGAAATATCAGTATGCCTATAATTTTGGACTGTAACATATCTCGTTGGGGTGCTCTTATATTTCATTTGTTTTTTGTCTTTGTTTTGTTTCTGTCTTTCATGGCTAGTGTCTAAGTGAACTGAATACTGCATGTGTGGAAAATTTCCGTTATCTGTAGTATCTATACATTTGTGCAAACTATCTGGCCCCCACATATGGGCTGGTACAAACAGAAAAACTGTTAACATAAATGCTGCACAATATATGTGTATGTGCTTAAACAACTGCTGGTACAAAAAAACTAAGAAAAAAAAAAGCTGCTATTATCTAATGGGGAAATCTGTTACATTATTTTTGTTGGTTAACTTTTCCTGGAATTAAAATACTGTAAGATTTAACAAAGTAAAATTGAGATATTAACAGTGCACTAATGGTATGCAGAATAGAGCGGGTCAATTACCTTATGCACATCTGGATTAGGATGTATTAAAAAAAGAAGGAAAAGACTTATAATATGACAATTCTAAAATCTAAATCAAAGACATGTTAAACTTCTGCCAGACTTAAAAAAAAAAATATAATTTTTTTTTTTCCATAAGCCATGTTGCTTTACATATAACCAAAACCTGAGTTTTTAAGGGGATGGACTGTAATATCAATGAAATGCAACAATTTTTCTATCTCAAGATTTTCATACAGTGCTCTGAGTGGAATAACTGTATTTAAAACTTTTAATTTGCTAACAAGTCATGTGCTTCAAATGATACTTTATTTAAAATACAATTATATTCTGTGTTTTATGTGTCAATATGCTATAAATATTTTTTTATTGGTTTAAATGGCCTTTATCTCCAAACTCACAGAAAACTTAGTTCAGGATGATGGTCATCAAATGTTGTCTGATTTGTTAAATATAATAATAATAATCTTTAAAACAGTGCATAAATTGGGCTGGTACCGAGTTATGCTACAACTTTTCTAGACATACAAAGTATAATATTCAGATTATATTCTGTAGTTAAATTAGTTTGGTTATCTGTAAATATTTTTTCACCCAATTTAAACACTGCTTTAAATACAAAGTAAAGTTGAGGGAAAAAACCGTGCCCCTATTTGCTTGGAACAGGTTGTCCATGCTGTAAAGAAATTGTGACCAAGATTGTTTTAAAATTACCTATGCATTAATTACTAAGTTTAAATAAATGCATTAACAAAATCTCAAGCATAGTGCACTCTCATTACTATACATTGAAATATTTTGAGTGCAAAACTCAAAAACAATAAAAAGTAATATGTGTTATATAACAAATCATGTTCACAGGTAAATGAGTTTCTTTTCTGGTAATTTTCTACTTTGGATCTAAACATGCAACAAAAATGTTTATCATGCTGGTTTCAAGTACAGCATTATTTTAGTTTTAGTTCAAAGTTTGAAATTCCATTTTTATAACATGTTTTCATAGCTGTATATAAAAAAATAATAAAAATAAAATGTTTTCTGAGTTTAGTCTGTGTGAGCTGCTGCATTCTGGAGACCTGCAAACAGACTTTCTTGACATCAACGCCTGTCAACTATTTAATATTGTATTTCAGTGAGTACAGCAGACCTCGCTCAATATTGTTGGATAGAAACCTATATGAGTATAAATACATACAATATGAAGCTATTAACAGTGAAGCAAAGAAATATATAAAAATATAACAATTTGTAACCTAAAACTTCACTTATCTTATAAGAAATGATGATAATTTTCTTATAAATTGTCCGGGATCGCGATTTTATGTAAAAATTTTACACATCCTCAGCCGGAAACAACAAAGCTGTCGCCATCGTTACGAACACTAGAAGTTAATATGTTCTTGTTAGTACTACCAAAATCTGAAAATAAAACAAATTTAAAAACAGAATTGACTGCCGGTATTTCAAAATTCATAATGCGATGTTTGCTTTTTAAAATAAATATATTTTCCCAAACCATTAAATCTATCTGACCATTTAATTGTTTTAATAATTTAACTTCTGGATTTATTTCATGGTTAAATGACCAAAAATGATCTGCTATGACCGATTTATCAGTTTGTTTATACTTAATGTTACGAAAATGTTCTTTCGTTCTGGTTTCCAAATTACGTTTTGTCTTTCCAATATAAACTTTATCACAATCAAAACAACTAAACTGATAAATACCAGATCTTTTATTATTAGGAATTTTATCTTTTTTAGAGAAATGCAATAAATTTTTAGTACTATATTTATTTTGAGTAACTAAAGTTATACGAAACTCTTTAAAATTTTTTTTGAAACGTTTATGTATATGAATATATGAATATATATATATATATATATATATATATATATATATATATATACTTACTATAAATCAGTAAATTCTTTAAGTTCAGCCTTGTACTTAAAGCTCATATAGTGAAACAATTCTATATTTAAAAATAAATATGAGTATTTGCTGCTGCAGAGTTCTTACTAGTGTCTAATGAACTTCCGTAAATACTAAAACTTATACAGGGTGAGTTACCTATTATGTGTTTCAAATGGGAAGGTGTTTGTCCTTGAGCGCTACGCTACTAGGTGAACAACCAATCGGAGTACTGCGGTGTTGTCATATTGTATTCCCCCTAAGTGGTGTGTGACGAGTGGCAAACTAATCAATCTCTAATAAATACTGTTCATGCTAATACAAAAATTCAGATTTTGCCAAAACTGATCCATGAGGAAGGAGAGAGAGAGAGTAATGTATTTAACATAACTGTAAAACCCCCATAATTTTAGCTCAAATAGTTTCCTAATACAAATAAATAAAGTAAATACCATTATATTATAACAATGATGTACGACGTAAGCACTGTAATGAACATCATTATTGGTTGCCATGTATGCGTGAACATATATTTGAAATTACTCAGAACTGAAACGTAAACATTTGACATGACTTGGTAAAAGAAATATGTGTTTCGTAAATTCGATGAGAGGAAACAATACACTTCTTGCTAGTCTAACAGAACGTGTCTGGTCACATTATATCTTTGTTTATGAATGGTTCGTAACCTCTATTTACTCTAATAGAGAGTTCAAAGCAGCATTATTTAGTTACTCTTATGAAAAAGTGTATCAGCTGGATCAATGAGACACAATCCACCTTCCGTCTTACTGCTGCCAGATAAATCCAATAGAGTTAATGTGGGCTTAAATTATGTTTCAAACAGAAATAATATAAACTTGAAAGAAGCGTAGGGACAGTGAAGCACAAATTAATACAAAATTGAATCGAGAATATATTGACACATTGCTTCACTCACACTGTTTATTCACAGGACATGTTTCAAGAGCTCTTGCTCCTATCCTCAGCTGATACTCGACTGATAGCTGAGTCGAGTATCAGCTGAGGATAGGAGCAAGAGCTCTTGAAACATGTCCTGTGAATAAACAGTGTGAGTGAAGCAATGTGTCAATATATTCTCGATTCAATTTTGTAGAAATAATATTTTTAAACTGACTGATGTTAAATGACTTATTCATGAAGAAATTGACAAGAAACACAACAAGGCTGGGAAAACTGTGTGAGACATCAGATAGGCTAAAAGAAGACAACTTTTGGAAAGAAATCGCACGTAACGAGATTTTGGAACCTATCATCATACATTTACAGTACTCAGATGTTGAAGACAATGACAATGACGAATTATCTCTTAACATAAGTAACATTCACAGCTATACGGATGCATTGCTGGTATTTTCGTTGGATTAGAAAAATAAGTAATTCATAAACTTTAATTAATTTTAAACTAAATATTTAAAACATTTGCATAATATACAAATATTCATGTTGCAATTGTGATTTCAACAATTGCACTGTTATAAAACTTTGGAAAATTCAGTTTGCATACCCTTACGTCTAGCTGCACGAACACTCACAAATGTGCAAGAGAGAGGGAGATATAAAAAGAGTGGGGATAACGAGGTGGCAATGGTGAAGGCTCTAACACATCTGATTCCCTACAGGCGAGAACTCTTCCCATTTGAAACACATAAAAAACCTCCACCCAGTGCTGTAGTTGAAAAAAAATGTTTAGGCAGTACTCACAGAACTGGAAAAGAAGTTTAGGTGGTACTCACAAAAAGTCTCTTAGGAATCGGGGTTCCCATGGCCTGAGTCTTCTCTGCTATGCCAAGAAGCTTTATGGCTAATATAAAATCTGTTACCATTCCAATTTAGTACTAGGAACAAACAATAAACTTTTTTTTTCTTTAATTCTATTGCTTCACGAATTTAGATGGTACACTTACGTGTTCATATTTTAGGTGGTACAGCGTATCGGCCCAACTACAGCACTGCTTCCACCAAAAATATCTCTGAAACAAAAAATATGAATGAAAACAACTTTCAGAGACACACAAGTAAGGGAGGTGCTCGTTAAATTAGATAGGATGTTTCAAAATGAAGGCAAATATGAAGTGATTTTTTAAATAAAAAACCCAATATTTTTTATCCAATTGATAACAAACAAATAACATTAAGAATGGTGTTCCAGAGGTGAATTATCCTAAGAAATTGTAATGTGAACTTGACATACAATTATTCTTGTTGGTAATTGGAAACTTGTGTTACTTCCAGCAAATTGATTACAGCAAAAATGACATTAAGGACAATTTTTACAGCTTTATAATTTGTCAATCACCTGGTGATTAACTCAGTATCCATGTAATGAGAGTTTGCGTAGAATGATGACATGCTCTATATTGTCTCTGGACTTGTGGGTAGAGGTGCAGTGATGGGATAGAAAAAATTTGTGCTAGCTTAGTTCCTGACAGGGCTAACGTTAGCAAAACATGCCAATCGATAGCACCAATTTCACTTACACAAAGACTATCACCTCCAAGGAGTTCATCAAACCAACAATTAGTCGACAACAGCTGATGATATTAGAAAGATCCGAACGAAATGCGTTCTAGGTAAATACTAGCAATAAGTGGAGCATTGAGTATTAGTTCGACTCAAAATTATATTAATTTTGTGCTTCATTGTATCATAGTCCTTATATATTGGAATAATATCCTTTATTGAGAAGTGACAGATAAGCCACTTATCAATAAGTGTAAAAGTGTGCAGTATAGAAGTTGGTGGAAAATTGTATTTTTTATATCACATTCATCATTTTGTCTTTTATGTACTTAAAATTAAATTAATCTTTGCTTTTTTGATGTTACCTGCATTTTAAGTACAGCAGACAATTAGAAGAAAAGTTTGCTTCTGGTGGGAAAACTAAGAACTTTTGAGTATATGAATACTGCGATGAGATGTTTCCTTTATTTAACTGACATAAATTAAGTTTTCACTAAGTAGCCCATTTTTTACATGGTTGTTAGAAGACAAGATAAAACAAATAAATGGGGAACCTTGCTGCAAATCTACACGTAAATATATAAAAAAAGTGATGTTTGCCATGCAAAAACTAAACAGACATTTACACAAAAAATCAAATTGTGAAGTAAAAAATTCTTTATTCTACTTTCCTTGCATTTTTTTGATGGCAAAAGCTCCTGGTGAAAAAAGTTAGACATATTGGTAACATTTAGGGTACCTTAAGTGATATGTTGTAGAGCAATCTATCTGTACATTTAAAGATAGCTTAATGTTTGCTTGGAAAAAAGTCAGCTAAATTTCGGGTCCAACAGACATGATTAGTTCTACATAGGCTCTGTAGAGGGTTCTCAGTCGATGTACACTGAAAAAAACATGACTACTATCTACGGTGAATGGAAGAATTTACTGAAATGATACTCAGTTATATGATGCAATATGTATCTTCTACCCAGTTGTTAAAGAACGTTAATAATCTTTAGAAAAAATGGAAAGAAATCTTAAACAAAGCTGCCAGTACCAGCACATTTATGTTTCATTTTCCACTACCTTGTTTCAAAATTCATAGCTCAGTAGTTGGTAGAGCGGTTGGGTAAAATGAATATCCATGATTCATATCTGACAGTAGAATTAAATTTTTCAATTAATTCTACCATCCCTTCTTCAGCTTATAATGTACATGTACAGAATAATAATTCACATTTATTCAAATAATTCATATTTAGGATTGATAAAATTACAAATCTTCATATAATTTAAATTTGATTGAAGTATATGAAAAAACTAAGGGTAAATACATAAAATATGAAGTTATTAACAGTGAAGTAAACAAATATATATAAATATAACAATTTGTAACTTAAAACTTGACTTATAAGAAATAATGATGATTTTCTTATAAATTGTTCGGGATCGCGATTTCATGTAAAACCTTTAAACATCCTCAGCCGGAAACAACAAAGCTGTTGTCAGCGTAACGAATACTAGATATACTAGATGGACATAACCCAAGACAACACAAGCATGCTGTTATCAACAGTTTAACTTACAGGCTGGTTAATGTACCTTTAAACAAGATAGAATATAACAAAGAGTACAATAATATCATTCACATTGCAGAATACAATGGATACAGTGCTGAATTGGTCAACAAGAAAATAGATAAATTCAAAAGACAACTAAAATGCAAACAAGTAACTACTCTCTCCCCAATTAGCAATGAAACCTCATACAGAAAATTTATGTATCATCCCAGAGCTACACACCTTTTCCAAAAAGTCTTCAAAGAACACAATATTACTTTGGCCCCACAGAACAAATTTAGTGTACAACACCTTTTGAAATCACATAATACAAAGGAGATACCCACAGGCAAAAAATCAGGAGTGTACCGGATAAATTGCAAGGACTGTGACAAATTCTACATTGGAAAAACAAAAAGGAACGTGAACATTAGACTGAAAGAGCACTTTAGGAATATCAGGAATAAAGAGATAGATAAATCGGCAGTAGCGTACCATTTTTGGAAGGAAAATCATGACATAGAACGAGAAATTCACTTATTAAAAAGTGTCCAAGGTCCAGCTACATTAACCACGTGGGAAAAAATCTTTATAAAGAAATATGAAAGTAAATTGTTTAATTTTGATACTACCTTTGAAGAAAACCCAAATTTCAAGTTCATCAAGATACCGACAGAGACGCACCTATCACCTCCGAGGAGTTCACTGAACCGGCATCCATTAGTCGACAACAGCTGATGATGTTAGGAAGATCCTAACGAAATGCGTTCTAGGTAAATACTAGCAATAAATGGAGCATTGAGTATTAGTTCGATTCAAAATTGTATTAATTTTGTGCTTCATTATATCATAGTCCTTAAACAACGGAATACTAGATGTTAATATGCTCTTGTTAGCACTACCAAAATCTGAAAATAAAACGAATTTAAAAACAGAATCGACTGCCGGTATTTCAAAATTCACTACATAATGTTTGTTTTTTAAAATAAATATCTTTTCCCAAATGATTAAATCTATCAGACCATTTAATTGTTTTAATAATTTAACTTCTGGATTTATTTCATGGTTAAATGTCTTGGTAGTACTGACAAGAACATATTAACATCTAGCGTTAGTAATGATGATGACAGCTTTGTTGTTTCCGGCTGAGGATGTGTAAAAGTTTTACATGAAATCGCAATCCCGGACAATTTATAAGAAAATTATCATCATTTCTTATAAGATAAGTGAAGTTTTAAGTTATAAATTGTTAAATTTCGTATAAACTAAGGGTGATTTATGTCATTGAAAATGTACAGCATATATAACACATACTAACGTTTTAATTCTTGGAATAGTTATAGGGAAGCAAAAATGTTGTAAGTTTTGACCATTGTCAATATTATTCAATACCTCACATCTTATTTTATCTTCAAACTTGCCATAAGATATCTATCTGGATATATGTATGTTAATCGTGATAGAATTCTTGGGGGAAAGTTTGAGGTACTTTATGCAAGTTCCAAATATGGCAAATATGGTCCAGGAACTGGATACAGTGTGGCATGAAAGCTTTTTCCTATATTTAAATATGTTATTATTTTTGAAACAGAAATTTATGCCATTATTCCCTGTATGCATGAAAATACAAGGTACATTCAGAAAGTAAGTTCTCTTTGGTAATAAAATTAAATTGTGTACTGATACAGAAAATTTATTTATTGCACAAAATTCTACAACTCTTAAAGTATTTTTCCACATAACTGCCAAATTTGTCAGGCATTTGTCATAGCAAGGCACAAGTTTTTGTATACCGTCTTCATAGAAGTTTGCCGCCTGTATCTTCAACCAGTTGGAAACATTTTCTTTCAGTCCTTCATCATTGTTGAAGTGTTGACAGCCAAGGAAAGATCTGAGATGCAAAAACAGAGGAAAGTTGCTAGGAGCGAGGTCAGGGCTGTTTGGGGGATGGTCAAACATGTCCCAGCCAAATCCCTGTAGGATGTTTTTCATAGCATTTGCAGTGTGTGGTCGTGTGTTATCTTGAAGAAACACAACACCTTTTGACAGCCGATAAATTTCAATTGGTTTCACTTTCCTAGCTTTCAGAAAACGAATTACAGATCTGATTTCACAAGCGGCAGGACTTTCATCAACACCGACATTGTAAACAAGCACAACAAAGCGTATGTGGCTGACAGTGATCTCACAATGGCGCACGTTTCTTCTCCTTGATACAGAGCATTTACTGCGCATGTGCAGAACTGCGATCGCAGCGGTGCAGAGGAGATAAATTGAAACAGAACTTACTTTCTGGATGCCCCTTGTATAAAAAAAGCTTTTGTTTATCTAATTGATATGTCAAAACCTTTATTTTGTAATACATAGATTCACAACTCAGTTTTTTTTCTTCTACTTCACATTTACAATGATAAATGTTCACTACGAGGCATCAATTTATTAAACATTATTGGTGAAGGTTTCTTATTTGTCTGTAGAAATTTAGGTTTACAAATGTATTATTAGTATTCACTGATTTAGTATGTCTGCCTCACGTACAAGAGGTCCCGAGTTCAGATATTGGTCAGGGTAATTTACCTCGATAAAGGTTTTTTCTGGGGTTTTACCTTATCCTCAAAGATGAATGTAGAGTAACTCTAAGCTTAATGGACTCTGGGATCACTTGAGCATCATTTTACCAATTCCATTCATTGGATGACATAAAAAAAATCAGATAGAGAAATCCAGGGTGGGTGATCAGCCTAATGCCTCGAATGAGAGTAAGAGAAGTAGTGGAGGAAAGGAAAGATGATAATGGATCTCTTAGTGGAATGATGGTGGAGGAAACTGGAAATCTCAGAGAAAACCTGCCCCAGCACCGTGTTGTCCACCATAAATCTCACATGCAGTCACCCGGGCTGCCTTGACAAGAGCCAACCACTTGACCACAGCACGGCTGCCTGTCTTAGGCCTTCTCCGTCAAATGCACTCTCTGCTTATGCCTGTAGGACTGTTTTAGGGTAACCTTGATTGCAGATTATGTAAGAAAGAAACTCAAACAACTCACCACATTATAGTTTCTTGTGATGCCTTAGCTCACAGAGGATATATTACTTTTGAGGAAATGCTTTTAGTATAAGATTATTTTAAATCAATATTACCATTGCACTGTAGTCCGTGTAAAGTATATGCACATAATGAATTGATATTAAAACAATATAGATAGTGCAGTAAGCCTGTAGAGCTTTGGTACATCTGGGCTAAACGGCAGATACTGTATTGAAACAAAGAAAATGTCACAATAGAGGTAAACTTGTCCTAATAAGGTACCCAAAAAAATGAATAATTGAGTGATAGTGCAGCTCGTCAAAGCTTTGAATATTCACATTTTTTAAAGTGTATATTCAATTATTTATATTAATAGGATGAAGAAAAGTAGTGATACAAACATATTGGGGTTGCAGCAGTTGAAAGATTGAATACTCCATGAATGTAGTTGTATTTTGATATTAAATCATTACAGGTCCCAATACATAGAAAGAATTGGAGGACGTAACCAAAATGTAATGCAATGATGGTGTTTTCACTGTTTTGTGAAGGAAGGTTTGAGTAAAAATTGCAGCTATTTTGTCTGACACATTTTTAATCTTTTTTCTCTGTAAAGCTGTAGAGAGGGCTTAGATTCACAAATGACACCATTCTGCCCCCTTTTTTTGTACATTGGGGCAATGTTCTTGTGAAATAGTCTGCCTCGGTAGTGTAGATGGTAGCATGTCTGCCTCACGTTCAAGAGGTCCCAAGTTCGAATCTCGGTTAGGGTGAGTTACCTGGATAAGGTTTTCTCAGGGGTTTTCCCTTATCCTGAAAGACGAATGTCAGGTAGCTCTAAGCTCCATGGACCCTGGACACATTTGAGCATCATTTCACCCATTTCATTCACCGTCCGATATGACTTAACGTTGGAGGACATAAAATTAAAAAAAAAAATGTGAAAAATGATTGAATCTAGGATAAATAGCATGAAATGACAAACTATTCTTACAAAAACTTATTCTTCTGTTTCCTTCATGTTACTTCAAAATTAACATTTGCAGAAATTATTTTATTACTCATTTCATTGTAGGTACAAGTGGGGTACAACAGACTTAGTGATAATCACTGTGTGATGGTTCTGAAATTCTGCTCTCTTTGCAAGACATGAATAATGCTCTTTTGACTTGAAAAAATTTGACCGTATGACATTTTATATTCTTGTACAAATTATTCTTACAAATGCTCATTACTTTTATTTATCCAAGGAATTCACACAGAATTATATGCATCGTTAACATTTTAGAAAAATATTACACTGTATTTACAATCTACTTTTATAATATATACAAATATAATAATTTATAACATTAAAACTTCACTTATAAGAAATGATGAAAGTTTTCTTATTAATTGATGAAGATTGCAATTTCGTGAAACAACTCTTCACATCTTTAGCTCAAGCTTCAAGGCTTGAATTTTTCACAAAATTGCTATCCTCATCAATTAATAAGAAAATGTTCATAATTTTTTATAAACAGGGCTTGGAAGTTCGTACCGCTTTCCCTGAGCAGTGTAAGAGTGGTCAGGCATGGCTAAATCACACAGCGCTACTAGCAAGGGCAAGGTTTGTCGTAGAATGCAACTCATTACTGTAACTTGTATCCTAAACTAATACATATTACGTGATTAGCACATGCTTTACACCGATGACTGAATGAATCAAATGTAGTTGTGCAGGTGTAGACAGCTTTATAGCTCACAAAAAAATTCATTTTTTAAAGTATTTTACAGGATTACAAAATTCAGAGTGTTAACACCAGACATATTGCTACCACCATGGCCAGTTGTCACCAGATGGGTAACTTGGCCAGAGGCTGTACTCTATTTAACCTTTGTTAAATTAAATATTCATTTATACTCCACTAATACACAAATACATAATCATGATACTCGAAAAAGAAGAGCAAATAAGTATAATCCCCCATAACACCAGTTTGTTTGGTAAAAGTTTTATATATACTGGATTTTGCCTTTATAACGGCAAAAAAGCATATCTGCACTTCCTAAATTTAAATGCTGTGTGAAAAAGTTCCTGTTAGAACATTGTTTTTATAGTATAGGTGTATGTTTTGAATATGTCAACTACAGATAAATTATTATTATATTGCACATACAGTTTCTGAATTTTCATTTCTAAACTTGTGTTGTGTATATGTTTATTGTATAATTTTTAATTATAAGTACTTGAAGTGTCCTATATCATATACTATGATCAAAAGGTTGAATAAATACTAATACTATGCCGAAAATTATGACAAAATTGTTTCGGTATTAGCCAATTTAAAAACCAATGACAGTTCTAGCATACAAACTTCCAAACGTCTAGTAACAAACAGTTTTGTAGAAATATATTATTGATTGCACATTTGTTCAAAGAGTTACCCACAACTATCACACTATTACAGCCTAGAGGTATGGAGCTGGCTGAATCTAAGCAGCATGTAGAACTATCAAAACAGATTTACCAAACCTCGAGCATTCTACCTGAAATAAAGATGAAAATGAAAAGTGTAATTGAAAAGAATGCAGGGTTCAATGCGATTTACCACATACAAGATGCACTTTTAGATCCCAGAAAAAGCAATGATACTGATATGGAAACTGATAAAATATTTCAAATATGCCCGATTACATAATGTAATGCAATGACATAATGTACATAATGTACAAGAAACATTTTTGCAGTATGAATCTTGTTTCACGGGACGTAGAATGAGCTTTTCATTTGAATGGCTTCAGAGGTACGTTATTGTTTTTAGTAATATGGCCGCAGATGAATAAATATGTAGTAAAATTCCTGCTTTGGTATTTTGTCTAGTAAGAGACTTCAGATATTTAAGAAATTAATTTTATTATTTTAATATTATTTTACATTCGATCAGGAAATATTGCAACCCATGTTATAATTGTTTGGGTGTTGCCACAATGTGTCTATTTAAATCATGAAATGAACCAGAGATTGGATGCTGGGAGAAGGTCGGTCACAACCTGTATAGGGAACGGTGGACGGTACAAACTTCCTATATATATATTTGTTTGCTTCACGGTCAATAGCTTCAAATTTTACGTATTTACTACTTTTATTACTCTTTTACAATATCAAGATTACCACTAACTTATACAAATTACTGTTTACACTTGGAAGAATCATTACAATGTGTACAATGTTTGAAACAAAGGATGTGTTCAAGCAGTAACTGATTAGGATTGCAATGAAATGGGATACACATAGAGTGAGTAGGGCCATGTCATATTTGTTTGACATGGTCACTGTTGTGTCATGTGTAGTCAGTGCAGAGCTGTCGAAGAAGGTGGAAAGTTAGAGTGAGTGCCACTATGCCTTTTCAACATTAAAGGGAGCCATATCAGTGGATGAGCAAGTTCCAACGGGGCAGAATGATCAGTCTCTGGAAAACAAATTTGTCATATTGTGACATTTTGGCCCTTACAGAGCATGCATGACAGTAATACATGAGTGAAAGTAGTGGATAGAAGAAGGTTGTATACAGCAAGGAAGTGGTGCTGGATTGTGCAAGATGACCACAACATGAGATGTCCGCCATCTTGTGTAGCTGGTCATAACAGACTGCACAGTTTAATCTACAGTGTTCGCTAGGTGCTGGAGAACTGTAGCAGGTATGAAACTCTCTGCAGACAATTTGATGTCTGCTGCAAGTTGGACTGGTTACATACTTTCCATTATTTAGAAACCACAAGTGTCTTCTACAGCAATGGGCAGGTAGTACCATCACTGGGTTGCTGAGTGGCTAAATATTTTGAATGAGTGCTTTCAACGTGTCCTACAGTTATGGCTACATACACATTCAATGGTACTACTTGAAGGTCAATCTGGAGGCCTGCATTGTTGAGCATAGTTTATAAACACCAGGTGTGTTCGTTTGGAGTGTATTGGTTATAACAACTGATCTCACCTCCTACTAATTGAGGGCAACTAATACCCGAGGAAGATTCTAGAGCCCAAGCTATTTGCCCTGCTTTGGCATCTCCACAAGCCACATTTCAGCAGGACAATGTCTGGCCACATATTGTGAGGAATGTACAAGCCTTCTTTCTAGAGCAATGGCTACCATTGGTTTCCTTGCCTGCACATTTATCTGATATGTTCCCATAAAACTTTTCCAGGATACAGCTGGTCAGCAACTTGTTTGTCACAGTCCTCCAGTAACTAATGTCATGGATTTGTAGGCTTGCATACAAACTGCATGGAGGGCGATCCTCAGGAATACATTAGAAGCTTTTTGATTCCATGCCATTACATATAGCAGCTCTAATTGCAGAGCATGGAGGCCACACCAAGAGCTGAACGTTCAGGATCAGAGGTCATGTACAGATTTGAAAATTTAATAATTTGTTTAATGTTGTTGTTGACTAATGACACTGGCTTCCCAATATAAAGCCTATAGATTCTCACTTTTGAGACCATTACATTTGTTCAAATAATATTTGTTCATGATGACATCCTCTTTACAGATAGTGCACTTGGGTGTAGGTATGCAGTGTATTTTATAAAGGTGTTCTGAAAGACAGTTATGGCCAGTTTCCATTCTAAATAGGGCCACTGCAGTTTTTCTTGGCAATTTTTGTATGTCTCCAAAGTTCTTATAATCCTTGTCCTTTAGTTTATCTTCTTCATCAAGTCTCTGCTGTCTTTTAAAATGTAGCTTATATTGTTCAATTTTTTATTAATTTCAATTTGCCTTACAGGTTTTATATTTTGAATTGTACTTTGTTTTGCTAGTTGGTCTGCATGTTCATTACCTTAAAGTCCAACATGGCCTGGGATCCATTGCAGGGTGACACGATTTCTTGATTCAACAGCTTTAATTAAACTTCTTATTCCTTTAATGATTCTTGTTGTTTTGTTTTTATAATTTACATTCCCATCTATGGCCATCTATGGCAATTCCATCCAAGGCATTTGTTTAATGTTATGTGCCTAATTTGTGGTGTTAAATTCAGTTCATTCATATATTTCCTTCTTGGTGTTGCAATTTTCACAAACAGTAGTGTTAAAATTTGAATATAAATTTTATCAAGCTCTTTTTTGTTTTGTTTTGTAATTTACGTCCTCCAACGTTAAGTCATATCGGACGGTGAATGAATTGGGTGAAATGATGCTCAAATGAGTCCAGGGTCCATGAAGCTTAGAGTTACCCGACATTCGTCTTGAAGGTTAAGGGAAAAACCCCAGATAAAACCTTATCCAGGTAACTCACACTGACCGAGATTTGAACTCGGGACCTCTTGAACGTGAGGCAGACACACTACTATCTACGCTATCGAGGTGGGCTCGAGTTCTTTGTTAGGCACATCAAGCATTTTCAGGCAATTTCTGCTAAATTTATAACAGTATCCAAAAATGCCAAATAAAAAACCTTTCACCTCCCATGCATTTGTAGGTAATTATATTTCTTATTGATAACATAACATAATACTACTTATACTGGTAATCGGCTATTCATTTTTTTCTCATGGTCACATAAAGAGTGCTACACTTTTTTGAAAATCAGACTAATAATTTAGCTTGCTGTATTTTTCTTATACTGACAATGATATGTGAAATGTCAGAAGAATAATTGAGAATAGTTTGTATTTTGGTAAATACATGAAACTTTTTTGGGATTCAGTTACTTCAAAATTGGAAACTCAGTCTAATTTTTGGCTGGAATTCCTTTACTTCCTTATGCTAGAGGATTTACAGATATATAAAAAGTGAATTTATTGACTTACAGGTATTTCAGTCATTTTATTTGCATTGTAATAAGGAGGGTTTTGTTTACCACAATTCAGAACTCAAAATCTGCTCTAAATTTCGCTTTGTGCAGTTTCTATAAAGCATTTCAGTCAACTACATATGGAATACAAATAAAGTCCCAGTTTCAAGAGAATTTCTGCCTAGACATTCTTCAAAGTTCTTGCTTTTATTAATTCTTTAGGACATAATATTACTGACAACATATACGAAAACATACTTGATGATGCTTTGCAACAATATTGGTAACAATAGTGGCTTCCATTCCACTGCAAACTAATACAAATACATAAGCATCAGAATGTAGTATATATTGCTTACCAAGGTATAATTGAATTGAATTATTTATTATGCATATTCCAAAATTTTACAATTCACAACTTTTGGCTACATTTATTTGTCTTTACCTTGTTGCTACCTTGACTTACATGACACCCTGGTCTTCTGCTCTGCCAGGTAGTTCTTAACCTCCATGCCTTCTTGTTACTTAATTAGTCCATTCTTCCCTGCCATATTATTTTCTTAAATTCTTTACATTTCTGGCCCATTTTTCTTTTACTTTCTGCAAGAACTCACCAATACTTCTTACCTTCCTTTCCTCCCTTCCCATTAACATTTCTATAGCTACTCTCCTCTTCTCTTTCTCCCATTTTTCCTTCCAAACCTTTTTTCTCCACATTGCAATCTCCTCGCATTCTGTTACATAGTGTTCTATGCTTTCTTTCCCCCCACACAATTCATAAATTCCCTTTTCCTTACCTCCTATCCCTCTTAGAAATATTGTTCCTGTTCTCATCCAAGCTAACCCTTCTCTCTCTTGTCTATTGCAGTAATCTACATGTGCTTCTCCTTCCCAATTTCGTTTTATTTGCTTGTAAAATTGTAATGATTTCATATTTTCTAGACTTCCCCATATTTCCTGTCTTTCTATACCTTCTATTCTGTATTTTACCAATTTACCCACATCGCTTGTATTCCTTTGCTCTAATCTCCATATATCTCCCATTCCTATTGCCAAGGTATAACTTAGACAGGGAGGGTACTTGAGGTTGTTAAGCTATGGGTTTGTGAATGGTAAATATGTTATTTGTATTCCACCAGGAACATCCTCTCTGACTGAAGTCATAACTGGAAATGGTAACCGAAACTCAAATTTGGAATTTTCTCTTCCCCAATGATAATTACCATTTTATTTCATGCACAACTAATGTCAGCATCTGTGGTACTTTAAGAATGAACATTATGCACTATTAACTAATATGAAACAAAACGGCTATATAGAGTGGTGAAATATTTATCTCATACTGAAAAGTTAATCTTGGTTTCTCTCATCAAACTACAAATATTGTCTAAATATAAAGCTGCTGTACTCACTGTTACAGAGGTGTACATATATGTCAAGGAAGTCTGTCAAGCAGTTTGAATGAAGAAAAATCTGCAGGATGTATAAGCATGTTACTCCTAATATCCTTATCCTTCACCATGTAGTATATTTCAAGCAAAGACTTTAAATGAAGCCTTATATGATAACTAGACATTGGACTTATATGCAAATGTATACTTAGTTAGGGTTTACCTGTGATATAGAAGTTTTGCAAAATGATTTAGTTCTTCTGTGCTTGCATATAATTGTGTATATTTTATATTTCTATGCATTTGATAGTTTTTCCATCCATCAAGCATATAAATGTAACCCATGGTGTAGCTGCCCCCAAGCGAGCCAGTCTGCCAAACTGATGGCCGGCCTCACACCCACATACAAACGGCAGAGGTGGATGATCATATAACCGATACAGGGAGGAGATGTGGTCAGCATCATGGCACCCCCAAGCAGAAAGTTGGTTTCTAGACTAGGGTTCACAAGGTAGATTCCAGAAACCGGGCTATTAAATATGCAGATTTTATTTTATTTTTATTTTATGTTTTATTTTATTTTATTTTTAGGGTTCACTACCTAGTATAGCTCCTCATGATGTCGAGTGGTCACTGGTCCTATACCAGGGACATAAAATCCCTACTCCCCAGGAGTGAGATCAATACTAGCTCCATTCCATAGGGCCCGCCTCGGTAGCACAGATGGTGATTAGGGTGAGCTACCTGGATAAGGTTTTTCCAGGGTTTTCCCTTATCCTGATAGACGAATGTCAGATAACTCTAAGCTTCATGGACCCCGGACTCATTTACACATTTGAGCATCACTTCACCCATTTCATTCACCGTCCGATATGACTTAACATTGGAGAACATAAATTAATAAAAAAAAAAAAAAAAAAAAAAAAAAAAAAAAAAAAAAAAAAAAAAAAAAAAAAAAAAAAAAAAAAAAAAGGGGCTGTAATCTGTAGCAGGGAACCAAATTTAATATATCATATTTATTGTAACTTAATACAGTGTTTGAATACAATTAAGCCATGTCATTTGTAATACATACTCTCCCTTAAAAGTAAACGATTAGAAATGTCAAAAAATTGTCATTCATCTTCTCTCTCTCTCTCTCTCTCTCTCTCTCTCTCACTCTCTCTCTCTCTCACACACACACACACACACACGCACACACACACACATATATACACAAAACATAATTATTCAAAATCATCGAAGTTGTCATCAAAATATTTATACTGTAATAGACTCTGCTCAACAAGAATTTAGTCAGTTTAGATTTAAACTTAACAGCTGACACAGTATTTTTTAGGCTTTCCGGAAGCTTATTAAGTAGTTTTGGACCAAAATATTGGGGCTTATGTTCAAAAGGTTTCAGCCGGTGACCTTTAACTATATAGTTATTCTTTCCCCTTGTTTCATATGTGTGGACATCAGAATTTGTGGAGGTGCATAATGCTCTAACCCACAATGTCACGGTGCAGGACATCAAGTATATAATAGGCATATTTAAAAAAAAAAGTTATTTTAAAATGTAAATACATTAGTAGCAGAGTAATTCAATCTTTACTATGGATGTACTCCTATGGAGTTTTCTTCTGCAGGAAAATTAAATGATATACTGTACAGTGTTTTAAACAGAAATCAACTGCAGGTAAATATTTTCTAGGTGAAACCATAGTGCTTACTGAACAAATTTTCCGAGAGTCAAGAAGGTGCTTTCAAATTATGGCAATTAAGTTCTGTAGGAGTGAAAAGACCCTTCTCAGCATAACTAGCAAATGTCATAAACTTATATCTGAGCATTTCCAGAAATCTTTCAAAATTATGTAACAGGAAAATGTATAAGGAAGAATATATATTCTGTAACCACAAAAAATATAAACTTAAAGTTAGCAATTATTAATTTTTAGATGAGTCGTATTTATTACACATCTGCTTCACTTTCGTACCTATTTTGAGGACATGTTTCGCAAATCATCATTTGCATGGAAGATGCAAACGATGATTTGCGAAACATGTCTTCAAAATAGGTACGAAAGTGAAGCAGATGTGTAATAAATACGACTCATCTAAAAATTAATAATTATTACGCTTCACTGTGGTGTTCCAATACAGTTAAATCTCGATATATTAAAGTTAGCAATTTTAGTGCATGAATATTGCACATTTTGCAAATTATAAAGGATATTTTAGAGTTGATAAAATAGATATGCATATAAATGAATTGACGAAAATTAATCGTTCCTTCACACTAGCTGTGTATAGGCTAAGTTTCTGAATAGATAGAGTCAAACTGAAAAATTCAATGCTACGGCTGGGATTTGAATATCAGTCAATTGGAGAATTCAATGTCATGATGGCATGTTGGCCATGGGTAAGAGTGACTGTATGGAAACCAGGAGATCCATGATTCAAATTCTGGGCATGGCATTGAATTTTTCAGTTTGAGTCTATCTATCCAAAACCTTAGTCTATACATGGCTAGTGTGAATGAATGATTAATTTCCATCAACTAACTTAAATAATAAGAGTTTAATGATGAAGCCTGGGATTCAAGTACTTACAATAGTAAGTCGCCACAAACGGTGTATCTCGTACACAAGAACCCCTAGTGGTTTATCGGGAAATAATATGAGTCAATTGGAGAATTTAATGTCAGGATGGCATATTGGCCATGGCAGCTCAATGGGTAAGAGCGACTGGACAGAAACCAGGAGGTCCGTGGTTCAAATCCTGGCCATGGCATTGAATTTTTCAGTTTGACTCTATCTAAAACCTTAGCCTATACACAGCTAGTGTGAAGGAACAATTAATTTCCATCAATTAACTAAAATAATAAGAGTTTAAAAATGAAGCCTGGGACTCAATTACTTATAATAGTAAGTTGGCACAAGCAGTGCATCACGAATATGAGAGCCCTTAGTTGTTTACCAAGAAAATATGAGTCCATTGGAGAATTTAATGTCATGACGGCATGTTGGCCATAGTAGCTCAATGGTAAGAGCAACTGGATGGAAACCAGGAGATCCGTGGTTCAAATCCTGGCCATGCCATTGAATTTTTTAGTTTGACTCTATCTATAGTTGTGTATATATTTTAGATACTTTTAATGTGTACAAATCTAATGGCTAATGATAAAATCTTTAGCTTAATTATGCAATAAGTGAAATCAATAAAAGTCTCAACTGAAATGGACATCTGTAAACACTATGACCTACATTAGTGGTGTCAATGAGGGGAAACAGGGTGATTACCGTTTCCTCCTCCTAGTTAACCATCGCAGGTGACATAATAAATATTGGGTTGAGGAAGAGCATGAGGAAGATCAGTGGCAGGTTGTTAAACTATTTATTCATATTTTTATGTTCATAATGTGCATTGAATATCATAGTGAATTATACTTTTATAGCTACACCTTAATAATTATTAGTTCATAATTTAAGTGGAGTTATTATTCTTCTTAGCTATTAATTTGTTGATGTCGGGCTCTGTAATGGAATATGTTGACTGTCTGCCGCTTACTTGCATTTGTTTTAAAACTTAAAGGAGTGTAGACGTACCGCAATAGCTAGTGCCAGTCAGCTGTTTTCCTGCATCCTCGCGCCACTAAGCAAAAAACTGGAGAAGGGGAAAAGGAGGGGAGTCACCCTCAGTGACAATTGATGACACCTCTGACCTACATTCATCTCACCAAAAGTTGTAAAATATTTTATATGTGATGAAGTGCCACTCCATCTATTTCTTCTGGAGAACCTGAAACAGAAAAGGAAGAGACTTTGTTAGAAAGTTAAGTAAAGTCCTACAGGTTAACTACTACTGCAAGAGGATGGTTGAAAATAGGTCTCTATGGCAGGGTAATAATTAACTGTAAATACAGAAAAAGCTTTATCTTTCCCTTCCACTACTTAGGCTAACAAGATTTGGTTTGATTGACTGCATAGTACAGAAGCCTACATGTCTGTTTACAGGATTAAATAGTGATATGTCTTCTTCATATATTGACAATACTGTTATCTTAAGAACTGCCACATATAATACTGTTAATACCACTAAACATTGGATGCAAAAACATGTAGAGTAGAAAGGCGATGCCAATATATAAGCATTTTTAAAATAGGAATAGGGTATCACAGAAATCTGGGCTCATTTGAGCATGATTTCATCCATTTTATTCGTTGTCCAGTAAAACTAACATTGGAGGATAAAATTAAAAAGTAAATAAATAAACATTTTATAGCAGATAAGCGAAAGGATATAGCAAACTTACATGACACGCAATTGTTTTGTAAATGTTTCCTTCTCTTATCAGGTTTTTATTTTCCTTTTTGATTCAAGACCTGACAAATTATATTTTTGGTGAATTATCTGTTGAATGTTACAGTTTTTCTACTACAGGAATATAAGCTGTAGCGAAATGAATAAATAAACTTGTTTCTTTGATATACTTATTAAAACTGTATACAGCACTAGTAGAAAATAGAATGTTACATGGATCAGAGATATGGGGAGTAGATGTGGCTTGGAGAGAGACTGATAGAGTGCATAGATGCTTTTGTGAATATATATTGGGATTACTGATAGCATCACATAATGGGGCAGCACAATTGGAACTGGGCAGGCATTCTACTAAAATTAAAATCTTGTCAAGGACAATGAAATATTTATACAGAATCGCTAACTTGGAATATGGCAATATTATTAAAGAATGTTTTCATATTTAAAAGAGAAGAAACTGGGGTGGGTCTTGGGCACATAAAATGAACGACGTGTTGAAGCAGATAGGTATGGGTCATTCTTGGATAAATGCAGAGTATGGGTATAGAGGCTTCTGGAAAGAAGTTAAGCTAACAATTCCTTTCTTGGAAGTGTTGAAAACAGTGTTGTTATAATAAATTAAATTTAAAGGGAGTCGCTTAATGACACTAAACAACACTTACTTTTAAACTTTTCTGGAACATGTTTCAGAGACCTTGCCTCCATCCTTAACCAGCCATCGACTGGTTCTAATTGGTGAGACCTATAGTTAGCAGTATAAATTCACCAACATACAAACTTGCAAAGTGGCTAATAAACAAATTCAACTCATTTCCAAAATTCGAAGGCCTAAGCATAAGAAACACCTATGAACTTATAGAACACACTAAGGATACTGGACTAAAAGAAGAGGACACACTAGTCTTGTTTGATGTTAAATCACAGTTTCCTAGTATACAAGTACAACAACTCCCACTGTTGATAGAAAAATGGCTCAAATCACTTGGAATGTCATCACCTGAAATTTCAGATTACATTGAACTAACCAAATTATGTATAGAACAAAATATCTTCCAGTTTCAAATAAAATATTTCCACCAAACTTCAGGTTTAGCAATAGGCAGCCCCCTATCACCATTCCTGGCCGATCTGTACATGAGCGCATTAGAAATAGGATCACCAAAGGTTTCCCTTGGATGTTCAAACTCTGGCAACGATATATAGATGATATCTTTGCAATAGTACCAAAAAAACACATCAGTGATGCACTAAAACTTTTAAATATCCAAGATAAAAGCATCAAGTTCACTGTAGAAATAGAAAAAGACGAGTATTTACCATTTTTAGATCTAAAAATAATGAGAAATAAAAACAGACTAAACTTTGGCATTTACAGAAAACCAACACAGACAGACAACTACATAAAAGCTAATGGCTACAACCCAAGATCCCACAAACAGGCAATTCTCAATAGTTTAACACACAGACTGGTCAACATCCCTCTCACAGCAGAAGAATACGAAATAGAATACAACAAAATTATTTAAATAGCACAAAAAATGACTTTCCCAAATCATTAGTAGACAAAAAGGTGAACTTAGCGAAAAAGAAGAAGCTAATAAAGGAAACCACAACCCTCTCAGCTACAGAAACTAATATGATTTTCAAAAAATTCACTTACCATCTATGGGCCTTTGATAAATTCAATAAAGTCTTCAAAAACAAAATATTCAACTAGCACCAGTCAACCATTTCTCCTTAAAAAGCCTAATTTGCTCAAACATCAAAGATGCCATTCCCTTTAACAAAAATCTGGTATATATCAAATTGAATGTTGTGACTGTAGTCAAATTTATATTGGAAAAACCAAAAGAAATTTAAAAACAAGAGCCAAGGAACACTTTAGGAACATAAAATATAAACAACCAGAAAAATCAGCAGTTGCCACGCATTTTTGGGGAAAAAACCACAACATAAATCCAGAACCAAAACTACTAAAACAAACACCAGAAAAATAAGAACTATCCACATGGGAACAAATCTTCATTTCAAAAAATAGGAACAAAGTATTCAATTTCAACATCCCCCAGAAAGGTTTGTTCAGCAAGTTCCTCGAACCGCCACCAGAGGAGACCTATGACGAAATATTGTCAACTACACCAATGAGAACCAGTCAATGGCCGGTTGAGGATAGAGGCAAAGTCTCTGAAACATGTTCTGGAAAAATTTAAAAGTAAGTGTTGTTTAGTGTCATTAATTTACTCCCTTTAAATTTACATTAAGCTAAGCTTAGAAGATATTGACAGACCAGACATTTCTCCAATACAAGTGACAAAAGCTTACTGAGGTTTTATAGAGAAATAAAAACAACCTGGGGGAGGGAAAGATATATAGACATACCTAATAAGTTAGGGCGAGAAGGTTTTGCTTGGGTGAGAACAGGAGTGAGAAACTTGAAAGGTATAGGTCAAGAGAGGGAACTAGATAAATGTCAATTGTGTGGAGAAGAGAATGCAGATTTCCATTGTATATTATGTTTTAGTCAAACAAAGATATGGAGAGAGCAGGCCTGGCTACGTAAATGGGACAGTTTGGGGGGCGAAGAAGTAATTAGAAAAATTCTGTCAGTAAAAGGGGAAAAGAACAGGAGAAATATAGGGAATTATTTAGGGAAAGTTAAAGAGAGATAGCTAAGAACAATTAATAGGAGATTGTAGAGTAGGATAGGTGAAATGGCAAAATGTGTAAAAAGGAGTAGAGGGCCTCCAATATACAAAAACCTAGGGTTAGGTGTATCGGGACCGAATTATTATTCAATGGCAAGCAGTATGATAGGATTTTCAGAATTTAGGAATATACAGCATTTTCTAGTATGGATTTTATAATTGTAATCTTGATTTTGTGTTTTCATTTGATGATGTAAAAGGAAAGATGAGAAATAAAATTACAAATTACAAAATTACAAAAATCATTAAAAATGTATGAGGGTGTATTATTGTTTCTTCCAAAGGAGAGTTGCATTTTCAATGCCAGCACATGAGCACAATTGGCAAAATTGTTGAAGTTCCAGTGTTAAAGGGATGGATTTTCACAATGGTAACTGTGATGTTTATGGTGTTTGGTTTATACAGAATTTATATGGTGGTGGGTAATCTTGAGTTTAGCAGTGTGCTATTGAGGTCTGGGAACCTAGCTCAAAGTTTACTTTTTCTTCTTGCCTGCATTTATCTGGATACTCGTAACTTGTTTGTCATGATATAAGTTGGACATTCTGATGCATAAAGTTGCATAAAAGTTCCCCTATTTTATACAATGAACTCTCTTCTAAAACAGAACTGGGTCATAGTTTTCCCTACAAGCAATTTAAGTAACAATTAAATACAGGAATTAACTGCATGTGATTTTCAATTGTGTTATTTATGCTGTATGTTTTTTGATAACACAATTACATTCTTTGGTTTTAGTCGTAGTTTTTGTACCTATTCTTCTTTATGTTACATTCTGTATTACTTAAATATGTATGTCTTTAGTCTTAGGTTTCTGTATTACATGTTGCATTGTCCTTTTTGTTATCTTTTATATTTAAGCCAAGTTTGTATAATTAGTGTATATACTGTAATTGGAGCATTGCTCTGTTGTAGCACAGATAACTGAGCGAACGAATCGATGAATAAATTCTCTCCTGCACAGACCAATGCAAGGAGAACCTCTTGAAGATCTGAACTGGAAGAAGGTTTCTTGGAATCATCCACCTCAAGATAAATACAATCTTGTGTAATTATCCACTGTAGTATACCTATATAACACATTTTTTATTGAGTATGTATTTGGCAGCTAATGAAATTAAATGTTGAATCTCGTATTCTTTCTGAGAGAAGATTTTTGGAAATATGTGTACTGTTGCATATCTCACTTGTCCCAGTTATTATTTCTCCCTGACCATGAACTCTTCACTCAGTTATTTAGCATTTTTTCTGAGAAGTTCTTTTTTTTTTCTTTAGCTATCCTCTGTGGTCCATTTGTTAATTATCTTTCTCTGTCAGTTACCATTTTTTCCCTCTAAATGTTACCCTTTTCAACATTCAGGTACACTAAATATTCTTGTGTTATATTAATTATTTATACAGATGACTCCGCTATAACGTGTGAGGCTCGCTATTGGGAAGTTCCCAGTTCTATTCCAGTTAGACAGGCCACTAAGACCATGGATTTCTTCGTGGTATCACCGGATCGTACCCGACTGTTCTACCATGAAAATCCTGTTCAGAATTTCCTGCCTCATTTTCTAGTCTATTTCAGGACTGTAGCACAGGCTGAGCAATGGGAGTGATCTTTGTAAAGGTTTCTCCCTGGCATCGTTTGCATTGCTGATGAACCCGTTTTCTGGAGCGGTGCTCGGGGCTCTATGGGCCTGGCGCTTGTAAGCAGGGCCTTCAATCTAGAACGTCAGAAACCTGTCCATAATTGTGCATATGGTTATCCATATCTGATCCCTCTTTCCCAGAGGCTGCATTCAAAACAAAAAGGGCCACTGATTCTTTTTTAATTATGAGGGTAGTTCAATAAGCACCTATGAAAGGAACGAAGACGTCAAATGTTTTCTAACACGAAGTGTTTATTTCTCAATGTACTCCCCGTTTAGATACACATTCACTTGCCCGCCTCGGTAGCGTGGATGGTAGCGTGTCTGCCTCACGTTCAGAAGGTCCCGAGTTCGAATCTCGGTCAGGGTGAGTTACCTGGATAAGGTTAACCCGGGGTTTTCCCTTATCCTCAAAGACGAATGTCAGGTAACTCTAAGCTCTATTGGCCCTGGACTCATTTGAGCATCATTTCATCCATTCCACTCATCGTCCGATATGACTTAACGTTGGAGGACGTAAATTAAAAAAAAAAAAACGCTTCCCTCGACGTTTCTATAATTCTGTTAACTCCTCCAGAAGTAAGAAGTGTCAAGCTCTACAAAATAAGCCTGTCTCGAAGATGCTCTCCTGTTTGATTCAAATATTGTTCCCCTGAAGTATTTCTTCATGTTTGGGAACAAGAATAAATTGCAGGATAGGGAGGTAAGGCGGCAATTTGTTAAGAAATTTATGTAGTTTGGCAATGACAACAGTGGAAGAGTGTGCCGGTGTGTTGTGATAGAAAAACAGCGATTTCTTCTTCGCAAATAGGGCCATATTTCCAAACATTTATCGAATCGGACCAATTCACACGAAGCAACACGTTATTTTGACTGTTGCTTTGTGTTCGGAGTATAACGTATCTAGGTCTCATCACTGGTGACAACTAGAGCGAAAAGTCCTTCGGATATTGCTTAAATAGCTTCTAGCATAGCCTCGCTTCTTGAACACAGCAACCGCAGCTCCCACCGGGTCAACAACTTTCTCATCTCCAACTTATCACGGTAAATATGAATTGCGGTTCCTGTCGACACACTTGCTGCTTTTGTCAGGAATATTCTTTCGACAATTAGCGAGATTATACTGTAGACTTTTCCGAAGACTTCCTCGGTACCTGCTGAGCGTCCCGAGCAGCCCTATTAAAAAACGGACATTTGACCACTTTATAGTCTTTGATCTAATATCTAAGAGTTGTTATAGATGGCAAAAGGTCTCCGAAAACAATTTCAATTTTATCTCCTATCAAGTTTTCCTATGCAAAAGTAGATAAATTGCGAATCACTGAATGATATTACACTTTCTCCAACAAACGAAAACACGTATGACTAACAGAAATGCCTACCAAACCCAAACTATCCAATGAATCGGAACCAAATTTGTATACAATGGTAATACCAACTTGGCTTAGCAGCAACATCTATTTCAGTTGAGCACCTGCCTGCCGTGGTAGAGGTCCCGTGTTCGATTCCCGGCTGGGGGTGTGGATTTTTCTCCAACCAAGATAATTCCTCATCTTCTCCAGAGTCTGGAAGTATGAATGAGAGTGTGAATGTGTGCGTGATGTAATGATTAAAACCCAACGTATACGAGTTAACACCTTCGAGATGTTCCAAAGGAGAACGGCCACCGATATGATCACTGCAGTTAATGGTGGGGTATAAATGAAATAAATAATCTATTTTGAAACTGGATATTTACTGAACGTCCCCATATTCTTTTTATTCTATCATTAGTTCCTACTTTGATATACTTACCTCATACAATTATTATTTCCTCTAACTTATATAGTTCGTCACGATTTAGCATCCTTGCGATGTTACTGCCTCTCCTTCGAAAAATCTCATATTGGAATCTTGTTGGATATAAGATATTTGGATAATATTCTTTCCCTTCCAGAGTCTTCCCTCATCTTGAGAAGACGAATTTCAATAACTTAAAGTTTTAAGACAGAAAAAAAGAAGAAGAAAAAAGAAACGTATCCAATCTGCCAGTGCCCAAATAACGTAATCCTCAAATAAGAAAGTTTCACCTTATTCCCTACTATGTTATAGTACATATAACAATTCAGGTAGCCGTGAACGACTCCTCTAACTAAATATGGCAGGATCACTGTAAGACAAATTTTGATAGGTATTACTCGTCTGGGTCGTCTGTACTGGAGATGTCACTCAGGAGGAGAGCTAGTCTAGCAGTCTGTGCTAGAGGCGAGTTGTTTGGCGAGTGCGAGCGCCGAGATTGTAGATAACAGCTCCAAGGACCTCCTGGAGATGGTGAAAGAAAGGTCGTGCCAGCCGGCGGATGTACTTGTGAACGGGTAGAAGACCAAACTCATGATGAAGTTGTATAGAAAATGAGTAGTTGTCAAACATTTTTATGATTACTCACTCAGATGAGATGTTCTTCATATCCCCAAAAGCGCTTTTCGATCAGGTTTTGATCATCTTCAGTGTGTGTTGACCAGCTACTGAGGTGGAGACGAGCCGAACCTTCCAAGAAACTTCTGCTCCTGTGACAGTCATTTGGTTATCTCCTGATTTGTGCTGCCAACTTCTGGGACTGGAACACTGTGGCCGGACACAGGTGGCTGATGGTCATCTGTGGTGTTGACTGGTTGTAACTGTTTTACCTCTGGATGTGGGTTAATTGAACTGTCGACCTGTGGTGGCGGATGAAATTCCATTTTTTCTTTTTCCCCCTCGTTCTCTGGACCAATATTTAAGTTACTGGTTGTTTTTGAGAGATGTGCTTCCTCACTCATATGTTCCTGAAGTAAACTAGATTGGTTGACATATGGGTTAATTTCAACTGGGTCTATGTTCTTTAAATTTGTTTCAACGACATCAATGTTGGATATTTTAACTTTTTTAATAAGTTGTAAAACACTGTTTAATGGTGGTATCTCAAAATTCAAAAGGTTTTTTGTTTCACTATTTAGGATATAAATTTTTTCCCAAATATCTAATTCATTAACTGTTTGTACATGTTTCAATAGTTGTATACTTTGGCCAATTTCATGGTTGTGTTTCCAGAAATGGTTGGCAACTGCAGACTTTTCTATTTGTTTAAGTTTTATATTCCTCAGGTGTTCCGTTTGACGGGTTTTTAAATTTCTCTTAGTTCTTCCAATATAATATGCTTCACAATTGTCACATGGTATTTTATATATTCCAGATAGTTTCAATTTATCAATAGTGTTGCTTAAAGGTTTTTTGAGCAGATTCTTAAGGTTGAAATTATTCTTTGGGGCTAATTTTATATTATAATTATGAAAAATTCTTTTAAATTTGTTGAATGCCCAAGGGTGATAGGTAAACTTCTTGTAGATAACAGTATTTTCTGGTTTCTTTAAAGTAGTGAATGAACTAATGTGGTTTTTGTATATATGTTCATTAATTATTTTAAATATAGTTGATTCTTTAAAGCCATTGATCTTTGCAACATGCAAGATGTGTTGGTATTCTAATTGATAATCCTGTTCAAGCATAGGTACATTTATAAGTCTGTGGATTAAACAATGGAATACTGCAAGTTGATGTGATGTTGGATTATAGTTATTAGCTTTGATGTAATTATCCACATGTGTATTTTTCCTATGAATACCAAAATTCAATTTATTATGGTACTTGGAGATTTTTAAATCCAAAAAAGGTAAGAGTCCTTGATCTTCTATTTCCATAGTAAATTTGATGGATTCATCTTGACTGTTGATGAAGTTGTTGGTTTCTGATGAATCATGCGGCATTTATAGCTGTACGGAGCGCCCTGTTTTGTAATACCTGTAGTCAGTGGAGATTAGTCTTGCTGTTGTCACCCCAGACAGGAGCTGTATAGGTAAAAATGGGACGGACTAGAGATGTGTAAAGAAGGGAGGATTAATAACCAAGTGAGGTGCGCCTGTTGAGTGAAGGGTACAGTTTTGAGAGCCGGGCAGGCGCAAGTGTAACAGACCGACAGATGTGGGCTTTCCAAGTAAGTCCAGTGTTTAGTAGCACCCCAAGATATTTCACTGGCACACTGGTTGGTAACTATTAGACCTATTCCCCTAATGAAAATAATCAGGGAATGTTAAATAACTGTATGATAGAAAATCTTGTACAGATAACTTTACAAATCTATATTTAATAACTGAGAAGATAAAAAATGGTCGCAGACTAAGTGACGTTTACAGAGAACGTTAACTTGGCCTGAGCGTGTAGAATCTACATGATATACATCAGCTTCAGCTCTATGTTGTATATTTGTTGCATTATTTAAATTTTATGTTATAAAATACCAAAAAGATTCAAAGATTTCAAACGTCACCTGCTGTGATTAAAAATTCCTCAACCATTTCGACCGATGATGGTTCTACCGCCAAAGAATACTTATAAACTATGCAACATAATCAGAACTTAAAGACTTTATTTTGAGCGAATATCTAATTTTTCATCCATTATTAGAAATAGCGGGATGGCTCAGAGCCCACATTCGGGAAGTCCGGGTTCAAATCCCTTCGCCAACTTACGTGATCCGTGTGCTTTTTGGGGGGGTTTACCTGGGTTGCCAGGTGAATGTTGAGTAGGTTAATTACATCCTACCTAATTTCCTGCCCCTTCATTTCATCTCCATTATCATTTCACATCATGTCTAATCTGGTGGTCTCTTTCAGGGTAGAAGTGTCGGCGGGTGTCTCGGCGTTGCATGGCAGGATGATATGCTCTTGGCGAAACTTCTTGCCAAGGTAGGACGGTCTCCGGTCTCCAAACCCGGACTGGTGGGACCCCCTGCACTGTCACGACTCCTTAGGACGCCCCCCCCTCTGTCTCCTCTCACCTCATTCTTCCTCCCATGAGTGCCCTGCTTGGGGGTATAAGTATAATAGACCAAGTTTGGACCTTCGAGCCGAAACCCCTTCGTAGCGTAATCCAGTCCAGTCCAATAGCCGGAACTGTAAGGAATTGCAGTATTGAGTGATAAAGGGAAGGATTAAGCATAAAAATCTTCTAGAATAATTTACAGAATGGATAAAGGTAACCGCGATTATTTTATATGTATATACGAGGGCTGTTCAATAAATAATGATCATAATATTTCACGGTCATAATTTTTCGCACTAAAATTCAATCTTATTATATTCTGTTAGCTTAATGTGAAACAAACACGCCGTAGTAGTTTCATTGTTGGTACTCCCGGTTCCCTCTGTGAGAACGAGGCAAGTTCACACATGTTCAGTATCGCCTACCGCTGCAATGGAGGTAACACGCGAGGAACAATATGCGGCTTTGAAATTCTGCTTTCGTCTCAACAAATCTTCAGTTGAAGCCTATACAATGTTACAGGAGGCCTATGGAGAGGCTGTTCTTCCCTACAACACAGCTCGAAGGTGGTTTAAAATGTTTAAAGACGAGAGACAATCAATTTCAAAGGAAGGTGGACCCGGTGCTCCAGTTACTGCTCTTACTGAAGAAAACATCAACACTGCTGCTGCCACTGTGAGAGAGCATCGACGAATTACCTTAAGATCACTTTCTGAAATACTGAATATTTCATTGGGTGCCACCCACACGTTGGTGACAGAAACATTACACATGAGACGTGTTTGTGCGCGTTGGGTTCCAAGACTGTTGAGTCCCGAACAAAAGGACATTCGCTTGCAGGTCTGCATGCAGTTAAATTTGATGTTAGGGGAAGATCCGGAGTTTCTTTCAAACGTAATCACTGCTGATGAAACTTGGCTACATCATTTTGATCCTGAGAGCAAACAGCAAAGCTCATTGTGGAAATCTCCTTCATCAAAAAAGCAAAAGTGGTTGCTTCTGCTGGGAAAGTTATGGTCATCTCATTCTTTGATATTCATGGAATGGTTTATCAGAATGTTCTACCTGCACACGCATCAGTAACTGGACAATACTACAGGGATGTCCTAAAAACATTGCAAGTCCTTATCAGGCGCAAAAGACCACATTTCCATGAAGCAGGCTGGATGCTGCACCACGATAATGCGCGGCCGCATATTGCCAATGTTGTTGCTAAATATCTTGCAAAAATCGACGTGAAGTGCATCCCTGGTCCTCCCTATAGTCCGGATTTAGTTCCATGTGACTTTTTTCTATTCCCTAACTTGAAGAAACGCCTTCGTGGGAGGCATTATCCATCATCAGAAGCATTGGTGAAGGCTGCGGAGACGATTTTGAAGGATATTTCAAAAAATGGTTTCGAGCATGTCTTTGAGGACTGGCAGAAACGCTGGTACAAGTGCATCGTATTCAGGGGAGACTATTTTGAGAAGGACCATCAAAATTATAAGGATGAGTAAAGGTACGTTGTCAAAAAAATGTGTGATAATTCTTTATTGAACAGCCCTCGTATATGCAGGGATACAGTGTTTAAGGGAGGATATTTCAGTTGATAATATAGGAAGGAAACAATTTGTGTGAGCGAGCCGTGTCGGTAAGGCGGGCCCCGGGTTGCAAGCCTTTCACTCTCACTCTCACCACGTAACCAGGTCACACAAGTTGAGTGAGAGTCAGAACAAAAACATCCGCTCCAAGGTGGATCGGTTGCAATTACGTGCATAGCAAATCAATTTAAAGATATCTCGAGCCACATTACTGGATATAAACAAGCAAGGACACAACGGGTTATGCATGAATTAACGACATTAACACTGCTTTACAAAACTCCTGCAGTCTGTTGCAGGAAGCCTACAGCTGTTCAAGGTGGACCCCGCCTTCATGGAGGTCACTTATTTCGTAAAGAATAATCTAAATAACAATCTTGGAATTTTATATGCAGATTATAGTTTTGATGTTAGTTTTCTTATATGAAAATCAAATAGGCGTTTGAAACAAATTACTTTTTAAGGGCCTAAAACTGAATGTGCAGCAATACATTTTGTATTGACGTTGCGGCAACTATTTCATTCATACGACGTAAATATAATACGGACGATCTACCACTAACATGTAAAGTTCACAGTCGGGCAGACCGGGGTTTGATTACCACCAGATAGCTTCTCTGGTTCGGTAGACAACTGCTGGGTAGGTTCCCCTTTTACCACCAACTTCCTATATTCATCATATTCTTTCAAGTACTACAGGCTATGGGAATGGAGACAGCGGTTGGTATGCTGTGGCAGGATTGGATTGAACTAGAAGTGGAGGGTACTCTATACTAAACCTACAGACAGGATAATGGATGGGAGAAAGGGGGCGTGCCGAAGCCAGTGTGAGGTCTCTAACATAAGCTGGGGATTCTTCACCTCAGTGCCAGAGTTCGCCACTGGCCCTCCCTAGCAGGATAGACCACTACAAAGCCACTCTTAAGCCTAGAATAGTAGTTATAGTGCACAAAGTCTTCACACCTGTGCTTAGGTCTGCGATGTCTGTTTCCCTAAAGTTCCGCCTCTTTATGGCTCTGGTCCTCCCTGTCATACTCTATGCGTGCGAAGTCTGGGGTATGGCCGCAGGCTCAAACCTGGTACTGCTCCAACGTGCACAGAATAAATGTCTTCGGATTATTCATTCTGTTTGCACAAGGTTCCCCGTGAGACTACTTCACGAGGCTTCATCCCTCCGATATGTGGAGGATGAAATTAGGCGCCGGGCGACAAAATTCATCTAGAGTTTGCCTCAACATCAGAGCGCCCTCGTCAGATCCCTTGGGGATTATGTACCTCGTGAGCGTCGCTTAAAGCGATACCGGTTACCCCGCATGTCTTGCGGTCATTACCGGTGACCACATGATCTCTATTCCAGCCTAAACTAAATTTCAGCTATCCAAAATTTATTCTGGAAAACTCAAAATTATACTTATCTTCTTCCTAGTTTATTAACTAATCCACCAGCGGTGCACGCTGACAGTAGCACCCGGTTCATCATTCCCTGAGGAGCAACAAGCTACCTCCCTTCTCTACACCCACTTCATTCACACCCGTCATCCTGCAACTTCCACATCCCGACACTACGTGGTAAAGCTCTTCCCAGAGCAGGTACACGATTTGACCACCCTTCGGGCTGTTCCAAACAGCCCGCCAGCCTGGAGTTGAGTTGAAGTCTTCACATGACAGCACCACCTTAAAATTGTCTCAAGGGCATTGAAATATCTGTACAGAGTTGTCAATTTGGAGCAAAGCAATATTATCAAGGAATTTTTTCTCTTGCACATGAGAACCAATGGGGAGAGTCTTCAGCGCAAAAAGTAAGGGAACTGATGGAACAGATAGGTATGGGACATATTTGGAGAAACGAGGAGTATTATTATAGGGGCTTTTGGAAAGAGGTAGAATTAAGACTGGAAGATTTAGATAGCCAAGTTATATTTACCAGTGTAAGGGAGAAAATATCATTGAGGATATACAGGGAAATAAAGACAGTGTGGGGGAGGGAGAAGTACATAGATGTGTGTAATAAGTTAGGACGAGAAGGATTTGCCTGGGAAAGGACAGGAGTTAAACATTTGAAATGTATTAGATATGAAAAGGATACAGGGAAATTCCCAATGTGTGGAGAAGAGGATCAGATTGGCATAGTATATTTTATTGCAAACAAACAAAGATATGGAGGGAACAAATTTGGCAACAAAAGTGGGACAGTTTTAGGGATGGGTGGGAGGTATTATTAATAATAAAAAATGTTATTGGTAGAAGGAGAAAAGAATGTAAGCAATATAGGTGAATATCTGGGGAAAATGAGAGAGAAATGGTTGATTGACGAAAAATAAATAACAATTAAGGGTTAGAAAACTAGAACGAGGGATACAAGGGAGAGCAGGGTCATCAATACACGGAAAACCAGGGGTTATGTGTATTGAGACAGAGACTTGGGGCAAGCAGGGAGGAAGGGTATGTTAAATGTGAATAAGTCATTTTGTTATTGTGTGAAAGAAATGTTATAAATGTAAATGTATCAATGAAATTGTATGTAGAAGAAAGATGAGAAATAAATAAAAACTTTGTAGCGGTTAATGTTGCAATTTAAGAGGGAAGACTGGAGAAGTGATTTGAACATTACCTTGTTAGACGATCTTGTAGTCAGGTTCCTGATTTTTCTCGGCTGCTCCGGTGCACAACGTCTTACCTCTGGGCATGGTCACGGGATAGAGGAAAATAATATTACTGCTGAAAGATTATCAAATAATTATTTTCTTGGAAAAATTATGTTTTAATTCTTGCGAAACTTTTTTAATCTCTGATACAGGTTAAATAATATTACTATTGTCCTTTTACAAACAATGGTTGATGTATCAATTAATTATTATTCTATTACACACACCTAGGCGTTCATCCTAAATGCACAATCAAAATTCTTTCTGCACAATCTCTATAATACGTCTTTCTTCTCCGAAAGTCGTTTGCAGAAGCCGCTTTGCCAGTTAAATTCCCCGCTCATTTTGTTCACGTTGCTATCGCAACCAAATAACTCATCTTCTACTGGTCTACGTCACCACATTACGCAATCTCATTTTTACAACTACCAATATCAAAAATGTTATACAATATCACATTGACATTGCATCATCTCGTGACCCACTGGATTTTACACTTCCATTTCCATACAAGTTAACTTTTCCATATCGATCCCTAAACCATTAAACATATTTAAACAATTTTACAGCTCTCGGAGCCTAAATCAAAGCAACTGTTATAACTTCGGTCTCTTATCTCTGTCTAGAATGTGCATGTTGCATTTGTTTTCTCTTCCTTGATTCTTGTAGTATTTTGTTACCATATCATTCTGTAAAGTATTCAATATAATCTCCCCATTTTGAACCATTTCACACACAAGTAATATACCACCCAGTTTCTCATAAATGTAACTTCCTTTATACAGTTATGCCTTACTCATTTTACAAAACGCTCCTGCACTTATCCATGCACAACCTGTTCTAATCAGATCAAACATATCTGTCTCGTGCAACCATTTCTATAGATTGTTTTCTTTAGATCTCAAAACTAGCCTATATTTTTCTGCTTTCCTATATTTTCCACACTCTGACTCACATCCTCCCAAAACTCATCAGTATAATAGCATTTAAGCGTGGCCTGATACAAGAGAATTATCGCCTTGTATATTTCACTCCTAAACCATGATGATTTTCTATAACAGTAAATTTAAACCAAATCAAGGCTATAGACATGATTACCTTATACAAATGTTGTTCTTCCAGAATGTCTACATTCTTTATTTTGTCAATGTTAACACATTACTTTCCCCTTTCGAGTTTTGTAACTCAGCAGTTGGTACCAATGTACTATAGACCGTGATGTAGTTCTCCGTTTTTAAACAGTACTTTATTGGACACAGGTCCCGATTTCGGTAGCTCACGCTCTGGACAGATATTTTAATGACGCGTCGCCCCGTCTCCTTTTTCAATTCCTTCCAAACATTATACAATTTTACAAATTCAAGTTTATTTGTTATCCATTTTTGAACTGCAATTTAATGCACCATCATTGCTCGTTGCTATGACTGCTATAATTGCAACAAATAGAAAGTAAAAAAAGAACGTCGTTTTGCCGAACTCCTTGGTTTTATTTTAAGGTTTTAAAAAATAAAACACAGAGAAATTGTTTATTTTTGTTTTAAACACTTAAACGTCCTTAAAAATAGATCAGACAAGTACAAATCGAAATATAAAACTAATAGTTAATATAAAGCATAAAACTAAAATATAAAATAAAATACAAAAGTCAATTTTAAAAGTATTTAGAGAAAATATTAATAATATTTGAAATAAAAAACTGTAATTAGTAAAGTAATATTGATATAAATCGAGAAAGGAGGAAAGAAGAAAGAGGAAAAAAAACGGAATAAAAGGAAAAAAGGGCTTGATTTTTTTTCTTAGCAAACTTATTTGAATCTCCAACGTTTGTTGATGGTATAGCCTAATTGCTATCCTTTGCTATCCTTTAAATTGTAAAATTTTATATATACTTTTGGATGCACTGCTGACCCGTTATTAAATCGAGGCATAATTGGACAACATTATACAGTTTTGTTCGTTCTAGTAAGAATCTACCGTTGGGTTTACTTTTAGATCCAATTCACAGTCCATATCAGTTTACACAAAGCACTTTCAATTATGAACAGAGATGTTATACTGCTGGTAGTTTTCAATAATTTAGCTGAATACAAATTAGTGCTTCTTGTTGCTACAGTAATTTTGAAACCGAGAAATAAGTATTTCAACATAAGGAACGCGAGCTTAAAAGATAATTTATGCAAGAAAATTTAGCCTAGTGACATTGGCTTGAATCGATGTCACTTAAAGAGCCTGGAACCCAAAGCACTTTTCTTTTGTAACTAAATAATCCATAAATACAACTAGCATGGCCATCTTCTACTGCGCACGCGCCATGGGGACTGCCAACCTAAATGAGAAAAGCTAGGGTTTAGCAACACAAAACGTACGTATATGCTTGGCCAGTCCAAAATAAACAACTAGGTCCATTCGCTGAGAAACGTTCAGTTAAACTGTCTTCAGTAATACTACAAGTGGTGATACTTTTACGGCAATATAATTGACGAATGAGTTTGAAAGTTCCATTAAATTATCGAAGAAAAAGTATAAGCAAGAGAGGGATTCCGTGACATAATTACCACGCCAAAACAATACCATTCTTTTTTGGATTCAATATAATCAACAAGGTGGCTTACCTGTTGCAAATTTGTAAAAACATGCACTAAATTTATCAGATAATTCCAAGTGGAAGTGAAGATCAGAATGAAATAGAATACAACTGAAGAAAACGTAAAGTAATGAGAACTTCGTTTGGAAAACAATGAGATAATTGAATAGAGGCAGAGATTATAGAATGCATTGTGTTTGATATTGATATAAGGAGTAATCATAAAATATATATAAGTAATTACAGTTAATAACAGTTTCTTATTGTGAAAAATGAATATAGAGTTAAAACTGTTGATTGATTTAGATTATGACTACTAAATGAGGCATCCATTAAATCATCTATTGGCTGAATGGGCCATACAATATAATTGTACATATGTCCCATTCAGCAATAGTTATTATTCAAATTTTGTGGAATCTGATTCGCAGTTGTTTGAGAATTGGCGCAACTGCTATCAGTTATTTATAATTTGTAGATTAGAAAACAAGGTCAAAAAAGCATAAAGGTGAGGATGTCATATTGGTATGCAATAAAGAAAATTAAATAATATTGAATAAAACGCATTAATTATTTCTACTATTATTAATATTGTTTATTACAAATTTAATAAGTCCTGCGCCGTGGCGTAGTGGGCTAAGGCAGCATGTGGCCCGGGATCGATCCCACCCATGGGGTGCAGATTTTAAGTCCCGGGTATAGGACCGGTGTCCACTCAACATCGTGAGGAAATGAGAGGCTTACTCTAGGTAAGCGGCCCTGGTCACGAAAACCAATATTCCGGATGGGGGATGCTGAGATGCTGACCACTTTTCCTCCCCGTATCGGTTGGATGATCGCCTACCTCTACCTTGCGAATGTGAGTGTGAGTCCGGCAGTCGGGTTGGTAGGCATTGGCCTTCCTAGGGTTGTCACGCCAGGGTTAATTTTTACAGATTTAATAAAGTAAATTGCCTTAGTAAATTTCACTCGAAGGTTTTATTAGTTATGGTATATCTCTTCATTAAAGTGTATTTTAATCTTTCTTTAAATCAAATATCCGTTTGTTTCAATAATATTTGAAATATTCCTAATATAAAATACCCTCCTGTTTAATGCCATGCTTTCGTAAAAACGAAAGAACTTTCATCTCTTACTTTTAAAGTCTGTTTCTTTAGCGTTCTTTCACCGTTTTTACACTAAGCACATATGACGTAATATTTGAAGTAATTTTCATTAAAATATATTTGAAATACTAATATTAAATATTAAATGTATACCTTGGACTCCATACAAGTAGATAGCCTGCATTCTGACTGCATTGTATGCGCCTAGGCATAGATATAGCTTTGTGTAAGATGAAATTGAAAGCAGACAGATGAAAGTTTAATGTAGAAATAATGCAGATCAAATTAAAATATGCAGTTTCGAGATGTTTTCTGTTATTCAGCTGAATTTCCCAAAACATTTGCTCGAAATATTGAGTCACCTGTTTGTTAAACATATGACTGTCATCTCATTATGTTTCTATGAATCTGAAATTTGTGATGGTCATTGAGATGGCTCAGATGATAGCATTCTGGAGGTGGTGGGTTCAAATCCCCTGTCCTGAACATTTTGACTGGGCTGTTTCGTGGTTTCCTTTCCAGTCGCCAGATAAATAACGAATTGGGTATTCATTGCCAATTCCAAGTTCGGGGTACAAAAAAAAAAAAAAAAAAAAAAAAAAAGACGATACAGAATGTTTACTGCGCAACTGGACCATCTATCAAGTTCCCCAAGACGACAATGAACAGACCATTTGTTCATCGCCATGTAATGAATCACGGGAATGAAAGAACCTTTTGGCAACTGTCATCATATGACCATGTTGCAACGAGGTGTTAAACAAAAGTCATGTGCTTACCTAATGAAATCATTTCTACCTCATTTACTTTGAATAAAACAAGCCTTTCTATGAGTTCTTTGTAGAATCGATGTAAACATAAATCACAATGGGTAAAAAAAGATAGCGTGAAGGTAATGCATCATATTTTATTATTTGTATATGATAGAGGAAGTATTGTATTCCATCCTAAAATAAGAAATTAAGATGTTAACATAAATTCGTACATTTTGAGGCTCACTTTAGAAAAACATTGGTGTGTCTGAGAAAACTATAGCTCAAAAACAAACATTTGACAAATGACATGACCAGCATCTTTCACAAGATTTTCAGGACATTTTCACCACTTTGAATTAACATCTCGATACTGTGATCAATAACAATTTCATTTATAAAACCCGTTACGGTAGCATTAAAATTACTTTAGGATCCTGACAGCTGCCGTGAAGCATGTGGTGGAGCGCTGGCGGGGAAAGCGACGTTGCCGCTTATGAAATGAAATGAAATGTGTAGAGTTTAACGCCCGCTTTTACTACATACGGCACAGCAGGCGGTGACACTGATGATACATGAGATGAAGATGGAGCACCGGTGGAATGAGATGGCGGGGGGAACCGGAGGTCCCGGAGAAAACCCGCCCCAGCGCCGCGTTGTCCACCACAAATCTCACTTTTCGGTTGCCTGGGATCGAACCCGGGCCGCCTTGGTGAGAGCCAAGCGGTCTAACCACTGAGCTACGGCGCGGCCAGTTTCCGCTTATCAACACCTACCTCGACGCGCGCGTAGGTTAGACAGAAGAGGACGCTAAAACTACTTAAATTACTTATTGACATTTATATTTCTAACGTATGGGGCAGGTGGCCTAGGACTCAAGTAGTTAACGATAGTAAGTCGCCACAAACGGTGTATCGGTGTATCTACCGGGAAAATATACGAGTCAAATGGAGAATTTAATGTCGTGACGGCAAATTGGCCATGGTTGCTCATGGGTTAGAGCGACTGGACGGAAACCAGGAGATCCGTGATTCAAATCCCGGCCATGGCATTGAATTTTTCATGTTGACGCTATCTATCAAAAACCTTAGCCTATATACGGCTAGTGTGAAGAAATGATTAATTTCCATCAATATGGGGGCAGTTTTGAACGATAATCTGTTAATGCAATGTACAGATGAAACTGAGGCAACGTTGAAAATGTTCAGCAGAGTTTTTCGTAGTGCTTCTCAGAAAGCCGGGATTAAGAATAAGCAAAGGAAACCTAATATAATTTTTGGTATTAAAAGTAATACTTGACTGAACGAATTTTCTGAACATACAAATAATAGAATAGCTTTCACGACGTCTACTCTCTCTGTATACGATATTAGATTAGCAAGTTTGCCCGCCCCGGTAGCGTAGAGCATAGCGTGTCGTCTGCCCCACTTTCAAGAGGTGCCAAGTTCGAATCTCTGGCAGTGTGAGTTACTTGGATAAGGTTTTTACCGTGTTTTCCCCTTATCCTGATAGACAATGTCGGGTGACTCTAAGCTCTATGAACCCCGGACTCATTTGAGCATCATTTCACCCATTTCATTCATCGTCCACTATGACTTAACGTTAGAGGAAGTAAATGATTCATAATAATAATAATAATAATAATAATAATAATAATAATAATAATAATAATAATAATAATAATAATAATAATAATAATAATAATAATAATAATAATAATAATAATAATAATAATAATAATAATAATAATAATAATAATAATAATAATAATAGTAATAGTAATAATAATAATAATAGTAATAGTAATAATAATAATAATAATAATAATAATAATAATAATAATAATAATAATAATAATAATAATAATAATAATAATAATAATAATAATAATAATAATAATAATAATAATAATAATAATAATAATAATAATAATAATAATAATAATAATAATAATAATAATAATAATAATAATAATAATAATAATAATAATAATAATAATAATAATAATAATAATAATAATAATAATAATAATAATAATAATAATAATAATAATAATAATAATAATAATAATAATAATAATAATAATAATAATAATAATAATAATAATAATAATAATAATAATAATAATAATAATAATAATAATAATAATAATAATAATAATAATAATAATAATAATAATAATAATAATAATAATAATAATAATAATAATAATAATAATAATAATAATAATAATAATAATAATAATAATAATAATAATAATAATAATAATAATAATAAAGAATTAGCAAGTACAAAACTGAAAGCCTTTTCAAAACTAATTATTCTTGTTAGAAAAAAGAGGATCACCCATATTCAAAATCCAGCAGAGGGTAGCAAATGTCGAGAGTGTGACAGTTAGGTATTGAACCCGAGATCTCTGGGTTAAGAGGAGTAATTAGTTTTGAGCTTCCGGTAAATATCTGAATGTTCTTTTTGTGTATTGGAAGATACAGGTGGCTATGCACTACAGTTTTCGACTACCTCGTGGCAGAAGGAAGGGATGTAATCAAGGAGCCATAGTGGACTCAAAGACTCGACCCAATGTTGGAACACTGATGTCCAACCAAGCAGTCCTCCAGTGCAAGCGTCAGTAACATCTGTCCTGCACTGCCATGTATAGTGCGATCCATATAAATCTGAACCATTTGAGGCCGCGCCGTGGCTCAGTGGTTAGACCGCTTGGCTCTCACCAAGACGGCCCGGGTTCGATCCCAGGCGACCGCAAAGTGAGATTTGTGGTGGATAACACGGCGCTGGGGCGCGTTTTCTCCGGGATCTCCGGTTTCCCCCGCCATCTCATTCCACCGTTGCTCCATCTTCATCTCATGTATCATCAGTGTCATCGCCTGCGGTGCCGTATGTAGTAAAAGCGGGCGTTAAACACTATACATTTCATTTCATTTCTGAACCATTTGAATAGGCCATAACCTTTGAACCAATAATAGGACACACGTGCAACTTTGGGAGAATATAATACACAATTGGGAAATTACATTATACTATTTACATTTCAGAGAAAATGTTGGAAGTGTTCTCCACCAGCATCTATACATGTTTGCACTCGTCTCACAATATTCTCTGAAGTTTTACGGAGAGTATCCTCGCCAAGGTTACTTATTTCGGTTCCAATGGATTCTTTGAGAACATCAATTGTCCGTGGCCTATTCTTGTGCACTCTATTTTTCAGATACCCCCACAAGAAAAAATACAGTGAGCTTAGGTCAAGGAATATGTAGGGCCAAGGACCTTTTGAGATTATTCAATTATCAAAGAAACTGGTTACAAGTTCCATGATGTCAGATGTATGACACGTTGCTCCATCTTGCTGGAAACAACCTTCTCTCAATTCGATATCATCCAGCTGCTCCACAAATGTCTTGAAGATACCCATATAAACTTCAGTGTCTACAGTCAAATCAAAGAAAATGGGACCAACGATCCATAGATGCTAGTGGAGGACACTTCCAACATTTTCTTTGAGATGTAAATAGTGTATTTTAATCTCCCAGTTGTGTATTATATTCTCCTAAAGTGACACCTCTGTAGTGTAGGTGGTAGCATGTCTGCCTCACACTCAAGAGGTCCCGAGTTTGAATCTAGGTCAGGGTGAGTTTTTTGGATAAGGGTTTTTTCCGTAGCTTTCCCTTATCCTGAAAGATGAATGTCGGTTAACTGTAAGCTCTATCGAACCAAGACTTATTTGAAGATCATTTCATTCATCGTCTGATATGACTTAACATTGGAGGACGTAAATTAAAAGAAGACGCCTAAAGCAAGAGAAGAAACATAAATGAAGAAAAAGAAATAATGGTAGACGAGAAATCACCTCAGCATTCCCTACCGACAAGGGCATACAACGAAAAACCAAATTGGGCAATCGAAACGGAGACTTCCAGAATGCAAACGTCACACGTTTACCGCGGAATCAACTCGCTCATTTATTGTTTACTCTGAACTAATTCTTAGATAAAATAAGTATCGTGAATAATGTACAAGGGCTGTTCAATAAAGAATGATCACATTTTTTTTACAAGGTACCTTTACTCATCCTCATAATTTTGATGCCCTTATCAAAATAGTCTCTCCTGAATGCGATGCACTTGTCCCAGGGTTTCTGCCAGTCTTCAAAGACAAGCTGGAAACATTTTTGAGAGATCCTTCAAAATAGCCTCCGCAGCCTTCACCACTACTTCTGTTGATGGATAATGCCTCCCACAAAGGCCTTTCTTCAATTTAGGGAATAGAAAAAAGTCACATGGAGCTAAATCCGGACTATGGCGAGGATGAGGGATGCACTTCACGTTGATTTTTGCAAGATATTCAGCAACAACATTGGCAATATGCGGCCGCGCATTATCGTGGTGCAGCATCCAGCCTGCTTCACGGAAATGTGGTCTTTTGCACCTGATATGGACTTGCAATGTTTTCAGGACATCCCTGTAGTATTTTCCAGTTACTGATGTGTGTGCAGGTACAACATGCTGATAAACCATTTCATGAATATCAAAGAATGAAATGACCATAACTTTCTCAGCAGAGGCAACCACTTTTGTTTTTTGGGGGTTTGTGATGAAGGAGATTTCCACACTGAGCTTTGCTGTTTGCTCTCAGAACCAAAATAATGTAGCGAAGTTTCATCAGCAGTAAATTACGTTTGAAAGAAACTCCGGATCTTCCTCTAACATCAACTTTAACTACATGTTGCCTCCATTGCAGTGGTAGGCGATACTGAACATGTCTGAACTTGCCTGGTTCTCACAGGCGGGAGCCAGGAGTACCGACAATGAAACTACTACGACGTGTTTGTTTCACATTTAGCTAACAGAATATAATAAGATTGAATTTTAGTGCGAAATATTATGAACGTAAAAAATTATAATAATTCTTTATTGAACAGCCTTCGTATATTGGCAAGAATAATAATTGATTTAAGTAGATTCACGTATAGCGGATATCTGCGAGCTTATAATGGATAGTTTGTGTTACTAGATCAGAGTTTTATTTATTTTAAATTTACTTTATATGAAGCGAACAGTGTTTGCCCGGTTTCACAGGTTAACTGCAGACTTTCGTATAGGTGAAGAAATCTCGTTCGGCGGCTGGCCGCATGTTTTCTCCTGCTGTAGTAGTGGTGTGGGTAGAGAGGATGGGGGAAAAGTAACACTCTGACGTAACGCAAATATTAATTCGTCTGTTTCCAGTCTGCGGGTTCAAGTCCTGGCCGACATTACCACCATGGCTGTCGTGGACATCGCCGTTTCTCTCGTCTGTGCCTTCCTGGTTTTGGCAGCTCGTGCAGAAGATGTCCAGGTATGTCACATCACATCAACAGTTCTTCCATGAGATTAGATGTATACAGAAAATAAGTCAGTCCTATGTGAGGTGTATATTACAAAAGGTACATAATTCCAAAAGGAAACGTTGGATGAATGTCAAGCTTTGTATTTAATTTTAGCATATTTCAGAAAGATTTTCACTAACTTCGCTTAGTCTCGCCAGAAAACCTTTGCAAAAAAGGGCTTTCCTTATTATTCCATTTGTATTATATACATAATTTGTGACTTGTATTAAAATATCAGTTGGAAACTTTAAGTGTTCATTGTGACTGGATTTAGTATAATTTTCCATAACCTAGAAATTAAGAGCAGCGTAAAATGCAATAATTTTCTGTTTGAATGATTTTGATAATACAGCCAGAGTACCAAACCATGCGGCGTATTATACACTGGGTGCATGCTGTTATTATTAGTATTACATGTTGTTATATTCTAAATAACCTTGTAAGTTCATGAAGACAGGTATATCTTATTTCACTGACGAAGTACTGCGGTGAATTAACTCTTTTTTTACTAAGTTACCTTATACGCAACAAACACAACATTACCTATTAAGATATCTGCCTCAACTTTTTCACACTGTGTATAAAGAATTAAGATAGTCATTAATGTTAATGTAAACTGTCATTAATTTTATTTGTAATGTATCGAAAGCTTTACATCAATTTCTAACAAATAAAGTCTCATCACGTAGGTTCCATGGACTCTAAATTTATCGTTAATCTTTGAAATTTGTACAATTTACAGTATAAATGCTTCCTATTTAAAATAAATGACAGTTGATAAGCGCGATAGAATTAAAACATTTCTTAAAACTCTAACCTATGCTTTGTAAGATGATTTAACATTTTTAGTGTGTATAAATGATTCATATGTGTAACTTTTTCTTTAAATTTCGTAATAAAGCATTAATTTTTATTTTATTTTAGTAATACATGCCGAAAATATCTGTATTAAACACATTGTTAATGCCTTAATTTTATGGATTTTTTCTCCTCATGTCTCAAAAATAGTTAATTTATTTTAAGGAAATACAACCATCTATTTTCTCATGAAAAGTATAACATTTTTAAACAGACCTAGGTATTAAAATCACATCACTTTCTCTACTCATTGTACTTTATTTTTGTATATGTAACAGAAATTGTTATTTCGAGGGCTGCCCAATAAAGAATGATCATTTTACGGTCATCATTTTTCGCACTAAAATTCAATCTTATTATATTCTGTTAGCTTAATGTGAAACAAACACGCCGTAGTGGTTTCATTGTTGGTACTCCTGGTTTCCGCCTGTGAGAACCAGGCAAGTTCAGACATGTTCAGTATCGCCTACCGCTGCAATGGAGGAAACATGCAGTTAAAGTTGATGTTAGAGGAAGATCCGGAGTTTCTTTCAAACGTAATCACTGCTGATGAAACTTGGTTACATCATGGATAGAGTCAACATGAAAAATTCAATGCCATGACCGGGATTTGAACCACGGATCTCCTGGTTTTCGTCCAGTCGCTCTAATCCATTGAGCTACCATGGCCAACGTGCCGTCCTGACATTAAATTCTCCATTTGACTCATACATTTCCCCGGTAAACCAATAGGAGCTCTCGTATCCGAGATACATCGTTTGTGGCGACTTACTATCGTAAGTACTTGAGTCCCAGGCTTCATCATTTAACTCTAATTATTTTAGTTAATTTATGGAAATTAATCATTTCTCAACACTAGCCGTTTATAGGCTAAGGTTTTTGATGGATAGAGTCAATATGAAAAATGCAATGCCATGGCCGGGATTTAAACCACGGTTCCAGGAGGTCCGTGGTTCAAATCCCGGCCATGTTGACTCTATCCATCAAAAACCTTAGCCTATAAACGGCTAGTGTGGAGAGAGCAAACAGCAAAGTTCAGTGTGGAAATCTCCTTCATCACCAACCCCCCAAAAAGCAAAAGTGGTTGCTTCTGCTGGGAAAGTTACGGTCATCTCATTCTTTGATATTCATGGGATGGTTTATCAGCATGTTGTACCTGCACACACATCAGTAACTGGGCAATACCACAGGGATGTTCTGAAAACATTGCAAGTCTATATCAGGCACAAAAGACCACATTTTCGTGAAGCAGGCTGGATGCTGTACCACGATAAGTATCGGCTGCATATTGCCATTGTTGTTGATGAATATATTGCAAAAATCAACGTGAAGTGCATCCCTCACCCTCCTTATATTTCGGATTTAGCTACATGTGACTATTTTATTTTCCCCAACTTGAAGAAACGCCTTCGTGGGAGGCATTATCCATCATCAGAATCAATGGTGAAGGCTGCGGAGGCGATTTTGAAGGATCTCTCAAAAATGGTTTCCAGCATGTTTCTTGAAGACTGGCAGAAACGCTGGGAAAAGTGCATCGCTTTCAGGGTAGACTATTTTGAGAAGGACCATCAAAATTATGAGGATGAGTCAAGGTACCTTGTAAAAAAAATTGTGATCATTCTTTATTGAACAGCCTTCGTACCAAGATAAAATGGTATCATTCCACATTTCGTTCAGGAGGTCACTAGGTCGCTATAGCTGGCTTTGAAACTTCAATTTTCACCAGAAAAATAAATGAATGGTGATTTAACAATTACAACATATGAATATCTCAGAAATGTGTAATGCCTCAGAAATGTTATTACACATTTGTCATGCACTTTAACGGATCTGCATTTTTTGTGAGTTTATTTTTACTGTTTTGGTTTTTATATTTTTCTTAATTATACCTATTTTTTATTTGTTCCATTTATACCTCGCCTTTAACTGCAATCGGCGGCCGTTCTCCTTTGGAATATATCGAAGATGTTAACTCGTATTCGTTGGGTTCTAATCATTAGATCACGCACACATTCGCACTCTCAATCATACTTCCAGACTCTGGGAAAGATGAGCAATTATCTTGGTCGGAGAAAAATCCCCATCCCCGCCACCGGGAATCGAATCCGGGACCCCTAGCACGGCAGGCAGATATACCTACGCTATACAAAATTCACTCATGGAAAGTCTTGCCTTATTTTCTCAGAGGGTGGATTACAGTGGAGCAGCAAGTAAAAACCCGGCCTTGGTTCGCATACGGGCATAATTTGTTGGGGATATTGTAAGTTTTTTAATATTTCAAAGATATATGAAAAAAGCTTTATGTAATGCTAGCACGTAGCGTGAAGGTCAAAATCAGTTCCTTAGTAATAACAACGTAATAAATATTCTGAAATACATGCATTTATAGTCGACTAGCTGGCTAACCTGACATTGTCCTGGAAGACTTCTTATTCTTATAGTTTTCACATAATACATCTTAACACACATCGAAATAAAGGCGAAACTGGTAAAGATGACACTGCATCCCCTTATAACGAAAAATAAATTAAAAAAAACACACAGCAAACACCGACTTTCACATGTCTTTCTCTACGAAATATTCTTATAAACGCTTAGGGGAAGGTCGTATGGAATCGGATACCTTAGGCTTTCTTCCATTAGTAATTTCCGACATTGAAAAAAAAGAACAAATATCATTTTTACAAATCGTTACTTCGATATAATCGCGGCGACGCGCACAAAGGTACGGCACGGAGATATAACGGACGGATAGTGTATTACGGAGATAAAGAGCTTGCCTAAGCAGATAAACATAGCGCGGATATAAAAAGATCTCCGTTAACACATAAAAAGATAAATGGAACATTCTAGTGACATCTTAATTGATAGAGGACAGTCTAGAATTATCAATGCAGGTATAGTTAAGAGATTGTGACACGCCAGCAGGTAGTCGTAAACAGAGTGGAGTGTAAACAGAGTTGTAATTGAAATTTGTGTAAACTCTTTGTTGTGGTCAACGACCTTGGTAGATTGTAATTGTGTATGTGACGTAATGCTGGTACTGTAAGTGTATTTCTACGGAAATAAAAAACATTTTGAATTTCTGCAACTTGGACTTTTAATTCCACGAGCCCAGAAAGTCACAATATTAAAACACTTATGAGGATCGGCTGATAAGTCCCGGGGATCACATAGAGACAGCGCCACTGGGTAATTCGGATAGCATCATATAGTTTAACTATAGTCTAGCTTGTATCTATAGCTACAGGTCAATAGCTGGTATAGTTTTTGAATGACAGCATTTTAAAGAAGACAAGTGTAGAGGTTACACGTGTCTGGAGAATTTGGAAAAACGAGCAGTCATTAAATACTTCCATTTGAAAGGCTTTACGCCTAAAGAAATCCAGGAGTAGATGGACAGTACATTGAAACACTCTGCCCCTTCATATACAATGATTAAAGGTTGGGTTATAGCGTTTAAAATGGGACGTACGAGCACTAGTGATGGGCTTCGCTCTGGACGCCTTGTGGAAATCACAACTCCAGAGATCATTGAAAAAATTAATCGTTTAGTACTGGAAGACCGCAGATTAAAGCTGTTTAACATAGCAGAGGCTGTAAACATATCAAAAGAACGTGCAGGTCATATTTTAAGTAATGTTTTGGGCTTGCACAAGGTCTGTGCAAGATGGGTGCCACTTTGGTTGACACCTGATCAAAAGTTGCAAGGAAAAACTGTTTCTGGTAAGAATTTGTAGGTCTATTGCAAAACTCCTAGTGAATTTTTGAGATTGCTTATTACCATGGATGAAATTTGGATACATCACTGCACTGCAGAAAGTAAATCACAATCAAAACAGCGGATTGAGCCAGGTGAACCAACTCCAAAAAATGGCAAAGTCAATTTTGTTAGCTAATAAGGTTATGGCAAGTGTTTTCTGTGATGCACAGGCTTTTATTTTTATTGATTACTTGGAAAAGGGTAAAAGTATCACAGGTATCTACTACGCAACGTTTGAGTGATGAGGTGAAAAGCAAAATATCTCATTTGGCAAAGAATGAAATCTCGTTTCTTCACAACAATGCTCCGGCCCATCGTTTAGTCATTACACTGGGAAAAATTTGCGAATTAGAGTTTGACTTGCTTAAAAATCCATCCTATTCCCCAGATCTAGCACCTAGTGACTACCCACCTGTTCCCGAACCTCAAACACCTGCTATGTATGTTATATGTGGCAATATAATAATCGATATCTTCATGAATCGATATACCAGGATGACTTTAGTGTTTATCCTGGCCAAGTATATGGGTTACTTATAGGTTTATCTTAAACAAATCTTCGTTCTCTACCGAATCAATAAAATTAGTGGGGAAAGTTGCAAACTTGAAGTATAACAAAGATTAGAAATTTACTTTAAAAATTATTGACTAGCTATATATTTTTGCTCATCAATGCATTTATTATAATCAAATTGTTTTAATCTTCCCCTCAATATATTTGTGATGTGTCCAATGTGACTGTTTAGATTTTTGTGGGATTAGTTATTCTCTAATAACTCTGACAGGATTTCTTCCATATCTGCCAATTATTATTTCCTTATCTGGTATAAAAGAACAAACAAAACACGCTTTTGTGGGAAGTGTTTTCAGTCAAGGGCTATTTAGTCATCAGCGCGTGGTATTTCTTCTGTGTTTAAATAACGTCCTTTAACCGAACAGTGAATATGTTCAAATGGGCTCACGCTCCCTATAGCTTAGAGCTATGTATTTGTCATTCGTATTAGAAAGAAAAAGGGAAAACTCTGAAAAAAAAACTCACTCTACCATTTGAATTCGTTAAATTTGAGGCAAACACGATATCTCTGTTCCATAAAGTTGGGTTAAAATTTTATAACGACCGTGACAGGACTCGAACCTGCAATCTTCGGATTCGAAGTCCGACGCCTTATCCATTAGGCCACACGGTCGCCTGCACTCTAGCACCCCTTTGTGGCAGTTACTAAGCGGGTTTCTTCACAGTAAAACAATGGCTTTTTGCCCTATTAATAAAATAAAAAAGAAATTCAATTTTATTATTTTGGAATTTATGATCTAGAATTTCATGAATTATGCATGTACTTATTTACTTATTTATTCACCCATATAGGAGTTTAGGGCATCAGGTATTCCCTTCCATTGCAACTGGCGTTACAAATACGCCATAGAAGCAGTAAAGATACAAAATTCCAACAAAAGACATTAAAATATTTGACGCTATTACTTTTATGAACATAAACACCTCATTTAATGTACATATTGTTCGTCTATAAGTTCGTCTATGAGGTAGGCAAATTTTAATGTAATTAGGAATAACTTTCAAAGTTTGTTATATTTAATTTTAGCATAATTTAAAACTTTTATTTAAGCAGTTTCATAAGTAATTAATTCAATTGGAGGCATACATTTTCATGTGTTTATCACTTGATTAAAATTAATAAAAGAAAACTGGCATACAGACTGACTTATGTTGTGCTAGTAAAGTAGAAAGTGTTGTTAGAATGATGCGCTTTAAATACCTTGAGAGTATTGAATTAAAGATTTCACTTTCGTCAGCTGGTAAAGCACGACTCAGTGTAAAAATTGGGACATTTCCTGACCTTCATAGTGCAATGACCGACTAGATGATTCAGCACGTCTGTAAGCACCAACAGGAAGCACCTAAACATTCGATATCGATGTTTTACGTTTCGAGATCCACAGAACCCAAATATAAGGCAATGATACAGAATGTGTGTATATAATACCAAATGTCTTATTTCAGTCAAAGCATTTAAGGAAAGTTACACTCACATCAGTTTCTTTATTCTTTTGTCTACTTCACGTTAGTCGAAATAAACCACGTTTCGTTATGAGAGGGATAGAATAAGCTAAAGCGACAGTCAATTTTGTTTAACAAATGAATCGTTGGCTTTGAAATTCCGTGCTACTTGCATGACCACGAGGGAAAAAAAAGAATATCGCGTACTACATGAAAAATATAAGTAGGAGATTTGATGTAAACTGTGTACGTTAACAGATCCATAATTATTCTTTTTCTATTTGTTACGGTTTACTAATTACACAAAAGTCATTTAGAATGAGGAGGCTATTCGTATAAAGTTCTAGATATACAATTTTATTTGTCATTCACATATCTTACAGCATTTTAACATAACACTGTTGGAGACATTTCTGAGGAAATAAAAAATGAAGAAATGACATCGCGTAAACAAAAGTTTGGAGTGGGGGGCGTTTTCTTGAAAATTCTGAAAAATCATGAAAAAATGTAAAGATAGAAGTTAAAAAAAATTAAAGTTAAAATAAGACCTGAAGCTTTCCTGGCAACGAATACGCTCACTTTCTTCTCGGTCAGCCAGCCAGGTGAAAAGATGATTAGATATCAACGTTTCGGGAGTGTGCATCTCTCCCCTCATCAGGATATTTATAAAATGTTATAACCACAAATGAAATACTGTTTATAACACACTATAAACAAAGACAAGATACTGTCAAAATTCGCATGACTGAACAAAAGACTGTTCTTCAGTAAATTAAATGCCAGGTCAGGAGATGGCGTGAGTATAGAAAATTGTGTCAAAGAAACGTAACTACTTAACTTGATTATCAAGCTGTATTGATCTTTGCTTCTTAAATCGATGGATTTCCATTTTTAAGGCCGGTTTCCAAGAAGAGCTGACCTGAAATCCAGCATCACGATTAAGCGTGCTCCTTTCAGAGGAAATCGCCAATGCCTCTTTAGTTCTCCGCTCCCAGTAACTGTTGCATTTTGTCAAGATGGTCGTCTACCAAAAATTGTCTCTATGGTCATTATCAAAACAATGATCTGCTATCCCAGACTTCTCAGGTTGCATTAAACGAATGTTCCGTTCATGTTCGATTATTCTGGTAGCGATGGTCCTTCCGGTTTTTGATATATACGATATTCCACATTCACAGGGAATGCGGTACACTCCCGGAACTTGGAAGTCCAGTTTGTCTTTCACCGGTCTCAACAGATGTTTAATCTTCGGAGGTGGCTTGTGGATGGTCCTGATGTTGTATTTGGCGAGAATTCTGCTGATTCTGCCGGATAGATTGCCGGTAAACGTGATGCAGGTTGTAGCGGTAGGTTTATCTGACGCTTGCTGTATTACAGGTTTCCCTTTCCTAGCTTTGGTGATCGAGGCTTCAACGTCATATTCGGAGTAGCCGTTTTGACGGAAAGGGAGTCTCAGGTGCTGTAATTCTTGTTTTAAGTGGTTGGGATCAGAGATAGACAAAGCTCTGTGGGCCAGTGTATTGAGAACTCCCAGTCGTTGAGATTTATGATGGAAACTATGAGCGTTCAGATAGAGATCGGTGTGTGTAGGCTTTAAAGTTCATTGAAATAAGTAACAGTCGGTTTTGGTAGAATTAATGCTGCATTTTTTAAATTCTCCCAAGTTGCGCTGTCGTATGGTATCTTTAAAGAGCTTCACGCGATTAATCTTTTTTCCAAATAGGTTTATTATTCGAAAAAAAAAAACAATAAACAAACTGTTGGACTTCATATTTTGGCGGTGATATTCCTAAAATTGAGATTGTTTTCGGTAAAAAATATACCAATAAAAATAAAGTCAATAATAATTTTACTACGTACATTAATGTGCAATGTGTACAGTATAAGATATATATGAATTTGTCATTGATAGAGAAAGAATTGTGGATTTTTTTATAAATTTACTTTAATGTTGAAGTGTAAAATTAATACTGTAAACTAAAGTACTAACTGTACGGAGAGTTCAAGGCCTTTATAAAATTCTTGCTCTAATTGGAACATTACCAAAATATGTGGGATATTTTGGACCAAGTCCAAACATGTAACTGAAGCATATGTTTCATTCAAATGCAGAGTGTGTTGCACAGCGTGCGATATCTGTGCTGACTATAAAGCGGGTGTCATAGTTACATTTGATTACAACTTTCAGATGCGTTCGCACCTAAACCTTTCAATATCTACCAGTCCATGTGAAACAGTTAGCGAACTACGTACATTTGCATGTAACAATTCTAGTTGAAACATAAACCATCTATAAATTTACAATTTTTAAATTACGTAATCACCTAACAGAGAGAAATAAGAGCTTGAAAAATATTTGTCGCTATATTTGGGAATTGGCAAGGTATATACACTAACCAACGTGATAAACTCCCAAATGTATTTTGGTATAAAATATGAATACCGATATTTGGACTTCAATTTTTGTAGCATTTCTAAGATCTCGAAGCAACGCAGAACCCTTAGACCAAAGCTATTAGCCCAGGAAGAGCATTTCTGCTTCAATTTTGGAATATTTTTGATATTTTGCCTGTACAAATACATAAAATTGCTGACCCTAAGATTTACTCGCTGACTCAGGTCCCCTGGCTATAAGCCTTTGGTTTCCCTGAGCAGCTTGGTGTCATTTCTTCTTGACATTTTCTTCTTTTACCCTAATCCACTTTTCTCTTATCCTATATAAGAAATCTCCTATACATCTATTTTTCTTTTCTCCCCTCCCCGTTAACATACGTACTGCCAATATATCTTTGTTCACACTGTCCCATTTCCTATCCCACATTTTTCTCCTGTAATTTGTTAACACCTTACATTCTATCAGGTAACGAACAGTGCTCTCTTCATCTCCACAAAATTCACATATTCCTACCTCGTTACTTCTCAACCCTTTTAGATATATTATTCCTACTCTCAAATGAAATGTGTAGTGTTTAACGCCAGCGTTTACTACATACGGCACCGCAGGTGGTGACACTGATGATACATGAGATGAAGATGGAGCACCGGTGGAATGAGATGGCGGGGGAAACCGGAGGTCCCAGAGAAAACCCGCCCCAACGCCGTGTTGTCCACCACAAATCTCACTTTGCGGTCGCCTGGGATCGAACCTGGGCCACCTTGGTGAGAGCCAAGCGGTCTAATCACTGAGCCACGGCGTGACCTATTCCTACTCTCATCCATGCTAAGCGTTCTCTTCCAGTTTTGCCACATTGATCTATATATTTTTCCTTAACCCATTCTGTCTTTAATTGTTTATAAAATTTCAAAGATTTATTTTCTTCTATACTTTCCCATATCTCTTGCCTATCTATGTCTTGTACTCTAGTTCTCACTTCCTTCCAAAAACCACTATAATTTGTCTCCTCTGCTCTCCATAGATCTCCCATGCCTATCTTTAATATCATTCTTTCCAGTTCCAACCACCAACTATTTGTATTTTAATGCTCTTATGTTACTTCATGCACACATTCAATAATTCCCCTTTCTGCCCTTTAAGACATACCAGAATTTCAATATTCTCTCTATTATTATTCCCCCCCTTTTTGTATTGCCCAGCTCTAGTAATGTCACTTCTCTTGGTGCCAATTTTGGCAGCCCTAGTAGTTCTTTTCAAAACAATCCATACATCTGTGCCCGATTTCACCAACAGATGTTAAAATCGACGTTAACAAATGTAACGTAACAATTGTCAGAGCGCTAAAACTAATATTAAATTTCTTGCATTTCACCAACCTGTTTTATGAAAATGTTAATAAACCTGTGTTAACGCCAAGAAACTTGTAAATATCACAGCTATAGAAGGCTATGGATGAGTCGTATTATTTTCTGAAGGTACTGCGATGCGCTTTTGTTTTCATTTTCGTCTGCACAAGATGAAAAATGGCGGATGAACAAAATCATAAATAAAGCCGTGAGACAAATTTCTCATCGATGGAGAAAGAACTGTTAATTGAATTGGTGACGAAGTGTAAGGATATCGTGGAAAATAAGAGGACGGATGCGGTGAATGTAAAAGATAAAGATGCCACGGGAAAAATATTAGAAAAGAATTTAATTTAAATACATGTGTCACTACTAGAAGCACCAAATAACTTCCTCAGTATTACGTAAATTTAAAACGAGGTGCGGAGAACAAGTGGCGAGTGACTTAAACGTTGCAAGACGGGAGGTGAACAGTGTATTATCCACATAATTCAGTGAATTATAAAATCGCAAAGTTATTAATACTTGAAGCAAAGGCGAGATCGGTATATTCCTTTCGATGCATGTTCTAACTCAGTATTACGTAAATTTAAAACGAGGTGCGAAGAAGGACAAGTAACTTGAACGTTTCACGATGGGAGGTGGACAGTGTATTATCCACATAATTCAGTGAATTATAAAATCGCAAGGTCATTAATACTTGAAGCAAAGGCAAGATCGCCACATTTCTTTCGATGAATGTTCTAACCTCTCTTGTACTTCCGCAGTAACCTTCATAGCAACATGTTTTGACAGTCTATACCTCCGTAAAATTTTTTCTTCGGATAGTTCCTCAAAATCATTTCTCCTCATAGGCCATACTCTATTACGAATGCCATTTACACAGCCTTAAATATAGCAAATGGACATCAACAGCTGAGTTCATGCTCGCCATCTTGACTATTTACAATTGTTAAGGACTTAATGTCAGAAATTTGGAACGTTAGTTTAACAAGAGATTTAACAAGTGTATTACGCTAACACTTATTGGTGAAATACAATTTTTGTTTTAACTTTTGCTAAACTCGTGTTAAGTCTTAACATCTGTTGGTGAAATCGGGCACTGGTATAATTGTGTTCCTATATCTGGTGTACCCCATACATTGTTCTGGCTTCAACAAACCGCTTCATACATTCTTTCTAACCATCTAACTGACATCTCCAGCTTATGTTTACATATTCTTACCCCTGCCATTAGCTATCACTTTTCTGGCTTGTGCAGCCCATCCTCCACTGCTACACATCCTTACACCTAAATAGTCATACGGGATATTTTTCAACCTGGTATTTGCAAACTTTGGTATACTTAGTCAGTTTCTAGTGCTAATAATGAAATGTTTTGTTCCACAGAAAGAGAAACGGTGTCAAACTCCGGCCGTTGCACCACATCGGGTAGAGAAGGTGATATCTGACTGTCAAGATGAGATTAAGCTCGCCATTCTTCAAGGTACAGTACAAATAGCTCATTCAAATTAATGAACACAACTACTTGGCATTGCTGAAGTTTATTATATGCTTCAGCCACAATTTTTAAAATTTTGAAAGGTACACGTTTTATATCTGAAGAATATACATTTTTTTATGTTGTATTTTGAAACTTCAAACTTATACTTCTTCAATAAAATTTATCTCAAAACTGTATTCCGACATATACAAGTTGTTTCGAACAAAGATAGCACTTTCGTTGTTTATAACTTAACTAGCTCGAATTTCAGTGTCGTAGCTTCGAAATTCTGTTAGATAAAATTGTATGCAGTTTTAAATATTACATTATTTTGTGATTAGGCAGTGCAGGAATCACTGGTGTGCGAACCTCAAAAGTTGTTATTGGGACGCACCGGCCACGAAAACAAAAACATTACTCCTTGCTCTATATCAGTGACCCTAGCCTACCTTTCAGGGCAAAGGGCTGTTACTTGTGAAAAAGTCGACTAATGTCTCGGAAAATTACAAAATTGCTCATTTTGCTATGATCTTAATTGTACAGTGCTTTCAACCAGTTATTGTGAAATAAACAGCTTCCTTTCAGTTACAACTGCTCTATTTAGTATTATTAAACACAGTGAAATAAAATGTTTGTCTCATTGCATAATGTATGTAGTTTTGGTTAACTTTATCTTCAATGCTTTGATATTGTTCTCTGTTCCTTTTGTCATTTAATGCTTCCATCCTCAACCTTACTAACATTAACTTCCCTCTAAAAGGTTTAATTTGCAAATGTCTATCAGCTTATCTGCCATCAACTGTTATAAGGGAATGTTGGAACAACTTTTTTGTTTTTTGTTTTTGTAATTCACGTCCTCCAACGTTAAGTCATATCGGACGATGAATGAAATGGATGAAGTGATGCTCAAACAAGTCCGGGGTCAATGGAGCTTAGAGTTACCCGACATTCGTCTAGCAGGATAAGGGAAAACACCGGAAAAACCTTATTCAGGTAGCTCACCCTGACCGAGATTCGAACTCGGGACTTCTCGAAGGTGAGGTAGACATGCTACCGTCTACGCTACCGAGGCGGGCTTGGAACACGTTAAACAACCATAAAAATGACTAAAGAATAACTTCTTTATTGCGGTTTTATAACTCAAAGAAATTCTTAATAGTAGCAAGATACCGTGGAGTATATCGGTATGTTTACAAACAGCTACAGCAGGCGACACGGTGTGTCACCTACCTGCAAACTTCGATTGTGTGAGGTACGCGGCATTGTTCCTGTCACTGCCAAATCCGCACTCATTCTATAGCGTTTTTATACGGCTCTTTTTGGCAGCAAAAACTGTCTATATGTGTCATACAGAAGCTTAGAAACGACTTCTATATATTCGTCCGGTGTCGTTTCGAAACACCCTGTATATCTGAAGTTCCACGCAAAATAATGTTCTTTCATTTTACGGGTAAATTAGCAAAACTATACTACATAATTAGTAGATTTTTCATAATGTTATACAGATTAAAATTTGTTTTCATCACAGTTGAAATAATTAAGTGTGAAATTACAATTTTTTCTTCGTAGAACACTAACATACATATTCGCATTACAGTTAACTTTATGCACCGCTGATGGGATATTGATCAGTAAGCATTGCAATTCTTAAGCACTTGGCTTCAAGTCATCTACATTCAAATGTTTACACCACAAAGGATGCAAAACAAGAGAAGCGAAGGGTCAGTCATAGGCAGGTAAACACCAGGCCGGGTACTGCCTGCAAATGCCAAAATGAAGTACGAGTTATAGTGGTTGGTAGTTACCTGTAATACCTTCTTGTAGTCCATTTGGGCTTAATATTTAGAGATCTTTATCCATGCTGAACTCTTTGTAAGCTACAAGAAACACTAATCCAGATTTATAGCAACAGTTTATGTCCTAGGGACAACTAAAGCTTCATATTACTAATATTAAATTTAATTTAGGGTGAATAAGCAAGTTGCATAGAAGATTTTATGTTTAAAGGTTTTATTCAATTCCTACGTAAAAGGTAACATGTGTTGCAATTTTTATTAAGTATTACCCTAATTGAATCTGGCAGTGACGTTAGCTCGATTTAATAAGGTTATAAACAGTATAGATGAATATATGAGGGTAGTCTGAAAAGTTTCCAACTTCAACATGAAGATGGCAGCACTCATAAATAAAAGTTAGTGAATTTCGTTGTTCATCTGTTACTCACCAAAGTTTCACCCACGTTGGATCCTCAGTTGTTATGTAACAGTCGTTTGAGTGAGTTGATGTGAGTGTTTTTATGAAAATGGACAACATCGAGTATCCAGCTGTCATTAAATATTTGCTTTTGAATGGCAATACGCCTCCGTAAATCAAGGATGAGTTGGATTCTGTGTATGGGGACTCTGCACCATCATTTATCACAGTGAAACTTTTGGTAGCTGAATTTAAACGTGGCCGTAAGGGCTTGGGAGACGATGAAGGTTCGGGACGTCCAAAAACTGCAACTACCTACGAAAACATCGCCAAGTTCGCCAAATGGTGCTAGACGACCACCGAATTAAAGTGAGAGAGATAGAGGACGTGTTTGTCACATATTAAATCAACATTTAGACATGAAAAAGCTGTCCGCGCGTTGAGTGCCGTGTTTGCTCACGTTAGACCAAAAACGTGTTCGAATGAACATTTCCAACGCTCTGTTGGCGCAGTTTAGGCGCAATAAATCCGAGTTTTGGCGTCGATTAATTACTGTAGATGAAACTTGCATACACCATTATACGTCCGAAAGAAACATACAGTCCAAACAGTGGACTGCAAAGGGGGAACCGCCTCCAAAGAAAGCAAAGGCTGTTTTTTTTTCGGCTTGGAAAGTGATGGCGACTGTTTTTTGGGATAGTCATGGAGTAATTTTAATCCATTATCTTCAAAAAGGAAAACCCATTACAGGAGCATACTACGTATCATTACTTGACCACCTGAAGGCAGAACTTGCGGAAAAACGGCCACATTTGCAGAAAAAGAAAATCCTTTTTTACCAAGACAATGCACCGTCTCACACCTCAGCTGTTGCAGTGGCGAAAATCCACGAATTACGGTTTGTGTTGCTTGACTCACTAGATCCAGCCCCAAGCGATTCCTTTTTGTTCCCTCATCTGAAAATTGCGCTCGGAGGACAAAGATTTTCGTCAAATGAAGAGGCAATCACTTTCGTGAACAATTATTTTACAGAGAAAAACGCCGAGTACTATTTGGACGTGTTACAGAGATGGCAGCATCGCTGGGAGAAGTGTGTGGAGTTACAAGGAGACTATGTTGAAAAACGCCGAGTACTATTAGGACGGGTTACAGAGATGGGAGCATCGCTGGGAGAAGTGTGTGGAGTTACAAGGAGACTATGTTGAAAAACGCTGAGTACTATTAGGACGGGTTACAGAGATGGGAGCATCGCTGGGAGAAGTGTGTGGAGTTACAAGGAGACTATGTTGAAAAACGCCGAGTACTATTTGGACGTGTTACAGAGATGGCAACATCGCTGGGAGAAGTGTGTGGAGTTACAAGGAGACAATGTTGAAAAACGCCGAGTACCATTTGGACGTGTTACAGAGATGGCAACATCGCTGGGAGAAGTGTGTGGAGTTACAAGGAGACAATGTTGAAAAACGCCGAGTACCATTTGGACGTGTTACAGAGATGGCAACATCGCTGGGAGAAGTGTGTGGAGTTACAAGGAGACAATGTTGAAAAACGCCGAGTACTATTTGGACGTGTTACAGAGATGGCAACATCGCTGGGAGAAGTGTGTGGAGTTACAAGGAGACAATGTTGAAAAACGCCGAGTACTATTTGGACGTGTTACAGAGATGGCAACATCGCTGGGAGAAGTGTGTGGAGTTACAAGGAGACTATGTTGAAAAACGCCGAGTACCATTTGGACGTGTTACAGAGATGGCAACATCGCTGGGAGAAGTGTGTGGAGTTACAAGGAGACAATGTTGAAAAACGCCGAGTACTATTTGGACGTGTTACAGAGATGGCAACATCGCTGGGAGAAGTGTGTGGAGTTACAAGGAGACAATGTTGAAAAACGCCGAGTACCATTTGGACGTGTTACAGAGATGGCAACATCGCTGGGAGAAGTGTGTGGAGTTACAAGGAGACAATGTTGAAAAACGCCGAGTACTATTTGGACGTGTTACAGAGATGGCAACATCGCTGGGAGAAGTGTGTGGAGTTACAAGGAGACAATGTTGAAAAACGCCGAGTACTATTTGGACGTGTTACAGAGATGGCAACATCGCTGGGAGAAGTGTGTGGAGTTACAAGGAGACTATGTTGAAAAACGCCGAGTACTATTTGGACGGGTTATAGAGATGGCAACATCGCTGGGAGAAGTGTGTGGAGTTACAAGGAGACTATGTTGAAAAACGCCGAGTACCATTTGGACGTGTTACAGAGATGGCAACATCGCTGGGAGAAGTGTGTGGAGTTACAAGGAGACTATGTTGAAAAACGCCGAGTACCATTTGGACGTGTTACAGAGATGGCAACATCGCTGGGAGAAGTGTGTGGAGTTACAAGGAGACTATGTTGAAAAACGCCGAGTACTATTTGGACGTGTTACAGAGACGGCAACATCGCTGGGAGAAGTGTGTGGAGTTACAAGGAGACTATGTTGAAAAACGCCGAGTACTATTTGGACGGGTTATAGAGATGGCAACATCGCTGGGAGAAGTGTGTGGAGTTACAAAGAGACTATGTTGAAAAACGCCGAGTACCATTTGGACGTGTTACAGAGATGGCAACATCGCTGGGAGAAGTGTGTGGAGTTACAAGGAGACTATGTTGAAAAACGCCGAGTACCATTTGGACGTGTTACAGAGATGGCAACATCGCTGGGAGAAGTGTGTGGAGTTACAAGGAGACAATGTTGAAAAACGCCGAGTACTATTAGGACGGGTTACAGAGACGAGAGCATCGCTGGGAGAAGTGTGTGGAGTTACAAGGAGACTATGTTGAAAAACGCCGAGTACTATTTGGACGGGTTACAGAGATGGCAACATCGCTGGGAGAAGTGTGTAGAGTTACAAGGAGACAATGTTGAAAAACGCCGAGTACTATTAGGACGGGTTACAGAGACGAGAGCATCGCTGGGAGAAGTGTGTGGAGTTACAAGGAGACTATGTTGAAAAACGCCGAGTACTATTTGGACGGGTTACAGAGATGGCAACATCGCTGGGAGAAGTGTGTGGAGTTACAAGGAGACTATGTTGAAAAACGCCGAGTACTATTTGGACGGGTTACAGAGATGGCAACATCGCTGGGAGAAGTGTGTAGAGTTACAAGAAGACTATGTTGAAAAACGTCGAGTACTATTTGGACGGGTTACAGAGATGAGAGCATCGCTGGGAGAAGTGTGTAAAGTTACAAGGAGACTATGTTGAAAAACGCCGAGTACTATTTGGACGGGTTACAGAGATGGGAACATCGCTGGGAGAAGTGTTCAGCGTTACAAGGAGACTATGTTGAAAAACGCCGAGTACTATTTGGACGGGTTACAGAGATGGCAACATCGCTGGGAGAAGTGTGTAGAGTTACAAGGAGACTATGTTGAAAAACGCCGAGTACTATTTGGACGGGTTACAGAGATGGGAACATCGCTGGGAGAAGTGTTCAGCGTTACAAGGAGACTATGTTGAAAAACGCCGAGTACTATTTGGACGGGTTACAGAGATGGCAACATCGCTGGGAGAAGTGTGTAGAGTTACAAGGAGACTATGTTGAAAAACGCCGAATACTATTTGGACGAGTTACAGAGATGGGAACATCGCTGGGAGAAGTGTTCAGCGTTACAAGGAGAATATGTTGAAAAACGTCGAGTACTATTTGGACGGGTTACAGAGATGGCAACATCGCTGGGAGAAGTGTGTAGAGTTACAAGGAGACTATGTTGAAAAACGCCGAGTACTATTAGGACGGGTTACAGAGACGAGAGCATCGCTGGGAGAAGTGTGTGGAGTTACAAGGAGACTATGTTGAAAAACGCCGAGTACTATTTGGACGGGTTACAGAGATGGCAACATCGCTGGGAGAAGTGTGTAGAGTTACAAGGAGACTATGTTGAAAAACGCCGAGTACTATTTGGAGGGTTACAGAGATGGGAACATTGCTGGGAGAAGTGTGTAGAGTTACAAGGAGACTATGTTGAAAAACGCCGAGTACTATTTGGACGGGTTACAGAGATGGGAACATTGCTGGGAGAAGTGTGTAGAGTTACAAGGAGACTATGTTGAAAAACGCCGAGTACTATTTGGACGGGTTACAGAGATGGGAACATTGCTGGGAGAAGTGTGTAGAGTTACAAGGAGGTTATGATGAAAAAAAAATGTTCTGAAAAAGTGTCTTGTATCTTTATTAGGTCGGAAACTTTCTAGACCACCCTCGTAGACTTACTTTAATAGGTGCAAAAGAGATAGAAGCTTTCTAGTAAAAAGTACAATACGATCAGGGTGAGTTACCTAAATAAGCTTTTACCTGGGTTTTCCGTTATCCTAAGAGGCGAATGTCAGGCAACTCTAAGCCATTTGAGCATAATTTCACTCATTCCATTCATGGTCCGATATGACTTTAAAAAAGTTAAAGTACGTAAATTACAAGAAAAAAAGGTACAATAGAATTTTAAATGCATATGCGAGCTTATTTTGTTAATGTGTTTTGTTTTGTCAACAGAAGCTCTAGAAGAACTGGAACAGTCGACTGCAGTCCTCGCTTCTCGTGTGAAACGAGATTTGTTCACGGAAGATGAAAGGCTCATTGCTGGTGTAAGTTAAATTCACAGACTTTTGCATTTCACATACTCAAGTTAGTGATTAATATTTAGATGTGTAATACAAACGCTATAGTGAAAGTATTTTCAATGTTATTAAAACGCACAATTACAAATTTTCAGAAGGATATGTTTGTTGCTAGGAGAAATTAGTTTATTTTTTTTCAACTCGTTTTCAAGGTGGTATTTTATAATATTTTAATTATTTTATTTAAATGATTAAAACTAATAATCTTGTTTATTTTTCATTTAGAGCTGTGATTAAAACAGCAAAGAACTTCGGAGGCTACTTTCAGAAATTTAGGTTATAATTTATTTATGAAAATATCTGAAGCATGTGGCGTTTTAATCATTAGAGGCGTTTTTGAGAAAAACAAATGTTCGGAACACTTTACAGAATAAAGCGTAGTTTGCAATTTTTTTGAAAGCAGTTAATATTGCTTTATTATCCAGTTCTGAGCTATGTTTAAAAGTTTCAGGTCTCTAGCTCATCTAGAAGTTTAAATTCGATTGCAAAATGTGTGTTGAACAAAGAAATCGACTGATAGGAAAGTCAGTTAAATAAGAACGTCTTAAAATGAGACAGATATAAACTTAACTTTTGAAGAAGGCACTGAGCATTGTATGCAAAGATTTCCAAGCAAATCTCTTGCTCTAAATTTATTTTACACGTAGCTTTTTCCTTATTCAAGTAAGCATATACGGATTGGCCTTTTAGACATTTAACTACAAAACCAGTATTGTAAAGAAGTAACTCCAAAATAAGCTTTGTTAGAATACTTTGTAGAAGAGATTGAAAACAAGTAGTGTTGGATAGAGAAAGTTGTATAAAACGTAAAGGAACATGAGATGCAGCGACTGAAGGTCGTGGAGGCTGCACGCTCCTGAGAAAGTAGCTTCATCACTAATGAATACCAACAAAGATAGTAATTTTAAAACTAGAGGTATGTTAACGCCCCCCTTATGTAACGTGGACACTTGTCTGACAACTTGGGAAACCGCAGTTTGTCAAACTGACACGATGAGAAACAATATCCACATTTTAGTAAGAGATAAAGCAATTTAGAAATAAAGTATCACAAGGTTTAAATGTATCGTACTTAGCTATACATTAAAGGTCGATTGCTATGCAAAATCAACCTATTAGAACTGCACAATGTGACCAGGAACAATCAGTGGATCAAGTGGTTTAAGTGCTGGTATACTGATCCTAAAAATTAAATTATTTTGTTCCTTAACCACATTGTTATGTCAAAGCCGCAAGTGTGACCAAGTTTTACATCCCAGTAAATCTATTCATAAGGGGCTGTCACATTTAAGCACACTTAAAAACCATCGATCTGGGTTTGAACTCGTGACCATGGGATTAGTAGGGTAGCAGCTAACCAAATGAGCCATCCAGACCGGCGAGTTCAAACCTAACCCCAGAGCTATGACTTTTTAAGTGTACTTAAATGTAACAGCACCATTAGCATAGGCTAATGAGATATTCCCAGTTCCAATCTCGGTCTGGATAAGGTTCTTCCAAGGTTTTACCTTAATCTGAAAGATGAATATCAGGTAACTGGACCCTGGGCTCATTTGAGCATAATTTTATTTATTCACGTCACTTATTACATCAGAGAGGGGATTCGGCACGGAAATCCAAACCTAACCTATTGCACCTACGTCCGCAAGCGGGGCACCCCTGGGAGGAAACATGAGGTAAGAGAACCACCTGTGGTTAAATGGACGTTAAATGCTTTACATATATTTAGAAAAGCACTATGTTAGTAGGTTCAGTAAAATATAATACTTAAAAGCTGTGCTTTTAAGGATGATGACACAGGCTAAACTAAAAAATAAAATAAAAACTGCGTTCTTAACGAAGTGAATTTATATGGATGATTTAGGGTAGGCCATAGGTACATAGGGAACAGAAAAGAGACTTTCCTAAAAGCCCCATTTCATTTCAAGCTTAGAGTGTTAGTTTTACAAAGATGACATGATGCTTCACTATTTAAAAAATTTAATGAGTTATAGAAATCAAATACTTCCACAAGCATCTAAAAAGAATGTTTCTACACTTAAACTGTCGAAAAATTAATGAAGGAATTAATGATATTGTACTCTAATAAATCTGGAGTCCAAAGAGCTTAAAGTGACCGACAGTGATTGGTTTTCTCAGGCAAGAAAAATCTTGGTAACTTACCCTGAATCTGGAGCTCCTGAAAGTGAGCAGGGCTAATTTATAGTGTTTGTTTCTGTAAAGATAAATTAAGCTGAAGTTACGACATGGCACCAACGGCTAGATAATTGTACCAGATGCACACACGCCTCATGCATATTTCGCTGCTGTCCAGCGTCCTCTGTACAATCATAGTTTATGCTTTCCCTTACCTGCTGCAAGAAGAGTAAGTATTGCATTCCACCCAAAAATTCGATACAGATATTACACCAGACATATATCTTTTGAATCTTCCTGAAATAAAAAATCAAAAGCACTTTTATAAAAACGTACGCATGCGTAGAAAGCAAGGCGTACTTTACTCCCACCCGTCAAGACAGGCTTTACCAACTTATGCAAACGAATGAGTGCTATTGCTAAATGTCTCTGCATTCCAAACTGTTTTACTCATTTATAAAACTCAGAATTTTACGCCATCGTCCTTCATGAAATGTGCAACAGACTCTGCTGGTCAAGTCTTCAAATACACGAGCTGTATGCTCAAGTTGTACTCGGGAATCAAGCCAGGTGAAAAGATGATTAGAAATCGACGTGTCGGGAGTGTGCATCTCTCCCATCATCAGGATATTTATTAACTGTTACGAGGGTGGTTCAAAAAATGTCTCCTTTTTTCTCTTTTAATTGCCAAGCAAATTGAATCCAATTTACATAGCTTTAAAACTACAACGCTGATGATTAATTTGTCACTATTCAATATAATCTCCGTCCTTTTCCACAGTTTTTGGCCATCTTTTAACTAGGGCATGTATTCCAGTGTAGTAAAACACACGGTCTTGCTTCCTAAGCCATTGACGCACGGACGTTTTCACAGCCTCCTCATCTTCAAAATGAATCCCACGATGAACTTCCTTTGGTAGCCCGAACAGATGGAAGTCTGATGGTGCCAGATCAGGGTAGTATGGGGGTGAGATAAGACTTGCTATCCCAATTTCTCAATTTCTGCAGTGGTGTAACGGCTGGTGTGTGGTCTTGCATTGTCATGCAAAAGATTATTCGCCATAGTTTTTATTGGGCGAACTCGGCGAAGACGTGCTTTCAGCTTTTAGAGAGTTCTGACGTATTGGACAGAATTTATTGTGCATCTCTGCTACAAAAAATCAATCACAAGCACACCCTCTGCATCCCAAAACACTGTCGCCATAACCTTCCCTGCTGACCGCTGAGTTTTGAATTTTTTTTTTCTTCGGTGACGTTTTGTGTTGCCATTCCATTGACTGCCTCTTTGATTCAGGTTCAAAAATATGAACCCACGTTTCGCCTCCAGTAACAAATTTTTTCCAGAAACTCCTCTCCCTCTAAATTGAAGCGCTGCAAGTGTTCGGAGGCTATTGTTTTCCTTGTTTCTTTGTTTTGGGTGGTTAACATTCTTGGTACCCAACGTGAACAAACGTTTGAGTAACCCAGTTGTTGAATAATCGTCATCACACTGCCTTTACTGAGGGAGGTAATGCGACACAATTCACCTGTTGCTACCCGGCGATCTCCACGAATGATGTCGTCGACTCGCTGAATGTCGCATGGAGTCACTGCAGTCACCGGCCTACCGCTTCGCTTTTCATCTGCCAATGGTGTTTGCCCTTCAGCTTCGTTACAGCGACGAACCCATCGTGTAACAGTGCTGACATCCACCGTTGCATCACCATACACATTTTTTAGCCTTTCGTGAATCCGAATTAAACCTTCCGCAGTCAAAAATTCAATCACAGAACGCTGTCTAATACGAATGTCTATGTCAGCTATTTTGCAAGAGGATGCAGTGCTCCCACCTGTTGACTTAGGAAGTTACTACTGCAGGGAATTGGAGAAGAAGGTTTGAGGAATTGCGCCAAATTCAAAGTTTTCATATAACTTACTTATTTAAGGAAAAAAATAGGAGGCATTACTTTTTGACCCACCCTCGTATATCCACAAATGAATCACTGGATATAACACAAATATAAACAAAGACAAAACACTATCAAAATTCGCATTACTGAACAGAAGCCTGTTTTTAGTAAATTAAATGCCAGGTCAGGAGATGGCATGAGTATAGAAAATTAATTGGTTCAAAGAAACGTAACTGCGTAACTTGATTATCAAGCTGTATTGATCTGTGCTTCTTAAGTCGACGGATTTCCATTTTAAGGCCACTTTCCAAGAGGAGTTGAACTGAAATCCAGTACCACGCCATTTTGTCTTTGTTTATATTTGTTTTATAACCAGTGATTCATTTGTGATTACAACATTTAAGAAATTTCCTAATGATGGGAGAGATGCACACTCCCGAAACGTCGATTTCTAATCGTCTTTTCACCTGGCTTGCTTCCCGAGAATAACTTGAGCATATTCGTCGACAGGAAAGCTTCAGGTCTCATTTTACATGAGCTGTAATTCATTTTTTAATTCTTTTCTGTTATAAAACAAAGATCCAAGGTTATATTTCCAGGAGGGGTAAGGGATTGTCTCTAATTAGTGTGTTATCTACTCGTATCGGAGCTTGTGGGCGTGAAAATTATCGTTTAAAGGAACCTAAAAATATTTCAATAACGTTGATAACTGCTTTTAGAAAACCTAACCTAAAAGAATAAACTGTATATGGATTTGTTTACATGTATATCGTTATAGTATTTACTTAACAAGTCAGGTATTTCCTTCAGGTTATACTCTCTTTTCTGAGCTTTGGTATAATACATAATTAATATTAATAGTCATGAATATTTAATGGAATGAGGTATAATAATCTTTTATGTTTGTCTTTTCAGTGCCTCCTGCAGTGTGTTTACAGGAAAGTGAGAGCAGTAAGTGAAAGTTTTATTTCTCCATAACTCGCTTGCATGGATTATTACTTACACTTCTGTACATCCATGACACAATACCCTCGTCATGGTTACGCAGTTCCTGATTCTATTTCCTGCTGTTATGTGACTGCGGGACATTAAAAGGCTACGAGGTTATGATTAAGACTGTAGTTTCCCAATGCAAACTAATGTTAGTAATATACTTAACCTTAAGTTTAGCTTATGTAAACAATGAACTGCTTCAAATGTCATTTATACGTCTTTATAGTTTTACAGTTATGGAATTTTATGAATTTTAGTGCCCCATGCCAAATTTCCGTTGGTTTAATTTTGAAAATAGTACTTGTTTTAAGAGCAATTGTGTTTTATCAGCTACTGCTGATAAAACTTTTTTTTCTCAAGTTGCCGACATGTTCACGAACGTAATGGAAAGCTCAGAGTTTCTAATGATATTTAGGAGTTAACATTATTAATGTTAAAATATAATTCCTAAAATTTTGCTCACAAAATGTTACTATCTTATGAATGCTTCACCTGCTCCCTTAAAATTCAATGTCTGCAAATGTGTACGTACGAGGGGGTGTTGTAAAGTTTTATAATCATTTAAAACATGTGATAGAGAGATTGTGTTGATATGTGCTTGTTAGGTATTCTCTACGTAGTCACTCAGTGCTTCTTGACCTTTCGAATACCTTGATTATAGAAGTCTGCAGAATTTGCTTTAAACCACTCTTCCACTTCACGAATGACGTCATTTGTGTTGTCAAATCGGCGACCAAGCAACGGATTCTTCATTCTGGGAACAAGAAAAAGTCACTTGGTGTGAGATCAGGCGAATAAGGTGGATGCTGTAAGGCCTCAAAGCCACATTCCCTTGTTTTGTCAACTGCAACTTGAGCTGAATGAGCTGGTGCATTGTCAGACAGAAGACAAACAACTTTGGAGAGCTTACCGCATCATTTCTTAATCAGAACTGCTCGTAGCTTGTCCAGAAGATTGCAGCAGTATCTGTCAGTGATGGTTTGACCCTTGGCAAGATAATCTGTAAGAATGACTCCATGACAGTCCCAGAAAACTGAAAGCATGACCTTCCTAGCTGATTTTGTATCTTTGCCTTTTTGAGAGTGGGAATCGGCATTATTCCATTCCATGCTCTTGGTTTTCGTCCCTAGATCATACTGATATATCCAGGTTTAATCCTTGGTTACCAGACGATAAAAGAAATCGTCTTTATCCTGTTCCAACAGCATTGTATTGTATTGTATTTATTTCATCCTTTGGAACATAATACATATTGTGACTTTGTGGGTTCGTGAAATAAAAAGTCCAATTACACCACTCAACAATGTTCTTTATTTCCACCGACTTACAGTTTAACACTTGCCAATTACACAAAATTACTTGCTGCACACAATTACAATTTACCCGTTCGCCCGTTACAACTTCACTTGTACTCGCGATTACATAAACTCCGATACTCGTACACAGTTCGTACAGTCCCGTTGCACAATCCTTTCGTTCATTAACACGTCACTGACTAACTCTTACACCAAGAACTGCGACTGTCTTCTCGCTCACACTCACTAACCAACTGATTGACCAACACAACCAACAACTGACTGACTGACTGACTCCGTCTGTCTGTAACCCTCTTTATATCGGAATATCGCCGGTTTCTGGTGTTTACAAGATTGTTCTGGTAAACGAAAGATCGAGAAACAGGTAGAAGGAAAACAGACGACCAGTCATGTTTTCCCCTAACCACAAGTCTGTCACCACTACAAGACAAACGAGGAGAAGGTGTGGCTAACGCGGTCCTCCCCCCTGCCTTCCGTTCGCAGCTGGTACAGGGTGTTTCAGCGCTCCCCGTTACACTGCTCCCTTCTCAAAGCTGTTCGCCCTCGAACAGCCCCATCGTAGCGTGCGAGGCGGTCCAGGTGTACCACCAGCATCTGCTCGGAGTCTCAGCCAGAAGTAGCGCTGCCGTAGTTTGTGAATCATTCGGTTCGCTCCCGGGTGTCCTCCTGAAGTACCGGCGTGCACTTCCTCCAAGACTTCCGGGACCTTGCTCCGGGGAAGTACCAACTGTCCTCTCCGCGCCTTCCCATCGGGTGACTCCCATACCCGGAACAGCACGCCCTCTCTGGTCTTCAACGAGTCCCATTGGACCCAGTGCGACTTGTAGGTGGCGCTCCTCGGTGCGATGTCCTCCCAGGTCGGTCTCGTCCCTGCGTCCACTTCCCTCAAGAGTGGCCCCAAGTCTGCGTCCGCCAGCTGCTCCCTCCTCAGGCCTGCGCTATCCCAGCCTTCAGCAGGCACTGCCACAACTACTCGGACTGCTGCGGCACGCTCCTCCTCTTCCACTCTTGTGCGCTCGTGGCCGTCCTGGATCTGCGATAGGACACCTCCAATGCAATGGTCGCTGGCGTCGGTGTCCACAATGAAGGCACCACCCGGTTGTGGGAAACCCAAAATAGGAGCACTGCACAGGGTCCCCTTCGGGTGCTGGAAAGCGTCTTCGGCGTCCTCCGTCCACACATAAGGCCGGTTTTCCTCCGTCAGGCGGGCGAGGGGCTTTGCGATGTTGTCGGCCTTTTCCTCTAAATCATTAAGGCGGCCGTCTACTTGACCCTTCCGCTTGCCCGGGTTCGTGACGTCATTCCCCACGCCGGCCAACCGTTCCTCAAACTTGGCGGCGAGAGCCTCATTCGCCACCTTCATTTCGGTAGCCAGACCGTCATTCGCTGCTCTCATTTCCGTGGTTAACTCGGCCTTCATTTGTTCCATCTTCTCGGCGATGTTCTCCCTAGCCGTCCTGATTAGTTTCAACTCCGCGGCCAGGTTATTTCTAGTCTCCAGCACTTCCGCGGCCAGGTTATTTCTAGTCTCCAGCTTCTCTGTTAATTCGGCCTGCATTTCTTCCATCTTCCTGGTGATGTTGTCTTTAGCCGTCTTTATTTCTTGCAGTTCCGCTAAAATCTTTTCTAATGCTGCCTCCATCGTTGTAATGTTCGGTGATGTTGTTTTCCCGCTTCCTGACACCAGTGTGACTTTGTGTTTATCCCACTCCTGACACCAGTGTGACTTTGTGGGTTCGTGAAATAAAAAGTCCAATTACACCACTCAACAATGTTCTTTATTTCCACCGACTTACAGTTTAACACTTGCCAATTACACAAAATTACTTGCTGCACACAATTACAATTTACCCGTTCGCCCGTTACAACTTCACTTGTACTCGCGATTACATAAACTCCGATACTCGTACACAGTTCGTACAGTCCCGTTGCACAATCCTTTCGTTCATTAACACGTCACTGACTAACTCTTACACCAAGAACTGCGACTGTCTTCTCGCTCACACTCACTAACCAACTGATTGACCAACACAACCAACAACTGACTGACTGACTCCGTCTGTCTGTAACCCTCTTTATATCGGAATATCGCCGGTTTCTGGTGTTTACAAGATTGTTCTGGTAAACGAAAGATCGAGAAACAGGTAGAAGGAAAACAGACGACCAGTCATGTTTTCCCCTAACCACAAGTCTGTCACCACTACAAGACAAACGAGGAGAAGGTGTGGCTAACGCGGTCCTCCCCCCTGCCTTCCGTTCGCAGCTGGTACAGGGTGTTTCAGCGCTCCCCGTTACAATATGTTATATGACACGTCAGTTCAAGATACAAAGATAAATATAAAAAAAGATATAAATAAAATACAAAGATAAATATAAAAAGTTACATAAGGCTAAAAACTGTAACAGATACAAGATCCAACAAAAGTATAAAGTAGAAAAAGCAAATAAATATTGTCAATAGATTATTGGTTACAATTTCTGACATAGTCAATTTTACATCATTAATACTACTTGTAGTCAATTCTACTACAACATTAGAATCTAATTTACAGAGTCAATTACAGCATTAGAAACTAATTCTACACATCATCCCTTAATCAGCTTAATGAATTTATCACTTTCAAGTATAATTAAAGCTGCAATGTCATAATTCATTTAAGTTATTAAAACATTTATTTACGAGGAAAGCCTTTAACTTCCATTTAAACTGCTGTTTTGAGATGCTAGCTATTGATTTAATATCAGATGGCAATTTACTGTAAAGCTTAATTCCTAGTATATGTACATCCTTTTGAGAGACAATTTTAATTACACTATCTATATAGTAATTCATGTACCTGATTGTTTTTAACTGATTACACTTGTCCGCAATAAACACTATAGCTGTAAAAGCATACAGAGAGTAGACGGTGATTATTTTTTTTTATTTATAAAGGTATCCCTGTAAGATTCTCTTGCTTTTAGATTATACATGACCCTAACACACTTCTTTTGGTAAATAAGCAGTTTATCCATTTGTGTTTTGGCTGCTGAACCCCATATTTCTATTCCATAGATTAGATATGGATAGATACATCAACATCTGTCTTGAAGGGACACGCCGTGTTTGCTTTTGGAAAGGGGTTAGCAAACGTGGAACCCACCGTGCAATCAATGAATAATTTTCCACACACTACCATAACTAAGATGTGTCTCATTCATGATCATTTGGATGGTTGCTCGTCTGTCTTCCAGTATTAAATACTCCACTTTCTTCACTGTGACAGCTGACGGTCTACCAGGTCTTGGCTCATCTGTCAGGGACATGTGACCAGTTTGAAAATTCCTTTTCCACCTCACAATAGTGTCATACGAGGGCAATCATCTCGTCATGGATTTCCCGGGCAATTTTGCCCTTCAAGTGCAGGAACTTGATCACACTACGAGCCTCTATTTTCTCCATCTTACACCTCAGTCTCTTCTGGCACTCACTGTAAAAAACAGACAGAATTACTCAAATCACTGAAACTACCAACATTATGTTCCGAGGGATACTGAACATTTTTCATCTCTTTTCCATAAAAACTACAGGTTGATAGTTAAATCTTTACCACATCCCCTCGTATTATATTTTTCTCTTATTGTTTAATATAAACAATTCAGTGAAATCAAGTGTTATATTTAAACTTATATCTTTTTCAAATACATATTATTAATTTTTATACTGAGAAAACAAAAGAAGATAGCTGCGATAAACTTAAAACGAAGGAACATCTAGTAAAATTATGAAAAATTATTGCTACGGTTAATTAAAATTAAATATTTCACTGGATTTCGCAGGTCTAAAGTTTAATCATGGCATTTTAATGATATGTTAACTATAAATGTTCAATATTTTGCAGTTTAGTTTTGGTTTAAAGATTAGTAACTGATAATCTCTTTCCAGCGGAAGGGCCACAATGAAAATTTGCATCTCCAAATACGAGGTGCGTTCAATACTGGGACGAAATAGGAACTTCTGGATTTTTTAAAATACACGTGGACTCTTTGTAAATGCATGACAGAGATGGCAGCACTGTAAAGTGGCAGTGACAAGAGTTAGGACTGTTTCTGATACTTAAAATGGCAACGTTTTCATTGCAAGAACAGCGTGTAATCATTCGTTTTCTCCATTGTCGTTGTTTTACACCTACTAAATTCATCGCCAGTTGAGTGAGGCATGTGGTGATGGTACCATGGATGTGTCTAATGTACGTTCCTGAGTAAAACAGTTCAAAGAAGGCAGAACATCGTGTGACAACAAACCACGACAGTCACTGCCTCGCATCAGTCGTTCTCACGACATGATCCAGCGAGTGGAGAACGTTATTTTGGAGGATCGCCGATTGAGCGTTGCAGACAACGCCTCCAAAATTGGCATTGACATGCCTCACTCAACTGGCGATGAATTTCAATAGATTTCACATCACGAAAATGGAGAAAACGAATGATTACACGCTGTTCTTGCAATGAAAACATCACTATTTTAAAACACACACGACTAGACATTGAAGATCTTAATGTCAGACCTTCGGTCTCAAGCCTGATCAGGGCTAGGCCCTCTTCTGGCAGTGGAGTGTTTTGTAAGGAAGGATAATTTGCAGCAGGAGATGAGGTTGAAGTTATATATAAGCCATCTGGTGTGTTATTTTACGTGCCTAGAAGCAGTCTCGGGCGTTTGTAGCGCTCTCCAGGATCGATGTCGTACTCACCTAGACCGCGGATGAGGGAGTTGAAGTTGTGGGAGAGATTTTGATAGAAGAAATGTCTGTTATTGTGGGGATACGTAGGTCACGTCGGATAACTAGATTGGGGATGTACCAAGGGAATGGATGGATGATCACAAGGCTACGCGAGTGGCAAATTATCACCTTGTGCTCATCCTTCAGCATTCGGGGCACCTATCCGGAAGACAGTTTTAGCATTTTCAGATCTTCAGGCAGGATTCCATGGAAATGCCAATTTTGGATGTGATGTCTGCAACGCTCAATCGGCGATCCTGCAAAACAACGTCCTCCACTCGCTGGATCATGTCGTCAGACCGGCTGGTGCAAGGCTGTGACTGTCTTGGTTTGTCACACGATGTTCTGCCTTCACTGAACTGTCGCATCCAGGAGCGTACACATCCATGGTACCATCACCACATACCTCACCCAACTGGCGATGAATTTCAATAGATTTCACACCACGAAAATGGAGAAAATGAATGATTACACACTATTCTTGAAATGTAAACGTCGCCATTTTAATTATCAAAAACAGTCCTTAATCTCGTCGCTGCCACTAGAGTTCTATGATGCCACCTCTGTCACGCATTCACAAAGAGTCCACGTGTATTTTAAAAAACCAGAAGTTCCTATGCCAGTCCTGAAAAGAAATAGGTATTATAACTTGTACACACCTCGCAGGAATGAAATATTTCAAAAGGATTGTATAAAACATTAGTGTATTGAGAAAGGAATTCTTCAAAGTGTCCATGTTATTGATTTGTTTTGTTACGTATAATAATAGTAAACATCTACAATGTAAAAGGTGAACATTAATTATACCTTATTACTTTTGTATTTTCATTATTTTATTTTCTGAGACGTACATCCTAATGTCCGAAATTTCTACCAAGATTTTGGGCAGATCCCCTTAATATTTAACTGGATATTCATTACGCTGAGAGTAACCATTTTTTTAAAATGTGGCGTTTGTACACATTTTGCTCAAGTTTTGCCTGTGTTAAAGAAAGCAACGTCAATAAAATACTGAAAAGGACCACTTACTTTTTCAGATAGATGCTACTGGGTTCCCAACCAGGGAGGGACTGACAAGATTGTATGCAGAAGGTGTGCAAGAAAGAGGGTACTACCTGGCGACAGCGCGAGCTAGTCAGCAATGTTTGCAAACTGCACACCAGCGCCGCCTTGTAGGCAAACCAAGTAAGTAATACAGAACTATGGTGCCTTATCGAAAACACAACTGATTACTTCTCTCAGAAATTTTTAGAAAAAATTGGTGTGTAATATCTACATCCTTTTCTCTATATGCTATTTCTATAAAAGTTAAATATTATGCTCACTTTATGTACATTACAATACGTTACTGCACATGATTTACTGTGCATGGGAGGATGAGGCATAAAATACATCGATGCTACTAGCGATAAAATCATTAAGTGATAAAGGCACTTATAAGTTCGAATTATAATATAGGTGGTTTAATAAAACCATAATGTTAGGTATCTATTTATGTAAATCAAAAAGTATAGATTGGAGTGAATGTCGAGGCATTTTGTGCAAAGCAATAAAACATTTCACTAACCCACAAGCGCTTCTTGCAAATGGCAACCAGTTCTACAGATATCGTTCAGTAGTGCGGAACCTTTGATGTCGCCTCCAAAAACCAAGTCACAGTTTTTACTCTGTGAATTGTTAAATTCGAAGAATTTCTTTTCATTTTCTGATTTCAGAGCTGGGCTAGTGCATAATATTCTGAACATAACTGAATTCCAGTTATTTGACCTATATTGCACTGAGACTAATTTGCTTTCTCTAATTTAAATTTGCTAGCTAATAAACTTCTCAGGTAAATATTGCAGTTTGTGCATCTTAATTATAAACCAATTTAACATAGAGAATGTATTGCAATTATTTATATCGGTATCATTGTATCCAAACATGAGTATTTTTGCGCGTCACTGATTTCGGTGACGTTAGCTCTACCACCCACGATTCAAATTCTTATACAGTTTCTTTTTTTGTGGGTTTGTTTATGTAGTTTCTTTAATTTCTTAAATCACATACAGCATTCTGAATTTAGAAACAACTGATGTCTTATTACTTGCTTAACTGGAGAGTTCCTTAAGGCTAATTTTTAATACATTTTCCTATACTCACCCCCACGTATTTAGTTTCAGACTCTACGAAAGACATGGTATTATTCTAGTTAGGAAAAAATTCCCCAAACTCAGCAGGGAATTGAACCCAAGGCTTGTTGAGAGGATAAAGCTCTGACCACTTGACTACTGGGGTAATCATCATAGGATTTCTGTAACATTTCAACAGAAATAGCAATAATATCTCTGTACAAAGGGGCACCAAAAGCGTTTCAGTACTCAATTGTAGCTCTGCGTGACTGTTTAAGAATCAAGTCATCTCGAAAAATGGAATCGCTGTATGGCCTCCATAATTCCCATATTTCCGTATCTGTAATTACTTTCATTTGGGACATTTAAAGAGCAAAATTTATTAAACATTTTCCACCAATCCTTACATATCTTAAAGACAAGAGGTATTCACAAATAAAGTAATATTATTCCAGCTGAAATGTAGTTAAAGTCTTTTGATGTGTATCGCAGATTGGCAGATTATAGTGGCAGAAAGGTTCACCTTTGTTGGCCATCTTATTTGTTAATTTATTTATAAAAGATAACCTATATTATTTAAGAAATATTAGCAAATACGCTGCAAAAGATTTGTATCGTTATTCTTTGTAGCTTTTGAGAATCAGGCCAATAAAATGTGAAAAGTCAATATTTCGGAAAATAACGATCAAAGATTACATAGTTATGATTCTTCGTACAAAAAAAAAAAGCTATAACATATTTATAGAAAAATTCAGTGATTATTTGTTAATGTTCCTTAACTGCCATATCTAACTTTTATACAGCATGTCCCACCTAACGAAACGACCTCAAATATCTCCAAAGTGCAACAAAATATGAAAATTCTAATTGCACAGGAATGTACCTATGTCAGGGACTCACACAATGACAAGGTATGCACAATTCATAAAGGTAAACAAATAACACTTCCAATACCAATTTGCGTTTTTTTAAATGAAATATGTATGTTTATTCTAGCAAAATGAAAACTAGAGCTACAATTAGTGATAACACACTAATTTCTGCTTTTCTAAACACATTTACTAGTGGTATTTAGCCCTCAGAAGCTTCATTGTTGTGCATTACATCCGGCATGGAATGTAATAAAATCACCAGTAGCGTCTTGTCCGATGAAACTGTGCCACTTCAACAGTTGATAGAGGTCACTTCGTTTGCATCAATACAGTTTCGGAATCTGGTAACAAAAGAGTGTTGCACGGATTGCAGTGTTTCTACAGATATTGCCGCACACGGCACAGTAATACGATGTTGCATATCATCTACTGTCGTTGGCGGTTCTTGATACACTCTTTCACCGTGCCCCAGAGAAAGAGGTCTAATGGCGTCAAGTCTGGGGACCGAGCTGACCATCGCACAGGATACCCACTTTTTCTTTAAAGTTCTCCATGTTTCAAACCATAGGTCTGTATGTTTATGTAGGAGCTTCGTGTATCACTGATACACGTTTTAAAAACAGTTGACTGTCTCAAACTACTGTACACTTGAAGAAAATTTGTATTACTCTCATCGAAATTAAGTACTTCTAAACAGTATTTTTAACTATTAAGAATTAGATGATATTTTTTTATGAATAATCTTTAAATTAGCAACACGCAATCACATACACACAAAGACGTATGATCAGTTTACTTTGTTGTAAGGATTTCCAGTGAAATATCCAGGAATTTCTGAACCGCAGATGACAGGCACCGAAAGTAAAAATAAACCAAGAAACAGTGGAGTTTTAACTATTAATTGAGTACTAGATTAGAAAGTGTGTACTAGCTGGTTATTAATTTCAAATCACTTGATTATATCACCAAGTTTCTATAAGTGGCTTTGTTTTGGGAAGTAAACTTGCGACATTACTCCGTTATGTTAAACCAATTAGTGGTCAGTTTCGACAGAGTGAGTTTATTGTGTGGTTGGTACGGGACTCTAGAGAAATCTCTGGCACATTAAACACCATTGTTAAAAGTGCTGTTAAAGACAAGAAAATAGTTCACTTTTTCGTTGAGCACTAATCATTTTATACTTAGGAGACAGTTTATTTTAGAAAAGGTTTAATTAAATTTACGAAACCGCAGGACAGGGATAAAAACTGACCTTTTGTACTCTTTACCACATTACATAACACTTATACAAGAAGGTTCTATAACAGATGGTGCTGCTAACGCAAATAAAGACACGGCACCACTTGGCGGAGAAGTGCTATTTAACCACGGCAACGCACCAGCACATGCATCCGGTGTTGTCCGGCTGATAAGTCCAGGGCGTCACAATAAAATAAAAGTTCTTTTATTCTCTTTATTTCTTAACATAATCTTCAGAAAGGCTAATGCAATTGTCATATCGGTGTTCTAATTTAATTAGACCATCTCTGTAGTGTGATTTATCTTGGTCCTCAGAATAGCTATTTACTACATCAATGACCTCCTTTTGCTGTGAAATCATTGCCCTCTAAGAAATTTTTTGAGTTTCGGGAACAGGTGGTAGTCATTGAGTGCTAGATCTGGGGAATAAGGTGGATGTTCAAGCAATTCAAACCTTAATTCGCACATTTTTCCCATTGCAGTTACTGAACAATGGCCGGAGCATTGGGGTGAAGAAACAATATTTGTTTCTTTGACAAATGAGGTCTTTTTCTTTTTAACTTATCACTCAAAGGTTGCAGCAAGCTTAAGTAGAAGTTACCAGTTATACTTTTCTTTTCCAAGTAATCAAGATATTAATACAAGATATTTAAGGAGGACAGTAGAGATAAAGGAGGAAGGTGTAGAAATCAGAGTACTTCTAAAATATCATTCTTTGCTTCATTGCATTTCCGAAGTTATATTTTTTCGAAGAAACTTTGGTATCGAATAATTAGATGCGGCAAACTACTTCCTCTACTCGTAAGAGTATAAGAAAGAGAACTCATGCCACAATAAGAAATATTTGTTTTGTACAGGTTTTAATTTATAAAACTACGTAGATTGTGTCAGTGTGTTCTAGTTAATTGTGTAACACTAAACATTTTGTGTATTTAACTCCTTTCAGTGTTTCTAAGTTGTTTATTAGATTTCTATTCCATAATTTTATGTAATGATAAACCAAAAGTAAAATTTACAATAAAAATATAGATTTCGTAAAACTATAAAATTCATTCTAATAATGTTTTTGTAATATTGAGTTCAGAAGTGCTGTTTTAGTCACTTTCACGAAAAAATAGAATTTAGGGTTTTTATTGCAAAATATGCACCATAATTTAATTTACTGTTCTACAAAGTTTCATGTCCTTAGGGCAAATACAACACCTGTTTTGGACCCCATTTTAAAGCTCTACGCTGGTTAAATGCCTCTCCATGTTTTAAATGGCACGCCCACAGAGAACTTACGAACGATTCGATTTTAAAATACGCGTTAAAATAGCATTAAGCCACCGTAGCCTATTTTAATAAGCTTTAATTTGAATCCCCTAGAGGGAAGTATTTTTTTCCGGATGTTTTCTGCTAAGAGTACGAAATTTCAAAACCAATGTATGGTGACTCGTTTAAAACATTTGACTATCACTTTGCCTCCTGTATCCCTCTTCTATAAGCTACTTTCTGTAATTACACAGAAATGTAAACATTTATTTCGACTATCTTGAAGCAGAGAGAAAAATAAGTTTTTGTATCTTGTAAATTTTGAACTTATAGTTACAGATATATAAAATTAGGTGATAGTAGATTAAGAAAGTCAGGCATCTTTACAATTTACAATTTATTAAAGCCTGACATGACTTGAAAAGAGACATCGCTACTTAAAGGCTGTGGAACGTGTGAATAATATTTCTCACCGTAACGTGTGCAGACTTCTAAAATATCACATTCCTCATGAACTTGATTACATCTTTTAATATGAAAAGTAAACTTAATTTGTAAACAAGTTTGACGTGTCATTAACAAGAGCACATAAATTTACTGAGTGTTCAGCAACCTGTCAACTTCTAGTTCCAGTCTTGGCTTAATGATGCAGTTAATTGCTTGACGTTTTTGTTTACATTAAAGGAATTATATACTTCTCTCAGAAATTACAAGGAAAACAAATAAAACAATGACGACTTTGTTCCTTTGTAACCTTGGGATTATTTTTAAATTAATTGTAACTATTTTAACGGAAACTACGGCCTTCATAAAGTGCGATAATGAACTGGGAGAAAAATAAAAACCAATTGAGGTAGAATCTGTGTTAAGCACACATTATTCTTTCACAAGGTTATATTAACTGCAATACATACAAAAATTATTTTTTATATTTTTAAATAATCCCAATTTAATATTTTTCCAGCAGAAATATCGAACAAAACATTTCCCCAATGTGTTGTAATTCATAAGGCAATATTTCTATAGGGTTATTTATTAATTTATGTCCTCCAACGTTAAGTTTCGAGGGCTGTTCAATAAGGAATGATCATAATTCTTTTTACGGTCATACTTTTTCGCACTAAAATTCAATCTTATTATATTCTGTTAGCTTAATGCGAAACAAACACGCCGTAGTAGTTTCATTGTTGGCACTCCTGGTTCCCGCCTGCGAGATCTAGGCAAGTTCAGACAGGTTCAGTACCGCCTACCACTGCAATTGAGGTAACATGCAGTTAAAGTTGATGTTAGAGGAAGATCCGGAGTTTCATTCAAACATAATCACTGCTGATGAAACTTGGTTACATCACTTTGATCCTGAGAGCAAATAGCAAAGCTCAGTGTGGAAATCTCCTTCATCACCAAACCCCCAAAAAGCAAAAGTGGTTTCTTCCGCTGGGAAAGCTATAGTCATCTCATTCCTTGATATTCATGGAATGGATTATCAGCATGTTGTACCTGCACACACATCAGTAACTGGACAATACTACAGGGTTGTCCTGAAAATACTGCACGTCCATATCGGGTACAAAAGACCACATTTCCGTGAGGCAGGCTGGATGCTGCAACACGATAAATCGCGGCCGCATATTGCCAATGTTGTTGCTGAATATCTTGCAAAACTCAACCTGAAGTGCATCCCTCATCCTCCCTATAGTCCGGATTTAGCCCAATGTGACTTTTTTCTATTCCCTAACTGGAAGAAACGTCTTCGTGGGAGGGATTATCCAACATCAGAAGCAGTGGTGAAGGCTGCGGAGGCGATTTTGAAGGATCTCACAAAAATGGTTTGCAGCATGTCTTTGAAGACTGGCAGAAACGCTGGGACAAGTGCATCGTATTCAGGGGAGACTATTTTGAGAAGGACCATCAAAATTATGAGGATGAGTAAAGGTACGTTGTCAAAAAAAAGTGTAATCATTCTTTATTGAACAGCCCTCGTACATTGAACAATGAATGAAGTGGGTGAAATGAAGATCAAATGAGCGCAGGGTCCATAGAGCTCAGAGTTATCTGAAATTCCTCGTTCAGGATAAGGGAAAACGCCGAAAAATCCTTTTCCAGATAACTCACCCTGACCGAGTTTCGAACTTGGCACCTCTTGAATTCTACAGCGGGAGAGATCCCACCAAATTATAAAGTAGAAATGCAATATGGTGATACGTTTAAAATATTTTATATTACAGATTTTCTTACATTCCTAGCCTACAACCGCCCCCTCCAAAAAAGAAAGGAACCGTTTAGATTGCAACATATTTGGCAAAACTGCTGTTGATGTCACCGGCAAGTTCTAGACGAAAGAAAGTCTCCGGGATCTTAGACGCAGGGGAATTGCAGAAGGTTCCTACACCCTCTCTGGATAGGTTTATGACACCCCATGTCGTTACAGTTACAGACCATTCAAAAACATTCTGATGTCTTCTACTTTTGTGAAGAATGAATCTTCTTGGTTTTAGTGTACAGAGTGAATAGGGCGCATGTTTTCTTCACGGTTCTACTCCTTGTGTAACATGCGTTCTCTGTCACACACATTCGCTGTCCTTGTCCCACTGTGTAAGGGTGGCGCATTTCTTTCAGAGACTTAGTATGCGTTGGTGGACAGTAGCTATGATGAGGTGGAAAATAGTCACTTGTTTTCACTTGTAGGCCGTCATACGCTACCCTCTTGTTAGACCGGTGTACTGTCAAGCAATCTAGCTTGCGGCGTAGTAAACTTCATCTGAGAAACAAGGCTTTGACTAACACTTATTTTACTGAGGGGGATGAATCAGGCGGTTTCGTCTGTGAACCGCATTTGGGAGGCCGGAGTTCAATTCTCGTGGCCGACCTACCTTACCCATGGGCTTTTTCGGGGGTTTCCCGTGTCACTAGGCAAATGCTGGGTGGATTAATTACATTCCCCGAATTTCCTGTTCCTCTATTTCATCTCCATTATCATTTCATGTCATCTCTCATCTGGTGGTCTCTTTCAGGATAGAAGTGTCGGCGGGAGTCTCGGCGGTGCATGGCAGGATTATATGCTCTGAGGTAAACTACTTCCTCCTCCGGTAGGTCAGTTGCCGGTCTCAGCTCCTCCACTGGGACCATTTCGGGATCGCCTACCTGGGACCTTTGGGGCTCGGCTGCTGGGCTGGTTGCCGTCCCGCTATAAGGGAGCCAGTTCGTTGTCCTGGCCTGTCGGGGGAAGTCTCTATCCAAGTAAACTGTAGGGACCCTGCCCTCTGTACTGTCGTGGCTCCTTGCGTCGGTCGCCCTCTGTCTCCTTCACCTCAGCCTTCCTCCCGGGGTTACCCCCACTTGCGGACATAGGAACAATGGGCCCACCATGGTTGCCTACGTACCGAATCCCCTCCGTAATGAAATCCCAATCCCCAGCACTTAGTTTAATGTTTAGCTAAACTTTTAGAGTTACGAAAAAAAAAAGATATTAGAGCACATTTGTTCTGAAAATGTATTTGTTTATGCAGCAATCAGGTATTTCTTCTTCCTGAGCCATTAACATGATAGGTTAAAAATATTACTTGTTATACTGAACCTGTAGAATACAATTTTGAGGCACATACAAGGGCGAATCAAATATAAACGGGAATTATTTTTTAAAATTTATTGTATCAGCAAACAGAAATGCTCATTACAGATTAGTATTATACATAGTGTCCTGCCTTCATTGCACATTGTTAAGTTTTTGATGCCATCCTTATAGAATGAAGGACGCGTGCAGAGCCAATTGCCCACGAACTCTATTATACTTGGGTCATCATTAACTGTGTTCTCCTAGGTCTTATTTGAGTGGTCCAAACAAACAGTAGTCGCAGGGCAATAAATCTAGACTGTAAGGAGCATGTTCCAGAGCTGTCCATTTCATTTTCTCCAGCTTTTCCTGCGTTAAAGTGGCAGTATGTGACCTTGCATTGTCTTGAAGAAGAATGGCGTTTCGGATCGGTTGCTTGCGTCGCTTGTTGCGATGTGCAGCTTTTGCTTCATCCAAAATGTGACAGTAATAGGCTGCATTGATTGCCCTTTGTCCGTGAAGGAAATACACCATCAAAACGCCTGCGGAGTCCCAAAAAGCGGTTGCAAGCAAGTTTCCAGCAGATGGGCGTGTTTTGACCTAGACCGAACCTGCTTCCTCTCCTCGCTGCCACTCCATGCTTGCTTGTTTTGACTCTGGGGTGTAATGATGCACCCATATTTCATCACAAATCACAATGCCATTCAAGAAATCTTCTCCCTTCTCCTCGTAGCGATGCAAGTGTCTCTGACAGACATTCTGGTGTAACGTTTTTTTGTTCCTGGTTGAGGGATGAGGAACCTAACTGGCAGACAATTTTATGTAAATGGAATTCATCTCGGATGATTGTTTGAACACTTAAACAACTTATTCCTAGAGAAAAACAATTTCGGATATTTTTATGAGCCGATTTTCTTCAATAATGCCACGAATGGCAACAATGTAAAAAACGTTAGTTGAAGTTTATGAAGAATTAGAAAGAAGGTCTAAAGAAATGGGATTAGAAGTAAACGAGAAAAAACTAAATACATGAAAATGACAGCAGATAAAAGCAAAAGAATAATTTCTATTCTAGTAGTTAGAGATAAAACATTTGAAGGGGTATCCAAATTTAGATATTTAGGAGCACTTGTAAACAATGATAATAATTTAAACGAGTGCATAAAAGAAAGAATACAAAGTGGAAATGCAGCATATTATGCAAATTTATCACTATTAAAATAGGTTTATTAGTAGAGAGACAAAATACAAGATTTATAAAACCCTGATAAGACCAATAGTAACATACGCTGCTGAAACTTGGACCCTAAACAATGCAGATGAAGAAATACTTCGAAGATTTCAAAGGAAAATATTAAGACGAATCTTTGGACGTATAAAAGATAAAGACCAATGGAGAATAAGATATAATCATGAAATAGAAGAATTAATAAATAAGCAAGGTATTGTGAAATTTATAACAGCACAAAGGATAAGATGGCTAGGGCATATAGAGAGAATGACGGAAGATAGGATTCTAAAAAAATATTGAAAGGAAGATTGTATAATAGAGGAAAAAGAGGAAGACCGAGAACAAGGTGGTTAGATGATGTAATGGAAGACCTAAGAACGATCGGAATCAGAGGATGGAAAAGTAAAGCGGAAGACAGAGATGTGTGGAGGAGGATCGTGCAGGAGGCCAAAGCCCACCAAGGGCTCTAGAGCCAGTAGAGAGAGAGAGAGAGAGAGAGAGAGAGAGAGAGAGAGAGAGAGAGAGAGAGAGAGAGAGAGGGGGGGGGGAGATGGCAACAATGTTTTCTGCAGTAATGCTTGTCCGCGATCTCCTCCTATGAGGTTCATTTTCTACAGCTTGTCTTCTCGTCACAAAATTTTTACCCCACTCATACACTCCTGTCTTCGAAAATGACTTGCCCAAGCTGTAGACGGAGCTGTCTGAAATTTTCCAATGGTTTGGTGCTCTTTTTTTTTTTGCAAGAAATCTGACGATGATGATGCGTTGCGCAACAGACGTGTGCACCTCTTGCCCTCATGGTGTGCCCGCCTCGGTAGCGTGGTGGTAGCATGTCTGCCTCACGTTCAAGAGGTCCCGAGTTCGAATCTCGGTCAGGGTGAGTTAACTGGATAAGGTTTGTTCCGGGGTTTTCCCTTGTCCTTCAAGGGAATGTCAGGTAACTCTAAGTTCCATGGACCCTGGACTCATTTGAGCATCATTTCACCTAATTCATTCACCATCCGATATGACTTAAAAAAGAGACGTGTGCACCTCTTGCTCACTCATGGCGTACTGATGCAGCCCCGTTCTTCGCGTTGCGTGCTCGCGCAATACCCCCTCTCTAGATACCACCACAAACATACTGACAAAGTCTCTCCTCAAAATTATTACCAACAGTAGCGTTATATTTGATCTGCCCTCATATGTTCCATCTAATACATTTCATCTTAACTGATACTGCATTTGCTCTCTAAAGAGCTTAGCACTTTCCACTAACATTCAGTAATGCTTTTCTTAAAGCGATTGGTTTTTGTAAACTACTTGAAAAACACATCACTTAGAGTCTTTAATTATTATTCTGCATGCATTAAAATGTGTTCCTTTTTGGTTGCAGGTGGCAAACAGGCGTGTAACTTGGCTTACGACACGTTCGAGTGTATCAGCAACAAGATTTCTGAGGTAAGAGCTGCAAAATATGTGGCAAAAGGTTTCTCGGAAGATAAGTAGGATAAGTGACGTAGATATATAAAACAGAGTAAAGCTAGAAGTAACTTGTCGTATTACAATAGCATTTTAAGAGAAAAAAGAAGAACACAAGTTTTTTTCAATTGTTTGCTTTTCATATTTACGGCCTTCTAATTATCAATGGATCATGCAGACAGATACTGTGTTGAAATACCTGAGCATATGATACGGAGCTTCCGTGTATAATACTTGAACATATGCTATATCTTGAGTAGGATGAGGGTTCTTTCCAGGTATATTATAATTATTTATGTAACAAGGGTACCTCTAAGAATGACAGGTATAAAGTTGTCCATTTCTCTTGCTGATACAATAATATTATGGATTACTATTTGCTGCTTAATAAATAATTTTGGAGAGAGGTGAAAACACTGGGCAACAATGAAAATGTTTCTGGCTTAAAAATAGTGAATATGCATCTACTTCCATCTGCTGAATTAAACATTCATTATAAAAATAATAGATTAGCTGTTATTTTGAAGATATAGTGAAATTTCATTTTTAGAGTGAAGATTTTAAATTTAGGGGAAGTTTTGGGGGGGGGGGAGTTAGCACACCTGTCATATAACAAAACACAATCAGAGAGAAAGTTTAGAAATTAAGTGATGCAAAATTTAAGGAAGGCATTTTTGTTGGGCCACAAATAAGAGAACTTGTAAAGGATCCTACATTTGACCAAATTTTGGAGGGGAAAGAAAAGGAAGCTTGAGAAGCCTTCAAGGGTGTTGTTCATGGATTTTTAGGCAACAAAAGAGATGACAACTACAAGCATTTGGTGAAAGTGCTCCTACAAAAATACCGTAACCTTGGATGCAACATGTCCCTTAAGATCCATTTTCTCCACTCCCACCTAGACTTTTTCCCTCCCAGTTGTGGAGCTGTTAGTGATGAACATGGGGAGAAATTCCATCAGGACATTTCTGTTATGGAACAAAGATATCAGGGCCGTTGGAATGAAGTAATGCTTGCGGATTACTGTTGGTCTTTGTATAGGGATTCTGCGGAACTCCATCACAAGAGACAAGCTAAAAGACGACGAAGTCAATAGGCCACCACATGATTCTCTTCAGACACGACTATCTGCGAAGTATTTTTCCAGCAATTTAGAACTCTTATCATGTAATTACCAGTTCAAAAAATCAAATGCACTTTCATTGTTGTTAACATGTATGTAAATAAAATGTATCCTTTTCTCTCAATCTGTTAATATGTAATACTTCCACCTTGTGTATATCATAGAAACTAGAGCTAATACAAATTTTCATTGTCATATTTGTTTCTCTCAACCCAAAATTGGTAGGAATTGCCTCATGAAGTGCTCGAAACATTCAAAAATTATTTTTTGTTGCTCAGTGAAATTATAAATCAAATTACGAGTTTCATTTTTACAAAGAAACAATAAACTAGGAATTTTGTATCTATTAAACAAAGCTTACTTATTTCCAACACAATGGATGAATCTTAAAATTGTGGCTAACACCTAAAAGGTTACAAAATAAAGTTATTGAAAGTGAAGCTTGCACATTTATACCTATAATACGAAATGCACTAATTTTGTAAGGAAATTCAGGTGAAGGTTTTCGGAGATCATGATGAAACTTATCTCCTACCTCACTGTGGGTTATATTTTCATGGTAAAGAATATTCTAATGTTTGTCGAAAATGTAACTAGTGAAAATTACAAAAGAGATGATTTTAATTAATATTGATGAATAATTATTTAGTTTTCTATCATAACGTGCTTTCGAATAAATAAATTGTGGTTTGTTTTTGTTGTAATACCATAGTAAGTTCCTGAGGGCAGAGCAAAGACAGAACTCCTAAAGCCCAAGGAGTATATACGCAGTTCTGTGGTATATCTATATATTTAAGGAACAAATATTTAAAAAAAACTATGGTTTTTGAGAAATTAGGTTACGATAATAGGTTCCCACTTCTGGATAAGATGGTATTAAACAGCCTATAGGATAATATAACATAGTTGTGAAATGCCTTGCACTGTACGAGGACCATACTGCAAAATTTCAAGAAAATAAAAGAAGGACCAGTTTAAAAAATATAAATAAATATTTTTATTGCTTTATAAAGTAGCTCTTGTTCATCTTATTTATAGTTTTCAGTACACTTTGTTTTAATGTAGATGAAGAAGTCTGAATGGACTTTTCTTATACAGTATAGCTTTGGCTTCAGAGTTGTAGTAATTTATTGTATAATTAATTTTTTTAGGAAGTAAATAATGTAAAATCTGTATTGTGACGACCTGTTCTTACTTTGTGAATAATTAAGGAACACGTGGTCAGGTTGAACACTCGGGAGCAAACACTCAGAGCAGAACTACATGCTTTAGCGAGAGGATGGGATCTTTTCTATAAAGGTTCATTGGTAAAAAGGTAGGGTAAAGCTACTTAAAAGTGGAATTCACTTAATAAGAATATTTACTACAACAAACAGATTTACAAAGGCGGCCATAACGGCCGTTTACCTGTCCAGAAGCGGAGCTGCCTACAGGTACATGTTCAATCAGCTCGCAGTTACAGAGAGAGAGAGAGAGAGAGAGAGAGAGAGAGAGAGAGAGAGAGAGAGAGAGAGAGAGAGAGAGAGAGAGAGAGAGAGAGAGAGTCTCTCGCTTAAATATTATTCATCTAGTCATAAAGGAGTGGAGAGAGTGACGTCGCACCTACTACTTGAGTCACCAGAGAGTAAATTAATACAGTCGTTTGTGACAGTATTATTCTTTTGAGGAAAGATTTTAATATTAAAAAAAATCAATATATGATTTAAAACAGTTATATTTTAGAAATAATAAACAAACTTTCAAGCTTAGATCGCGTATGTCTCGATTATAAATTTTTTGAAAATTAAATGTTTAAAGAGTTAGAAGGCTCCATTAATAAATTTTCTATACTAATTATGTTCAACAAATCTGTACTAAGAATTTGAGCTGAAGTATTGCAAGTAGTATAAATCATCACGTCAATATTGCACCTTAAGCGTGAATGCTAATCATTTTAAGCTCTCATCGTAGCCAAAAAGGCATTGTTTTTGTGGAATAACCCTTTATTAAATTAAATTTTCATCGTTGGCATGATCATTTTTTTTGTGTTCGTGATGTAGTTTTACAGTGCGATCCAAATAATCCTGAACCGTTTCAATAGGCCATATGAACCAATAATAGAACACACGTACAACTTTGGGAGAATATAATACACAATTGGGAGATTACATTACACTATTTACATCTCAGAGAAAATGTTGGAAGTGTCCTCCACCAGCATCTATACATGTTTGTACTCGTCTCACCATATTCTCTGAAGTTTTACGGAGAGTATCCTCGCCAATGTTACTTATTTCGGTTCGAATGGATTCCTTGAGAACATCAGTTGTCCGTGGCGTATTCCTGTACATTGTATATTTTAGATACCGCCACAAGAAAAAAATCCGGTAAGGTTAGATCAGGGGATCCGGGGGGCCACAGACCTTTTGAGATTATTCGATTATCAAACAAACTGGTTACAAGTTTCACGGTGTCATTAGATGTATGGCACGTTGTTCCATCTTGCTGGAAATAACCTTCTCTCAGTTCAATATTGTTGTGGACCAGGATTGTAAGGGGGCTGAAAGACTTACAAACCTAATCTGCAACTGGGGGTGTAGCTACTGAAAGGTTAGAGCGAAAGAAACATCTAAGTCAAACTGAACTGAATAACTATATTTCAAAGATGCCTAGTATTTCTACAGGGCACTCCCTGGATCTGGAAGAGATCATGGGCGCTTTGGTAACATTTACATACATAATAACATAATGCAGCTTTACCTTTGGCGATGTGTTGTTAGTATGGCTTGAAGCTTGTGACTGTCAAATAGTGTTGGGAGATTGGGTAGGTCTGCGGACCGGGTTGAGGGAAGCCATAAGTTTCCGGGTACTAGCCTGCTCAGCTAGTAGAAGGTGTGCTAGATCGCCAGGCGACCCCACCGAGGTCATATCGGTAGTCTTCCCTTCGGGGTTGGCGCGCGTAAGTGGCGTATCCACTTCCGTCCCGTCTTGAGTACAAGCGGCGGGGCAGTTTAGGAAACCAGGTACTGTCCTAATGGAAAAGGCCTCGGAGGCCCTTTGGGTACTCCCTGGTTGTAAGAGACCCGGGTCTTGTTCCTACGGGAACAGGGCTAATGGGAGTAGACTCTCTGCACTCAGATGTCAAATAGTGTACGATCTGGTACGCCCTGCTGGCTATCTTACTCGTGGTAGCACTTTGAAATAAACTCTTGTTGATTCTTACAGAGACCAGCAGCAAGACCCCTCTGATATCTCTTTGAAGTCTCTCCCCTCGTGGGCTAACCCAACCAAGCTTAAATACGGGTCCTACCAAAAAGTCAACTCAGCAATTCCCACGCTAACTGTTAATTTCCACCATATTGTGCAATCATTGTTTACATAATTGAGAACATGTTTAAACCTGTTACTGACCAACTAAGCATTATTTCCCTTGATCAGCAGGATGTGTGATTCATTGTTTAAAACATGGAGAACAAGTTGAGGCCTGTTACAGGCCACCTGTGAATTATTTCGCTAAGCTAAAATGTATGATTCACCAGTCCAAAGTACATGTTTTGCCAGTCGGAAGAATTTACACTTAATCATACAGATTTTACACACAGCTGTGCCCAGACTCAAGGCATCGAAAATAAATGTTACAGAATAATCATTACAGAAATTTCCAAATCTTGGTCAGCCTATACACGCAGCAATATCATCCAACTACTCCACAAATGTCTTGAAGATACCCATATAAACTTCAGTGTCTACAGTTATATAAAATAGAATTACAAATATCACAGATGATTTCCTAATATTGTAAAGTAAATTTATAGTAAATGTTAGTGCATCTTCTAGGGGAAGTTTTACTGTACAAATCGATACTGCTGTTAAGTATGGTAAGCATCTAAGTGAAGTTTTGGGCCTACTATGGTGTTAATAACATAGCTGATAGCATAAAAAGAATTACTGCTGACGAATTTTAACTAAACGATGGTATAATCAAGGCAATAATAACCACTGCATAACCTTTTAGAATGAAAGTAGATCAGTTAACTTAAATGTGTGGGTCTGCATGATGTAAATTGTTCAGTCTGAAGTGTTAAACTTTTCTGAGGTAAAATTCTATGAATATAGAGATTGTAATAATACCTGGATATGGCTTTTAATCTACATTTAAAACATATTTTTGCCTCAACGTAGAGAAAAATTTAAAAAGTGACTGAGACATCAAAGCTTTACTAAAATCAATCCATGGTTTCACAGAACAAGCTTTTTGTGGAATTCTATACTGGTCCTGATTTTTGAAATAGTAATCTGATTTCTCAGTAATGCATGACTTTTTAAATTTATTTCCGACTTTAAAACTAAATTATTGAAAGTAGGTGCAAACATTAGATAGAAATGCAATATGAAACGTATTATACAAATTATTAAGCTCTGATTTTAAATGCAGAATTCTTAATTTTGAATAGCTTATAAAGTTAATGGAATTCTTATATGTTTTGTTACAGTACTGCAATGGAGCTAACTAAAACTGGAACAACATGCAGCATCACTTAGATCTTCTCATTGCAGCGCTTTACAGAGACGCCATTTACCAGAGAAGGATTTAAACCAACGCTAATGAAATACCAGTTGAAAACCAGAGCAGAGAACTTCTTTGAAGAAGATATGAATGTAAACTGTGTGGAGCTCTTCCAAATATGTAATAACACACGAAGAATATCATACGAACATTCACTGCAATTTAAAATTACAATATTTCACACTTCAGGTTATCATGGCCAGAAATAACTCTGGAATTAAGCATCCCTTAAATCACTATCTGTTCTAATTACATTATTTTACATTTGAGGTAGTCATATCAAGAAGAAAAAATGATTTGGAAGTATAGAATCGTTCATAGAGTTCAATGTGATTGTCGCGACATGAACCTCAAAACTGATATTCCGAGCCACTATCATAAGCAACAAAATGCCAAAATGATTCCTGCACGACTTGAAATTCCCCAAAGAAATTGCAGATTTTTCAGTAATCTCACAGGGAGCTCTCAAATTCATTTTGAGAGAGATATGAAATAACCACAAGTATTTAAGACATGGCTACATAGTCTAAGCATTGTGTTAAATCAATTGCATTTTTCACTAGATTCTGCCTTCCAAATTGTTGACCTAGCAAGGCTTCAGTTGTGAAAGAACAATTAATTCATCTATATCTTTCTTAAAAATTACCATCCCTTACCTCAAATACAAATTTTGTACAATAAAGGTTAGATATTTTGGCGCACAATATATTTTATGTTCGCAATTTTAAGGTGAGAACGTACTGCCTAGCTCCACAATGATATTTCCACGATTTTTCGGTGCACGTTACTAAGAAATTATTGATATGTACATGAAAATTTTCAGGCATGTTCTTAAAACCTTTATATTTAATAATACCTAATATTATTTGAAAATTTCGTACTGATAATTAGTTTTTATTTTATAGTTTTTGTAAAAAAAGGCACTGAACTTTCAGATACTTTTATTTTTTAAACATGTATTAAGAATCTCAGAGACAAATCCCTTCTTCTTATTATTCTTATGAGTCCGCCTAATACACACAAAAATACTAATATGTTTTGGTTGATTAGTTTTTTTTAAAAAGTGTACCAGAACCTGAAAAAAATGTGAAACTGAGAAAAACAGCTTTAAAGTTTATATATTCTCACATGAGTCAGAACATTCCTGCTGCATAATCTTGACTCTCTGTATTCCACTTCTTCTTTTCAAGTTGCTCTTCATTTTTCTTGTCTTCTTGGCCAGTTCTTCAACCATTTTATCTGCTTTCAGGACTCGCAGCTCATCAATTTCTGTATATGACTACTATCATGATTAGCACATGTATTGTGTGAACTGGGCCTACTAACCTCAACATTAGATGTGGTTTAATTGTATAATGTATTTATATTTTCTACATTATTTTTCTATGTTTAGTAAAACGATTGCCTATAAACTTTCACTTTCGAAATGTTTTTGGCCTACCCATATCATATATTCTCCAATAACTAGTACAAAATATTATCTAGAACAAATAACTGTTCACATACACAGCCAAAGACAAAAGAAAAACTAGCATATTGGAGTTACAGTGGTACCAGCAGAAAGCTTGAAAGATCCCTTACAAAACAAGTCTTAGTTCGGAATTATTTGTTCAGTATTACAGAAGTTAGGATCGATTTTCTGAAAGTTTACGAAAAGGTTCGTGGCAAAAACTTAATACCCACTAACATAATTAACAAATTAGGTATAAAATATTGCTCCAATGAACTTTTAACTATACATTTGTAATCTAGAGAGATGACATTATAATGTAAAAATAAAAAAACGTGAATTTTAACTCCAAGTGCAGTACCTTCTCATCTTAAATAAGTCAAAGGAAAGTTGAAATGTAAAACTTGCAAATGATATCCTCACTTTTTGATAATATAGGTATTTTAAATTGAATAATAGCTCGCAATTCATCCAATCAATTACTAACTATAAAAAGCTGCTTTTTAAAATTAGAGTTAGTTTTAACTTGCATGCTTTTAAATGCTGCAATGATTTACTAGGAAACTGTAGTGTAGTTATATTTAGATTAGTTCTCATAGTATTATTACTTCTAGTTATGTGTAAAAATAGTGTAGACAAAAACTGTTATGTAATACCTGCATAATGACTGAACAATGTAACCAAAAGTTTATGTACTTACACAACAATATCAAATATAAACTTTTTATTTTATTAATTTCTAGATTATTTCCAACATTGTAAAAAGTGGTTCACAACAGCCAGAAACAGGAAGCAAAACAAGAAGCGATAATATAATGTGAGTTTTCACAATTAACGATAAGTTTGCCGAAGTCTAGGATCCGAAACGGTTCGTGTGAGGCGTAAGGATTTGCATTGACGTTTTGAGTAAGCTATCTTCATGGTAAAGGATGTTCAAGGATGCCGTGAGGGAAAGCTGCCGCTAGAGCTCTCTCCAATCACGAGATTGCGAAACAAATTCGGAAGAAACGAACAAAAACAGCATAAAACAACAAACTTCAATGTCGGCGATTTATTATAAATTGTATAATTAATTGTTAATATTAAAATAGTAAAGACGTGACCTTAAGAAAATACCTATTCTATTAAATGGCATAGTTAACGTTCACTATGCTGGCTGGAATAGGGTATATTCTCTTTTTATAATTATATATTGATCGATCAGCAGTACAATGCTTTACAGATCAGAGTGAAAAGAAGGTAACAGAACAATAAATTAAAGAACAATAACACTCAGGGGTAGGCTAACAGGTCGCCCCTAACTACATTAAGTTAGAACTCCAATAATACCTACATTCTGATGAATTAAGTCAATATTGGAGATGTAAGACATACATCAAGCACTAGAATCACTAGAATCAGATGTATCACTCAGAAGCCGGTCCTGTAGTAGTCTCCTCTTTAAGCGTGAGGGCTGGCGCGTGCGGACGCCAATGTTATAATGCACAGCTCCTGGAACTTCTTGCAGCATAGATAAGAAACAACGGGCGATACTGCGAATGTAGTCGTGAAGAGGTAACAGTCCTAGTTCGTGATGGAGCTGCTGATTACGGATGAACCATGGAGCGTTGGTAGCGATGCGCATGAAGCGATTCTGTATGACCTGAAGACGACGCAGATGACATGTGTGTGCGGCCCCCCACACTTGGCAGGCATACGTAATAAGCGGAAGAACGAGTGATTTGTAGAGTAACAATGAAGACTGTAGGCCGAGGCTGGAACGGCGATGTAACAGAGGTGAGAGTTTTGAAAGCCGCCCGGAGGCCAGTGATATAAGGCGATCAATGTGAGCACGCCAGGTCAGTCGAGAGTCCAAAAGCACTCCAACGGGAGTTGTAGTGGGGAGCCAAGGGACATTGTTCCTATAGAGACACAACGGAGGAAGCGGAGTATATCGGCGAAGAGTGAAGATTTTAGCCTCGGTTTTCTGAGGGTTCAATGAGATCCGCCAAGTGCTGAACCAATGAGTTAGGCGATCTAAAGAGAGCTGTACTGCTTGTTGTGCGTGCTGGAGATTAACATGATAATAATATGCCACTGTGTCATCAGCGTAAAGAGCTAAAGAAGTCGGAGCTAAGCCAGGAATGTCAGAAATGTATATATTAAATAGAGTCGGGCCAAGAAAGAACCCTGTGGGACACCTGCGGTAATATTACGTGGGGATGAAAGCTTTCCACCAATGCGTACTGAAAAGCTGCGGTCGTAGAGTAAACTGTGGATTAGATGTGATAAGTAATTAGGAAGACCGATGCAGTAGAGCTTAAGGAGCAAACCATAATGCCAAGGGGTATATTTTTGTTGCAGTGAAAGGAATTCTGTAGCTCCTTTGCACAATGGACGCTAACTTCATAACGACATTCATGGACCTTTCTCTTACATGTTTCATATGGCTGTTTAGAAGACATTTTTCATCTAATCCTATGCATAAATGCATAAACATTTTGTGTCCTTTCATATTTAATTATATATTTTAATAGTGGGCTCCTTTTTGACTCCTCCCTTAAACATTACATATAAAACGATGAACATAACGTAACAAAAATTTAATTAATTGACCGATTACGTTTTTATTGCATACTTACTCATCTTTTGAGAAAACTGAAATGTAGATTGTGTCATTTTATAGAATTATTATCTAACTCGCATTCACGGCCTTATAGAATGAGGGATTGTCACAAGAAACTAAAGTTAGCATTACCAGCGTGTTGAACGCCGTTGAGCATCGAGCGAAACAAGGCCCAGTTTCACCATCAACTGTCTAAAAGAGTTATACTTCTTCCGCCCGCTTCATACTTATCGAAGCATCAATTTGATCACATTTCAGGTACAAGATTAGATATAAGTATAGTAGGCTTAAACTATGGTCAACTCAATCGGCATTTGATGATAGAAAGTTTACAAGACTAGAAGAAGAAACCCGAAAACGACTTCGCAGTTAAAAAAAAAAAAAAAAAAAAAAAAAAAATAAAAAAAAAAACAGAGTAGGTTATTTAAAAGCTCAAACTAATATTACAAATACATCCGAAATGGTTAATATTAGAAATAAATTTAAAACAGTGTCCTTTAACAAGAACAGCATCTTTTTGTGCAGTAATATTTTAGTTTCCCTTGTATTTTGCCAGTTACTGTTCAAAAGGAGGAGAATTTCACAGAAACTTGTCAATTTTCAAGATATACATCTTATTTGTAAGTAAATATTTTCAATATTTTATATTAATCAAAATGTTAGGGCAATTTTTAGAAAATCAAAAATAATAAAAACTGTTCCCTTTGAAATTTAGTTTGGCGTGGGAATAATTTTCTCGAAAATCTTTGTGTTGCATACTTGAAAGAAAATACATCCTTTAATGTAGAACATTTTCCGTTACTTGTTTATTTTGGTGAAATGGCTACAGCAATGTTAATTAAAATACCCCATGTTTAAATTATTTGCTTGATAAAGAGAATTCAGTTATTAAATTTTCTACGAGCAGCTTTTGAAGTTCTCTAAATTTTGAAAGATTTTTGTGCAACTGGTAAATCATAAGAGCCACAAAATGTTATATGTAAAATAAATGCACACCTGGTTAAAATACATAATTTATGTGGAATAATGTTTTAGTAGCAATACAATTTTTAAAGTATTCTTTGTTTTTTGTTGAAACTTTTAAATAGCTATGCTTTTCTCAAGTTGAAAGTCACCACTCATGTTTGCTCCTGGTATGCAGAGAGTACGAAATGTCAAAGCCATCACACAGCCACCCAGTTTTTAAAAATACGGCTATACCTTTAACCAACTGCATAACCATCTGCAACGAAATGACAATTTTTTAAAAAAAAATTAAAGTCCTCCAACATCAAGTCACAATGGACCATGAATGAAATAATGCTAAAATGAGTCCACGGCACATAGAGCTTAGAGTTACATGACATTCCTCTTTCAGGATAAGGGAAACCCTCCAACGTTAGGTCATATCGGACGATGAATGAAATTATATTAAAATGAGACCAAGGTCCTTAGAGCTTATAGTTACTAGACATGCATCTTTCAGATTCAGGGAAAACCTCCAACGTTAAGTCATATCGCATGATGAATGAAATGATGTTCAAATGAGTCCAGGGTTCACAGAGCTTAGAGCTACCATTCATCTTTCAGGATAAGGAAAACCTGCAACGTTAAGTCATATGGGAAGATGAATAAATTGATGTTCAGATGAGACCAGGCTACATAGAGCTTATAGTTAGCAGACATTCATCTTTCAGGATAAGAGAAAGCCACGTACGTTAAGTCATATCGCACGATGAATGAAATGATATTCAAATGAGACCAGGGTCCAAAGAGCTTATAGTTACCAGACATGCATCTTTCAGATTCAGGGAAAACCTCCAACGTTAAGTCATATCGGATGATAATGAAGTGATGCTCAAATGCGTCCAGAGTACATAGAGCTTAGAGCTACCAGAAATTCATCTTCCAGTATAAGGAAAATCTGCAACGTTTAGTCATATCGGACGATTAATAAAATGGTGTTCAAATGAGTACAGGGTACATAGAGCTTAGAGTTACTTGACATTAATCTTTCAGGTAAGGAAAATCTGCAACGTTAAGTCATATCGGACGATTAATAAAATGATGTTCAAATGAGTACAGGGTACATAGAGCTTAGAGTTACCTGACATTCATCTTTCAGATTCAGGGAAAACCTCCAACGTTAAGTCATATCGCATGATGAATGATGTTCAAATAAGTACAGGGTGCACAGAGCTTAGAGCTACCAGTCATTCATCTTTCAGGATAAGAGAATACCTCCGGCGTTAAGTCATATCAGACGATGAATAAAGTGATGCTCAAATGAGTACATATTACATAGAGCTTAGAGGTACCAGGCATTCATCTTTCAGGATAAGGGAAAACTTCCAACGTTAAGTGATATCGGACGATGAATGAAGTGATGCTCAAATGAGTACAGAGTACATAGAGCTTAGAGCTACCAGACATGCATATTTCAGGATAAGGGAAAACCTCCAACGTTAAGTCATATAGCATGATGAATGATGTTCGAATGAGTCCAAGTTTCATAGAGCTTAGAGCTACCAGTCGTGTATCTTTCAGGATAAGGAAAACCTGCAACGTTAAGTCATATGGGACGATTAATAAAATGATGTTCAAATGAGTATAGGGTACATAGAGCTTAGAGCTACCAGACATTCATCTTTCAGGATAAGGAAAAAACTCCAAAGTTAAGTCATATCGTACGATGAATAAAGTGATCCTCAAAGGAGTACAGGGCACATAGGTCTTAGAGATTCAAGACATTCATATTTCAGGATAAGGGAAAACCTACAACGTTAAATCATATCCGACGATGAATGAAATTATGTTCAAATAAACTCAGGGTCCATAGAGCTTAGAGTACCCCGACATTCATCTTTAAGGATAAGGGAAAACCCCAGAGAAAGACTTATCTAGATAGCTCACCCTGACCAAAATTCTAGCTCGGGACCTCTTGAACGTGAGGTAGACACGCTACCAACACGCTTCAGAGGTAGGCAGAGTATTTCGAATACAGGAAGTAGAGTAATACCGTTTTGTAAGAAAAACTTATATAAGTGAATTGAAAAAGTAATGCGAATGCAGTACATTCAATTTTTTGTAAAGCGTAGAATCGTAAAAAGAATTTATTTGATCACTGAGGGTACGAGTAAATGCAAATCCAATTAGTTCGGTTAGATCACAGGGTTTGTACTCGCGTACTCTTCAATACAGCCACACTGCCGTGCTCGACAAACTAACGGTCAAATTGTATTGGAGTTTTGGGTTATTTTCTCCACTCTGGACGTATGAAAACAGAAGACGGTTTGTAGGCCATCTGAACCAGATTATTAGAAACTTCTTGGCCCAGTTTGAGGTATAGCGTGCAGGATGTTCACCTTGATCGCTAATGTATCCTTATTGTTTGGCAGAGTCGAGATAATCGACTCTCTTAAATGTCATTAAAAATTCATCCTTGTAACACAAGCTGACTCTTATTTCCGGTAAAAAGTCACAATTCCGGAACCGCTACAATATCAGATTGTGTGTCTATAGAGTATTGGGCAAATAATTACCTACCCCTACCTTTCTTTTTCTCACCTGCCTTTCCCACTCTCCTTGCTTCCACTCTCAGTTTTCATTTTTCTCTCTCATTCTGATGTTTTCCACTTACCGTTCGCTGCTGTGTTAACGAAGAAACCTTCAACCGTAAAATGTATCAAAATATTTGTATTAAAACTCCAAGTGTGTAATTACTTTTGTGACAAGTAAAATGTATATGTAGACAATTTTTTCTGTAGGATACAAGGTCTTCTTCATAGAGAAATAATTTACTACGTTTAAATCATACGAACTAGATACAAAGATACTACAAAGGACATGTAGATCTTGTTAAATTACGCAGTTTTGGATCGGCGCTGTGACCAGACTTGATTTATTATGCCTATGACGCAAGAAAAGTATCCCCAGGGGGAAGGGTGAGGCGAGAGGAGATAGAGAGAGGCCGACCCAAGGAGTCATGACAGTATAGAGGGTAGGGTACCTACTATTTACCAATTGGAAACTCCCCGGCAGGTCAGCACAACTGGTATCCCACCTGCCGTGGTCCTGAATGGCCCACCAGGCCGGCCTGGAGACCTCCTATATCGGATATCGGAAGTGGTTGTACTGGATTACGGGTCGGAGGGGATTCGGCTCTGCAACCAGTCTTTATCTATTGTACCTATGCCCCAAGTGGGTCATCCCCGGAAGGAAGGACGAGGCGAGAGGAAATAGAAGACGGCTGCCTCAAGGAGCCGAAACAGTGCATAGGAAAGGTTGCCTCCACTTTAACAGTTGAAAATTTTTTGGCAGGCCAGTACAAATGGCCCACCAGACTGGGTCTGCAGATTGGAGAACGTCCTCTGGAGGAGGAACTAGTTCACTCATGGCACATCATCCTGCCATGCAACGCCGAGACACCCTCCGACACTTAACTCTGTTTAGTTAACCCATGTGCACGTCGGCCGACTCCTTTGACGAACCCTTATAATCGTTTTAGAACCCCGGCCCTTCTCCCAGACCTTTCTGCAAGGTTGCCACCTTTCTCGATACGTCATGCGTATCGTACGAGGTTTTGTCTAAATAAATTATCTTATGTCCATTACTGCGAAACATCCTTAGCTTTTAACAAATACATATCGCCAAGCTACAATTCTACTGGATTCCATAATAACCCTTATCTTATTAAAAGTGTGCTATTTGAAACCCAGCTCCTATAAGACGCCGCGCAAAGTGAAGAGCCCATAAGGAAAATCACAAATTTCTTGCAAATGTGCAACCAATTCTCCCTTTTGCATAGAACCTATAAATTTCTAGGCAAATTAAATCGCATGTGAAATTATCTACTTTAGAGAAACGTTTCCTTTTGTTTTCACACTTGATCGGCGTCTTTGGTATTCCTTTCGTCAAAATATTTCTTGCTGTATTTCTGTAAATACCCAGAATTTATCATCAGGTTCATTGCACGACCCCTTACCAAGATTATTTTTCAGCACATCTTTATATGTGTTCAAAACAAGCGCTTGAATTTGCTTAGAAACAGTTCCCGTTATAACTTTGTTTTAAGGCTTCTCCAGTAACATAACTCGGCCCAATTATTCACACTATTGTCATCACTTTGATTATTTTCACTTGACTGAAAGTTATCTACTACTTCATTTGCGTTTACCACTGCATTTCCCTCCCACGGTCTCCACATTGTGACACACAACGAATTTCTGCACGTAATGAAACAGATCAACTGGAAGTTGGAACTTTGACAATTGAGACTCCATCTGGAGTCTGTCCTCAACGACAGTGTTCCATTTCTGAAGTGTGGAGATAGATTTATGACGGTCATTAGTGGGCGGGAGGGTCAGGTTCCCTTGAGTCGGAACTGCACACCCGTTGACTAGACAGACTCTACCCTGAAAGAGAGCCCCAGATGAGAGATGATGTTAATGATGATGTGAAAGGATAATAAAAGTGAAATAGAGGGACAGGAAATTCGGGAGATGTAATTAACCTACCCATCATTCGCCTAGCTACCCGAAAAAACCTCCGAAACTACATCCGGTTTGCCCCGTCAGCATTCCACCAATTGCTCCATCATGATCTCGCCTTCATATCATCATCCACTAGGGAACTGGATACCAGTTTTTTTGTGCTGGATACCAGCACCAGTAGTTTATAGAAATTTAGTTAGTGAAAATGCGTACTCCTATTTAGTCTAATGGTTTTAAAATATATAACATTTACAAAAATAATAATTGTAATAATAATGATAATAACAATGATGATGAGGAATTTATGATATTATATACCATTTTGTTGTTTGTTTAAATTTTAGTCGTATAGTAATTATAATTAACAACTGATATAGTTTAAATAATAGCATATAAATAATGAAATTAATTTATTAGTAATTTATGAAACTTTACATCTATTTTTAAAAAGTATTTGAAGAATGGTAATAAGGTATATTTGTATTTTAAAACTAAAAGAATAAAATGTTAATTATATTATGTTTAAATTATTTTAATTTATGAATCTGCTACGGTAGTTGAGCAGCATCTGTTTCATTTTAGTTTTAAGTTTTCTTTCCTTTCTTTTTACTCTAGTTGTTTCATCTGGAGAACTTTTATGTAATTAATTATATTGTTTTGATTTCAATAAATTAAAAGTTTGAGATATACGTCCTGGCTTATGTAATTAGGTACCAGGACATTCATTCGTTCGTTCGTTCGTTGGTTCGTTAGTTCGTTGGTTCGTTCGTTGGTTCGTTCGTTCATTCATTCATTCATTCATTCATTCATTCATTCAGCGTTCGTTCGATCGTTCGTCCATTCGCTCGTTCGTTCATTCATTCGTTCGTTGGTTCGTTCGTTTGTTCGTTCATTCATTCCTTCATTAATTCATTGATTGATTGATTCATTAATTCATTCATTGATTCATCCATTTGTTTGTTTATATGTTTATTTATTTTATTGTTTATTTATTTAATTATTTATCATTCACTTCCTTCATCTTCACACCAGGCATTGGGCTGAATGTCTATTCTTGTTTTCTATCGGATCCAAAGCTTCGGTTCCTCAGGCGCAAACTTAAAAGATAGAGAAACAGGGAATTCTCTAAATCTTCTAACACTACCATAGTGGTACAACTAGGGAAGTTAAAGAAGAAGAAGAAGAAGAAAGAAGAAGAAGAAGAAGAAGAAGAAGAAGAAGAAGAAGAAGAAGAAGAAGAAGAAGAAGAAGAAGAAGAAGAAGAAGAAGAAGAAGAAGAAGAAGAAGAAGAAGAAGAAGAAGAAGAAGAAGAAGAAGAAGAAGAAGAAGAAGAAGAAGAAGAAGAAGAAGAAGAAGAAGAAGAAGAAGAAGAAGAAGAAGAAGAAGAAGAAGAAGAAGAAGAAGAAGAAGAAGAAGAAGAAGAAGAAGAAGAAGAAGAAGAAGAAGAAGAAGAAGAAGAAGAAGAAGAAGAAGAAGAAGATTCACTGGGAGTTTGTTCCAAATGGGCGGTCAATGAATTCGGATCTTTATTCTCAACTGGAACGAATTCATGAAATTTTGAGACGGAGATATCCGTTAACCGAATTAGAGTTCTATTGCAATGGATATTCCAGATTATGTTAAATGCTAAGTTTTTCGGTGAGGAATTTTCTGTACACTTCCGTTTTTATTTTTGTTCTGAGCGGAATCTTATCCTAATTGCTCGCAATTGGAGAATGAATAGGATTGGCTTAGCTGACGATTTGCAATGGAAAGAAAAACGGTGGAACATTCAATTTCAGTGAATAATAACAAAATGAGAAGAAAATTACACATTTCTACACATGTATATTCATAACTTTATAAATGTCATACTCATTTTCCACACATGAATTGCTTCTTCCCTACAGCACCCACACAAATTTCGTGGTGCCATTCACCATTTCTCCGGGCTCATTTAAGCATCATTTCATTCATCGTCCAATATGATTTAATGTTGGAAGTAAATAAAAAAATATTGAATCCATCGCCTTACCTTTACCCGCGTCGCCCGCTGTTATATTTATTTTTGCCCGTTGGCAGCATTGATTAATTATCCACATAACAAGGATTATTGTACAAGTTTTTCGAGAAATTTCAATGCACACCCATTGTAAATCTATCTTAAACAAATTTAAACAATAACAAAATTCCAGAAATTGAACAATTACATACAGATGTATTATTTTATCTTGACAGGAATCCTGCGCGGTAGGGATGAGTAGCAACTGTGGTGGGGACAGTGCACCTATAGCCACAATGGGTCACACGCGTAAGATTACGAGAGGGGAGGGCGGTACATAAAGTGTCTAAAAACAAATTTCATTCTCGAAGCCAGTTTTGCAGCTCTTATAAACTAAGTTGTAATACTTACTATGGTAGTAATCTCCACGCTGTTGTTGGATCTTAAATAGTACATAGGCATTTGGAACAAAACCCTGTTCTCCTCCAGCAGGCATGATAAACAACTGTCGGCCTTTCAATATCGCTGCAGAGTCCCTGTAACGTATTTCACTCCAGGCATATGGTCCAGTATGTGCTGTATTTATATAAGTTTCATCCATATAAACTATATAAACTTCACTTCGATATCTCCGAATATTTCGTAAATACTTAAGCCTTTTTGCACGTATGGTGCGATGTTCGATTAAAATTTATCTATCACGCTTAGTGGTTTTTCCTCCAAATAATCCTAGCTTCAAAAGAACTCTTCTTAATGTTTAGACACTGCCTTGGAAGTCAGTAGAATTTTTAAGCTTCATAAGCACTTTCTTCAAAGTTGGTCTTTGTTTTTCTGTGCTTTAAAAATTATTCATAGTTCGCCTAACTACTTCTGAATTAAAACATCCAAATTAGATTTTGTGCGTGTTCTTAATCTTTGTTTACTGGGCATAGAGAAGGACGTTGTTGCACTAGCACCAATGGCTTTTCTTTCCTTAATAACTCTTCTAAACAGCTTTCAGACACAACTGTTGCCTCAGATACCCTTCCCCAGATTTTTATAGCTGACCAAGACCATTGTTTCTTTTTTATATATCTATGGATATTGGTTATTACTTCTCGTGTTTTTAAATGTAGCGCTTTATTTCCTAATGTGCTGCTAGGAGGCGTCATTTATAAATGCTCTATTGGAACCAGGAGACAAGCACATTTTGAAACAAGCTGTAGTGTTACCGAGTAGCTCTGCACGTGTTCACTTGCTCGCAACCGGTACGCAACTGACCTGCCCTCCCCTCCAGTTCTAACCATTCTGAGGTGGACTCGTCCAGATACCACTGCGCATCGCTCTGCACTTTTCAAGATAAAAAAATACATCTGTACCGCCTTTCCGGAAAAGAAGCTCGACTTATGGACTTAGAGTAAAGAAAGACAATTACACGCTTAACTGTCTTAGGTAGTTAACTTCTACTAAGTTTAGTATTTTTATTCGTTCTGAATTACGCTGTTGACACACACACACACACACACACACACACACACACACACACACACACACACACACACACATACATTCTTGACCTACTGTGCACATGGTATGTGTTAGAACATTTGTTATATATATTGCAATTACCACAATTATCCTGTAACCATATCCCCAACCTAAGGCAACCAACTGACTTAAAAGCCAAATGTTGTCAGTATATGCATACAATAGGATGGTTCTAGAAGCGATATCTTTAACAGAAACTGATAAAAATTAAACACAGAGGAGAGAATTATACCCGAGTTCTCCTTGCTACTTTTACAATAGAAGGCGAATGGTAATGATGGAAGATATTCTTTTGTTTCGAGTCTCGATTTCTCACAACCGTGGCGCTAGCTTATCTTTGAAACATCTGACAGTTGAAGACTGGTAACCGCAGCGACCTTCTGCTAATTCGACAAGGCCTTAGGCAAATGCAGGATTAAGTTCGTCTAAATCTTTGGTTCTCACAATAAATTAACTAATTAAAATGTCTTACACCGAAGTAGAGGTCTGTGAACTAAATTTTCTGTTCATTTCTCAAGGGTGAAATGTGTTCAAGTAACAGAAGGAAAGCCTTAGTGAGACAAGAGGAGTGTTTGCAATGAGTTAATTAAATAATTATTGTAATTTAAATGCTAGTATAGGAAACCTTATATTCTATAGAGAAGTTACGGCTGGTACGGAATAGTTTTATTGATGGGCTTGTTATAGAGAGACAGTATTTAGAAATTCCTTGAACAGTGCTACTGTCCTCCACAGGCCTGAGACGCAGTGGGGGGGGGGGGGTTGGAGAAGGTTCTCACACCTTCCCTGGACAGATTTATGACACCCCATGTCAGTACAGTTACAGACCATTCAAAAGCATTCTGACAGCTTCTACTTTTGTGAATAAATCTTCTCGGTTTTAGTGTACAGAGTGGACATGTTTAACGGTTCTACTCCTTGTGTAGCATGCGTTCCTGTCACACACATTCGCTGTCCTTGTCCCACTGTGTGAGGGAGCACATTCCTTTCAGGGACCTTCTTTGCGTCGCTGGACAGTACTAGCTGTAGTATTGATCTACCTTCTCTCCATATTTACCAAGCGGGATAGCTCAGGGGGTTTCCTCTGTGGTCCATATTCAGGAGGCACGGGTTCAATTCTCGTGGCTGATCTTCCTGACCCATGGGTTTTTACGGGGGTTTTCCTGGGTCGCTAGGTGAATGCTGTCGAATTTCTTCTCGCTCTATTTCATCTCCATTATCATTTCACATCATATCTCATCTGGTGGTCTCTTACAGGATAGAAGTGTCGGCGGGAGTCTTGGTGGTGCATGGCAGGATGATATGCGTTGAGAAAAACGACTTCCTCCTCCGGTAGGTCGGTTGCCGGCCTCAGCTTCTCTACTGGGACCAATTTGGGACCGCCAGCCAGAGACCTTTGGGGCTCGGATCGCCTGCCTGGGAACATTAGGGCTTGGCTGCTGGGCTCGTTGTCGTCCCGCAGTAGGGGAGCGTTTATGTTGTCCTGGCCTGTCGGAGGAAGTCTCAATTCAAGAAAACTGTAGGGACCCTGCCCTCTGTACTGTCGTGGCTCCTTGGGTCGTTCGCCCTCTGTCTCCTTCGCCACATCCTTCCTCCCGGGGGTGCACCCACTTGGGTACATAGGAACAATGGGCCCAGTATGGTGTCCTACGTACCGAATCCCCTCCGTCTTTTTTTTTTTTTTTTTTTTGCAATTTACGTCCTCCAACGTTAAGTCATGAAAGCCACGATGAATGAAATAGGTGAAATAATGCTCAAATGAATCCAGGGTCTACGGAGCTTAGAGTTACCCGACATTCGTCTTGAAGGATAAGGGAAAACCCCGGAAAAAACCTTATCCAGGTAACTCACCCTGACCGAGATTCGAACATGGGACCTCTTGAACGTGAGGCAGACACGCTACCATCTACGCTACCGAGGTGGGTGAATCCCCTCAGTAATGATATCCTAATCCTCTCATATTTGATATCTCACTAAAAAAGTGCATCACATTCATACAGCTTTCTCCGCCGTTAGAATGTAGTATTTTTAAACCGTATCCCAATTTTTTGTTATTAATGGATCCATGGGGCGAAGCAAGAAAAGTCATTTAATATGCCTTAATGATACATGAAACGAGAGAAGTCTAGATCGTTAAGGTACAGACTCGCAAGCGGTTCAAATCACTAGGAAGGAGTCTTGGAGTCTTGGATCTTCCCATCTTATATTCCTTTCGCAATTATTACTTCATTTCATCACTAGTGTCTGGTGCTTGTTATTATTTAGTGAGAAAGGGAGGTTCGAAAGGTAATAATGGAAATAACACTTTAGGGAAAATGAAATTATTTACTAACACTGTTCAACATGGTGATTCAGGCGGAGTGCTTTAATTAGTTAGTCAGTAGCCTATTGATGCTAATGTGGCGGATTCAAAGCGGGCCAAAGACAGATGGTTTTTAAGAGTGATTAAAAGCGACGGATCCACTTAAGGGGAGGTTAAAAGTCCTATACCGCCAGTGTTAAAATTTCTAACTAAAGGTGCACTTTTCTCTGGATCTACCAAAGTTATCAATGCAAAATTCTTACAGATGTTTCAGAAAATGTTCATAAGTATGGGAAACCAGTTGTTTGACTTTAAGTCTACTTATGTGTATGTTAGAATTGTTTTTCTTAAACAATAATTTTTCTTTAATTTACTACACAAACGAGCAATTAAATGTATTTCAGTGATCAATAAAATGTAGATCCACAACTGCATTATATTGTACTTGTTATGTGTTGCAAATTTAAGACGTTTATCTTTCATAGCTTTTGAGAAAAATGTACCTTTGTAATATAACATATATTTTACAGGAATATAAAAATGAAGAAAATAAAAGAAAACTCACTTTTGAAGTTCAAATGTTTACTATTTTTTCCTCGCACAGTCAGTGACCATCTTGGCAGTATTTTATTTATTTTGTAATTTACGTCCTCCAACGTTAAGTCATATCGGACGATGAATGGAAGCATGAAACAATGCTCAAATGAGTCCGGGGTCCATGGAGCTTAGAGTTGCCTGACATTCGTCTTTTAGGATAAGGAAAAAAAACGGAAAAACCTTATCTAGGTAACTCACCCTGACCAAGATTCGAACTCGGGACCTCTTGAACGTGAGGCAGATACGCTACCATCTACGCTACCGAGGCAGACGTCTTGTCAGTTGTGGCACGCTGCGGGGTAAATTTGACTAAAATAGAGCTAAATTTCATGTTTTTAACCCAATTGGTTAAAAAATTACATTTTTCTAGCATGATGAAAATGAGAGTCCCAGGCAGAATAACTGAAAAAAAAAAAAAATATATAATAAAATATTTTCAATGCTTTACTAACAATAAACTATACATCCAATGGAAATTAATTGTTCTTTCACACTAGCCGTGTGTAGGACGCACTATGAAAGGGTAGAGCCAGACTGAAAAATTCAATGCCGTAGCCGGGATTTGAACCACGGATCTTCTGGTTTCCGTCCAGCCGCTCTAACCATTTGAGCTACCATGGCCAACATGGCAACATGACATTAAATTGTCCAACTGACTCGTGTTTCTCCCGGTAAACCACTAGGAGTTCTAATAACCACATGAGAATTTTTCAGTCTGGCTCTACCCTGTCTGGCTCTACCCTCTCATAGTGCGTCCTACACACGGCTAGTGTGAAAGAACAGTTAATTTCCATTAATTGTACCTAATAGTGGTCCGAACTATAAAGCCCGGCCGTTAAAGTACTTACAGCATAGTAAGTCGCCATTAAGCTAGTTGTCTCATGTGTTTATGAGAACTCCTAGTGGTTTACCGGGAGAAGCACGAGTCAGTTGGAGAATTTAATGTCATGTTGTACACCCAATGTTCAAAAAATGTCAAGTAATATAACACCAAAAACAGAAAATATCATTGTTTTAATCAAGTCGACTTTTTAATTTCCGCGAGACGAAATACTTGCACACGTGGCTCTTATATAATTCTGGTATGTATTATATATATTTGAATGGAAAGATAAATAACCAGTTTACACTAATTAACAATAATCGAAAAACAAAAACCAAGCACAACATCCACAGAGTCTTCTATCCACATATCTACTGTTACTCGTTCTAGATTTTCTTTTTTTTTTTTTTTTACTGCCAATCTTTCCGCTACTGTCTGTGGCTTAGGACTTTCGGTCCCTCGGCTACGTTTTTTAGGTTAGGGCTCTCATGTTGAGAGTTCTGTATTTCAAAAAAGAGCTGCAGTGGGTAGGTGGCATCTAGAAATTATTTTGTGGAGCCCAAAATGTCAAAGTCGTCATTGTAGGTCTAAGAAGCCATTCCTGAAACGGTCATTTTTAATAAGAAAATGTCTGTTTTAACCAAAACCCTTTCGTAAGTGCGAGAGTACAAGATAATAGTGTGAATAACCTACTGACACCAATGAAATGTTGAAGAAGGTACGTATTAAATGCTAATGATTCTTGAGGTGTTACTTATGGGTGAGAATATGGTGTTTTACAACACAGCTATTTCGTAGTAACAACTCCACGTCCTTCATGAGCTCTGAAACTACATTTGGAACATTGATTCAGGAGAATAACTGCTGTAAGTGTGGAAGCCGAACTCAAGAAATCTTAGCCAGAAGGCCAAAACGCCAAGATGATGTGTTAATTAATAATATATACCTACTGTCTTTTATTATTATTATTATTATTATTATTATTATTATTATTATTATTATTATTATTATTATTATTATTATTATTATTATTATTATTATTATTATTATTATTATTATTATTATTATTATTATTATTATTATTATTATTATTATTATTATTATTATTATTATTATTATTATTATTATTATTATTATTATTATTATTATTATTATTATTATTATTATTATTATTATTATTATTATTATTATTATTATTATTATTATTATTATTATTATTATTATTATTATTATTATTATTATTATTATTATTATTATTATTATTATTATTATTATTATTATTTTTATGATTATTATTATTATGATTATTATTATTATGATTATTATTATTATGATTATTATTATGATTATTATTATTATGATTATTATTATTATTATTATTATTATTATTATTATTATTATTATTATTATTATTATTATTATTATTATTATTATTATTTTTATGATTATTATTATTATGATTATTATTATGATTATTATTATTATGATTATTATTATTATGATTATTATTATTATGATGATGATTATTATTATTATTATTATTATTATTATTATTATTATTATTATTATTATTATTATTATTATTATTATTATTATTATTATTATTATTATTATTATTATTATTATTATTATTATTATTATTATTATTATTATTATTATTATTATTATTATTATTATTATTATTATTATTATTATTATTATTATTATTATTATTATTATTATTATTATTATTATTATTATTATTATTATTATTATTATTATTATTATTATTATTATTATTATTATTATTATTATTATTATTATTATTATTATTATTATTATTATTATTATTATTATTATTATTATTATTATTATTATTATTATTATTATTATTATTATTATTATTATTATTATTATTATTATTATTTACACAAGATTATACAAAGATCGGTTGCAATTATAACATTGCAATCTACTAGATGCGTTCAAGTTATAACACCTATTTTTTCAGGACTGGGACAGATAGGAACTTCTGGTTTTTCTGTAAATACACTTGGAGTCTTTGTGAATGCGTGACAGAGATGGCAGCACTCTACAGTGCATAGAACATAGTGGCAGCGACGAGAGTAAGAACTGTTTTTGATACTTAAAATGGCGACGTTTTCATTACAAGAACAGCGTGTAATCATTCGTTTGCTACATTTAGTGGTGTGACACCTATTGAAATTCATCGCCAGTTGAGTGAGACATGTGGTGATGGTACCATGGATGTGTCTAATGTACGTTACTGGATGCGAGAGTTCAATGAAGGCAGAACATCGTGTGACAACAAACCAAGACAGTCATGGCCTTGACATGATCCAGCGAGAGGAGAACGTTGTTTTGGAGGATCGTGGATTGAGGATTTTCAGATCTTCATGCAGGATTGTGCGCACAGATCCCACGAAAATGCCAATTTTAGGGGAATGTCTGCAACTGTTGCGATTCTCTATGAAGTTGATTTATTCAATCCTAATAACTCTACAAACATTTCATATGTAGAATTCACATTCTTACTTTCTAAATTTGCCCCCAGAGTGCTACCCTATAATTCACTTTTGCTTCTACCATTGTTTCATATATTCTTTCGAGTCGTTTTACTGACAACTCTGGCAGTATATATTTACAATTTCTTACTCCTGTCATCGCCGTCCTCTCTTTCAGGGCTACTTTTTTCTATGCTCTCCCCATCACCCACTGTAAGATGGGCGTATTAATAGATAGTCAAATTCTTATAGTTATTCAATAGTATATAGATAAATAGTCACAATTAAACCAAAGGTACAATGACGTCTTTTTATGCTGACTCTTTGATTAATCTTTTGCTGCTAGCTGCTACAGTGATGAACTAAGGGATAATTTTCTCCGGGTTTGTGTCAGTGGGTGTGAGAATGAACATCAGTTGATATGGCTGTTAAACTCATTAGATCACGCACATATTCGCACTCTCATTCACACTTACAGACTCTGGGGAAGATGAGGAATTATCTTCGTCTGAGAAAAATCCCCACCCCCACCGCCGGAAATCGAACCCGGGACCCCTAGTACGACAGGCAGGTGCTCTACCGACTGAGCTACGTTGCCAGCCTTTTACTGTTAACATAGAAACTACAGAAAATATTTTAACTAGCTTCTAGAAAACAGCTTTTCGATGCCTATATAAGTTCGAGGGTACCTACCACAAAGTGAAGATTGACCTCCCCTCTAATGACCAGGGAGTTACTGAGCTGTCCAAAAAGGGCACCTGGCACCCCCGTGGGGCTTTCCATAGGGCAAGACCTAGAGACTAACAAGCCCACCCCATATGATCCTATGGACTCAAGACGGGATGGAAGTGGATACGCCACTTACGCTCGCCAACCCCAAAGGGGAAGGCTACCCATTAACCTCGGTAGGGCCGCCTGGTAATATAGCACACCTTCTACTGGATATGCAGGCGGGAATATATGGCTTCCCTCAACCCCGTCCAGAGACGTACCCGATCTCCCACGGGTATCGGGAACCACTGCCCCATCGAGTCCAACCCAATACGAACAATTCCCATTCAGGGAGGGGCTCCAATGTTTGGCTCGAGGTTCCTCTAGTAACGTCAGAGGTACCACGAGTGCTAAGGCTCCGCAGCGCTCGCACCACGGCAGCTGAATGGGACGGATCCCCTACCCTACGGGATATTTTTTAGATGCCTATGGAAAGCCCTTCGACGTTATTGGACAAGAAGTACCCGACTGTGGTGTAGTCTGCACTGAGGTAAATCAAAAGCTACTTTCGCAATTTTACCAGACAGAACAGACTTTCCATTTTGGAATTATTTCAACTGAAGCTCACCTAGTAGAAGAATTCAGAAAGTAGAAACAGTCTTTTGAAGTAGTTACCAAATTTACTTCCCAGGAAGAATAGAAGGTTTGAATTTCAGTTGGAACGAATGACCTACCAAAGTGTGAATGTATGCAGTCTGACAAGGGACCTGGACTTGTGAAAGCTCTTTGGTACCTCTGTCCTGACGGGATATGACCTGAGAGGGAGGTTTGATGTGAGAGAAGAAAAGGGTGGTGGGACCTAGGAAAAGGAAGTTTCCGTAATACAGATTTGGACTCCAGGGTGGCTTACAACCGAGTATCCTGCTTTCTGCAGGCTTAGATATCTCATTCACTAACTCGGAGGTTATTGTCGGTTTGGAGCCGAGACTCCCGTTCACACTTACAACCTTGAAACAGCCAGATAGGGTAAAGATGAAGTGAAGCAAAGCGAGGAGTGGTAATGGCACAATACGCTGACGACGTGTTTTTGTTCTGCAAGGACAAACACATCCTCAGAGTCTTCAACCCCATTCAAAGACATCTCCACCTAACACAACAGTGGTGGCGGCGTTGGCGGATGTCCGTAAATCCGGACAAAAGCAACGCCATACTCTTTACAAAGCGCCACACCCCCGCAGACTGCCCCAATTTCAGCTACCAAGGTCGAAGGTTAGAGTGGTCTAACTCTGTCCAGTACCTAGGAGTGAACTTGGACAGAGGTCTAACTTTTCGCCGACACATCAGGGACCTTTTGGCGAAGGTACAGGGAGCAATCGCTTCCCTGTATCCAATGCTATTGTCGACCTCGATGTCAGTTGGCATGAAGCTATACCTCATCCGAGCGCTGGTAATCCCGGTTATGCTATATGCCTGCGAGATCTGGGGGCATGGCAGGAGGCAGCTGGACAGCATGGCTTCAACGTGCACAGAATAGAGGACTACGGTCTATCTATTCTGTGGGACGTTATTTCCCTACCAGGTTGCTCCACGAAGCATCGGGTCTTCCATACGTGGAGGATGAAATTAGGCGCCGGACTTCAAAATTATACGCAAGTTTACCATCACACAGAAGCGCCCTTGTTAGATCATTGGGAGATTAGGATCCCACTAGACGTCGATCTAGACTGCACCGGGTCCCCCGTATGGCATGCGGGCACCCTAGATAACCCAGGAGCTAATCCTATCAGCAGCTAAAGCTGAGATCCTCATAATCCTTCTAAGCTGTTTGGCATCTAAATTTTACCCCAACTAAAAATTAAACAAAAGTAAAGATTTGGGTGCAGAGTACTGCATCCTTCCCTTCTACCCGTAGGTACTTTTGTAACCTGTGAATTAACTCCCAACCAAAAGACCTACACCACCTTCATCCTACAAACTTCAACTCTAAACCTTACCTGCGGTAAAACCCTTAACGGGTGGGCACGCAGCAAAAACCTTCTGGGTAAATACAGCCAGCACGAACGAGCGAGCGAGGAATGGGTTGAAATTGAGTTACAAAAGATTTGATAGAAGTAAATATCCTTAAGCACTCACTTAGGGACCTGGAGAAGCCCAAGGGTAAGGAACATCCCTCCGAGGATTGAACCCCGACCTTCCCAATGCAACTCGTACAAGATACCACGGCACCACCGCACGCGGTACTGTGAATTTAACTTCCAGTGAGTTTATTAAATTTTGAAAAATAAAAGAACATCAAATAAACTACTTTCAGCATGTACAATGAATGGAGGAATGTCAAAATAACTACAAATGACATCTCGGAAGACAAGCGAAGGGATGGAAATAGTAATTCACAATTTGAGAGAGGATCAGGCCAATTGGTTTAAACCTCAAAGATTAAAATGTGAAGTTTATTTTAATATAAATTGATATTATTGTAATTGTTTCAGTGTTATTTTTGCAATTTCAACCATTACTGTGATTTTTATATTTAATTTTAAACAATTTGCAGCTTTAATTTTTAATGAGGTAAGACTACTCCTTGATTTGCTACTATTTACTCAAAAAATATAACATCCATTGCTTCATCACTTCGCATCACTAACTTTCAGCTTTCCTCCAACTGAACTGAATACAAACGAGAATGTGTATTGTGGATTACTTGGAACCATCTCGTTCATGATACCGTAGGAAGGCCTTTGTATAGAAGTGAAAAAGTTTAAATTTATAGCTCGTGTGAGAAATAATCGCATCTCAGCAGGTGTCTTGTGATTGCCTCACCAGCGGATAAAGGAACAAGAAATTACCGCACTTTTAGCAGCAGTTCCTCAAATTAAAGTTTACAAAGGAAACACCGGAATTTCCGTGATTACCGAAGGACACCATTTCCTACACGGAAGTTTTTTACTTCCTCTTAGGACATCTCAAACACAAGCACGAAATTTCCTCAAAATATTTGTTTAAAACGGTTTTAACTGTGATAAGCTTTACAAAAATCACACTCTATATTCCAGAAAGATACATCATAAATTTATTTTTGAAATGCTACCATTATAAATATGTTACCGTAGGCCTCGAAGATGCAAAAACCTAGGCATAATATTAAATATAGAATAACTAAACTACAAATTGATAATTACATACAAAACTGCTCTGATTATAGGCTATATCATAACAGTTACTCAGTTCTCTCTCATTAATTGTATGCATGCAAGTCTTATCTTGCTTTTCGGTTAAACACGCCGTATAACAAATGAAATACAGTAAGGAAAACCAACAACTGATAACATATGGGGACCATCTCAAATATGGAAATACTGGACATCGAATTGGTTCATTGCCTACAATTCTAAGATTGCATAAATTTTTGTATACTTGTATAAGTTACTACTACTACTACTACTACTACTACTACTACTACTACTACTACTACTACTACTACTACTACTACTACTACTACTACTATTACTACTACTATCATAACGAAAATTCAGATTAATTTGCTTTTAAGTTTGAAGCAACCTTAGCAAAGAAACATTTCCTTCCAACTTCCTCTACTACTACCACCATCTGTAGGCAGAAAAAGTAGAATTGTGTTTCACCCAATAGTTTTCTCGAAATAAATGTTTCCAGGTACACAGAACAAAGTAAATGTTTTCAGAAGGATCTTGTATTGTGTGTATGTTTGTATTTTCACGTAACAATAGCTGAAATTATTGTTATCAATCTTGGTGAGATATTAAGCTCCATTTAGCAAAACCATTAATAATCTCTTGTTCCAAAATGGCCAAAAATCAAAAGATAGAAAATATAAAATGTATTTATACAACTTATTGTATACACATTACATACATACTTCACTTAATCCAATTGTATTACTCGACAGAACGTAGAGGCATATCGACCTTCAGGTGACCAGCGCTGTGATCGTCTCTTATCGGCTCTTATCTGGTCGATTAGAAGTGTGAAATATTAGTAAGTTGACGTACAGTAAGTTACGAAACACAAATAGAACGATTGGAGGCTGCATGTGTCTATATGATATGTTTTCTCGCGGCTGCCAATGTATGACACATTGCTGTCCAGAAGACATGATTATATCTGAACATTATTATATCTGGACTCGCAATGTATGAGGCAAACATCTCTGTGTTGCGAATTTTTGTCGATAGGTCTTCTCGCTTTGCCATGTAGTATAAACTGTCTGGTGTCCACCAGCTAGCTAAGCCTGCTTGGTGCCCAGGCCTTCTAACACTACATCCACTCCGTCATCTGATCTAATTTCATCTCTGTCTCCCCTTGTCCCATAATCTTATTTTTATTTTTCAGTCTTTTCCTTAGCTTTCTAAAACAAGTTCCCCATATTTCTATTTTAATTCCCCCATACTTTCTATCTCCACACTGATAGTTCTATGCACTCTGTCGAAATATGAATTGTATTTTTTGTTTCTACACATAAGTACGAAGGTGGGTCAAAAAGTAATGCCTCCTATGTTTTTCTCTTTTAATTGCCAAGAAAATTGAATCCAATTTACATAGCTTGAAGACGACAACATTGACGATTAATTTTTCACTATTCAATATAATCTCCGTCCGTTTCCACAATTTTGGTCCACCTTTTAACTAGGGCATGTATTCCAGTGTGGTAAAACACATGGTCTTGCTTCCTAAGCCATTGACGCACGGACGATTTCACAGCCTCCTCATCTTCAAAATGAATCCCACGATGAGCTTCCTTTATTGGCACGAACAGATGGAAGTCCGATGGTGTCAGATCAGGGCAGTATGGGGGGGGGGGTGAGGTAAGACTTGCCATCCCAATTTCTCAATTTCTGCAGTGGTGTAACGGCTGGTGTGTGGTCTTGCATTGTCATGCAAAAGAATAACATCCGCTATAGTTTTTGTTGGCCGAACTCGGTGAAGACGTGATTTCTGAGAGTTCTGACGTATTGGATAGAATTTATTGTGCATCCCTGAAAATAAATCATCAATCAATCAATCATAATCAATCATAATCAAAAATCAATCATAAGCACACCCTCTGCATCCCAAAACATTGTCACCATAACTTTCCCTGCCGACCGCTGAGTTTTGAATTTTTTTCTCTTCTTCGGTGACGTGTGATGCCATTCCATTGACTGCATCTTTGATTCAGGTTTAAAAAAATGAACCCACATTTCGTCTCCCATAATAATTCTTTCCAGAAACTCCTCTCCCTCCAAAATGAAGAGCTGCAACTGTTCGGAGGCTATCGTTTTCCTTGTTTCTTTGTTTTGGGCGGTTAACATTCTTGGTACCCAACGTGAACAAACTTTTGAGTAACCCAGTTATTGAATAATCGTCATCACACTGCCTTTACTGAGGGAGGTAATGCGACACAATTCACCTGTTGTTACGCGGCGATCACCACGAATGATATCATCGACTCGCTGAATGTTGCATGGAGTAAATGCAGTCACCGGCCTGCCGCTTCGCTTTTCATCTGCCAATGGTGTTTGCCCTTCAGCTTCGTTACAGCGACGAACCCATCGTCTAACAGTGCTGACATCCACCGTTGCATCACCATACACTATTTTTTAGCCTGTCGTGAATGCGAATTGGCGTTTCACCTTCCGCAGTCAAAAATTCAACCACAGAACGCTGTCTATTACGAATGTCAATGTCAGCCATTTTGCAAGAGGTTGCTTTGCTGCCACCTGTTGACTTAGGAAGTTACTACTGCAGGGGATTGGAGAAGAAGGTTTGAGGAATTGCGAAAAATTCAAAGTTTTCACATCACTTCCTTATTTAAGAGAAAAAATAGGAGGCATTACTTTTTCACCCACCCTCATAATTCACGTATTTCTATTCCGCTGCCTCTTAGCATTCTTAAGCACGCTGATATGGTTCTCATACAAGCTATCCCTTCCTTCTGCGGTCTGTTACATTGGGACTACATATTATTCTCTTCCCCATTCTCTCATCCTGCAAAAATTTAAAGATTTTCTATTTTGCAGCCCTCCCCATATTTCTCGTCTTTTTATATCCCCCAAAACAGTCTGTATTCCAATGTTCTAGTCTTCATATATTCGTCATTCATATTTCTATCATAGTTAAAAGGATAGAAAACTTTGATAAACAGAATGTTTAAAATGTATAACACAAATTTTTCATATACGCAAACAAGTTACTAGGAGTAACTGTACAATTACAATCAAGTGGTAAACATACGGATGTACAGTTTGTATACTTTTCAAAACCCTTTCTTGAGTTTTAAATGTTAATAAAAGTACGAGAAATGCATTCAATATCGGTGCTTAAAACATCACATTCCGTACGTTGCACAGAAACAGATCGAGTACAGAAAGTGAACGGAGGGGGAGAGAGTGAGAGAATGGAAGATAAGAGGATAAATGGATGAAATGCGAGAGAAGAAAAGAGTGTGATAATGCCAGTAACGCTAATAATCAATAAACTTGAGTATTTCAGAACTTAGAACAATTTTATAGTAACTATCGTCCGACAAAGCGTGATAGACGTGTAAACAAAGATTAGCTATTGATATACAGCAGGTGTATCGGTTGTCTGAAGGTTAGAGCGCACACTACTCCAAACAATAACAAGTGAAGAGAGACCGGAAGTAGTGCTCAGCCACTTGGAAAAGGTCGGACCTCTGCAAGATGCCGCTTTCTTTTGTTACTGATAAAACAATCAACCACGTAAACAAAAACTGTTATGCATATGACTTTTGCTCTGAAGATTCGTTTGTTGACTTTCTAACCGTCTGACCAAATTTTGCTGTGTATTTAATTTCGTGTAAGAGCTTAACTGTGTTATTACACTTTCCACTTTCTCTACTCTATACAGAGAAGGTAGAGTAAATATTTTATTGCATCCAAAATTATGATTATACAAATTTAATCGGAAATAAATAATTTAAAACTCTCAGTAAAACGCATTCTTCAACTTTCTGTGAAGGGGGTTTTTTCCCGAAAATAATTTTGCATTATTGTCCTGTTACAAGTTAACAACTTATAAAACTGCTGATGTATTGCATTAACATGTTTGTTCAGATTGTTCTTACAATTACCTATTGTTCTATCCAGATCATTTTAGTCGGGATAGATGTTTATAGAACTGGTTATATTTAATTTCTTGTTAGCACTATGGGAATGCAATAAGTTTTAAACGAGAATCAAATCTTTTAAGCCCTCTTCGTTATGTGATGGCTTTGACATTCCTTTCCCTTTGCACGAAAATGGGAAAAACAAAGAAAACACAAAACAGAAAATAATCAAAGAAGTATAAATACTAGAAAAAAATAAAACACACACAACATAAACAAGAGAATTATGGTTACCTCCAAAAGAAGCAGTGTTTGCTTTAACTGTATCTACATTTTTGTGTAATAAAGTTTAGTTTATCCATTTGATTGGATTGGACTGGAATAGGCTACGGGAGAGATTCAGCACTACGATCAGTGTTAATCTATTGTACTTATGCCCCCAATTTGGGCATCCCCGAGAGGAGGGATAAGGCAAGAGGACATAGAGGGCGGCCGACCCAAGGACTCACAGCAGTGCTGAGGGCAGGGTCTCTAGTAACGACCAATTGGAAATCCCAGGCAAAACCACACAACCGACATCCCAACCGTCACCAGGTTGGCTTGGAGACCAGAAACGTCCTATAGAATGAGGAAGTGTTTACGAGGAGCATACCATCCTGTCATGCAGCACCGATGCTCCGCCGATACTTCTACTACCCTGAGACCACCAGATGTGAAATGATAGTGGAGATAAAATGGAGAAGCAGGATATTCGTTGAATGTAACTAAACTACCCAGCATTCTCCTGGCAATCCAGGAAACCCCCTGAAAAAACCCATGGGTCAGAGAATCGCACTCGGACCTCCCGAATGCGGGTCGCAGACGAAACCACCTAAGCCATCCCGCTCGGGTAGTTTATCCCTTACGCTTTAGCAATTACACAAAAGTCATTCAGAATGAAGAGGACTTCCGAGGTTATTCTATGAAAATTCAAGAAAGATATTTCATTAATGGTAAAACTATATTAAAACATAAGATAATTTAATGGAAATAGACTTACGTTTAAGAAAATAAAAATTCCTCCAAAATGGTTTCTCTAAAAGGTATCTACTATGAAATGGGGATTTGTTTTGTCTTTCTGTCTGGTCCTTGGAAGTCGCTGAACTCAAATATCCTTTTCTTTTCTTTCCTGTTGTTTTCTTTTCTTTTTGTTTCTTTTCTTTGTTTCCTTTTGTTTTCTTTCTTTTATTTTCTTTCCCTTTCTTTTCTTTACTTTTCCTTTCCTCCCCTTTCTTTTCTTTTCCTTTCTTTTGTTTCCTTTTCATTTGTTTTCTTTTCCTTTCCTCTGCTTTCTTTCCTTTTCCCTTTCTTTTCTTTGTGTGTATAGGAGTTTCAAAATACATATTCATGCAAAAGATCGATACTGAATTTTTTGTTAGAAAAATTACAATACATAAAATATGTAAACACAATGTATTTCAAAATTTTTTTGTGGCACCAGGCTTATGAGATATCTATTTTATTATTATCAGTTCGAACCTTGGAATACTTTCCTTTTTTTAAAATATACTGTAGTTACTCACATGTTTCTTAGAATATTATGAAAAAACTCTATTGTCTCTCTATTGTATTTGCAGCAAATCAGTAATGAAATCACGCCTGATATTTATCTCGTTTACATGATGTAGATAAAAAAGATTTGGTCGTGAATAGAAAGTTACTAAGTTTTTAGATTATAATGGAGGCATTTTTGAGCATTTCATACCACTTAAGTATTTATTTACTTGTTTATATGCTCAGAACTCCTGTCTGTTACTAAAACTACAGTATAACAGCTCAATAATTACTTTAAAACAAAGAAGATTTTATTAAAAGTTGCTTAGTTTATTGAGGAAAACCAGAGTATAAGAAAAACATATCATGGTCCTTTTAAAATGTTTAATTTGATTCCCCATACCTCATAAGACGTCCTGTGGCAGTATTTTCCTTATCGCCATTTGTTAGGTCTCTTGTTCCAGTATTATTGAAATTCCTGACGCTTGGGATTTATGTTTATTCATTTAAAAATACTTGCCTCTAATACTTTGTAGGCCAAACTATGTATAAATATTAAAGGCAAGCTTTTCCTTTCGTATGCCTATCTAAGAGAGAGGGAGGGGAGAAATAGAGGCAGGGAGAGAGAAAATATTCATTGTTGACTTTCTCTAAATACACTGTCACAAAATCTTTCTCTGGTTGATGTATACCGGAGCCGTTCTTATTATATATGGTAATGTAAACAAAGCGGGAAAATGTATTACTCCGCAGGCGACTGTGATTGGAGGGAATAATCACACCATTTTATCAACCACGTGTCGAGCATGTGTGTTGTCAACGAACTTGAAAAGTTCTGCTTTGCCGTTTTCGAAGTTTGAGTAACTTATGTGGTAGCAAATTTATGTTATGATTAAATGCAAGTGCCTACTTTCTAATGTACTTTTCCTTTTGTACGCTAAAAAGTGTTCAAATACAAAGTTACTGAAGTGAAAATTACTCAAATATTTGAGCTAATCACATAAACTCACCTCATTTGTAAATTAAAAATTAAGGCTTAGACTTTTCTGTATAATAACAATACTAAATAACTGCATGTAGGTACTTTGAAATGATTTTAAAGTTCTACTGGCATGCAATAAGAAAAAAAAAAAAAAAAAAAAAAAGGAAAATTTCCTAATTGAAATCTGACGACTGACGAATTCTTCAACGATTTCCACTTCCAAACTTTCCCTTGAAACAACAATGTATCTTCACGTTCAACAATTATATGTTTTCTGTTTCTGTTCAGAAATTCAAAACCTACATTGCAGAGAATGGTTATGTGCAGAGGATCTACCGAAAAGTCCAAAGACTCTGGCCTCCTTCTACCCGGGAGCAATGGATAACTCCGGAGGTCTTCCATAGGGTAATACCTGATTTCTTAAAAATCCCCCACCCCCGTTGACAACGTCAAGTTGGGATGGAAGTGGATACGCCACTTAGGCGCGTCAACCCCGCAGGGAAGACTACCGAAAAACTTCGGTGGGGCCACCTGGTGATCTAGCACACTTTCTACTAGCTCTGCAGGCTAGTACCCGGGACTTATGAGGCAACCCTCTACCCCCTCCGGGCAACCGTAGCCTGGCCGGAGGTACCCAATTCCCTGTGGGTGTCGGGAACACACTTTCTCCTCGAGTCCAACCCAATCCGAACAACTCCCATTCGGAAGGGACTCGGCTGTTCGGCGCGAGGTTTCTCTAGTAACGTCAGAGCTACCACGAGTGCTAAGGGTCCGCAGCGCCCGCACCACAGCAGCTGAAGGGGACGAATCCCCTCCCCTACGGGATACAGAGAATGGTGTGGAAGCTCGTTTTTGAAAGCTCGGCTAAATGGGATCATTGTTAACTGCTTGAAGCACTTCTGTAATTCTGGTAGCTCTTGTTTCAAAGAAGCTATGAACATTGCGATGAATAACACTTTAAACAAACTCACCACATTCACCTTCCACAACTGTCTTCATTCTGTTGCAATGTTTTCCTGGAGTAGAAAGCCCCACCGTTTTCACAACCTCACTTCGAGCTCCATTGATACTTGGCACCGGTTAATTCTGCTGACAAATTAACAACGTCCTCAATTATTAAGGTTGGTTATTTTTCTTACTACTTGCAAAACACGTTTATATTACTTTGTTTTTCTCCATTTGTTATAGGCTTCTCTTTGTGATGTTTTACACACTGCACGGAAGCCGCCATGTTTTAAACTGATTCTCTTCCCCCTACATTTTAAATTACACAAGGGCAACGTGCACCATGGTTAATATATACAAATTACGCTTACATTTACTAAACAAATGCTAATTAATTACTATTTGACTGTTGTAATATGAAGTTGTTTATATATTGATACAAAAAATGATGATGGTGGCGATCACAGGTTACCACAGCTCCACGTTGTGCACCAGTTTGAAGCAAATATTATAGTGAGCAATGAGGTTTCTCTCAGGGTATGCGTGGATGTGTGTGAGAAGGAAATTTTACAACACTGGAATGCCCGTTTCCAAATTATTTATTCACTGCTTCTTATTTCAAACCTCGAAATGGAAGCTGCCGACCGAGGGTTACCAATCACGGTTTATAGTGACTGAATGCTAACTATATTTCTCGATAAATTCAAGACCGAACAAGTTGACCACCCTAATAGGCTGCACGTTTGACTCTTCCCTTTATATCGGCTACACGCCGGATAATATTTATAATGGTTTCATAGCCGTGACCCGACTCCATCGGCGAACGCCGAAGAGTGCTCTGACCACCTCTGCGCGCGTGTGTATCTTTATATAACTTTCACTCTCCAAACTCCTTTTCCAAACCAAACAAAGTCCTTTTGTGGCTGTTTTGGTCGCTATTGTAAACGATTCGAAGAATACCCTATTCCTGTACGTCAAGTGACAATTCCTTTAGAAACCTTCTAAGGTCACTGTTCCTTTCATTCATGGCATTGTTATAAACAGTTTCCCCAACTCACTGACCTTGCCCTGGGTCGTCACAAAGAACCAACATTCCTTTTACGTCTATCATTATTCTTTGCTTCTGGCAACCATAATTTCGGTATCAATATTTTGCACTGTATTTAAAGTCTTTAAAATGATATGCGAACTATATCTTTCATCCGCAGAGCGTTACAAGTCTAAACAGCCAATGATGTGGCACACGTACCGTGCTTTTGTTTACATCGCCATATAAACTAAGGACGGCTCAGTTAAAGACAAATGTTTAACGAAATAGTTTAATGTACACTTTGTGGAGACACAGGTGGTAGAAGCGACAGTCAGATGTCTAGGGTCGTTACAAGATGTATTTTGAATTGTATAGCTATTCATTGCTTGTTATCATGTGAAACAAAAGAACTATAATCAAGCACTTAAAAATAAGGTAGATATTGGAAGTTTAATATCTCTAAAGTGATTACTACCACAAAAGTGAGTTCACATAACTTCTGTGTTTCCGAGAGATATGTTTTCGGTGTAGTAAATTTTATATATCCCCTATGGTTTATTAGCTATACGACATTATACACAATGAATTCCTAAGCTTTCAAAAAAGCTTCAGGATACATTTGTTCACATACACTTCAATTTTAACGCATCTGAAACAAAAAATAGTCTTTCAATAAAATTTGTTAGAGACATTCAGAAAATGTGAATGAATCAGTGAGTGAGTGATAGTGTGAGAGTAAGAATGTGTTTTTTGGGGGGGGGGCGGTGGGTAGTGTTTAACGTAAGCAGCACCGCATGCGGTGACACTGATGATGCATGAGCTGAAGATGGAACACCGGTGGAATGAGATAGCGTGGGAAACAGGAGATCCTGGACAAAACCTACCTCTACGCCACTTTGTACTCCACAAATCCCACAGGCTGTCACCTCTCTTTAAATGTTTTTAGTAATTTACGCCCTCCAACGTTGAGTCATATCGGACAATGAATGAAATTGGTGAAAAGATGTTCAAATGAGTCCGGGGTCCTTGGAGCTTAGAGCTACCTGACATTCGTCTTTAAGGATAAGGGAAAAAACCCCGAAAAATGCCTTATTCAGGTTACTCGCCCTGACCGACATTCGAACTCGGGACCTCTTGAATGTGATGCAGACACGCTACCATCTATGCCACCGGGGCGAACTGGCTGTCACCTTGGATCAAACGTGAGCCACATTGGTGAGAATCGAGTGGTCTAATCACTCGGCCACGTTACGGCGAATTAAGAATGTGAGTGTATTGTGCAAGGGAGAAAAGAGAGAGAGAGAGTGTGTGTGTGCGTGTGTTTGTGCGTGTGTGTGTGCTTGCACGCGCGCGTGTCTTTGTTCATGCTAACCTCGGTAACTACTTGAGAAATTTGTACGAATATTTTGTTACTGAAAAACTTACATAGTATTTGAAAACTTCTGATTTTAACCCCTAAAAAGCTAAATTGTTTACATGGTGTATCTATGAATTTCTGACATTGTAATAGAAGGCGGTTATTAACGCAGCTTTGACTTGTTAAGATAAAAAATTTGAAAAAATGATTGTCGTTTCTTTAAACAGTATGTAAAATAAAACAATGAATGAAATAAGGTAAAACTAAACAATAGACAATGAAATACTGCATTTAAGGGGGGATATTTATGACACCCTTACTTGACACTTTATTATACATTGTAAATGTAAACATTAGCAACTTAATCTTTCGTTAACTTTAATTGTAATTCCAAAGGTGCAGTTAGTAAACTTTTAGATGTGCAAATCTTTAAGGGTATTAAAACTGGTGACTTTTTTATCAGTTTCATTCAATTAAGTTAAATATTTACCAGAGATTAGTTTAGTAAATTACAGCACAATTACATGTGCCAAATGTTCTATTAAAAACCGTTTTCAAAAGGTGAAAATATAGGCTCCTTCAAAATTATCTATGTAATGAGTATTTGGAAAGTTTAAACTATACAAGGTATAGATATTTTATGCATTGAATATAATACTTTAAATGAAATATTAAGGGTGTGTAACTTAAAAATATTTCCTGGGAAAAACAGAAATGTAGCAGTTTAAAACTGCTAAAAATGTGTTAAACGTAAATCTGTGCTTGAATAGAGAAGCAAAATTGAAGTTCGACTCTCGTTATAGCATATTTCAGATATTTTCCATGATGTGTTGTGAAGGTAACTGAGGGGAACACCTCCCTTATTGCACGGATCTATAGTGGGCTACCACCCTTCCGGGGCAAGAGTAGAGCAGAAGGGAGACGACAGGTCAAAGTCACAGAGACGTGCAGAACAGGCATCCACCCGCGCACCACCAAAACCCCTCATTAACACAGAGAGAGCGACGAAATGACCTCAGCAGGGATGAAGGTTTACACAGGGCAAGAATACGCACCATCTGACCACATGTGCTGGAGAACCAACGATGACATTAGAGCGGAATGATGAAGGGAAGGAAATAAATCCGTGGATTAGAGAATCTATGCCAGCATTAATTTAGTCTATCGGGGAAAATCCATGTTCAGTGGCCACGCGAAATCGAACACAAATGTCAGTCTGCAAGTTACTCGGATACGTTTCGTGTTCAGTATAACAAGATAAGGGTGGATGCAGTGGCTGTTATATATTTGATGACTTTCAAATCGATGTTATTTCCTTGATCACAAGAAAAAATGAGTATGTATTAGCCACTTGAGAAAAAAAATGTGTAAGTTTTTGAAAATACAAATTAATAGCAAAAATATGTTGGTAATGATCTATACTTCATGTGTAGTAAGTTTTTTATATTTAGAACCGTTCACCAATTATACAACAGCCATTCAAAATGTAGGAGAATTTATTTACAAGTCATTTGCAGAAAATTTAAAATATACGTTTTATTTGTCATTCAAATGCATTGAACTTAGGATATTTCATTCAGCAAACATTTTTAGAAAATAAAATACAACGATGCATTTACCATGTCAAGTTTGGAACTTAACTGTTTAGTTTTGAGTTACGAAATTCATACACATTTGGACTTTTTCTAAAAATACTTATTTTGTATTTTGGGTCTCTTAAAACGTATATTTCAGTAAATCTCAACATCAACTTTTGTGTGGAATGCACTTCCTGCTCTTACTTCTACGTATTCACGATAAAGTAATTTCAGGAGAAACCTATTATCAAATTCTACTTAGCGGAAATTGCTTTTTGGACTTACAAACCTTCCCTAGTACTCGGAGGGAAAATAGCTCCGTATGCAGAATGCCTCTGTGGTCTAGTGGTTGGCATTCCAAGTTTTAACCCAGTGGTCCATGGTTCAATTCACGGCTGTGTGACAAATTATTTTTTAAATGAAATCATTCCCTAACCAACAAAGTGTCTGGAAGTATGGTGTGATCCATATAAGTCCGAACCATTTCAATAGGCCATAACTTTTGAAGCAATTATAGGCGCACCAGCAGCTTTGGGAGAATATAATACACAATTTGGAGATTACATTACACTATTTACCTCTCAGAGAAAATGTTGGAAGTGTCCTCCACCAGCATCTATACATGTTTGCACTCGTCTCACCACAAACCTTTTGAGATTATTCTATTATCAAAGAAACTGGTTACAAATTCCATGGTGTCATTAGATGTATGACACGTTGCTCCATCTTGCAGGAAATATCCTTCTCTCAAGTTGATATTATCCAGCTGCTCCACAAATGTCTTGAAGATATCTATATGTCTACAGTCGTATCAAAGAATGATATGATATATATTTATTGTGCATATTCCAAAATTTTACAGTTTACAACTTTAGGCGACTTTATTTGTCTTTACCTTGTTGCTGCCTTGGCTTACATGACACCCTGGTCTTCTCTTCTGCCAGGTAGCTGTTAACCTCCATGCCTCCTTGTTACTTAATTAGTCCCATTCTTTCCCCTCATCATCCTTTCTTACATTCTTTATATTTCTGTCCCATTTTTCTTTTACTTTCTGCAAGAACTCACCAATACTTCTTACCTTCTTTTCCTCCCTGCCCGTTAACCTTTTTATAGCTATTATCCTCTTCTCTACTTTCTCCCATTTTTCCTCCCAAACATTTTCCCTCCACATTGCAGCCTCCTCGCATTCTGTTACATAGTGTTCTATGCTTTCTTTTCCCCCACACAATTCACAAATTCCCTTTTCCTACCTCTTACCTATCCCTCTTAGAAATACTGTTCTTGTTCTCATCCAAGCTAGCCCTTCTCTCTCTCTCTCTTGCCTATTGCAGTAATCTACATATGCCTCTCGTCCCCAATTTCCTTCTATTTGCTTGCAAAATTGTAATGATTTCATATTTTCTAGACTTACCCATATTTGCTGTCTTTCTATATCTTATATTCTGCATTTTACTAATTTACCCACATCGCTTGTATTCCTTTCCTCTAATCTCCATATATCTCCCATTCCTATTTTTTCCATAATTCCTCCTATCTCTGCCCAACAACTATTTCAGTTCGCTAATCCTTTTTGCTGTCTCATGCATAATTTCATAATTTCCCCTTCTTCTTTGGCCAAACACCTATACCAAAATTGTATTATTCTTTCCATTATTATTCCATTTCCTCTTATCTTTCCTAATTCTACTAAAGCTACTTCCCTAGGTACTTATCTTGGTAAGCGTAGTAAATGGGACCAACGATCCATAGATGCTGGTGAGGACATTTCCAACATTTTCTCTGAGATGTAAATAGTGTAATGTAATCTTCCAATTGTATATTATATTCTCCCAAATTTGCACGTGTGTCCTGTTATTGGTCCAAAAGTTATGGTCTATTGAATTGGTCCAGGTTTATATGGATCACTCTGTATATCGGATTAACTGAAATGCATTTAAGAGCTACTGTGTTCAGAAATGTCAGAACTCAACCATCAGTTGTTTCCCAAGTCAGAGCTCCTAATTTAAGAAGTTAACTAAGGAATTAACAAAAAATACCCATATGCACGACCTAACTGGCTAAATTTCAATATATTTCTTAACATACAACTCCATAAGTATACTTTAACGTTATTCTCACATAAATTTCGTCATTTTAGCAACCAAAATATTGGTTTTAAAACAGTAATGACTATGCAGTTGTAATATTTTTATTTATAAATGACTTATGCTCTGTATCTTACAGAAAACCAAACTTTTGGGGACCAATGAATACACTGCACTCTTGAGAAACTGTTAGAACATCTCAAGGCATAAATATTTGTCCTTTTTCCTTAAATATTTAAATGTACACTTCTTCTTCTTCTTCTTCATTCCATAGTTTGGGCACTCGCCCGTTCCGGCTTCATAGTTCTCTCCAGCGTTTCCTGGATCGTCCTCTGTCTCTTCTTCCTTTTGGATTATAGTTTAATACTGCATTTGGATGTCTTCCATCCTCCATTCTTAATATATGTTCATGCCATTGTTGCCTTCGTTCTGATATTTTGTCATGTATTGGTTCGATTTCTAATTTCTTTCTAATACCCTCATTTCTTATTTTGTCCAATATTGTACCACCTTTAACACTTCTTGACAATTTCATTTCTGCAGTCTGTATTTTATTTAAATCCTTTTGTGTTGGCACCCAGGTTTCGCTTTCATATAGTAAAGTTGGAACAGCCATTACCTTATACATTTTCATTTTTGTATCCTTTCCCACTCTGTTTTTAAATGTTCTTTGGATTGTCTCACATATTGCTTGGAATTTGTTTACTCTTTCTTTTATATTAGCACACTTAATCTGTCAAAACCTAATACTGATACCACGTGTTCCCATACTGCAAAGACGAATATACATATTTAATTAAAATAATTTCTGTGATTTATGTTTTAGAGGCAGATAAAATTTTTATCCCATACGAGATTCAAATATATTTGTAGTCAACCACACAATTTTGTAATGTGAATATCACGTAAGCTGTAATATTAATTTCCATTGTATGTTTTTCACTTCTCGGGGTATCAATGTGTCAGGTCCAAAAAGCAGAATATGACAATTATGTAAAGTACTCCATGGAAAAAAAGAAAATGTTTTGGATACAGGGGCTCATTCAGATACCAGTGTTAATTGAATAATACTTCTGATCAACATAAATAGTATTTTTTACAAACTGAGTGGAGTGGTCATTTCAATAATCTAAATTTGAAGTAAAATGCCAACTAATGCATTACCTTATCCTTATTACCTTACAGGTAACTCACCATGACCGAGATTCAAACTGGGGAACTCTTGAACGTGAGGCAGACACGTTACCATCTACACTACCGAGGCGGGCCAGTTTGTGAATTGTTTTTAAAACTTTACAAAAGTGTCTCACTCATTTTTAAGGTTCCCCTGATATCTTAATTTCGTATAAAATTTCAGCTTTCTAGGCTTAACGTTTTGGTGCCTAAATATACGAACTTAGACAAGTTAATAATGGGCTTGGGAACAGCAAAATATTAAAAAAAATTAAATTACCTATAAATTAATTTAGATATAAATGGAGGTTACATTAGTAAAAAGAAAAATAATACGTTTTCATATTATATTTTAATATCTTAAATTAATTCAAACGGTGCGAGATATTGGAAAGTGCACATGGAATATTTGCAAAGAACGCAGAACGGTATGACCTCTGAACGGCCACTGTGCGAGAAAAAGTAGACGTTATCTCGGAAGTGCATCTTTCTACTGTATTGTTCGTATCAAAGCGCAGGCAGGGGATTGGCTGACGGACAGGCAACATGGCGGACGTCCGGGATCATCATCTGCAGCATTAGTAATGACCAGGGGATATATATACACCCCCGCTCTGGTCCTAACCACAAAACACTCCAGTCTTGTGCCCATCTCAGGAACGTACTACAAACATGCACTACTCACAGGTAAGTCAAGAGTTGAGTTGACTTTACTACAGCGTTACCCATTGCGTGTTCAACAAGATCCAGTATACAACATTTTAAGCAGCGTTTTACTTTCAAATTTTGGGAATTTGAATCTATAGTGAAAACTAAAATATGTGACAGAGCATTATAACGCTTACTACATCTACTGGTGTTTATTTTTTTCTTTATGTCTCATGATAATCGAATTAAAAGTTTTCAGAAAATATTTAATTGGAAAATTTCGTTATCAACTCGTATTTAAAGTTTCTTCTGCCCCTTCCCTAGCTAGAAAAAGTAACCAAATGTTAAAGTTAATAACTTTTTCACACTTATTGTCATTCTTGTGCTACAAGTTTAGCCATCAGATATTTCTCAAATCAAAGCCCTCGATGTAACTAACGATGGGTAAGCATTTCTTTATAAGGAATTAATAAGCAGATTTGGATTGTGTATAGGCATTGGCAGAGTGACGAGGGCCGCAAAAAATATGTTTCAGTCGCTAGGTCAGTCTTGGAGTAAAGTTTCGCATTCTGCCGGTCCAAATATAGCTTAACCACTCTGTAAAAGCATACTTATATCACAGTTTCTTAGTGTCATAGAACTTTTATGCAAAAGAAAATATAGAAAAATGAATTGCTCGGCTTCAATTGTTTTGAAGTATCTATTATTATATCCACTAATAAGTTTTTACTTTCTTACCACTTAGCTAGTAGTCAAAGAAAATATTGCATTTGCATCCAGAAATTAGACAACGATGTTTCAATGGAAATGTTGAATGTTATGCTAAGAGCTTGTAAATACCTCTAACAACCAAAAATTTTAATTAACTTGTTCGTGCCATTAGCAATTTCCGATGCATTGGCTGTCATTTGTTTGAATTTGCCGATATTGTTTTATTTCTTTCTCTATGTATACTTAGTGGATCGAGATGGTGTAGCATTTTATTCAAAAATTAGATATCCAGATTTAATCGGAAATCCATGTTTTCTTTCCTTTTGTTATCTTTTCTTTTTTATAATTTACGTCCTCCAACGTCAAGTCATATCGGACAGTGAATGAAACAGGTTAAATGATGCTCAAATGAGCCCAGTTTTCATAGAGCTTACAGTTACTAGATATTCGTCTTTGAGCATAAGGGAAAACCCCGTTACAGCCTTATCCAGGTAACTCACCCTGACCGAGATTCAAACTCGGGACCTCTTGAACGTGAGGCAGACATGCTACCAGCACGCTACCGAGGAGGGCGGCTAAGAGCTTGTAAATACCTCTAACAATCACACATTTTAAATAACTTGTTCGTGACATTAGCAGTTTCCGATGTATCGGCTGTCATTAGTTTGAATTTGTCGATAGTGTTTTATTTCTTTCTCTAGGTATACCTAGTGGATCGAGATGGTGTAGCATATTATTCAAAAATTAGCTAAGAAATTTAATCAGAAATACATGTGTTTGTTGTTTTTTTTCTTTTTTGTGAGTAGCATTAACTTCAAAGCGAACATTCGGTTAAAAGCACCGGCTTTATTTTCATTTCGAAGGGAGCCATGTTTAAGATTTATACTTCGAAAAAGTCCATTGACCTCCTCCAGATCTGAACCCGTGACGTTGGAAACAAGGGGGTAGAATGTTGCCCCTAGACCACGATGTGAGAGAAGTAACTCAAAGGTAAGAGCATCGGCAAATTTTTGTTTTAATTTACGTCCTCCAACGTTAAGTCATATCGGACGATGAGTGAAAATGGGTGAAATGATGCTCAGGTGAGCTCATGGTCAATAGAGCTTAGAGTTAACCGACATTGCAAAATAAGAGAAAATCCGGAAATAAAACTTAACCAAGTAACTCACTCTGACCGAGAATTGAACTCGGGAACTCTTAAACGTGAGGCAAACACGCTACCGAGCGGACGGAGCATCGACAAAGAGCTGCAGAAGCTCCTTGGTTCGACTCCTGGCCTTGGCATTAATTTAACGAATAAAGTAACTATAAACATTAGCTGTAACGAGTAGCAATTGAAAACATCTGCAACCTGAAACATTGTAAGATCGTTTTCAAAACGTACCGCATATTTGAATCATATAATAAGCTTCAAGGGGCGTACAGCATCTCTCCATAGTAGCTCAAGCGGTAAGAGCAACAGCACGGACAGCCGAAGATCCATAGTTCGAGTACCGGGCATGGTTTTGGATTTGTCATGGCTTTGTAGCCTAATATCAGCATATAGTTGGAGTTCTATTACCATATATTGTGAGAAAATGCGTAAATGTTGGTAAGGGTGGTAAGTTTTGAGAAAAGGTTTAAAAATACTAGACGAAGTGCAGTATTTTCCATTTTCAAGATTCTGCGAGCAATGTTTAGATGGTCGATGACGTTATGCACATATTGGTCATTGAAGCATTGTCACTTCTTATTTCTTACTGCTTTTCCATTTTTCCCTGTGTTATGTTTCTTGAGGTATAACTTTAATGCATTTGTTTCTCCAAGTTGTTTGCAAGTATTTTACTGTACATTAAAATGTAGACTTATTTCTTGAACACATTCAAACGATATTACGGAGGCAATAGACTTTCATAGTTATACTTCAATCTGGATATTTTATGAAAAGAAAATTGGTCAATGAATGGCCATTCACATGGAGTACCCCTAAGGCAATTTGGATACCTCAAGCAATTGTTAAGGCTCAAGTTAAGCAACAGGGATATTTCACAATATTACTAACCTTTATTACTGTTACATCGATGTTCCTTGCTTGCAGGTCCGATGGTTGTATCTAGTGTGTTGCTGTATGGTTGGGTTGGCCAGTGCTGCTTCTAGACCTGACTCTTCGGCTTCTACCTCAGCGGCAACACCGCCTCCTGGTGCTGCGGGTCGCTCCGAGTTCCTGGACATCAGACCAAACGGCGGATATCGCTTCAGTTACTCTACAGGTACGTCTACTAACACTCACAGACTCTCTATACGCCTAAACGTATGTATTATAAAATGATGATTTTGGACGATGAATGGAATGGGTGAAATGATGCTCAAATAAGCCCAGGATCCATAGAGATCAGTTTCTCGACATTCGTCTTTCAGGATAAGGGAAAACTCCGGGAAAACCTTATCTAGGTACGTCTACTAACACTCACAGACTCTCTCTATACGCATAAACGTATGTATTATAAAATGATGGTTTTGGACGATGAATGGAATGGGTGAAATGATGCTCAAATAAGCCCAGGATCCATAGAGATCAGTTTCTCGACATTCGTCTTTCAGGATAAGGGAAAACTCCGGGAAAACCTTATCTAGGTAATTCACCCTGACCGAGACTCGAACTCGGGACCTCTTCAACACGAGGCAGACACGCTACCATCACCCTACCGAGGCGGGAAAAATTATGATACTGCACACACAACTTTCCCTGCTCACTGATCTTAAAAACTTGATTCTAGTAAAATTTGCCCAATCTCTTACGGTTGACCAGTTAAATCAGTCAAAATTGATGAAACTTCATAGGCTATTGAAGATATATGGAGTGAGTAAAAAGTACGAAACAATATTTGTAACTTTGTTGTTTTAGTTTTGTGAAATGATATTTTTTAGAAAATGTGTAAGATATCAATATGTTTTCACATTACAATGATTGTAGCTAGGACGTGGCTTCTTTTTTAATGATAACATTCCCCCCCCCCCATTTTTTGGTCTTCAGGTCTCGGAACGTACGATTTTCTAAACTGTAATTTAAATTTATTAGGACGTACGTATTACAGCTCATGAAATTTAAACCAAGAAAACATATTCATAACAATATTAGTGGTACTCTATTGAAACCGTGATGAATTCACTTCACAAAATGCTCAAAATGGTCTCCATTTACTGCAAAACAATGCCAAATTCTGTCTTTGAAATTAGCTAATGCTTCCAGCAACACTGCTCGCCTGATTAACTGCATTTCTTGACCAATTCTTCGCTTTAACTCTTCAAGATCTTTTTTTTCCTTCTTTTTTTTCGATTGGAGCAAAAATGCATTTATGGATTTCCACTGTGTTGGAGGACACAGTGGGGTATGTGTGCTTCACCTCAAGGGTACTACTCCACTAAAAAAAATCTCCACCGGATTGGGAAGGAGAAATGTGCTGCGCTACCGCCTTAAGCACCCGCGCATTCCAGGAGATGATCTTAGCTGTCTCGCCGTGCGATTCGGCAGAGTGGGTGATAAAAGCGGCAGTCCAGGTCGGAGGGACTTTCTTGGGGTTCTTCATGACACATTTTGAAAGATGCTGAACTTCAATACTTACCAATTTGGTATTTAATCCAGTTCTGCTATGGTATTCGTACGCGACCCCCCCCCCCCCCACACACACACACACACACACAGACCTTTTTTTGTTAAGTTCAGCATGTCTCGAAGCGTGTATTTTGCTACCGTATTTTTTAATGGAATGCAATATATCTTCTATTTAGTGCGTGCAGTACTTCTACTTTTCTCCTTTTCCTTCTTCTTCTTCTTCTTCTTCTTCTTCTTCTTCAACTTCCCTAGTTGTACCTCTATCGTGGTGTTAGGGCATTCTTGTTCCTCTATCCCTTAAGGACGGGTCCGAGAAACCGACGCCTTGGATATAATAAAGAACCAGAATGGGTGATCAGCCCGATGCCTGGTGTGGGGCTGAAGGAAAAGGATGATAGTGTGAGGGCGAGATGAATGATAGGAAAGATGATGATGGAGCAGTTGATGGAATGCAAGCAGGGGGAAACAGGGGGTCCCGGAGAAAATCCGTGTTGTCCACCACTAATCTCACTTTTCGGTAACCTGGAATCGAATCACTTCGCCACGGTGCGGCCTTACTGAGTGCAGTACACAGAATAAAAATTACAGAAAAAGGTCCACGTTTAAATACAAATTACGTCTTTGTAACATCACAGTAAATCGCCTACATTGTAGTTCAAAAACATTGTCTTTAGTTTACTCAAGTATTCATCAATACATTCTATATACAGGCTGATTCAACGCACAAAATTAAGAAGCTTATAAAAGAATGGATTCCCTTAGAAGAGACATTTAATATATAGGAATGATCATGTGTCGTGGAAGCTTGGGGATATCAGAAGCAACAAACACTGCGGATGTAAAGTTGCCTTGAAATTAGGAATTAGGTTTGACTGCGACGATTGATGAAAAGGACCAAATGTGGATGCAAGTAGACGGAGCACCTGCACGTTTACATCTGCTTTATTACAAATATGCCTGGCGCTGTATCGGTAGACAAGGTCCAAATCCATGGCCATCCCGCTCCCCAAATACGACGCCTCTGGATTTCTTGCGGGGGTACATCGACAGCCTTAAGTGTGTGACAGTTCCCGACCAAAATTTAATTCTCGTCAGTATACTTATAGGGTCCGCCTCGGTAGCGTAGAAGTTAGCATGTCTGCCTTACGTCCAAAAGGTCCCGAATTCATCTGGGTCAGGGTGAGTTACCTGGATAAGGTTTTTCCAGGGTTTCCCTTATCCTAAAAAGACGGATGTTGGGTAACTCTAAGCTCCATGGACCCTGGGATCATTTGAGCATCATTTCACCCATTCCATTCATCATCCGATATGAGTTAAAAAAAGTTAAAGGACGTAAATTGCAAGCAAACAAAAAAAAGTATACTTACAGAGTTTAATTAGGCTCATGAGTTGCATTATGTATCTACTCGACAAAGCTCCAGAGTTTTCGACACGATGTTACGTCTAGATTGATTGTAGTATTCGATATTTTCATATATTTTGTAAAACGAAAGGATTCCGTGTGCATAATCCTTGGTTAACCTATGAGTATGTACATTCCCTAGGATATACGATTCAGGATTACTTCCTAAATCATAACTTCTTTTTAAACCTGTACTTTCAACTTTTGTTCCAGCTTCCTTTCATATTAGAAGTGAATGACATTTGCTTTATATTATCAAACTAAACAACATGGACTTAATTATAACAATGCAGAAACAATATTCAGATGCATTGTTACGATGAGATCCTGAAGCAAGGGATGAAAAGACAATCGCTTACTTTCAAACATGCTAAAAGCAAGTTAGAAAACAGCTGAAGCATCACAAAATTCATTTTTAGTCAATATCTTTAGTCATATAGGTTATAGATACAATGTTTTGCTTTTATTACTCGTTTAACTATACATTTTAAAGTTATGGATAATAAGCAGTGAATGTATTTAAAGAAAAATAATATATCTCTCAAATAGAATCGAACCCGGTATCTCTTGGTTGAGAAGTTAGGACGTTGAGCTAATTTACACAAAAAAGCATTTGTTATGTATATATTTCTTTTGCAGTACTTGTCTCTCTCTCTCTCTCTCTCTCTCTCTCTCTCTCTCTCTCTCTCTCTCTCTCTCTCTCTCTCTCTCTCTCTCTCTCTCTCTCTCTCTGCTGTTGAGATTTAACGTCAGTTAGAACGTATTGAATGATAAATGAATTGGAAAAAATATTGCTCAAGTCCCATTGAGTGTGGAGTTAGCTGACATATTTCTGGATAAGGAAAACCCCGGGAAAATGCTTATGCAGATAACTCATATTTCAGGACTTCTTGATTATGTGACAGACTCGCTACCTCCTCACCAAAGAGGTGAACATTGTCTCTTATAGGGTAAAGGGAGGTATTTTCGTGACATAGGCAATTTCCTGATGCTTTTTCGAAGGGGTGTCAAGAGAAACCAGTTGGGGTTAACGCGCCTGCCGATAGCTCCTGAGCTCTAGGAACAAATATATCAACTGCCAACAGTGAAAGACGAGTTAACACCTGTGACATCCCTTCGAAAAAGTATCACGAAATTGCCTATGTCAAGAGAATATTTCCCTTCACCTAACTTTCCAGTCGTAGAAAACACATAAAATGCAATCAAAATCACGAAGATTTCACTTGATACTTGAAGAATATCCAAGGAAAAACAAATACAACAAAATATAAAGAAAAACATATGAATTCTAGTGTTGTACCGTCGAGGAATGCTGAATTTATATACCAAATTTGCATTTATCGGAGCTTTTATTTATAAGTTATACCATTCACAGTAATGTGATGGACAACAAAACAGAAAAAACAACCATAACTATTCGGAAGCTAATCCGCAAAATAATAAAGTAGTTAATCCTCGTTTTGTAAAACGTAATGTTTAAAATATACAGTCGGTGAATGTATTATTGCAGTTGATTACATAAGGGTGTGCTGTGTCAGTAATAGTATATTTCATGTGGTGGTGGTGTTGGTGTTGTTAATCAGGAACTAACTAACGACAGGAATTCACACTTGCTTAACTTCGAACAAGGCCACGTGTCTTTGGTGAAGTTCGTGGCTTCTCAAGCGTAACCGACTCCATTACGCAATTTCTTTCTTTCCGTTGTATGCAGTTCCGACAGTCTACATCTCATTCAGTTATATACCTACGTGAGATCGAATGGTACTTCCTCTCAAGGTTAAACTATAGCAAGTCTTTGAGCAATTTAACTAACGAGATAATAAACTGTGGTTATCAAATCAAGCAACAAATACCTAACTGCACTCATTTTCACTTAGACATTCAGCTGTTAAAAAACAAATCAGCATCGCGGCATCGAGTTAATCGAAACAATGTACACGAGAGCTTAGCTAACCTCCAGCACTACAGATAAAATATGTGCCTAACTTTCTTACTCATATTTCTACGAATTATTTTCACAACAGTCCATCCCCCTATCTACTTCTTGACAATCGAATATAGTTTCGTTACACAGATCTTTACATTACACAGCAGACTAAATCGATTATCAGAGTTGTTTTAAAATAGGCAGCGCTATTTAATGGCTTTGAAATAGCCCGAGAAAAAGAAACAAATAGCGACCTACTGCTTCAAGGAAGTTTAATTATTTAAAAACCCGAAATAATACAAAACAATGTCAGAATTTTGCAAGTTACATAACAAATTATTGGACAGTAAATTAAATCGAAATTTTTGTGCAGTAATATTATTTTCTTCTTGGCTGGCCCCTAGCTCAGTCGGTCCCGGGTTCGATTAACGGCGGTGAGGTGGGGATTTTTCTCCGACCAAGATAATTCTTCATCTTCACCAGAGTCTGGAAGTATGAATGAGAGTGTGAATGTGTGCGTGATCTAATGATTAAAACACACTGAATACGAGTTTACACCTGCGATATGTCACCAAAGGAGAACGGCCGCCGATATGACCATTGGAGTTAAAGGAGTTATATGGAACAAATAAAACAAAAAATTATTTTATTCAATTACAATATTTCAACTACAGAAAACTCATCCACATAAAGGGGCTACTTCATCGAAAATACATTATTGTGTCCTAAATATATGGTATTTGAATACAGATTGTTAAACCTTTTAGAGAAATTTCCACTTATATTTTCTATTTTAAAATTACGTCTTTCAACGCCAAGTCCTATCGGTCGTTTAATGAAATGGGTGAAATGATGCTCAAATGAACCAGTGATCCATAGATCTTAGGGTTACCCGATACTCATCTTTCACGATAAGGGAAAAATGCAGAAAACCCCTTATCTGGATAACTCACACTGACCGAATTTTGAACTCGGGACTACGTGAACAAGATCTGACGCGTTACCACTGTACTTATAAAGATGTAGTACTCATACAATTTCGTTTTTAATTTTGATTTATTCAGAAAAAGCAGAGACATTTAAAAAGCTATACAGTTTTTCTTTATTACAAAAGTACTTTGTTTTTGAAAACAATGTACAACTACTGTTATGTTATTGTACTTTTATTTGATACTATGCACTTTCATTAGTAAAACAGAATATTGACACTGCAAATACATTGTTTTGGTGATAACAATCGTCAAGATTTTGTTTTATAAACATTCACAAAGGCAATACTTTATAATGCCAGGTCTTATTTCTGCTTTAAGTAATGCTTGTGTTTTCAGTTATTATTTGTTTTAAATTATTTAATTTTATTGCTATTATCCTTAAATAAGTTTAATTTACACTCATGTAAAATAGCTCTGCTTGTCTATATGTAGGGAAAGTATTACTTTCAACAAAAAGTTCGATATGAAGATTTCACTACAAATACATATTTTAAGGTCACTGCATTCAGAGGTTGTTATCCTTTCGAAGAAGTTTGTGCAACTCTGTGCATTCATGAACAACTTAAATCTAAACCGGAACGATATTGGGATACAAAAATTCGTATTTAATTTGAGCAATAATGTGGCACAAAGGTTTTGAAGAGAATCCCCCCAACTTAAACTAACCTTTATACAGACAAATGTTTGTTACTTTTTGTTTACTCCAATATGGTTCTAATATCTTTTTTCAAATTAGTATTTATTTAGAATTTTTGTCCTAAAAATTGAAATTTATTCTTCAATTTGATATGTACGTTATTACTACCTATAGGCAAATATTTATTTTATTTATTTATTTCATTTTTACATCTGCCACTTTGTAATCTGACTTTGCCAAAATTTCTCAGAAGAGGTCATAGATCCTGTACTGTTTGGAGTAGATAAGGGCATTTTATAACCTCGGAAGTTTTACTCTAAAATTTGGTACCACTTTATATATCTAAAAAGTGTCCCAAATTTATGAATACACTATTTGAACAGTTATATCTCAGCAACGAAATGAGACAGAAATACAGTTTTTGGTATGTATGATCCACAAGGCACTGGAAAATCGTAACAACACGTTCATTATCTTCACGTCTTTATAAACAGCAATGTTCGCGAGATTATCATTCGAGGAACGTAAGTGGATACTGGTGTTACTGGAAAGTAGAGATTGCTTTTGCAGTGCCACGTTGTTGGATGGTTGAATTTGTGACACCACCTCCAACAAGGGTAATAACAAGAATTCGATACAAATTTGATTACGATGGAATGGTGCAAGATGTTTTGAAAGATCGGTGCGGAAGGAAGAGAAGTTCCACTGATAACGAGAGCAGTGTTGCAGTCATGCAGGTTTTTGCACTGTTCCGGTATGGTATGCTTTGTCTTCCCAAGGATTAATTGGGTCCACTTCTTCCAAAGGACTGTCAAATTTACCTGGAAATGTTGTAAATCATTAATCCACGCATTGAAGATCTCTTTTAAAATGAAAATGAGGCTTACTTTCAACAAGACGGGGCTCCACCTCACTTTCATGATAATATGATACATTTTCTCGATTGCACATTAAATCAGAGATGGATAGGACAAAGAGGATGTGCTACGGAGTTCTCTCCACGATCTCCTGATTTAACCTTCCTAGATTTCTTTCTTTAAGGAACTGTAAAGGATATGGTGTACGCCACTAAACCACAAACAGTGGAGGAACTGAGAGATCAAATTGAACATGCCATCAATGGCATTCCAATAGTAATAATGCAAAACATTTCTGTCCAACGTCATTGTTGGGAGGTTACTGTGGCAGGAGGTGGGTATTTTGAACATCTACGGGCTTAAGAAATAAAACACAATAAAAATTGTATTTCTGTCTTATTACGTTGCGGAGAAATTATAGTTCAGAGAATCTGTACATCAATTTGGGACACTCTGTAGGAGTTTCCGTATGTACAAGCAATTGTTTTTTCTTTGAAAATATATTGGAAAACTCTCCCGCAATTTTTGTATCAATAATTCGGTTGGTCGCATTTTAAATATCTACTAATTCCTGATAAATTTTAAAGAAAGCATGTAACATTGAACGAATAGAGAATTATGTTTCCCCTTAAACTATAAGAGTATTTGAGGTTCCTCTTTGGTGTTTTCAAAATACTGTTGTTTGTTCTTGCAGGTGACGCAGGACGTCACTACCATGCTGCATCAGCTACTCCGGGCAACACAGTGTCCGGCAGGTATGGATCCAGAGACCCTGCCACGGGTCGCGACCTCCAGACAGTCTACACCGCAGGAAGGCGAGGATTCAGAGCTAACGGACCTCACATTGCCCGTAGGATGAACTTATCTCAAAACAAGATACCGTATAACCCTCCCGTGTCTCCGGATTCCCCGAACTACAACCCAACCTACTCAGGATATCATGATCCTAATGAGGATGCTACATACAGCTTCGGGTTCCGAACCCGCACCTATAACCGCAGGGAGAGTTCGGATGCCAGAGGCTCGATAGAGGGTCGTTACTCCTTCCTGGACGACATCGGAGTGAGGCATGATGTAGCGTATGAAGCTGGTGCCAAGACTGGGTTCCATGTGAAGACGCCGTACCCAGACTCTTCTCCAATCAGCTCGTCTATCTTCTTCGCTGGACCTGCTGCCGACAAGAAGGGGAAGCAAGTAAGAGGTCACACCGCCATTCTCAGAGGCAAGGATGGATCATACAGGTAATTCAAACAGGTCTCCAAATTATATTACTAAATCTGCCTAGCAAAAATAATGCTTTTCATTGAGTCAAGTCTTCTCCAGTAGTGATAAAGTACATATTTACTTACACCTTTTTCAACTTATCAGCTATCTAATACGTATATTCACAACATAGACTGTAAATGCCAAATTTGGGAAACACTGCTTTCACCACACCCAATAACTACAGCAAAATTAGTCTTAGAATACAATGGAATAATGGTATACAAAGCAGAAATTCTAAAAAGATGTTCTTTTTAAAAGTCATAAAACTTTTCTTCTATCGAACTGGAAGGAGATTTTTTCGTTTTTCAAGGTGTTTAAAGATTTTAGATACTTCCTATTTTTGTCTGGAATAGTTGCTTCATGTATGAACCCATTATAAAACACATTTTTGGTAAGCTTATAATATTAAGATTTCGAAGATTTTCTGCAGAATGTCTTGTGTATTCCCGAAAATTTAGATGATTTGGCAAACTTATAATTGCTTTCTTTGATAAAAATAAAAAACACCACTCTTGAAAGTTTAAATTAATTTTAAACTATTATTGTTGAACATTCAGTTAGAAGAGCAAAATTCTCATAAGATACATCAAGCATTTACTAGCAGGAAAGAAACCACAGAAAAAATCAACTTCACTACAATCAAAACTTTATTTTATGAAGGCATCATCTTCAATTATATTCGAACTGCACATACCTCTTGTATATTTAGATTATTATTACTACTATTACTGTTAAATAAGATATAATACAAAAGCGGATGTCCACCTCATAACAGGTTGGTGTATGCCTGACCATAGACAGGCGTATCAGCTGTGTGCATATTCTTTCTTTGCTTGTATGATGGTCAGCCAGATGAATAGGGGAATCACAAATTAGTCCACAAATATTGCAATTGAAAATATAATCTCTATTATCTCTCTTTTACTGCTGACACATTTTACAAGGGCTGTTCAATACAGAATGACCATAATTTTTTTACGATAATAATTTATCGCACTAAATTCGCACTGTGAGAACCAGGCAAGATCAGACATGTTCAGTATCGCCTACCGCTGCAATGGAGGTAACACGCGAGGAACAATATGCGACTTTAAAATTCTGCTTTCGTCTCAACAAATCTTCAGTAGAGGCCTATACAATGTTACAGGACGCATATGGAGAGTCTGTTCTTCCCTACAGCACAGCTCGAAGGTGGTTTAAAACGTTTAAAGCGGGGAGACAATCAATTTCAAAGGAAGGTGGACCCGGTGCTCCAGTTACTGATCTTACGGAAGAAAACATCAACACTGCTGCTGCCATTGTGAGAGAGGATCGACGAATTACCTTAAGATCACTTTCTGAAATACTGAAAATTTCATTGGGTGCCACCCACACGTTGGCGACAGAAACATTGCACAAGAGACGTGTTTGTGCGTGATGGGTTCCAAGACTGTTGATTACCGAACCAAAGGTCATTCTCATGCAGGTGTGCATGCAGTTAAAGTTGATGTTAGAGGAAGATCCGGAGTTTCTTTCAAACGTAAACACTGCTGGCTACATCATTTTGATTCTGAGAGCAAACAACAAAGCTCAGTGTGCAAATCTCCTTCATCACCAACCCCCCAAAAAACCAAAGGTGGTTGCTTCTGCTGGGAAAGTTTTGGTCATCTCATTCTTTGATATTCATGGAATGGTTTATCAGCATGTTGTACCTGTACACACATCAGTAACTGGACAATATTACAGGGATGTACTGAAAACATTGCAAGACCACATCAGGCGCAAAAGGCCACCTTTCCGTGAAGCAGGCTGGATGCTGGACCACGATAATGCGCGGCAGCATATTACAATGTTGTTGCTGAATATCTTGAATATCTATCCACTATTAGGTCAATTAATGGAAATTAATTGTTCTTTCACACTGGCCGTGTGTAGACTAAAGTATGGAAAGAGAAAGAAATTGACCTAATGGTGGTTAAGCATAAAGCCCGGGCCTCAAAGTAGTTACTCGTTGTAGGTCGTCATTAAGGTAGTTGTCTCATATGTTTATGAGAACTCCTAAGTGGTTTACCGGGAAAAACACGAATCAGTTGGAGAATTTAATGTCATATCGGCACGTTGGCCATAGTAGCTCAAAGGTTAGAGTGGCTGGACGGCAACCAGAAGATCCGTGGTTCAAATCCCAGCTATGGCATTGCATTTTTCAGTCTGACTCTATCTTTCCATACTTTAGTCTACACTCGGTTAGTGTGAAAGAACGATTAATTTCCATTAATTGACCTAATAGTGGTTAACTATAAAGTCCGGGCCTTAAAGTACTTACATGTTGTAAGTCTCCATTAAGGTAGTTGTCTCATGTTTTTATGAGAATTCCTAAGTGATTTACCGGGAAAAACACGAGTCAGTTGGAGAAGTTAATGTCATATCGGCATAGTAGCTCAAGGGTTATAGCGGCTGGACGACAACCAGAAGACCCGCGGTTCAAATCCCGGCTATGGCATTGCATTTTTCATTCTGATTTTATCTTTCCATACTTTAGCCTACACAGACTAGTGTGAAAGGACAATCAATTTCCATTTCTACTTACAGTACTGTGCTTAAAGGAGGGGTTTATCGTACGCATGCAAATAAAAGAAAAAGCCCATTAACTTCGCTAAAGCAATCAACAGCTTAACCACTTTCTCTCCCAATACCTCTGTTTCTGTCTCTCTTCCCGCCCAGATGTTTACAGCAGGATTAAACTAGGTTGAATCAGATTTTATAAGAATGGAACTGGTGATTTTCCCAGTTATAAACGAATTGACTGTTACAAAAGCTAATAATCAGATAGGAATGCTTGATGACACATTTTGATATGCGAATGGTATACATTTGACTGCCCTCATACATTTACCACGCTACTCATAACCTCTGCGCTTCTCTTAGGCAATTGCCAGTCTCCATCAAGCTTTTCAATATGCAATATAACATACCTTGTTTATATTCTTTTTCAAGGTTTACATCGGTGGGACCGGACCAGCGACGAACTGAGGAAAAGGATGCGGCAGGCCGTGTGAAGGGAGTATACACATATTTGGATGATAAGGGTGTCCAGAGAACCACGCAGTATATAGCTGGGCCCAACATTGGCTACAAGGTGGTAAACACTGAGTCCAACAACCGCTTCCCTTCGGTGTACCCACCTTATCTACCTCCCTACAACTTTCTACCGACGCCGGGAAAGGATGACGACGTCTTCAGCTTTCCAGACGGACTCAACGCAGCTGAGAGTGGTGCCGGAGTAAAACCCACTGGGGGACCAGCTACTGGTGGCAACAAGGATACAGGCATCCCTGAGAGCATTGGTGATTTTGGTTTCCCCGAGGAAGACAAGGACAAGGATAACTTACCCATCAAACCTCCTACTGATCTCTTACCTAGTATCGACGCTGGACAGGGAGGTCCCTCAAAGGATAAGGATGGAGACGATTTTACTGCATCATTCGGCGGTGCAGGAGCCCCAAGCCCTGGTCTCTTTGGAAACGATGATGATCTCTTTGGCCCTCCTCTAGGGGATAAAGGAGATGGTAATGTTGCAGGAGGAGATGATTTGCTAATTCCGGACTATGAGCTCGACAAGGATATCCCTGGTGGAAACGGGTTTCTTTCAGGTGCCGCTGGCACTAACGTACCCTACGGAAATTGCTGCAAATTTGCTCCCACAAGGCGTTCTGGAAGTAAGAAGATAGACAGTGTTGGGTCAGGATCCAGTCCAGTTGAAGGTTTTGGAGGTTTTCCTCCAGGAATCGCTGTGAAGGCACATGTACAGTCTTTGGACATCAGACCATCCTTTGGAGCGAGGATTCCTTCACCCGGCGCTGCCCTAGAGATATCCAGCAGTGGTCTAACAAGTAAGCCGCGTAGACAAATTAGACCCGAGGAGAACCCCACAAACACGGAGGCTCCTGCAACAGATTCCCGAGAAGATTACTCTGAAGCTTCTAGCTCAGAGCACAGTTCAAGATGAACAAAAGAAGGACAAGATATAAACATAACTCTTTAACAAGTGGATTTTTGTGAATTAAGGATGTCGTGTGCGTATGTTTGTGTAAAATGCTGTTTTGATGCAATAGGGACGGTGGCAAACAGGGAACTTGAATTTGGCATAGGCAGCGGGATGCAGAAATTGCTGAACACAATGTAATACTGGTCGATGTGGGTTAATGCCTCATTAGGGACACTTGGTTGTCCAAGTGGTTGACTATGATCTTATGAAATCTTAAGATATAGCTTCATATTCACTCTCACCAAATGAACTGCAAATTTCACGTATTTAGTCATCTCATTTTATTTCAAATTTCAGCTTTAAACTATCAGAAAAAGGGATGAACTGGGAATTATCACGTGAGCTATGGTTTCATCAATCAATTATTTCAAATTATTCTAAATTAAAAACAAAATCACTTTGCAATTGAATCACAAAAGTACTGCTAAGCAGTTTTTGAGACGATGCCTTACACAAGCAATGCATCGCAGTCATTTTGAAATACCATTGAAGTGTTCAAATTACGTTATCAGAATAATTTGTAATCTTAAATTCCACAACTGTATTATTTTGTAATATTCTTCAGGTACGTAGGCAGTTCCTATGCCACAGGTTTTACATTCAGTAATACATCAGTTTGTATAGCGTTTCTCTGTAGAGCTAAGAACTTTTTCGCTACACGACGGGCAACAGTGCAAGTGACGCATTTGAGAGGTCGTGAGTTCAATTCCCGCGATCGACTTCCTGAGCCATGGACCTTTTTCAAAGTTTGCCTAGGTGTTTAGCGTATTGCTGGGAAGGTTAATTGTATGTCTGAATGACATTTACTTTTCATTTCACTTCAAATACTCGGTTATTACAAGTGTAGAGGGGGTCTCAGAGTCGTATGGTACGGAAAAAGCATGCTGTCTGTAAACTCTGTCCTCCGGAACAGGGGGGATATACGAGTGTCGCCCTCCCAGTGTGATGTGCAAGCCTATAGGGGGAAGGGAGCCAGTGCATCACCTGGAAGATTCTGCCCTCTTTTGTCGCGGCTACCACTGTCTCCTCTGACCTTATTCCTCCGTCCTAGAAGTACTCCATAAGGAATACAGAAACAAAAGATCTACTAAGTCATCGTTTCGCTATATTTGATTGCACAGCTGATGTCCAAAATATTTCATATTAGGAATAACTTCATAAAACAAACATGTAAATTATTGTACAGTATATTTTTAAGTTAAATAAAAACGATGGATAAATCAGTTGTGATATATGGTTTTTTTAAGATTTAAATTCCTCAAATTCCTTATTTTTTACCGAATATTACTCATTAGAAACCCTCTTCTCCAATTCCATCACAAGTTGGGCTCAATATACATGACTATAAGATGGGTGCAGGTTCAAAGCCTCCCGTACCCAGGTAAGCTTAGCAAGTGACAACCCCCAAGCCTCCCAAGAAATCAGTGTAATTAGCTAGCAGGTGGGGTGCAATGGGTATGTCTAAACTTTTTCCTTGATTTCTTTCAGTGTACGGCAAATTATTATGTGTTTAAAATGGGAAGAGTTCTGGAGTCCAGCTAATCAGATGCCGTATCACACTCAGCGTTGCCAGCTTGTTACCCCACTCCTTTTATGTTTCCCTCTCTCTCTCGCACACTCATACCACATGCAGGTTCGCTTGGAGCAGACGTAAGGGTAAGCTAAGTATATTTTAAAAACATTTACAATGATGAAGTTGCCAAAATCCAAATTGGAAAATGCATTTTCGAAAATTATGTATATTTTAAAATAGTATAATTATAATTGTAGTTCATGAATTATCTGTTTTTTTAATCCAATGTAACTGCCAGTGGCTCATCCATATTGCTATCAATGTCACTTCCGTTAAGAGACAATTCATCAATGTCACTGTCTTCATCGTCTCAGTCTTGCAAATTTATGATTATAGGTTCCAAAATCTCGTCACGTGTTACTTCTTTCTTAAAATCGACTTCTTGGAGGCTTTCTGCATGCCTCACGCAGCTTTCCAAGTCCTGTTGTGTTACCTTGTCAATTTCTTCGTAAAAAAGTCGTTTAATGAAGGTCAGTTTAAAAGTATTATTTCTGTTTGCAATCCCCGTTTTTATTTGAGCCTACACCAACCCAATTGGATTATATTGACAGTGGTAGGTAAGGTGGGAGGCGTATTACGTCGTGTCCCATTTCAATTGCAAGTTCTCCGGTTTTTAAACGGAAGTACTTTTTGCAATAACTCATTTTAGTTACTGTTTCTGAATTTTTTTTGAAGAATGTGTACACCTTAAAAATAATACTTCGAGCCTGACTTCGCAATACCTGCCATTTTGACTCACCATTAAATTCATCGCAAGAAGCCATTGCACTATTTGACTCTTAACTGTACTGTTGTGTAAAAAAGAACTGAATGATATTGATCTGAACTCTCCAGAGTAAATAAACACTTGTTATCCAGCATTCATTCATAAACATAAGCACACAGCATTCCACAGGCTCACAGAAAATGGAGTGTTTGCTCTTTCTCGAATGTAACACGTTTACTTATTCACAGTAATTCTTTTATCCGTCATGTCAGTAGTTTAAAATTCAGTTCTGAGTAATTAAAGGTATATGTACGTGCATGCACACCAGCCGCTTTGAACTCTCTAGAGTAAATAGAGATTACGAACCATTCATAAATAGAGATATAATGTGACCAGACACGTTCTGCCAGGGCAGCAGGAAATTTATGCTTTCCTCTCGCTCGAATTGGATTATTCAAAGCAATTCTTTTATCACGTCATGTCGAACAATTACGTTTCAGTTCTGAGTAACTAAAAATATACGTACATGCATACACGCCAAATTCATACAGTGCTTACGTCGCGATTTATTGTTATAATACAGGCAGTGGTGTTTTATTTATTTGTATTAGAAAAACTATTTGAGCTAAAAATATGGGGTTTTCATGATTATGTTAGATACGTTACTCTCAACCTTCCATATGGATCAGTTTTGGCAAAATCTGAATTTTTGTCTTAGTGCAAATAGTATTTCATACAGATTGATTAGATTGGCGCTCCTCACACATCACTTAGTGGGAATGCAATACGATAACACCGCAGAACTCCGATTCGAAGCTCACCTAGTCAAGGACAAGCACCTTCCCATTTGAAACACATAATAGTGGTTGCTGTTGCAGTTTGTGTAGCATTACTCAGGGTGCACCAAGAGGAGGCGAACTGGCTTGCACTCCAAAAGATTCCATATTCATCAGCTTCTTCATTGTTTCTTCATGTTCTATAATTTACTCACAATGGATCTGCATTTAGATGCTTCGTTATTTTGACATCCTAAACCTATATCATACAGTAATATGTATTTTCGTATTTAAAATAAGCGGTATTTTTCCTTTTAGATTTTTTTCCCATGTATTTCCAGGCTTGGCTCTATGATAACTCGACTTCACGTATTCCATTCTTGAAATTTTTCCAGCTTTATAATTTTCTACTTGCTGCATCATGAGTTTCATAAATTTTATAAACACCAAACTCGACCTCTTGCCAGTTTCGACTGGAAGGCTTTGGGCTTATGTAATTAAGGACTGGAACCGGGAGGCTTGTGGGCTATGCATTTAGGGACCTTTAAGTGTCCGGGAGGCCTCGAGGCTATTTTTCTGACCGCGGGAGGCTTCGGTCCCCCACCCTATAAAACAGTGTTATTCTCAGGTAATTAAATGCCTCTGATTAAAAGGCAATAATTACGAACCTTCTGGATTTTGAGCTTTCTTTTAGCTAAATTAGCTGTCGTGCTTAAGTGGACAATTTTAATGTAAGGCTTAACGAGGATGGAATGACAAAGTAACCCCTGCTTTACAAGTGTAACCGCTTCACCGTTGGCTTTGATATAACACCAACATGTTTTGTTTCACTCGAGAAAAGTTTGTGTAGCAGTGTTATTAATGTAAAAGCTTTGTTTATTCGTCTAGAAGTGTAATGTTGATACAAGATGACGCATAAAGGCGGCCAAGTCAGTGACTGACATCATCAAATGATATATGTTCTACAGCTTGGGAATACCGGACGGCAATTTCTCTCTGGCTTAATTGTATGCAATTTATTTGTGAAATACAAGTAGTACTTTAAGAATCCAAGGCCTCGGAATCAACAGCGGTTTCTGGAAAAGGCTAAAGGGCAATGGGCTTCTTGCTCTCACTGAAAGTTTTCCTTTTATTGAGGAATTTTTGGAGGATTCTGTTTGAAATTCCAATGACTGAATACGCACGTTGTGATGAAAATTCTTTTTGCATCAAAATATACAGTAGCTAATGGATTTCGCGTAATTGTTCGTTCGTCGAAATTATGTGTTGAGGTTAGAACTGAAAATGGATCCCAAACGTAAACAAGGGTTCGAGTTATCTCACCTCGACAAAATATGCACAGTTAATCTGTATTAGCCTACTTTAAAAACAGAAATAAGTTGTTCATGCATTTACTCAGTTGTAGCGTCTTCACATGTGTAACTTCTTTTAAATAATTGTTTGCACTGTGTAACTAATATTCCATATATACCGTTGTTGTTGCTATGCATCGTAAGTTGACATTCCCGTACAGTGCGATAAGTATTTCTCCATAGCAACACATATACGCGATGCACGTTCTAAAATCTAACATTTATCTTCAATTATATTTATTAATATTTCAGCTAATATCTTAACTACTAAAATTCAGATTCATATAAATTCACATGGTGAAAAAATAATGTGCAACACACATGTGGTAAGCACATAATGGAATCTCTAGAATTGAAAAAACTCGGTGCAAACTGCTCGTTTTTTATCAAACCTTTCCTCGTTCCTTATACATTAATATCGCAATATGCTATTTTTAACGACTTTGTTAACTGACATGTTCATATCAACGCCACCGATATGCCGGAATTTTGACCCATATGAATTCTTATACGTGCAAGCATATCTACCGACAAGTGACTGTCGCTTTTGGATAAAAGGAATAAGCTGTTCATTGATAAGGAGCAAACTCTCGTCTTCCTGTTGGGAGAATTCCCTAAGAGAACAGACAAATTCTCTAGCTTGGCTATGCAATGTAACAACCCGGCCGTAAGCTGATCTTTGTCTGGGCCATGATTCATCGGTCTACCTCTAATCCTACCGCCACTATGTCTTGCTTCCATAAAAACTGAAATTAAAATCTTGTCAAGGGCAATGAAATATTTATACAGAATCACTAACTTGGAAGATGGCAATATAATTAAAGAATGTTTTCATATTCAAAAGAGAAGTAACTGGGGTGGGTCTTGGGCACATAAAATGAATGACGTGTTGAAGCAGATAGGTATGGGTCATTCTTGGATAAATGCAGAGTAAGGGTATAGAGGCTTCTGGAAAGAAGTTAAGCTAAGATTAGAAGATATTGACAGACATGACATTTTCGCCAATACAAGTGACAAAAGCTCACTGAGGTTATATAGAGAAATAAAAACAACCTGGGGGAGGGAAGGTTATATAGATATATGTAGTAAGTTAGGGCGAGAAGGTTTTGCTTGGGCGAGAACAGGAGTGAGAAACTTGAAAGTATAGGTCAAGAGAGGGAGCTAGATAAATGTCCATTGTGTGAAGAAGAGAATGCAGATTTCCATTGTATATTAAATTGTAGTCAAACAAAAATATGGAGAGAGCAGGCTTGGCTACGTAAATGGGACAATTTGGGGGCTGAAGTAGTAATTAGAACAATTTTGTCAGTAAAAGGAGAAAAGAACAGGAGAAATATAGGGAATTATTTAGGGAAAGTTAAAGAGAGATGGCTAAGAACAATGAAGAGAAAAATGTAGAGTGGGATAGGTGAAATGGCAAAAAGTGTAAAAAGGAGCAGAGGGCCTCCAATACACAAAAACCTAGGGTTAGGTGTATGGGGACCGAATTACTATTCAATGGTGGGCAACATGATAACATGATAGGATTTTCAGGATTTAGGAATATATGGCATATTTCAGTATGGATTTTATAAATGTAATCTTGATTTTGTATTTCCATTTGTTGATGTAAAAGGAAATAAATTACTACTATTACTATTACTACTACATAAAAACGTATTTTAATTGTGTTTTAACAAAGTAGGCTAACAATACACAGCGGAACTAGGCAAACTCTGTTTCCCACATACAACTATCGATAACTGAGCTGAGGAGTATGTGATTCACCAGTGTATCCAATCTGGCAACCTTTGTTTACGTTACCATACCAACGACCTTCCCTTCTTACTCTTCGCGTGCCTTGCCTGATGACCTTCATGTATCTTCTTTTAGAAATCAGACTAGGATATTTTTCAAATCTGGGTGCTGTTATGAAAAATGGCTGCCGCACATGTTGAGTATATATATTATGGTTCCTTTAATTGAAAAATAACAACTCCAATACTCTAAGTATACCACTAAGTACTGTACACTTTCATGTACACAACCGAGCTTCATTACAGTACATGCTGTTTTATTTAACGTGTGGATATCAGAAGTTTCTGCATCTCTGATACCATCGATCTATTATCATCATAATCCATGATTTCGTATATATCAACATGCTACAGCAGAAGGTAAGAGTAATATATGAGGATAATAAGAATGAATCAGTCAGTCCTAAGTTTGTTTTATCCTTAGATTATATTATTATTTATTTTCCAAATGAAGTAACCCTATTTTACTTGTAAGGTAGGTTATGGTTCTAGTTACAAAAACACATAAATACAAATATCAAAATATCTGAATTAGATAATAGTTATAACGTTTTAAAAATTTGGCCAATAAAGTTCTCAAAGGCTGAGGTGCATCACTTTTTAAAGAATTGATCACACAACGGTGTTTGAAGATCTCTATTACAATATGAAAGATGTTGAATAAGATTATATCTCCTTTTGGAATGAAGATCACATCTAAATATTAAGTGTTCAACACTTTCATATTTACATAGGTATCCAATGGGTCAAAATAAAATTAGGTGAAGAGTACTTGTACTTTACACGATTAATGACAGTAGGAAAAATAAATTTCTAGTCATTTGCCCTTTATCCCTGTTTATTCAAGTGCTGTCAAAATATTTCAAAAATATCTGTAACAGTTAAGAACAAGTATTTATTTTTGTTGAGAATGTTGTAGGTTGATAGAAAATACATTAATTTGGACAAAGATTAGTTGAATTAAAGAAAATAAATAATTAAAATGAAGTGTTGATTTGAAATTTTTAGCTTCAACGGCTGTTCTTTAATCAGAGACTACAATTTACTGTATTCAAATCTCACTCTCACCTGAGGATCGGTCCTAAAGCAATCATTGACGAGGAAATGCACCACTTTCTTTATGATTGCACCAGTAATTACAACAGGTTGGAAAGCAAATCTAGTTGGTAAATTACGCCTTATAGCAATTATGTTTGATGCTATTAACCTTTCTTCCCTCTCTATGTTAATGTTTTAAGAGTCTCAGGACTTGCTGTTAGACTAATAGTGCTCTTCGACGATAGATAATGGGTGTGCCTCGAAGTGGAATACTACAATGAAGGGAACACGATGTATAACAATTTATTTTACAGATTGTGACGGTGAAACTATAGCCAAATGGATAAGAGAAGTTATGAAAATGAATTGAATTACTTATTGTGTATATTTCAAAATTTTATAATTTACAACTTTGGCTACATTTATTTGTCTTTACCTTGTTGCTACCTTGGCTTGCATGACACCCTGGTCTTCTGCTCTGCCAGGTAGATCTTAACCTCCATACTTCCTTGTTACTTAAGTAGTCCCTTTCTTTCCCCTCATCTTCCTTTCTTATATTCTTTACATTTCTTGTCCATTTTTCTTTTACTTTCTGCAAGAACTCACCAATATTTCTCACCCTATTTTCCTCGTTTCCTGTTAACATTTTTATTGCTACTATTCTCTACGTTCTCCCATTTCTCCTACCAAACCCTTTTTCTCCATATTGCTAACTCCTTGCATTCTGTTACACAGTGTGCTATGCTTTCTTTTCCCCCGCACAATTAAAAATTCCTTTTCCCCTACCTCTTATCCCTCTTAGAAATATTGTCCCTGTTCTCATCCAAGCTAACCCTTCTCTCTCTTGCCTGTTGCAGTAATCTACATATACTTCTCGTCCCCAATTTCTTTTTATTTGCTTGTAAAATTGTAATAATTTCATATTTTCTAGACTTACGGATATTTCCTGTCTTTCTATATCTTCTATTCTGCATTTTACCAAGTTACCCACATCACATGTATTCATTTCCTCTAATCTCCATATATCTCCTATTGCTATTTCCCATAATTACTCCTATCTCTGCCCACCAACTTTTTGAGTTCTCTGATCTTTTTTTGCCATCTGATGCATAATTTCATAATTTCCCCTTCTTATTTGGCCAAACACCTGTAAGAAAATTTTATTATTCTTTCCATTATCATTCCATTTATTCTTGTCTTTCCTAATTCAACTAAAGCTACTTCCCTGGGTGCTAATCTTGGTAAGCTTTTACAAAATCTTCTGTAGTTTTGGTCCATCGTTTTGTTTACCTCTGTGCCTCCCTCCAGATCTGCACTGCATACAACATTTTGGATTGCACTATTTCTTCATACATTCTTTCTAACCATTTGGTTGTCATTTCTAGCTTATATTTGCATATTCTTATCCCATTCATTGCTGCCCTTCCTTTTGCTTCAATTTTTCTCCTGTGTGTTCCCCACTTTCCATTGTTATTAAACCTTACTCCTAAGTATTCAAATTCATTGATCAATTCTGCTCTTTTGCCATTTAGTACCCACTCTTCATCTTTTTTAGTTTAAGTCCCTTCTTGAAGACCATAACTTTTGACTTATTTGTGTTTATTTTTATTCCCCACTCTTCACAAAAGATAAACAACTTCAAAATTATAAACTTATGCACAGGTTATGAAAATAGCAATGCATTGTAGCAATATTTTGATGCTCATGTGTTATTATGTATTGAAATTAAATATACCTACAGATTCTACACTGTTTTTACTGTTGCTATGAAGTAATGTATCACTCCGCCAGGCACAAGTCTATGGTCTGGTGAGCAGATGTGCCACTAAGAGACTGATAAGCATATTCTTATTCTTATCATTTAGGATGGTGTACAACTTCTTAGCATAAAACTAATTACATGGTACCGTTAATCAAATTCTAGAAAAACTCCAGATCCTCGAGGTCTGAGCGCAGCGCGTTCTTTTCTTGCATTGCATAGACGCGTCATTCTAAGGTTATTGTCACAATAGTATCCATGGAAACTTCTCGCGAGGCTCACTTAATAGCTTAAACGCTTAATTTTTATGTTTTGCTATTGCACAATACGTTCTCTGCTATTGTCATGAACAATACGTTGATTTGAGTGCAACTTGGGAAAGTGCAGCAAAACAGATGACATTGGCGTGCACAAGAATTCCTAACCTTAAATTTTCCTGCCAAAATGTATGATTTTTCCTAATTTCCCAAATTCCCAAATATTGTGTCAATGTTTCACTTGTATTGTCTATGAAATTGCTACAAATTACGTATAGGCATACAAACTAACTTGTACGTATGTAATAAACATGAACCCTGTCATTTGATGAGCCTGCTTGGATATGTTTTCGTTTATTTCAACTTATAGGCCAAAAAATTTTATATGAACATAATTTCGAATAGAAATACAATACTGTCGCGGCAACAGGCATAAAAGTTTCGGCACAAATAGAAAACAGACGGCGGGTATTTTTCACGGTAATAAAGAGCTTGCATAAGTAGTTAACGACAGCGCGGCTAGTGTAAACAAATAGCCGGCAAACAAAGATAGCTGATGTAAAGGACTTGCCAGCCCAGATAGGTTTACAGTGTTTGGAAGGTTCTGGTGATATATCAATTGACAGAGAATTTTTTTTTCTTTATCGTTCCGGATATATCTCGAATTTGGGAATGAGGTATTTAAGGAAGTGCCGACTCGTCAAGAGTTAGTTGTGTAACAAGAGTGTTGAAAGCTGATCAGAACGTTGTGATTGACCTTGGTAGACTGTGTGTATCTGACGTAATGTTGTTACGTGGGAATTGAACAGTGTATTTTTACGTAAATAAAGAATATTTAGAATTTCTGCAAATTGGAATTCTAATTCTACGAACCCACAAAGACACAATACTAAATTTTGTGTTATTTATGGGCAGTAACTTAACATTTCTTGCTTCAACACATTTTTTTAATGAAAAATGTGTTTCCTGGGCTAGAAGTCCCTCAAGAGCACATTTTCAGGGAATTTTCATCATTCAACTGTCATTTTGCTTTTAAAAAATTCTGAGTTTCTACTTTATAAGAAAGTAAAACTTTAACGCTCCTTCACGACTTTAAAGAACTCATTTCGTTGCATTCGGCCATCTACTGCACACATGAAACAACTGTTTAACTATTACATGCATGGAACTGAGATTTTATATAAAATACTCTGAAGAATACGTAACATATGAAGCTATTAACTGCGAAGCAAACAAATATATACAAATATAACAATTTATAACTTAAAACTTCACTTATCTTATAAGAAATGATGACTTTCTTATAAATTGTCCGGGATCGCGATTTCATGTACAACTTTTACACATCCTCAGCCTGAAACAAAGCCGTTGTCATCGTTACGAACGCCAGATGTTGATATGTTTTCGTTTGTACTGCCAAAACCTGAAAATAAAACAAATTTAAAAACAGAATCGACTGCCGGTATTTCAAAATTCATTACTCTTATTATTATCTAAAACTGATAAACTTGTTTCTTTTTATTTAACTGCCTTATTTCGTAGTATTTGGTGTAGGTTCTTTTTCGGTTCGTTGTCCTTTTGAGTGCTTGGTTAGGGATGGAGTATGAAGGGTTTGACGGTGAGATGGAAAGGTTGGTGTTTTGCCTGATTGTCGGTGAGCTGGGATCTCTTTCTCAGAGTTCGATTATGAAAAGTCGTGCTTGCCGTCTCGCAATTCCTTTTTTTTCTCTAACCTGGCTCTCTTTACTCGCTTGCTAACACTTTCGTTGCCGTACTAATTTTCCTTTCCCCTTAACGTATCTTTACGTTGCTTTGCGAACTCCCTTTATTCCCTATATTTGCACTGTCTTCAATACCATAACTCTACTTCGGACTGCAACATCGGATCCTACTTCTCGCCCAATAACACGTCTTCTGCCTGTCGTATGAAGCACCAGAGTGACGCTCTTTCCCCCGTCGTATTTTCAGCTTCTATCCTAGCTTTTCTCGCCTATCACCGCCCATTCTTTATTCCTTACTATTTTAGGCTTAAATTTTATTGGCAGGGTTTATTTGTTTAATTTTCTCTTATTGGTCACTTTCGTCTGTCTTTCCTATGCAGCAGTAATATTTTCCACCCCTTTGGGTTGTATGACCTCTCAGCGTCATAGCGGTATTCTATCATGCTTGGCTGAATTTCCCTTATGCTTCGCATACCTTACTGGCGTCTCGATGTCTAGTAACCTTCGAGGGCTTTTGTTCCATTGTTATTATTTCCTGCCACGTCTGTGCTCAGAAGCAACTCCTGTCCGATTTTTCCTTCCTTTACACTATATTGCTATTCGAATATTCTTTTTAACTTTATTTCTTATATCATTTATTCCCTTTTTATTCCTATTATGCTTATTTATGATCTCTACTGTTGTATTAATTTCTAGTTATCTTTTCCCTCTTGGAACCTGAGGTTTCTGCTTCAAATGCCCTTCAAAGGAATATTGCTATTTTTCTCACAAGTTGGGAAAAATTTCAAATTCCTTCGAAAGTCCCAATAAACCGCGCCCTTCAAAGTTTTACTGACGTGCTAAAGCTGACAATTGTTACCTAATTTCTCCTCTTTCCCTTCGTCAACGTAAGTGCAAGCAAGGAGTTTTAGAGCGTTTGTTTGTTTGTTTTTTGTTTCTTTTTATAATAAAACGCATACATACATTTATACACTTATACCCTTATATACATTGTTACATATTGTTTTAGTTTTCAATGTGTCCAATATTTTACATTACGTTATCAATCTGATTTTGCATTTTTGGATTGTCTCTGATTTTCTCTATTTATTTACAGTATTTGTTTTATAGTTGTCTTTTGGGCTTTACAGTGCCTCTTTAAGTATAGCGAACTTTTAACGTTTCATACACTGTCACTCGCGTCACTTCAATGTCGTGCTTGCTTTTGTGTTCGGCACTTGTATTTATAATTCCTTGTATTACCGCTAACTTATTCTAAGTACAATTTTTTATTTTTTTTATCAGTATAACCAGGTGTAGCATTTGTTTATATTATATTTAACTTCCGTCGCGTTTATTCTTTATGTCCGTTATTCTTATTTCTATGAAACGTGTGTATTTCTTCTCTTTGGAACAAAGTGGTGTTTACTAATAACATGTGCCGTACATTAATGAGTTCAGTGACTCCGGTTCGCGTCAGGTAATGGTTTGAGTATGTGTGATTTCCAGTTCTTTAAAGGGTCGTAATAGTGCTATGTTATATACCTATGTTTTTCTTCATGTTATAGTCTACCAGCTCAGAAGAACGATCACCGAACTTCGCAACAATCATAGCCGGCCCTTCCCAAAGGATATGCAGTTTTTGTGATGTTTTGTTAAGCATTGAAGATTTGTTGTGGGTTTTCACTAGCACCTTATCTCCTATGCTCGGCGTCCATTTCTTTTTGTATCTTTTGTTCCTTTTATTTCTAGTTTCTGCTCGTTTCCTCAGGCGTTCGTAGGCTTCTTGTATTTGCTGGATTTCGTTCATTTCGTCTGTGTTAATTGCTCTTTCTAAGCTTGGGAAAATGCTTTCTGGCGTTTGGTTTAGGTGTAGCTTGACTGGGGCTATACCAGTGTTAGGGTTAATCGTGTTGTTCATGATTTTTTCTATTAGTGGTAGTTGGGGGACCCACGAGGTATGTCTTTTCCGGTATGTTAATATTCGCAGGTGGATGGATAGATCCCTCATCGATCTCTCGCACGGGTTACCTTCCGGGTGGTATGCTGTGGAGTTATATATTTTGATACCTGATGTTCTTATTTTATTTACGAAATGTTTGCCTTTGTGTATGGACGCGTTATCACCCAAAATGGCGTCCATTTTACCATATCTTGGTATAAAATCGTCTAAGATTTTGCTTGCACATTTCGCGCTTGATAGCCTCTTCATCGGGTATAATTTGGTGAATTTGGTAAATACGTCCACCATTACGAATATGTACTTCATTTCAGCCGTTCCAGTAGGCATTGGTCCATGAGCATCTATTGTGACGAGAGCTAGGGGTTTGTCGCGTAATATTGATATTGGTGGAGTGACGTATTTCACGTTCATGGGTTTTGCTTTTTGGCAGATAATGCAGATCTGGTATTTCATGGGAAAGTCTAAAGGTTGATTCTGTCTCTCATTGTTGGAAAGGTTCATTTTCTCTTACGTCCAGAGAGCCGTTTCTTATAGTGATGTGTGGATAACTGGTTTCGTTTCTTCTACCTGGGTCTTCCTTGCTCTCGCAGGTGTCTTCAAAATTATCCTCAACTTTATCGTCTTTATTTACTTCCTGGTTTGTAAGTTCTGCAATGTGAACACCTGATTTTACCTGCAAGTATTGTACAAAAAAGGTTTCTTCCTCTAATAGGTTTTCTGCCTCTATTAAGTTAATGACTTGGTCAGTCAGCTGAGAGAACCCGATCGTTGCCTCTTCGTTATCTCGTCGTATAGTTAAATACCTGCCTGCATAGTTGATGTTGGTTTTAAATGCCTCTAGGAAATCACTTCCTAAAATGATTTGAACTGCCAGATGTGGTATTATTAAGAAAATGAGTTCAACGTGAATTTGTCCTAAACGAAAGGGAATCATTGTTTGTTTTTGAATGCGTTGTTTTTTCTGCTGATGGCTTTCAAAATATATACATTCTTTGTGAGTAGTGTTTGGAGACGTAAACCTTTCATTTCTAAGTCGTTAAAAAGTTTTAAACTGCATACAGAAGTAGTTGCTCCTGTATCCAAGGTTGCCTGGTAAGTTTCTTCGTTAATGGTGATATCTATTTGTGGTGTTTCTACAATGTCCGGATGTTTTATTTTTCCAGTCGTATTGTCACTTTCCGCCTCTGTCTCATCTGCCTGTATTTGTAATTTTGCTACAGCTTTGCTCTTGTTCCCATCTTGTTTCACATACCTCGGGGTCGGATTCGGGAACGTTGTCCTACACACATCTAGTTTTCCTGGTAGAGTGTGTTCGTTGCGCCGTTTAGAGATGTGTGTGTAGTTGGGACGAACGTCTGATTTGCAAACCATTTCTGTCGTGTCACTGCGCCATTGTTATTATATACTGTCGTTGGAGATGTATTGCCTGGGTTTTCTTGCCTCGACGTTTGCTGGTTTTCCCTACTGTTCATGTGTTCTGTCCGGTTGTCTGTCACGGCGGGTCGGTTTTCCTGGTAATGTCCATTATTGGTCCAATTACGTTCTGGTGGATTTTCTCGTGGTATGTCGTTCGTATAGGGTCTCCTAAAAGCATTGTATCTTCTCTCTCTTGTTGTGTTCCTGTCGTAGCCGTTTCTCCTTTGCTGGTGTCTTTGTGTACGTACCCAATGTACGTTGTGTAGTTGTGGTTCCTGAAAATGTTGGGGATTTTCTCGGGTTTGTCTTTGGTAGCGTTTATTGTAGTTTCTGTGTTCTAAGGCGGGTACATGGTCCCTGTATCGTTCTCTATTCTGGGCGTTGTCATTTCTCCGGGCATTTCCTGTGTTGTATGCCCTGGTCCCACTAAGATTCGGTTCATTGTATACCGGTCTGCCCTCTCGTGGTCCTGTGTTTGAGTCCGTCATCTGTGGTTGCAGTGCCGTCAGAAGTTCGATCGTCTCGTTTATAGTGTTCGATCTTGCTACAATTAAATGGTTCTTTATGTGTCCTGGGAAATGTTTTATCTCCAGATTAATGAATTCGTGATCCTCTATCGGCGGATCAAGCATTTTACTCTGTTGTGCTAGGTCTAGAAAGTAGTCAACCATCTGTGTTCCCCTGTGCAGATATTTCCCTGTATTTATTTTGGTCCGCACAGCATATTGTGTGGCACCATTCCAATACTTGGTGAGAAAGTTTTGTCGAAACTCTGCATACCTGGTATGGTCACCAACTGCTAATCGAAACCACGTGAGTGATCGTCCCTGTAAGCCTTTCTTAATAATAAGCATTTTGTATTCCTCTGGGATGTTTCTAAGAGTGAATTATGCTTCTACGTCCATTATATAACGCTTCGCGTCGTCCCTGTCATCATTGAATGTTGGCACGGTTATTTCATTTAATAGGTTAAAATGGTAGGCGTATCCTGTGTTTGCGCAGTTATTGAAAAATACTACCCTGATTCACACTATTATATGTATCTGTGGGGGCTGATGAAGGCGTGTTCTGGCACGAGTTCAACATCCCCTGCCTAACCGGTACGTTCGGAATGTCAGTACTCTGGGGCTGATCATTTGTTATTCTGAGGTCATTAATGGCCTCTTTGAGCACTGTCATTTCTCGCGTATGGTTTGCAATGGTTACATGAGTTGACCGGTGAGCTGCGGCCGCCTGCGTCAGAGTTTCTTTAATTATTATGAGTTCAGACTGTGTCTGCTCTTGCCACTCTTTTTGTTTATTTTCTATACTGGTGCAGGTATTTCGCATCTCATCGCTCAACTGGGCATACACATTATTGCTAGTACTAGACATGTTATTTATCCATTCTCTTATATTTACAATGTCCTGCTGTGCATCATGCATTTCTGTACGCATGTGTAGAAATTCTGCCTGAGTGGTGGCCTGTCCTAACCTAATGTTTTCTAGCTGTCTATTTTGTTCTATTAGTTTACCTTCTAACTGGATTCGTAAAGTTTGCGTTTGTTCTGCTATTTTATTTTCTAGGGTCTGATTTTGCTGTAATATTTTAGTTTCTAGTCTTTGGGTTTGTTCTCCTAGTTCTCCTAATCTGGTCTCTAGGTTCTGACTTTGTTCTCCTAATCTATTTTCTAGGGTCTGGTTCTGCTCTACAATTTTAGTTTCTAGTCTTTTGGTTTGTTCTGCTAGTTCTCCTAATCTTGTTTCTATGTTCTGACTTTGTTCTCCTAATCTTGTTTCTATGTTCTGACTTTGTTCTCCTAATCTAGTTTCTATGTTCTGAATATGTTCTCCAAATCTAGTTTCTATGTGCTGACTTTGTTCTTCTAATCTAGTTTCTATGTTGTTCTGAAATTGTTGGAGCATCTGTTGCATTGTAGTTGTGAGGCTTACTACTGTTGCAGTACTAATATCTTGTGCTGGGGTGTTCATGTTTTGCTCCTGTGATTGTTCCGCCACTGTTACTTTTATCGTTTTACCACTTCTCGGTAGCATATACTTATTGACAGTCTACGGATGCACTACTTGGCTGGCCCTATGTCTCTTCTCCTTGTAGAAAGATGTTTAAGGTGTACTTACTCGTGCTGATGTGTTGCTTTTACCTCCTTTGGCTCTGATGGTTGTGACGTCCCTGTTGTCGTGGTGGATGCCCTCGTCCTTGGCGTTCTTCTCCGTTGTCGTGATGCTAAAGTTGTAGTTGTTGCTTCCTGTTGTCGCCGTGGTCGGTCCCCTGGTCCTCGGCGTGCGTCTCCGGTGTCGTGATGCTGAAGTTGTATGTTCCTCGTTGTCGCAATGCCGAACTTCAGAGTTGGTTTAGGACACGTTGGGTGCCAGTTTGGTGTGGGTTCTCTTACGGTTCGTTGTCCTTTTGAGTGCTTGGTTAGGGATGGAGTATGAAGGGTTTGACGGTGAGATGGAAAGGTTGGTGCTTTGTCTAATTGTCGGTGAACTGGGATCTCTTTCTCAGGGTTCAGTTATGAAAAGTCGTGCTTACCGTCTCACAATTCCTTTATTTTCTCTAACCTGGCTCTCTTTACTCGCTTGCTAACATTTTTGTTGCCGTACTCATTTTCCATTCCCCTTAACGTATCTTTACGTTGCTTTGCGAACTCCCTTTATTCCCTATATTTGCACTGTCTTCAAGACCATAACTCTACTTCGGACTGCAACATCGGATCCTACTTCTCTCCCAATAACACGTCTTCTGCCCATCGTATGAAGCACCAGAGTGACGCTCTTTCCCCCGTCGTATTTTGAGCTTCTATCCTAGCTTTTCTCGCCTATCACCGCCCATTTTCTATTCCTTTACTATTTTACGCCTATCACGTGGTTTACTCTACATTTTATTGCCAGGGTTTATTTCTTTAATTTTCTCTTATTGGTCACCTGCGTCTGTCTTTCCTATGCAGCAGTCACATTTCCACCCCTTTGGGTTGTATGACCTCTCAGCGTCATAACGGTATTCTATCATGCTTGGCTGAATTTCCCTTATGCTTCGCATACCTTACTGGCGTCTCGATGTCGAGTAACCTTCGAGGGGTTTTTTGTTCCATTGTTATTATTTCCTGCCACGTCTGTGCTCAGAAGCAACTCCTGTCCGATTTTTCCTTCCTTTACACTATATTGCTATTCGAATATTCTTTTTAACTTTATTTCTTATATCATTTATTCCCTTTTTATTCCCATTATTCTTATTTATGATCTCTACTGTTGTATTAATTTCTAGTAATCTTTTCCCTCTTGGAACCTGAGGTTTCTGCTTCATATTCCTAGAGAGAAACATTTATTTTTTTTAAAAAAGGAAGTTGGTTGAATTCACTTAATTTACACGAGGACTTAATAGTTGATTTTGTAAAACTTACTGAATTTTGTTTAGATTAATTTTTTTTTCAATTTTAATGGTGAATTATTTCAACAAATGAAGGGTAGAGCCAGACTGAAAAATTCAGTGCCATACCCGGGATTTGAACCACGGATCTTCTGGTCTCCTTCCAGCCGCTCTAACCATTTGAGCTACTATGGCCAACGTGCCAACATTACATTAAATTCTCCAACTCACTCGTATGTTTCCCGGTAAAACACTAGGAGTTCTCATAAACACATGAGACAACTACATTAATGGCGACTTAATATGCTGTAAGTACTTTAAGCCCCGGGCTTATAGTTCGGACCACTATTAGGTACAATTAATGGAAATTAATTGTTCTTTCATACCAGCCGGTGTAGGACGCACCATGTAAGGGTAGAGCCAGAATGAAAATTTCAATGCAACAGCCGGGATTTGAACCACGGATCTTCTGGTGACAGTTGGAGTCAGTTGGAGAATTTAATGTGATGTTTGCACTTTGGCCATAGTAGCTCAAATGGTTAGAGTGGCTGGACGGAAACCAGAAGATCCATGGTTCAAATCCCGGCTGTGGCATTGAAGTTCTCAGTCTGGCTCTACCCTTTCATAGTGCGTCCTACACATGGCTAGTATGAAAGAACAATTTATTTTCTTTTTCAACAAACCTCTGGCTTAGCAATGGGTAATACCCTTTCACCTTTTCCTGCTGATGTTTTATGAGTTTTTTCAAAATGCAAGTCATTAAAGCATTCCCTTTAATTTTAAAAGTTCTTTATAGATATGTTGATGGTATTTTTGCAATTGTTCCTGATAAACTTATAAACGATGCTCTAAAATTACTAAATTTGCAAGACAAAGGTCTAAAATTTACAATAAAACAGAAATTAATGGATTTCTTCCTTTTCTAGATCTAAAGATAATAAGAAATAATAATAAATTAAACTTTGATATTTACAGAAAGGCTACTTATATTAATAATTTCATAAATTTTTTTAACCCTTTTTCACATAAATTTTCTGTTTTCAATAGTTTGATTTATAGATTAATAAATATACCCCTGAATAAAGATGAATTAAATAAAGAACATAAACATATTATTAACACTGCTTTAATTAATGGTTTTAATAAAGAGTTTATAAATAAAGAAATTAAAAAATTCAAATATAAAAAAGAGTTAATGATATTTCTACCCTTAGAAAAATAAAAGAAGATTATAATTTTAAAAATGTACTTACCACCCTTGGGTTAATAAACAATTTCAAAAAATGTTTAAAGAGTTTGTTATAGTTTAGTTCCTCAAAAAAAATATAGTATTAAAATTTATTGCATTTCTATAAAAAAGATAAAATTCCTATTGATAAAAAAATCTGGTATTTATCAGTTTAATTGTTTTGATTGTGATACAATTTATATTGGAAAGACAAAACGTAATTTGGAGACTAGAATGAAAGAACATTTTTGTAACATTAAGTATAAACAAACTGATAAATCGGACGTAGCAGATCATTTTTGGTCATTTAACTATGAAATAAATCCAGAAGTTAAATTATTAAAACAATTAAATGGTCCGATAAATTTAATGGTTTGGGAAAATATTTTAAATATCGGCTGTCGATTCTGTTTTTAAATTTGTTTTATTTTCAGATTTTGGTAGTACTAACAAAACATATCAACATCTAGCGTTCATAACAATGACGACAGCTATGTTTTTGGCTGAGGAAGTGTATACGTTTACATAACATCGCGATCGCGGACAATTTAAAAGAATTATCATCATTTCTGATAAGATAAGTGAAGTTTTAAGTTACATATTGTTATATTTGTATATACTCTGAAGAATATTTCTTAAGCATTTTAAATACAATATATGTTTTAAGCCTTTGTTTCCAAAATATTCACAATTGCACATTTTTAGCACTATCATCGTACTTCCTTAAGAATTACTCAATTTACTCTAAGTGTAAATAACCTTTCAAAAATAACCATAAATAATCATAAACTTAGTTACGTGTAAACAGCAATGAAATGTTTAGCAGGGGTAATAAACTCTTGTCAAGGAAAGAAAAAGTTAAAGAATTAGGCGCTTTGATACATGAATATCATATTTACTCATTTCTTTTAAATTCATTAACCTCAAACAGAAGTAAAATACAGTGTGATCCATATAAACCTGAACCATTTTAATAGGCCAGAATTTCCCTTTGAAAGCTCGTAGAATGTAGACATATTTTAGTGATCTCAGAACTGACAACACTGACAATTGATGACAATTTTCTTTCATACGACTTTAGACACATTTGTGGAGTAGCTGGATGATATCGAATTGAGATAAGATTATTTCCAGCAAGATGGAGCAACGTGCCATACATCTAATGACACCATGGAATTTGTAACTAGTTTCTTTGATAATAGAATAATCTCAAAAGTTCTCTGACCCCCAGATCCCCTGACCTAACCTCACCGGATATTCTCTTGTGGGGGTATCTAAAAATAGAGTGTACAAGAATAGTCCACTGACAATTGATGTTCTCAAGGAAGTCATTCGAACCGAAATAAGTAACATTGGCGAGGATACTCTTCGTAAAACTTCAGAGAATATGGTGAGACGAGTACAAACATGTATAGATGCTGGTGGAGGACACTTCCAACATTTTCTCTGAGATGTAAATAGTGTAATGTCATCCCCCAATTGTTTATTATATTCTCCCAAAGTTTTACGTGTGTCATATTATTTTTTCAAAGGTTATGGCGTATTTAAAAGGTTCAGGTTTATATGGATCACACTTTACAGGTAATACTAACGAGTTATATAGAAAGTGTCTCAAAAAGATGCACACATTCCTTAAAAGTTATTTCTAAACAAAGAAATGAGGCAGTTTGTGTTGTTTATACCTCAAAAGACAATAGAAAGTACATGCATACACACTTTCATTTGTTTAAAATCAAATATGGCGGTACATTTACCTTTCGATGTGCCTAAAAGTGTTTTGAAATGTTGTTAGGAGGTAGAATATGATATTGAGGTTTAACAACGTTGGAGGATTAAGTGTACACTACCATCAACAACTTAACTATCACAACAATCCGAGGGAATTTTGAACTCGATGAGTTGGAAGAGAGGTTCTACCGATGACGAGAGTTTATGATGCAGGCTTTTGTTGGGAGTGTCTACTGCAGTAGCGGGCTTTTTAAACATGTACGCCTTTTAGCAGTACAACATAAGTTTGAGAAGGTGTTCCAAAAATGTATATATTATTTTGAAATATTCTACAATATTCTAAGACATGCTATGACATTCTACGATATTCTATAACATTTTCAGACGTTCGTAATAACCGGATTCATGATGTGCTGTAGTATGTTTATTATTGACTATAAAATTAATAATTTTATAAAGAAATGATAGTGAGGTCGACAAAGGACTACAATAGATAATTTTCATATATTAAAATGGATGCATAATGTAAATACTTCGAATCTCGGTAAGGATGAGCTACCTGGAGAGTTTCCTTTATCCTTCAAGACAAATGTCCGGCAACAGTAAGCTCCATGGACCCTGGACTCATTTGAGCATCATTTCACCCAATTCATTCACCGTCCGATATGACTTAACGTTGGACGTAAATTACAAAACTAAATGAATGAATGAATGAATAAGTAATGTAAAGAAGCAATGGCTACTTTATGTTTTAAAAACAAGTAGTGAACTTCCGTGTTAAGGATAGGTAATTAGTAAGGAAGTATGCCAAAGGAAATAGGGCTGTGGTGAATTCAGTCCACAGAAAACCATTAGCTCAGGGCATACCTGGAAAACAGTTATGTTTTAAGAGTAAAAGGTGCAGATAGGATAGCATTTTATGCAGGAGACTGAGCACATCTGTTGTACATACGCCCAAGTGGGGCATCCTCGGGATGGACGATAGGTGAGAAGAGACAGAGGGCAGGCAACCCTAAGCAGTCACGACACCGCAGAGGGCGGGTTTGCTTCACTTTACCAGCTGGAAACTCCCCGGCGGTTCAGAGCAACCGGCATGCCGCCTACCGCGGGCCGAAACAGTCCACGAGTCCGGCTCAGAGACCGGAGGCTGCCTCCAAAGCTTGGAATACACAGACAGCCTGGTACAATGAGCACCTCGCCTACCGAGCTCCTGAAACGGTCCACTAAACCGGTTCAGAGCCCGGAGGTCATCCCGCCGGAGGAGGAAATAATCACCCAAAGCATATCATCCTGTCATGCACCGCCGAGACTCCCGCCGACACTTCTATCCTGAAAGAGACTACAGATGAGAGATGATGTGAAGGTGAAATGGAGGTACAGGAAATTAACCTAACCAGCATTCGCCTGCCAACCCAGGAAAACCTCCGTGAAAAAACCATGGGTCAGGTAGGTCATGGAAATCGAACCCGGACCTCCCGAATGCGGGCCACAGACAAAACCGCCTGAGCCGTCCTGCTCGGTAAAGGAACAGATACTTAGTAGCAACAATCCTCCCGTAGGGGAGGGGATCCGTACATTCGGCATTGTTGGGATTGGCTTGGACTCGAGGGGGAACCGTCTGGAAGGGTTAGAGGGTTGCCTTATAAGTCCCGGGTACTAGTCTGATGCCAAGATAACTCCTCATCCAAACCAGCTGGTGAACACACTGAGTCAATATGACCACCGTCTCCCCAGGAGACGGAGGAGCTACCGCCTCCCCAAGGAAGCCCTTGGGTGGTAAAGTCTGCCTCTCCTCCTTCATCCCCAATCACCGCCAGGCCACGTCGTGCCTTGGTCGTGGCTGGTAGGGTGACACCTGCAGCTAAGCCTGAGAGCGCTTGCACGACCTGGAAAAACCTAAACTTAAAAACCAAATTCCATTAGGAATTCCCCCCTCTGCTTGACGGATCACTAGCGACCGCCCAAAGCGAGGTGGAACGGACACTGCTCCCCTTCATGGAGGGACATCACGGCACCAGAAGCATCAGTAGAGACCAACTGCGCCGTTTTACACAACGACACGCAAGCCAGCGCAAATGACAATACCTTTTATACCCCACGGGTAAATCCGCACAGCGGATAGGTACCGTGGCGTGTTACACTCCGCCCAGGAGAACCCGGGCGACCTGCACCTGCTCTTGGCTCTTGGTTCTTGCAGAGCCAGTAGAAGCTGTGCTAGATCACCAGCGGCCTCACCGGGATTATTCGGTAGTCATCCCTGCGGAGTTGACTCGCGTAAGTAACGTATATACTTGCACCCCTCTTGAGATGGGGGGGAGGGCTTTGTAGACTCAAGGTATTGCCCCAAGGAAAGACCCCATGAGTTCTCCATCTCTGCCAGGTTGATAGAGGTCCGGTTTTCGGATTTTCGGATAGACATCGTTGTACAAGTACAATTAGCAACAATCCTGAAAGTTAAAAATTGATCAAAATTCTTAGATTTAGCAAATGACAAATTAAGTGTGAGAGTCGTGTTTATAGGAGAATAAAATGCTTCGATTTTAGCAAAGTGAAGCATAAATGTTAGTGCATAGCGATTGAGATTTAAGTTAATAAAGTCAGATGTTTATAAATTACTTATCGTGTTTTACAGTCTTACACAAATGTTTACTGCATTAATTTATCGCGTAAGGACCGCCTCAGGGTACACACATTAATGAGAGGTCTCTGCAAGGAAAGCTTCTTACTGTTGTTACGGAAATTGTTATTTTTAAGGTTAATGATACGTTAGGAGTTCACAGAATACCAGGGACTGCTGATTAGTCCCGGGTGTCACAATAGAAAAGACATTTAAATTTTTTTTCCTTATTTCTCAACATAATCTCCAAAAAGATTAATATATTTGTCATATCAGTGTTTTCTTTAATTTATTATTTGGCTGATCAGCAGCACTGCTATACAAGCCATTGATGAATTATATAAGTACTGCATACAAATTAACAACAGAGAAATTACGTCCCCTAACATATACAATAGGTGAAGAATGTATAATATAAACAAAAAGAAAACTATTAAGAACATATTCAAATGAAAGATAATAAAAGACAAAGTACGAGGCATGTTTTGTAAGTCAGTACCGTTTTGCAATTCCGCCACCGCAGCGCTACGGTCGGCGTTCCGCACATGCGCGCTGGTTACCTACATCTCTTGTCTACGCACTGACGCCATTAGAGTCTGATTCTTCATTGTATACGTTGGTTACTGAGTGTTTAAGATGCCTCCGATAATCGTCAGTCCCGCCGATTGTGAAGTACGGGCTGTTATACGATTTCTTAGTGCTAAAGGCGTAAAACCGATCAATATTCATCGTGAGATCTGTGAAGTTTACGGACAAAACATTATGAGTGATGGAATGGTAAGGAAATGGGTGAGAGCATTTAAAGATGGCCGCACAAATGTGCATGATGAAGAACGGAGTGGGCGTCCTTCGGTCGTTACTGAAGATTTGGTGCAGAAAGTGGACGAAAAGGTGAGAGAAAACAGACGCTTTACAATTTCATCATTGTGCGACTATTTTCCTCAATATTCTCGTAGTGTTTTGTATCGTATTGTGACCGAGAACTTGAAGTACCGGAAACTGTGTTCACGTTGGGTTCCAAAAATGTTGAGGGATTTGCACAAAGTCCAACGTTTAGGCAGTGCATTGACTTTCCTTGAGCGATACCACAATGAAGGTGAAGAACTTTTAGATCAAATTGTTACTGGCGATGAAACATGGGTGACCTACGTCACACCATAATCGAAACAACAGTCCATGGAATGGCGACATTCATCATCACCCACAAAAGTAAAGTTTAAGCAAACAACTTCTGCCCGGAAAATCATGTGCACAGTTTTTTTTAGGACAGAAAAGGAGTATTCCTAGTGGAGTTTCTGCCTCGTAATGAGACAATCAATGCAGCGTCTTATTGTGAGACATTGAACAATCTGCGCCGTGCAATCCAGAACAAAAGACGTGGCAAGTTGAGTAAGGGTATCGTTTTGCTGCATGACAATGCCCGTCCACATGTGGCTAATCAGACCAAAGATCTCATCAAATATTTTCAATGGGAAACTCTAGATCATCCTCCATACAGCCCTTATCTGGCGCCCAGTGACTACCATTTGTTCCTGCACTTGAAGAAACATCTGGGCGATCAGCGTCTTCAAGACGATAATGAAGTCAAAACAGTTGTGATACAGTGGTTAACACATCAGGCGGCAGAATTTTATGAGGAGGGTATTCAAAAACTGGTGCCACGTTATGACAAGTGCCTCAATATTCACGGAAATTATGTAGAAAAGTAGATTAAGGTACAGGCTTTCATGTAAAAATAAAATTATTTCTATATCTATGCACGTCTTTTTTAATTCCAAAACGGTACTGACTTGAAAAACAGGCCTCGTATATAACAGGATAACTAACACATACAATAACATTAAATAAGATGGATAAGAATTGAAAAGTGAGGTTAGATATGCGAGGCTAGATTATAATCAGAGGTGTTATGAGAAAAATAGAGGATATACTTTGAATTAGTGAGAAAAGTCGCTATCTTCTGAATCAGTGAGTAGGATGTCTTAAGGCAGCTTCCTTTTCAGTCTCGTCCTTTCAAAATTTCGTCGTCATAGGTTACAGCGTCTGATACTCCGGATAATCTGAGGAAGAATGTCTTTTATATCAATTTGAAGTACAGATGCATGGGAAGAATACCAAGTTCCTGATGGAGTTGACCATTTCTAATGATCCATGGAGCCTTTGTAATACTGCAGAGAAATTTGTTTTGTATAACCCGAAGTCGATGAATGTCGGTTTTGCTGGCTGCACCCCATACAGGAGCAGCGTAAGAAATTATGGCGCGTATAAGAGACTTGTAGATCAATATTGAGCACTCCGGAACAAGCTATGATTTCTTCTGTAGAAATGGATACAGCTTTTTAATTCTAGAAATGGCTATTGTGTAAATGTAAGGTATATGAGAATTCCAGGTTAATTTAGTGTCAAGTATTACGCCTAAATATTTGACTGGTGTTTCTGGATGCTTCCATGTTAGTTGTTTTCCTTGCAGATATATCTGTGTTCTAGTTTCATTAAACTATCTCTGTAGTGCGAGTTTTAATGGTCCTCAAAATTGTTTACCGCATCATTTACCCCCTCGTTGCTGAGAAATATTCGTCCTCCAAGGAATTGTTTGAGGTTCGGGAACAGGTGGCAGTTACTGGGTGCTAGATCTCACGAATAGGGTGAATATTCAAGTAATTCGAACTTTAATTCACACATTTTCCCATTGCAATGACTGAACAATGGTACGGAACATTGACGTGGAGAAATAAGGTTGTTTCTTCTTTGCCAAATGAAGTATTTTTCTTTACATATAATCACCCAAACTTTGTAGCAAGCTTGCGTAGTAGTCAGCAGTGATACTTTTACCCTTTTCTAAGTCAGCAGTAAAATTATTTCCCTGTATATCCCAGAAAACACTCGCCATAACCTTGTTGGCTGACAAAATTAACTTTGCCGGTTTTGGAGTTGGTCTACCTGTGCAATCCATTGTTTTGAGTGAGACTTACTTTCTGGAGTGTGTTGATGCATCCGAGTTTCATCCATGGTAATAAGCCGTCTCAAAAATTCCTGGGATTTTTACAGTGGAGTCCCAAATTCTTTACAGAAACTGTATTTCTTTGCAACTTTTGATCAGTTGTCAATAAACGCGGCACCCATCTGGTACAGACCTTGTAAAAGCCCAAAATGTTACTTAAAATATTACCTGCACGTTGTTTTGGTATATTTACAGCCTCTGATATCTCAGACAACTTTAATCTACGGTCTTCCAGTACTAAACCATGAATTTCTTCAATGATTTCCGGACTTTCTCAGGGCGTCCAGAGCGAGGCTCATCACTAATGCTCGTACGTCCCATTTTAAACTCTTTACAACCCTCCTTTTAAACATTGTACGAGGGCTGTTCGATAAAGGATGATCATAATATTTTTAGGGTCATAATTTTTCGCACACTAAAATTCAAACATATTATATTCTGTTAGCTTAATGTGAAAGAAACATGCCGTAAGAGTTTCATTGTTGGTATTCTTGGTTCCCGCCTGTGAGAACCAGGCAAGTTTAGACATGTTTAGATAGCCTACCGCTGCAGTGGAGGTAACGTGCGAAGAACAATATGTGGCTTTGAAATTCTGCTTTCGTCTCAACAAATCTTCAGTTGAGGCCTATACAATGTTGCAGGGGGCCAATGGAGAGTCTGTTCTTCCCTACAGCACAGCTTGAAGGTGGTTTATAATGTTTAAAGAGGGGAGACACTCAATTTCAAAGGAAGGTGGACCCGGCGCTCCAGTTACTACTCTTACGGAAGAAAACATCAACACTGCTGCTGCCACTGTGAGAGGGGATCGACGAATTACCTTAAGATCACTTTCTGAAATACTGAACAATCCATTGGATGCCACCCACACGTTGGTGACAGAAAGATTACACATGAGACATATTTGTGAGCGATGGGTTCCAAGACGGCCGCATATTGCCAATGTTGTTGCTGAATATCTTGTAAAAGTCAACGTGAAGTGCATCCCTCACTCTCCCTATAGTCCGGATTTAGCCCCATGTGACTTTTTTCTATTCCCTAACTTGAAGAAACGCCTTCGTGGGAGGCATCATCCAGTATCAGAAGCAGTGGTGAAGGCTGCAGAGACGATTTTGAAGGATCTCTCAAAAATGGTTTCCAACATGTCTTTGAAGACTGGCAGAAACGCTAGGAAAAGTGCATCGCATTCAGGGGAAACTATTTTGAGAAGGATCATCAAAATTATGAGGACGAGTAAAGGCACGTTGTCAAAACAAGTTGTGATCATTCTTTTTTGAACAGCCCTCGTATATGAAGGGACAGAGTCTTTCAATGTACTGTCCATTTTCTAATTGATTTCTTTAGGCGTTAAGCCTTTCAAATGGAAGTATTTAATCACTGCTCGTTTTTCCAAATTTTCCATTGATGAAACCTCTACACTTGTCTTGTTTAAAATGCTATCATTCAAAAATTAAACAAACTATTAACCTATAAGTATGGATACAGGCTAGTGTAGAGATAAACTATATGATGCTATCCATTAAGCTGGCCAAGTGACGCCATCTCTATGTGAGGCCCGGCAGTTATTGCCGATTCTGGTATTATAAATTGCTAGAACAAAAAGAAAAAAAAAGAAAAAGAAAAAAAAAATGATGAAAACACAACACACTTTTTCCAGATGACAATTTGAGGATGGGATGTTTTCTTGACAATATTTGATATTTATTGGTATTTTCGTTTCACTTGAATTGTTGACATACACATAGGCACAGAGAAATAGATGGATAGATTGTCCTGAAAAACAAAATTATTTTATTGAGGAGACTTCGAAAAGTGCGTGTACAAAAATCGCGAGGTGGTAGTTAGTCACTGGGAACTAGATCTGGTGGATGTTCAAAGAATTTGAACTTTAATTCGCACATTTTCCCCATTGTGATGGTTGAACGATGGGCCGCAACATTATCGTGTGGAAACAATATATGTTTATTTGCCAAATGACGCCTTTTTCTTTTCCTATCAGTACCCGAACGTTGTAGCAAGATATAACGGAATTTTGGAACAGTTGTTGCAGCGAGATCTACCGGAGAGTCCGAGGACTCCGGCCTCTATCAGCCCGGGAGCGATGGAAAAGTCCGGGGTTCTTTCCATGCGGCAATAACTTGAGTCTAAAGGCCCCCCCCCCAACGACAACAACGTCAAGACGGGTGGAAGTGGATACGTCACTTACGCGCGTCAACCCCGCAGGGAAGACTACCGAATAGCTTCGGTGGGGCCGCCTAGTGATCTAGTACACCTTCTACTAGCTCTGCAGGTTAGTACCCGGGACATTTTAGGCAACCCTCTGCCCCCTCCGGGCGGCCGAAGCCTGGCTGATCTAGTACACCTTCTACTAGCTCTGCAGGTTAGTACCCGGGACATTTTAGGCAATCCTCTGCCCCCTCCGGGCGGCCGTAGCCTGGCTGATCTAGTACACCTTCTACTAGCTCTGCAGGTTAGTACCCGGGACATTTTAGGCAACCCTCTGCCCCCTCCGGGCGGCCGAAGCCTGGCTGATCTAGTACACCTTCTACTAGCTCTGCAGGTTAGTACCCGGGACATTTTAGGCAACCCTCAGACTCCTCCGGGCGGCCAAAGCCTGGCTGATATAGCACACCTTCTACTAGTTCTGCAGGTTAGTACCAGGGACCTTTTAGGCAATCCTCGACCCCCTCCGGGCGGCCAAAGCCTGGCTGATATAGCACACCTTCTACTAGTTCTGCAGGTTAGTACCAGGGACCTTTTAGGCAATCCTCGACCCCCCCCCCCCGGACGGCCGAAGCCTGGCTGATCTAGCACACCTTTTACTAGCTCTGCAGGTTAGTACCCGGGACTTTTTAGGCAACCCTCTGCCCCCTCCGGGCGGCCGAAGCCTGGCTGATCTAGTACACCTTTTACTAGCTCTGCAAGTTAGTACCCGGGACATTTTGGCAACCCTCTGACCCTTCCGGGCGGCCGAAGCCTGGCTGATCTAGCACACCTTCTACTAGTTCTGCAGGTTAGTACCAGGGACCTTTTAGGCAATCCTCGACCCCCCCCCCGGACGGCCGAAGCCTGGCTGATCTAGCACACCTTTTACTAGCTCTGCAGGTTAGTACCCGGGACTTTTTAGGCAATTCTCTGCCCCCTCCGGGCGGCCGAAGCCTGGCTGATCTAGCACACCTTCTACTAGCTCTGCAGGTTAGTACCCGGGACTTTATAGTCAACCCTCTGCCCCCTCCGGGCGGCCGTAGCCTGGCCGGAGGTACCCAATCTCCCGCAGGTATCGGGAACACACTGCCCCCTCGAGTCCAACCCAATCCGAATAACTCCCATTCAGGAAGGAGCTAGAACGTTCGGCCCAAGGTTCCTCTAGTAATGTCAGAGGTACCACAAGTGCTAAGGGTCCGAAGCGCTCGCACCAAAGCAGCTGAAGTGGACGGATCCCCTCCTCTAAGGGGGGAATTTTGGAACACTATTGCCAAAGAAGTTCTTAATTGTGGTAAGCTACTGCGGAGTATCCCAGTATGTTTACAACCAGCTATATAGCACGTGGCACAGCGTGTGACCTATACCTGCGAACTCCGACAGCGTGAGGCACGCGTCGTTGTTCCTCTCACTGCCTAATCCACACTCATTCCGGAGAATTTTTATGCGGCTCTATTGGAGGTAAAAACTATCTATATGTGTCAAATAGAAGTTGAAGAACTACTTCTATATGCAGGAAAGCAAGCATCTATATCATATAAAAACATATTTTGAGTTTATTGAGGTAATGAATGTAATACTTTAACATTCGTGAGAAAGACTTTAAATCTACCGTTTAAGTGTACGATTAGGCAACTTTTGTCCTTTAGATTTCAATTAAAGCAAGCCGTATGTGTTATAAACAAGGTAAATAAGAGGATATTTCCTTTAAAAAGAGTGCATCGCCTACATTATGTGTTATGTTGGGTGTGGAGGAGGTTAGCATTTCTTTTGTTTACAGTCTTCACGGCCTTCTTTAATAACACAGGGACGTGGTGCTATGTTAATGAGCAAGAACATCATTTTCAAGGCAAAAATGGACACGGGTATTTTAATAGCGCTCATTTGTTATTTTTCTTATTATCTTTTATCTTTCCTCACTGAAGAAAAGTGAATGTGAAAGACATCCGGTCGCCATTTACCCTGACCTAGAAGAAGTTTCACCAGCACTCTTGTCTAATTCAATTAATTTTATATATGCGAAACAGGAAGGGACGAGTAAAATTAAATTATGTTGCTAAAACCTGGCGTGTGGTAATCATATGACTTTTTCTACACACCCATCTATATATTTTGAGAACTTCTGAATCCAAAAAAGGCATTTTAAGAACAATGTCAGTATAGTATAGATATATGTTTAAGACCACTCAAAAAAGGTATGTATGTATATGTCACCATGAACAGCATAAATAAGAAATAAGAAGTATATATGCCAAAATTTGGAGATATTTATTACCGGTGGAGCCCTTGGGGGGCTGCATTGATTACTGGGATTTTAGCTTTGCTTAAGTATTTGAAGATGAACGGCGATATTTCTTTTTAGCAAACCTATTGACCACTTCCTTGTTGAAATTCGGGATGTTTTCTATCAGTTCTTTTTCTATGGAATTTCTTTTTCTTAAATAGGGAATTAATTTCTGCCAAAATTTTAATCAACCCCGTGAACACCCCTTGATATTGTGACACTTCATGCTCTTCATGCCCTCTTAGGGGTAGCTGTAATAACCACAAAATTTCACACAGTTGATTATCTATATAAGAGTGTCCCTATATTTTTTGGACTTGATCGTTGTGACAATAACTTAAACATGTGACGTATTTTTGGACTGTCAGATTCATTTGTACGGAAATAAAGATCAATTTTTGGTGTTTGTAACCTGGACTTTTAATTCCACGAACCCACAAAGTCACAGTATATTCCTAAAACAAAATGTTCGTTAAATACCAAGCTTGATAGAGTTAGCACCTACCAGAAATTTGACACGAAAACCTTCAAGAAAATACCTAAACCTCAAATTATGTTTTTTATTTCTGCTCCTGCAAAGATCATTTCGATCTCGAGGCGTCTTTTTGCTGGCTAAAGTGTCAACTAATTTTGACATGCAATAAAAACAAATTATATATGGCGTTATTCATTTCCAACATTGTTGTAGTTGGTTTGCATTTTCAGATAGTTTATACTTTTTGAATTGCTGTCGCAGTGTTTTATTGTTTTTTTTCCTGAGATAGGGCAAAGAGTGGATATGCAAAACTAATGTAAATATTTGTTCCGTAACTCAGTGTAGCATCTGCTTGTTTTTGAGGTGTTGATTGGCCTCCTAATAGCCCAGACCTAACGCCTCCAGATTTTTTGTATGGGGCTACATCAAGTCGACTATGCATGTAAGATCAAAGAATCTAGCCGACCTGCGGAGGGAGATTACTGTGACCTTTCAACAAAATACTAGAGAAATGCTGCAAAGAACATGGGTGCATTCGTACTGGCGGTCATGTTGAATGCTAATGTGATGGACACATAACTCCTGACTTTCCTACACAAATGTATACCATTACCAAACAATGAAGTTGAATAAATTATTTTATACAGTGTGAATAAAAAGTGTGGAACAGTGTATGTAACTTTGTTTTTATAACTTTATGAAGTGATACTTTTTAGAAAACTGTTTTTTAATGGCAACAATTTTTTCTTTTTAGTGTTTTGGTCTTCAGGTTTTGGAACGTACAGGTAGATGCTACCTTGAACTGTAATTTAAATTTTTAGGACTATTACAACACATGAAATTTAAATGAAGAAAACACACCCACAACAAATTAGGGGTGCTGTGATGTAACTTATGATGAAATTTACTTCCAAAGATGCTCAAAATGGCCTCCATTTACTGCCAAACATTGACAAAGTCTGTTTTAAAAATTAGGTAAAGTTCCAGAAGCAATCATCGCTTCATCAGCTGCATTTCTTGTCCAATTCTTTGCTTTTACTCTTCTAGATCTCCTGGTCGGTCCTTGTAAACCTCCACTTAAAATATCCCCACAAGGAAATGTCTAATGTTTCAGGTCAGGAGGACTCGGTGGCCAGTCAATACTTCCTCTTCTGGCAATCCATCATCCTGGAAATTCATGATTTAGGTAATTCACACCTATCTTCCATAATGTGCTGGCGAGTGGGTAAATTTGGGCTTCTTCCAATAATAATAAAACATTAAGAACTTTATCACCATCTGTAACTCGTTTTGGTCTTTCAGACTTTGTCTTATTTTTAACACTTTCAGTTTCATTGAATTTTTCAAAATTTTGTTTACCGTAGAATGAGTAATCCTACGTTCTGGATGAAGACACAAACCTCTTTTTGGGTCCACTTCCTATCACCATATCTGATCATCATTAGCATTTCAATTCGATGTATTTCTCTAAGTTGTGCCATGAATAATTACTTTCACGAATATTTTGCAATGAAGTAAGCATTGTTGTCCTTATTACTTTAACTTTTGTCTGTATTTGTTCAATCTAAAGTCATATATTTAAGTAGCGTACTGTATTGTATAATTAAAAACCTGACCGCCTCGGTAGTTAGATGGTAGCGTGTCTGCCTCACGTTCAAGAGGTCCCGAGTTCGAATCTCGGTCAGGGTGAGTTACCTGGATAAGGTTTTTTCTAGGGTTTTTCGTTATCCTTAAAGGCGAATGGCAGGTATCTCTATGCTCTAGGAACCCTAGACACATTTGAGCACAATATCACCGATTTCATTCACCGTCCGATATGACTTAACGTTGGAGGACGTAAAAATAAAAAATAACAAAAAGTTTGAAAAATTGCTCAATTTGAAGTAATGATGCAATTTCGTTTGCTCAGTACACATCCAGTAAAGTGCTGATCATTTTAAATTTTGGTTTGAAAGGGAATTTGTTTATACGTTTTGAGACCTGAGGACTGGAGAAATGCAGAAAAAGGAAATTTTGCAATTTAACAGGCATGCGAGGGAATTTTATATCTTACAACTTTTCTAATAAAATATCATTTCATAGAGTTGCGACAATGGGGTTAAAGTCATTATTACATAGTTTTTACTCAACCGGTATGTGGTCTTACTTCTCTGATATCTCAAACGACCACACTGTATAACGAAATGAAGAAATTAAGGCATACTTATGATAACAAGAAGTAGTTTAACAATTAACTTTCGTAAGAATAATTTATACAAAATTATTGGAGAATGCAACACAATAAACTTTCTACGTGCTCGCCTCGATAGTGTAAACGGTAGCGTTTCTGCCTCACGTTCAAGAGGTCCCGAGTTCGAATCTCGTTCAGGGTGAGTTATCTAGATAAAATCTTTTCGGGGTTTTCCCTTATCCTGAAAGACGCTTGTCGGATAACTCTAAGTTCTATGGATACTGGGCTCATTTGAGCATCATATCACCGATTTCAATCACCGTCCGATATGAATTAACGTTGGAGAACGTAAAAATAAAAAACAATAAAACATTAAGTAACGATGCAATTTCTTTTGCTCAGTACACGTGCAGCAAGGTCCTAATAAATTTAAATTGTTGTTTGAAAGGGTATTTGTTTGCACGTTGTTGATTTGAGGACTGGAGGAGTGTAGAAAAAAGAAACTTTGCAATTTGTTTTGAAAAATGGGCGGCACTATCTTTATTTGTAATCATTGTGATGTTAGGGCATTGTGGAAACGTAGAGTCAGACTGAAAAATTCAATGCCATAGCCGGGATTTGAACCACGGATCTTCTGGTTTCCGTCCAGCCGCACTACCATTGTGCTACTATGGCCAACGTGCCGATATGACATTAAATTCTCCAACTGACTCGTATTTTTCCCGGTAAACCACTTAGGAGTTCTCATACACACATGAGACAACTACCTTAATGGCGACTTACATACTGTAAGTACTGTAAGTACTACCGGGAAAAATACGAGTCAGTTGGAGAAT